>OY728130.1:1941236456-1942486456 GCA_963277665.1 Viscum album
AGATTTTTGACTGATATTACTGACCTTTGATGTTTATTGATTTATTCTTCCTGAATATATGTGTGATTAGGTAGGTCACATTATCTTTATTTTTTTATCTACAGATAATAAAACTTGACTTGATATTTTTTGTGACTGCTTCACCCATCCCCTAGATATCCCCCACCCTCTGGACACCCCATACCCCCTTGGACAGCCCCACTACCCCCAAGGAAAGCCCGCCCACCCCCGTGGATTTCCCGCCCAACACCCTGGAGAACCCACGATAAGGACAGGATCCTACACACTAAGAGGGGGAGGTGAAAAATCAATGATATGTTTTTATTTTAATTATCCTTTCAATTGAAACAAGATTTTCACATGTTAAAGAATTATCACTTTTCTAAAAACAAAAAAATCACACTTACACATGAACTAAATTATTTAAATGTTTCACTACTCAACAAGAATAGTTACATCCATGTTATTATTTGGAAATAATCCAATACCACAAAATACACAAGAAAAAAATCCTTTAGTGTGGATAAAAGCAAGTTTGATATATATTTACAGTTATGTATCTCTATGATAAATACAACTATGAATGTGATTAGTAACGGAAAATGGTGTTATACATGTTTGTGTAATATGTTAATAACCTTTCACCAATTTATTCAAAACATATTACTCTTATTTTTTTAACATTCACTTTTGATAACTCTAAAAAAAATTCACTCCAGTGGACAACCCACACACCCCCAAGACACCCCTACCCCCTTGGACAACCCAGCCACCACCATGGATAGCCCTCCCACCCACTGGACACCCCCACCCCAAGGACACCCCCACCCCCTAGAAAGCCCCCCCCCCCAAACCTCTGGACACCACTATGAACTGCCACCCCACCCCCCGAACACCACCCCACCCCGCAGGACACCTCCCCGGACACCAACCCACCCCTGGACACCCCCATGGACAGCCCCCTCCCCCCACTACCCTTGATAGACCCACACCCCCACCATGCTGATTGAAATACCCCCACTAACCTGGACACCCCCACCACCCTAGAAAACCCCCACCCCCTGGACACCGCCTTGGATAGCCCCCCCCCCCCACCCCACCACCATGAACAACCTTCCCCCCCCCCCCCACACCCCCCTGGACACCCTGTATCCCCTTAGATAGCCTCTCTACCCCCGTGGACAGCCCGCCCACCCCTAGACAACCCCTCCTCTTGTGGACAGCCTCTCCACCCCCTTGACACCACATACCCACCTGGATAACCCCTCCCACCCCTAGACACCCCATTCCCCCCTGGACAGCCCCTCCCACCCCCATGGACAGCCCCACCCACCACCCTAGAAAGCCCCACCCACCTCCTTGGATAGCCCCCCACCCCGTGGACAGCCCCACCTATCCCCCTAGACAGCCCCTCCCACCCCCTGGACACCCCTACCGCTCGTGGATAACCTTCCCACCCTCTCGGACACCCCATACCCCTCCTGGATATCCCCACCCACCCCCATGGACACCCCTACCGCCTGGGCAGTCCCCTGCCCCTGTGGACAGTCCCACCCACCCCCTTGGACTCCCCAACCCCCCGGACAGCCCCACCACCCCCATGGACCTCCCCCACCCCTGGACAGTCTCCACCCCCTTGGACAGCCCCCACCACTGTGGACACCCCCCCTTGGACAACCCCCAACCCTTGGACGACCCTCACCCCTGGACACCACCCCACCCCCTGTACACCCACACCCCCAGGACACCCCCACCACATAGAAAGCCCCCAACCCCCTAGACACCACCCCACCCCCTGGACACCCTAATAGACAACCCCCCCCCCCCCAGACACCCCCAGACACCCCACCAGACACCCCCCATGGATAACCCCCTACCACCCTTGACATCCCCCACCCCCTGGACAACCCTCCCACCACCCTGGATAGCCCCCACCACCCCCAGACACCCCCATCCCCCTGGACACCCCCATCCCTCTAGACACCCCTACCCCCCTTGGACAGCCACCCCAAACCCCCAAACAGCCCCCAACCCCCTGAATTCTAAATTTAATTATTTATGTATTTAATTAACTTATGAATTATGTTTTAGTGTTGTATGTGTATACTTGTTTTATGTGTATAATTGTGGTAATTTCCATTTTAATTATGTGTTAATTTGGTATGTGTGTAGAGGGTAATTAAATACATTATTGGAGGTATTTTTATTTATGTATGAATTATGTGTTCGATGAATTCTATATGAATTCATACAGAATTGTGAATTCTATATGAACTCATAAAGAATTCTAAATTCTATATGTATTATGGAGGCATACATGTTAATGGTGTATCGTGTTACTTGTAGGGTGTGTATGTGTTATGAAGGTCTGTTGTGTATGATTTTTTTGTGCACTTTTTGCAGATGCACATGGGGAATTGCTGCTGCACAGGGGTTGCTACACCTGCACAGGGGAGGAAAGCAATTCGTCTTGCTTTAGGTACAAAGGATATTCCAACGGTTTACAGCAATTGGAATAGGTGTAAAATAAGATGTTATACCAACAGTTTTATGTAAACCATTGGTATAAGTATATGCCAATGGTTCTGTGGAAAACCATTGGTAAATGTCTATACCAACGGTTCGGTAAACCGTTGGTATAGAGACGATTCATGCTATTAATCACAGTTTAAAACCGTTGGCAAACATATATACTAACAGTTTTCTGAAACTTTTGGTATATACTTATTTTTTTAGACATATCCCGACAGTTCTCATAGAACCGTGGGGATATGTCTATCCCTATGGATCAAGACCCAATGGTTAGGACAACCATTGGTATAGTTTATACCAACAGTTGTCCTGGATTTACCAATGGTTTTAAACCATTGGTAAAGAAAAAATTTGCAGTAGTGCTTCTTGGCTGGTAAAATTACCTAAATGGGCACTCATGTGGTCTATATTATATATATTTTTATACATCTATTTTTGTTATTTTTATATTTTTTATAACTAAAATATTATTTAAATGACAAATTATTGAATAATAGTCATTATATTATTGAACATTAAATTCATTGAATATCTGGATAAAAATTGGTGTTTTGGTGATTTAATGATAAAATGTTTTATTTTTTAATTTTCATATTCATTAATGGTTTTTATTAAACATTTATTTTGGTGAACTATAATTGGAAAAATGAAATTTGTTTTCTATAAGGTTTTAATGGTTTTTGATTTAATTCTTTCATGTTCTAGGATCTTATTTTAAATATTAATTGTTGGAACATATTTTAATTTTCATTATACTTTTTTAAAATTCATTAATTATTAATTTTATTTCATAGAATTAATTTCTCTAATTAAATAAAAGGAAAATAAATAGGTTCCTGAATTTATTTTTTAATTGTGAAGAGAAGCTTATAGAACAAATTAAGTGGATCCAATAAATAATGAAATGGGTTGGAAAATCATCTAGGTTCATTGCATTTAATATTGAAGAAAGTTTCACATTAGGGGAGCATGATCAGTTAGAGAACTTTACTCTAGTCCCCATGAAGGGGATAATGAATCGATAATACTATAATTTATAGGTCAAAGAGATGATAATCTAATTTTATATTAGTTTTGTAGACAATGAGATAGAGGTTTGATTTACCCCACGACTGGTTTCCTTAAAAGTTAAGTACCTATGCATAGTGACGGGGATTTTATCATTAAATAATCAATTGGGGGAACATTTAATTGATTTAGATATGTAGTAGTGGCAAGGAACACTCAAAGAAATTAATCAAGAGTGTGGAGTTGGTGGAATATGTCAATCTCATCAAGAAAATATTCTAATCTAGTATTTTATCTTAGGTCTACTATATTAAAATGATTTTATTTAATAATTTTAATATTGGAGAATCTATTATGTTTAATTGATTTGAATTAGTGTAATTGGTTTATAAAATTTTAGATATATTTTACCTGATATTTCTTATTTTAAGTCATTGAGGCATTTTTTTCATTTCATATATACATGTATTATTCTCTTCTTTATAAGCATCTTTTCTACTTTACTCCATGAATATACATGTGAAGAGTATAGGTTTTCTTTTACAGGAAATTGAAACTAATGTAATTAAATATAAAAGGATATAGTTATTATTTTTTCTAGGAAGAAAAATCCTTATCTCTAGTTCTATTAGGAATAGGAGATCTTAAGAGAGTTTACTAGAGCGGTTTTTCATCTAATGAAAATTTCATGTTTCAATTATATTTTCAAAAAACCTCAAATCTTATATGGTTAATTAGATTATAAGATATATGTTATTTACAATCAATTATATCTATTCCAATTTCTATAAACTCATCTAATATTTTGACTTCCTATCTCTTGTTATTGTTTCCACTACATTCTCACCTTAACCATTATATTCACCTTTACTCCATCATTTTTACTATTTTTCTTGTTGGTTTTTTTCTTCTTTAGACACACACCCAAGTCGTCTATATAGTTTTACCCTATATATAACCATACTAGTAGTAAGTATGTTAATACATATTAAATTTGATTCTAGTCAATTAATTAGGGAATCAAAATTTTGTTCCCTTCCTAGGGAAGGCACAAGTGTCCATTAATATATGTATATATATATATATATATAAATGTTCACACTATTAAAAAATAAAATCTATAAAAAAAATAAAAAATATAATAATATACTTATATTTCATTATTTTGTGCTTAATCTCAAACTATTAAAAAAACATTCATGTAGAATAGGGATTACAAGATATAAATTAATACTTTCATATCAAAAATAATAAAACAATATTCCATCGTAAGAAGAGAGAATGGTCAATGAAAATGGAAAATTTGAAAATTCGAAGAGTTAAAAATTTAAATCAAAATATAAATCCATCACAATATAGCGACCCATCCTTTTATTACATTACTATTACATCATTTTAATGATAAATAACATAAATGTATTACACATAGAGGATCTAAAGGTTTAGTGTCTTGGTCATACTAGGACCATACATAACAAATTACAACATCGAGAAAAAACATATTTTTTTATTTCTTCTTCTCTAGCTTCTTATTGGCGCTTGACCCCTCCTTAGTACATGTAGTCACCTGAGGATATACATAAAAATGGGTGAGATAAAATCCCAGTAAGAGGATATATAAGAACAATATTACAATGGGTGAGCATAACCATAACATTGGCAAAGGATCATGAACATAAGAGGAATCATTAATAAGAGACCTGAAATGTGGTAATGCATAAAAATGAAACATCATTTCTTAGTGGTTAACTACAAAAAATACTAGTGAAGAATGATATCATCTTCTTCACACATAATTTCACATTACCTCATGAGATTCATCACTTTAACCAATGCATTGGAGCGCTATATAATTCTAGGTGCACCTGTCACATTAAAACATTCATATTGCGCTATATAATTCTGGGTGCACCTGTAACCTCATAACATTATCATTTATCATGCATGACACAATGAACATATATCAAAAATTAAAATAACTAACACATGAAAAATAATGGTTTTCATCTCATAATAACACATTCATAAACATTGGGTTCTCAAAAGAAATAGGAAATAACATACAAGTTACAAGAACCGTCAACCTTGAATGAGAAGTATAAGGGGTGTTCTTAAAAGAAGAGTTCTTTTGGAAAACATTTGATTTGAAATAAATACCAATGAAAAAAATTTATATCCTAGAAAAGGAATGAATATGATGAAAAAAATATTTTTAAGGTGTAACCATATCAAAAAAGAGTGAAAGAGGGAGAACTCGAAGGGTAAAAGTTGGGTTCAAGAATTTCACTTTACCTTATATCTGAATGCTTCCTTCACTTTAATTTCCTATATAATGACATTATATTAATAAATTAGAAATTCCAGAACCTTATATACATTTATATTGGTCATTTTGGTTTCATTATGTTATTTTATGGTCCTTTGGATGAGTTATAGAGTTTAAAAAAATTGATTGGGAATGTTCGTTTTTATAGTTTTCTTGAGCGTTTCACATGTATTCATGAATTGAAGTTCATGTAGAACATGGGTAAAAAACCAGAACATATATTCCATGTTATTAATGATATTACCGATGTTAAAATGATCTTATAATGAATAACATTGTATTCTATGTGGATGATTCATTAGATAAAAATAAAATGATGATTGTTTGAGTTAATTTGGGCGGTTTTTCGACCACAACGAACATGTTTTGATTAATCATTTAGTAATATGTACATAATTTAGTTCCAGAACGTCAAATAAGACATAATCCATATAAGATATTCTGGTTAAACCATAAACATAGTTTCATGACCAGATCTGAAGGTAGAAATGTAAAAAGAAAACATGTCATTCTTGAGGGTGATAGATTAACACCTCACGAACAACGTTTTCCTTTTATAAAATAAATGGAAGAGGAGAAGGGGTTGGATGGTATAATATATCATTAGTATCACGGAATTAAATTATATGTATGATAATGGAGTTACTATACCATTTGGAAAAATATAGGTGGGGATATAATGAGAAAAGAACATGAAATTGAAAGGGAATTAAAGGAGAAGAGTGAGAGAAATTACCTCTTGAATCCTCCTCTTGAGATCCCACATAAGGTTCATAGGATTGGACTTTTGATGAGACCAGTAGTTATTTGACATGGGAGAGGTAATAGGGAATATTATTGGGATTATTTTAGACAAGGCTTGATGCTTGAGAGGTGTAAGGAAATGAGGGTGTGAAGGGTGGTATTTATAGAGGAGGGGAGAGGGGATTTCTTAATATAAAATCCATTAATTTGTTATTTCCCCACATGAAAATGAACAGTGAGTATTCCATGACCAATAATAGTAATGTTATAATGTGATCCTGAACCAAGTTGGCTTACATCAGCATAACATCATACAAGACTCTATAATTAGCTTATTTAGCGTATTTTGTAAATTATGGTATTTCACTATTCATAAAAAATTCCAGTATTTCAGAAAAATCCCAAAAATTTACCCCTACCATTTTTTGACATGTAGAATTCAAAAATGATGTCCACTTTTTAAAAATAAATTTTTAAATATGACTAATTTAATATTTAATTAAAATCACAATTTACATGAAAAAACAGTTTTTAAAATTAAAACAGATTTTATAATGCTTTCAAAAATTACTTGAGGTCTTATAAAGTTAAAATAAATCTATAAGACATATATTTTTTTATTTATGAACACTTTTTATGAAAATACATTTTCTTTTAAATTAATTAATTAATTATAATTATTTATTTATTTCTTACAAAAATATCACTACTTATAAAATGCTCAAACATTATATTATTATTCATGGGTAAGGTTACTATTATTTTAGGAAATTCTATATTCATAAGGGTCATATTAATATTCATAAGGGTAGGTTACTATTCACCAAAAAATATTTTTATTTTATTAGACTCTAAAAATCTTCTTGAACACAACCGTGTATGTCAGATTTTCGAAATTCCAAACACAGAAGTGAAAAACTTATGTTTATAGGTAACTTAGAACATAGTAGTTCATTATGTTGTGTTTTCATGTTATTTTATGAAATATTTATAAGAAATTATTTTCCATTGAATTGTTTGGGTCATTACATTCTTCCCCCATTATGAAATTTCACCCTCAAAATTTCGTTTTACACAAACATGTGAGGTTACTTATCCTTCATCACCTCCTCCAGTTCCCATGTAGCTCCTTCAATCATATGGTTCCTCCAAAAACATTGACAAGGTGGGTTTTCTTGTTTCACATAGCCTTATCTCTCTGGTCTAGAATCTATATTGGATGCTCCTCATAAGAGAGATCATCTTCCAGTTGTTCCACCTCTGAGTTCAGTACACTTGAGGGATCAGGTATGTACTTTATTAAGAGTGATACGTGAAACACATCATGAACTTGATCCATATTCGGTGGAAGTGAAAACCAATAGGACACAGCTCATATGCGGTCAAGGATCTCAAAGGGGACAATGTACATTGGGATTAACTTCTCTTTCTTTCCAAACCACATGACTCTCTTCCATGGTGATATTTAAAAGGAAGAATTTATCTCCAACATCAAACTCCAAGTCCCTTCGACGGTTGTCAGTGTAGCTCTTTTGTAGACTTTCTGCAGCTTTGATGTGCTTCTAGATGACTTGAACCTTCTCTGTCATCTCTCCCACAAAATTAGGTCCAAGTAGCTTTCTTTCTCTGACTTCGTCCCAACATGTTGGATTTTTTACATCTCTTTCCATACAAAGGTTCTTATGGATCCATCTGAATACTCGAGTGGAAGCTATTGTTATATAAGAACTCAACCAATGGGAGATGCTGATCCCATCCACCTTTGAATTATATAGAGCAAGATCTTAGTATATCTTCAAGCGTATGAATAGTCCTTTCAAATTGACCATCAGATTGGGGGTGATAGGCCATGCTGAAATTTAATTCAATACTCAAAATATGATGAAGGCTCCTCCAGAATTTAGATGTGAACCATCGATCAAAATCAGAGATAATCGAGAGTGGAACTCCATGCAGTCTCACCACTTCCTTCACATATATTTTTGCATGTTTTTCAAGTGATAGGTCTTCCTGAATAACAATAAAATGGGAAGTCGTGGTGAGTCGGTCAACCACAACCCATATCACATTATTTCCCTTCGACCTCTTCAGGAGACCCATGAAAAAGTCCATAGTAACATTCTCTCATTTCCACATGGGTATAGGCAGTGGCTATATCAACCCTTTAGACTTTTTACACTATAATTTAACTTGATGACATACCAAGAACCTTGAGATATATTCTACATTATCCTTTTTCATGTTATCCCAACAGAAGTGTTCTCAGAGATCATGGTACATCTTGGTACTCCTAGGATGGATAGAGAATGTTGAGCTATGTGCATTTTCCAATAGCTCCTTCTTTATCCCGGGTTATGAAATCACATAAAGCTGCATTCCAAATTGAATCACACCTTCATCGTTGATATGGAACTCATGCAGCTTCCCTTCCTTTACTACATTCACCCTCATTCGTATCTCCACATCATCCCATTGTGCTTCCTTAATCTTCTCTTTGATGGAGGTTGTACAATCATTTGGGAAACGTAGGATCTATCCCCTACCATTATGATTTCTAAATCCATCCTTTTCATATCCAAGAAGACATGGTCTTTCTCAATACATAACATGGATAGAGTAGTAGATTATTTTCTGGTTAGAGCATCAGCTACCTTGTTTGCCTTTCCATGATGATATTGAATAGAGAAATCATAATCATTGATTAGATCTAACTATCTCCTTTGACGTATGTTGATATCCTTTTCTGTGAATATATATTTTAGACTCTTTTGGTTAGTGTATATGTCACACTTCTCACCATAAAGGTAGTGCCACCAGATTTTCAAGGAAAAAATCATGGCTTCCAGCACTAGATCATGTGTCGGGTAGTTATGCTCATGGATCTTCCACTGTCGTGAGGCATAGGCTATCACATCATCATTTTTCATCAGTACAAACCCCAAGACATTATTTGAAGAATCACTGTATATCACAAAACTTTTCCACTTTTTGGTAGTGTGAGTATAGGTGCAGTTATTATCCTTCTCTTTATCTCCTTGAAGTTTCCCTCACATTTTTCAGTCTGGACATACATTACCCATTTCCTTGTTAACTTAGCTAGCAGGCTTGACAATCAAGAGAAATTTCTCACAAAATGTCGGTAGTACCCAACTAATCCAAGAAAACTATGGAATTTTTTGACACTAGAGGGCCTAGTCCATTCTTCAATCACATTTGTCTTTGAAGGACCCATATAAATTACTTCACTTGTGATCACATGTCCCAAGAACGTGAATTGCATCATCCAAGAGTCACACTTGCTGAACTTAGCGTACAACTTCTCCTTTCTCAATGTCACCAATACAAGTCTTGGATGTTATTTGTGTTCCTCATTTCTCTTAGAGTATATGATAATATCATTGATAAATCTACCAAAAAAAATTCAAGGTAATCTATAAAGACATTATTCATCAAATCCATGAAGATTGTTGGGGCATTAGTAAGTCTGAAGGGAATCACCAAAAACTCATAGTTCCCATACAATGTATGGAAGGCAGTCTTATGAGTATCTTCCTTCTTCACCTTTATCTGATAATATTCAGAATAAAGATCCACCTTTGAGAAGTATTGAGCTCCTCTTAATTGATTGAACAAGTCGTCAATACAAGGAAGAGGATACTTGTTCTTTATGGTGATATTGTTGAGTTCCCGATAATCGATACACAACCACATTGTTCCATCCTCCTTTACAAAGAGCAATGGTGCACCCCAAGGGGATGCACTAGGCTGTATGAAACCTTTGTCCAGATGCTCTTATAGCTACTTCTTTAATTCCTCCAGTTCGATAGGAGACATCCTAGAGGTACACTTTGAGATAGGAGTAGCTCCGGGTATGAGTCCAATTGAGAACTCTACCTCACAATCCAGGAGAATTCTGGAAAACTCTTCAGGAAATACATCACCATATTCCCTCACAATGGGCATTTCTACAAGGTTGTAACCTTCCTTTGACCCAAACCGTTGGGAGAGGTATGCTTCTTCCTAGGGAATCAATACCCAAATAGTTGAAGGATTTTTCAAAGGAGATGTATGATATTCCTTTTATTTGTAGAGGATCATGAGATGGTTCAGAATATGAAAAGATATTTACTTTTCTCGACAGTTGATATGTGATCTATATAACAAGAGCCAATCTATTCCCATTATAGTGTTGAATTCCACCAAGGGAAGTATTACAGGATTCGCTGGAAGAATCATCCCACATACTCCAATAGGAGAAGATTCAAACACATGGGTTATAATGACTGCACCACTTGGTGTTTTAACAAATAACCCTACTTCCAGGTTTTGGGGCTTTGATTCTATAGATCTAGAAAACTTTCATGATATAAAGGAATGTGTAGAACCATAATCAAATAAGACTATTTACATTCTTGAGTGAATATGAAGTGTACATTGTACGACTTCATTATCTTGTTGTACTTCTACAGTAGTGATGGCATAATATTTCCCTTGTTCCTTTGGCTTTGGTGGCTGCTGACCCTGATTACCCTCGAGAAATCAAGGTTTAGTGCACTGGATTTAATAGTGTCCTACCTCCCAACACTTGTAGCATTGAACCATGTGTGGTTCTATCCTTTCTTCCCCCACACTATCATTCCTTTTTATTTCTTTTAAACACTCTTGAGCATGGTGTCATTCTTTACCACACGTAAATCATTTCCCCATCCCTTTAAGTTAGTTCCCATGGTGCAACTTCCCACATTTTTGGCATGTGGGTCATTGAGTTTTCTTCCCACTTTTGTCATTATATCCTCCGGCTTAAAACTACATCTTTTGTTTCTTATCACCACAGTCATGGGACTATTCTCCAAACTCCATCTACACTTTGAGATCACACTAAAAAACTTCTTCATAACTCCAAAAGTCTCAAATTTCAAGAGCCTTTTGAAGTTGTGGTTTTAATCCTAAAAAGAATCTATCAATTTTTCTATCTTTGTTGATAACAAAACCTGAAGCATACCTTAAAATCATTGTGAAATTCACTTCATATATAGTGACAAATTCTCCTTATTTTTTATTAAGCTCTATAAATTCTCTCTCTATTTTTTGCAAAGAGTTCATGGGAAATACTTATTAAGAAACATGGTCTTAAAGTCTTCCAATTCCATCTCTTCAATTTACTCCCTTTTCTTGGTGTTCTTAATAAAAGACCACCATTGATCAGCCTCTCCATCTAGATGATAAACGACTAGAGTCACCTTCTCTGTCTCAGAATAGTAGAGTACAGAAAATATCTTTTCCCTAGAGTTGACCCACTGCTCTAAAACTTGTGGATCAGAATATCGACTAAACGTCGGTGGTTGTTTCCTCATAAAAAATTCAATATCTAGTTTATCCATCTTTGATGAAGGAGAATGTTCCCCATTATGGTTATTGTTCATAACCTAATATAATTGGGTAAGCATCACCATGATTTTTTTAACTCCACTTCCCAAATCATTTGGGATGTTGTTTGGGAAATCGTTGCATTGGACCTCGTACGAGTTGTTGGCCTGGTTACTCTTGGTTCCCACCATTTTCGAAAATAGAGATGGTTAGAACAAAACATAAGTCAAAAATTCATGAATAACTTATTCATTTGAACAATTTGTACTAAAATCATAACTTATGGGATCCCTATTTAATGATTATTGTGTGAATATTTCTACTATGTCTCTAGCTAGAGGTTTTCTCTAGGGTTCACTAATCCTAATTCCCAAATTACCTAAACCTTTCCTCTAATACCAACTATAGAGACCCAACCTTTTATTAAATTAATATTACATCATTTTAAAGATAAATAACATAATAGTATTACAAATAGATGATCCATAGGATTAGTGCCTTGGGAAAACTAGGACCATAAATAACAAATTACATCATTGAGCAAAAACACATTTTTTATTTCTTCTTCTTTAGCTTCTTATTAGCACTGGACACCTCCTTAGTAAATGTAGTCACCTGAGGATATACATCAAAAGGTCTGAGCTAAAATCTGAGTAATAGAATATATGAGAACAATATAACAATGGGTGAGCATAACCATAACATAGGAAAAGGATAATGAACATAAGAGGAAGCATTAATAAGATATTTGAAATGTGGCTATGCATGAAAATGAAAAATCATGTCATAGTGGTTAAATACCACACATACTTGTGAAACAATCCTGCATATTGTTCACACATAATTTGAAATTAACTCATGAGACTCAGTATTTTACACAATTCATTGGAGCAATGTATAATTTTGGGAGAACCCATCTCATTGAAACATTCATATTGCGCTATATAATTTCGAGCGCACCCGTCACATCATAACATTATCATTTATCAAGCATGTCACAATGAAAATATATCAAAAATGAACATAAATAACCCATGAAAAGGGATGGGTTTCATCTCATAAGAACACATTCATAAATAGTGGGTTCTCAAAAGAAATAGGGAATAACATACAAGTTTCATGAACCATCAACCTTGAATGAGAAGTAAGAGGTATGTTCTTAAAAGAAGAGTTCTTTTAAAAAAATTTGGTTTGACATAAATACCAGTGAAAAACATATATATCATAGAAAAGGAAATAAAATGATGAAAAAAATAATTTTAAGGGGTAACCATATCAAAAAGGAGTGAAAGAGGGAGAACCTGAAGGATAAAAGTTGGGTTCGAGGATTTCCACTTAACTTATATCCGAATGATTCCTTAGTTTTAATGTCATATATAATGTGATTATATTCATTAATTAGAAATTAAATATCCTTTTATAGAAGAATAGGGTTCATTTTGGTTTCATTATGTTATTTTATGGTCCTTTTGATAAGTTATATAGTTTAAAAACATTGTTCGGGAATGTTCGTTTTATGGTTTTCTTGAGCATTTCACATGTATTCATGAATTGCTGTTTGTGTAGAAAATGGGTAAACGTCAAGAAAATATATTACATTTTATTAATGATATTACAGAATTTAAAATGATCTTAAAATTAATTACATTGTATTCCATGTTGATGAATCATTAGATAAAAATTAAATGATGATTGTTTGAGTTAATTTGGGTGTTTTTTCGACCATAATGAACTTGTTTTGATTAATAATTTAGTAATATGTACATAAGTTAGTTACCAAACTTTTTATAGGAAATAATACATATTTAATATTTTTATTCAACCATAAAAATGGTTTCATTACCATATCTGAAGGTAGAAATGAAAAAAACATGTCATTCTTGAAGGTGATAGATTAACACCTCACGAACAATGTTTTATTTTTTAAAATAAAAGGAAAAGGAGAAGGGGATGGATGGTATAATATCCCATTAGTATCATAAAATTCCAGTATATATATTATACTTGAGTTACCATACCATTTGGACAAATATAGGAGGGAATAGAATGATAAACAAACTTGAAATTGAAGGGGAGTTAATGGAGAAGAGGGAGAGAAATTACCTCGTGAATCCTCCTCTTTAGATCCTCATTAAGGGGCTTATAATTGGACTTTTGATGAGACCATAAGCTCTTGGACGTGGGGTAGGGTCTAGGAATGATTATTGGGTAGAGTTTAGGAAATTATTTAAGTTTGAGAGGTGTGACGAAATGAGGGTGTGATGGGTTGTATTTATAGTTGAGGGGAGAGGGGATTTATTAATATAAAATCCATTAATTTATTATTTCCCCTCAAAACAAGTAATAGTTGGTATTACATGACCAGGAATAGTAATTTTATATGTTTATCCTGAACCAAGTGGGATTACATTAGTAGAACATCATACAAGACTTTATAATTAGCTTATTTAGCTTATTTTTTAAATTATGGTATTTCACTATTCATAAAAAATTCAAGTATTTAAGAAAAATACCAAAAATTAACCCCTACCGTTTTTCAATGATTTGAATACAAAATATTATTTACATTTTTCGAAAATAAATTTCTAAATATTATTAATTTAATATTTAATTAAAATCATAATATACTTGAAAAAAATAGTTTCTAAAATTAAAACTGATTTTATAGTGCTTTCAAAAATTACTTGAGGTCTTATCAAATTATCTTAAATCTAGAAGACAATGATTTGTTAATTTATGAAGAATTTTTAAGAAAATATGTTTTCTTTTAAATTAATTAATTAATTATAAATAATTATTTATTGCTTACAAAAAATATTATTTCTTATAAGATGCCCAAATTTTATTTAATTATTCATGGGTAAGGTTACTATGATTTTAGAAAATTTGATATTCATAAGGGTCGTATTACTATTCATAAGGGTAGGTTACAATTCATAAGGGTATGTTACTATTCACCAAAAATTATTTTTTTTATTAGTCTCTAAAAACCATCTTAAACACAACCGTGTATGTCAGATTATCAAAATTCTAAACACAGAAGTGACAAACTTATGTTTAAAGGAAAATTAGCACTTAGTAGTTCATTATGTTGTGTTTTCATGTGATTTTATGACATATTTATAAGAAGGGAATAAACATTGAAAACTTTGGGTCATTATAAACAACCGAGTAATCAATTTTAAGAGATGGTAATACTTAGGTAGTTTTAGTATCCAAATATGTCACGAAATCCTTCCAATATAAGGCTTTATCCAAGGTCTAGAAACTTTCAAGTTAAACTATCCCATCTCTCTATGCTAACCTCTTTTACTTTTCAGACTAATGAGGATTCACTTGAGTTTGTTAAAGAATTTTATAGTATAATTAAATAGTTATCTCTCCATAGTTTTAATGAAGAAGAAGTTAGGTTGAGATTATTTCCTTTTTTTCATGAAGAGTAGTGTTAAGATATTTTTTTTATAAATTTAGAAAAAAAAATATTTGACACATGGGATTGAGTTTTCAACTCTTTTTTATTATTTTTTTACTAGGAAAACCACCATAGGAGTGAAGCACAAAATCACAGGGGGATTCAAGGATAATGTAGAACATTATCCTGAAAAATAATATAGATTCAAAGTTCAAATTGGGAAATTACCCAACCACCTATTATCTCCACATCATCTTATAGAAACATTCTACATTTGTATCACTTCTTGACATTAAAATATTATGGATCATTCATGTGTTAGTGATTTCTTAGAAATAAAAACTATGGATTTTGAAAAAATATTTGGAAATATTTCTTAATATACCCAAAACAAGTGATATAGGAAGAGAAATATTCATAGGAGTGAAACAAACCCTCTGTTTTCTAAAGTTAATAATAAATCACTCAGGGATCGATGTTATCATTGTCAGACATTTTTATACTAAGAGTTATTCTAAAAAAAATTGATCAAACATTTTATTATGATGAAGGTTCCCATTATTTGGATTATAGGGATATAAAATATGGAAAAAGGGACTATTTTGGAATGATTTTACTGAAAGGTACAAAAATAACCAAAACCTATCTTAGAGATGGATATGGGTGATCAAACAAGCTACTGATGCTCCTGGGATTCAAACTCAACCAAGAAATTAGTTTCAAAAAATCGATGTCCCTTAAAATTATAATACTAATTTAGAAGGTCTGGTTAGATGTATTATCATAAGGGTAGTCTCCAAAACATATAGCATAGACAACTAAAAAACCCAAATGGGATAACTTTATAGGGATCTTACTTCAAGGGATTAGGGAACGCTTCCCATTAAAATTGCAATGAACCCCAAGGAAAATTTTATATCTTTCACCACAAGTATAGGATTAAAAACTCAATAAAATGTTAGGGTGTAACTTAATGAGGATTATATTTAGAATTTTACTAAATTTGAAAATAATATATAGAAAATGATAAATCTAGAAACCTAGGAAATGTGGTCTAAACTAAACATAATAACAAATCTACACTTGAAAAATAACGTGAACCAGTAAAAATGAAATGGGAAATAATAAAGGAAAGAAATAAGAAAGCATGGTATGAGGGGATGGTGAAAAATAAACCATTGTTTTGATAATTATTAACCCTACATTCCCCTTACTCAAAGAGTTAAACAAAAGGATTTTGGACCAACAACGTAAAATTTGTTCATAATTTTTGAACATTTAGTATAAATATGATATTTATGGAATACATAAATAATATTTCATCATATGTTAAATTTCTCAGTATTGGTTTGAAAAAAAAGAGATTATTAAGAATATACCACCATCAATCTAATACAAGACTATAGTGATATCATTCCAAAGAAGTTACCATCTAAATAAAATGACCCTGGTAACTTTTTTCGATCTTGTTGAATAAGAGAAAGTAAGAAAATCAATTTCATGTGATACTTATATGACATTATCAACTTGATTCCTTTCTACTTATTAAAATAGTCAGGTATAAGGTAAGTGAATCCAACTATTGTCTCTCTTTTGTTGTCTGATAGTTGAATTACATATCCCTATGGATAGGTATATGACCTTTTAGTAAATTTTGGGAAGAATAAATTTCCCCCAGATTTCCTTACTCTATAAATGGAGTGTGACTTAAAGGTGCCTATATTTTGGTAAGAGCTTTCCTAGATATAGGTGGGTCTACTATATATGTTTAAATGGGTATATTGGCCCTATAAGAAGGTGATTACCAATAAGAGTTTCATGTTTTCATGGATTCTCCACTAGAGATGAGTTTTAAATTGGTATTTGTTATAAAGGAAATCTTTATAGTTGATCCAATGAGAGATTTTCATGGCCCTTATTATGAAATAATTCAATAATCAGTTAATAAACTCTTTAGATCATATTATAATGAATTTGAATCCACAAAATATCTAAAATGATTATGAAAGATTTAGATTATGTTTAATAAAACCATTTCTAAAAACCATTATGTGGTTAAACTTGAACAAAGATTCTACTTAGTGAGTATAACTTTGGCGGTTGGTCCACCATCACAACAACATGTTTGGGAGAAAATTTCATCCCTATATCCAAACCTAGTGTTAGGGTCATAAATAAATTTTCAAGAATTTTGTAAACCTTTTTAGGATAGTTTTACATCTGAGATTGAGTGTTTGTAAGTCTCCAAAAGTTAAGGAAATTTTGTGGTTAAAACTTTACAAGGAATTTGATAGTTATTAGTTTGAGTAGAACCATTTTCTAGGAAATAAACAATCTATTATGATTGAAAATATTTTTGAATATCATAAACCAATTTAGGAAAAATTCACTACATTTGATTCAAATATGGAGTCTAAAAACTACATTTGAGTATAGAAATATATGTTTTCAAATGGGAGTATCCTTTATGGTTAGCTTTATAAGTTTTTTGAGGATCATTTTTCAAATATTGTGAGTAAATTTCTGTAACTATTACACCTATGTTTGAATTGTTTAATGCTTGAAGTGTGGGGTATCACATAGAAAATAATTTCAGTTATTTTAGATATATTTTAGTCTAATAACTTCTATATTTTATACTATTTGTGAGATTATAGGTATATAGACAGTACTGGAAACCAATATTATTCCAAAATCCTTGGAATATTTAGGGATATTTCTGATATATTATGGTGTTTTATAAATATATAGAGAATGGGTTAAAATTTCCACAAAAAATAGTGAAATCACAATCATCAATATATCATACCCACATAATGATTATGGTTATAATTTTAGGGGGACTGTGTGGTAAAAGACTCAAAACAGATCACTTTAGGGGAGGAAACCCATTGTTTTTTATGTTTTTTTATTTTTTTCTTTTTAAATAAATTTCCCTCACCTGATCATGTTCTAGACCTACATTGATCAAAATTAATGACGAACCTACCATGTATATCATAATTTTCTATGAGAGAGAAGCTAATCGGGCATTAAATGATATAATGTTTTTTTTGGAAAAGTGTTGTGTCAAATGCATGGTGACTATATGGAAGATCAAGTGACCACAATAAGGTAGTATGCCAATAATGAGTAAACTAGCTATGAAACAAGTATATTGAATACACTATGGAATAATCGAACATAAAAAATAATGACCAACCACATGAAGAGTATCAATAGACTATGTCAAGTACTCAACTGATCATTCATTCCATGAAGTGATTGTGGTTTCACTCAATAAACCATAAGAATAAAGAAGTTACTACAAAAGAATAGGGTAAAATGGCCATGAGATCAATTAAACATGTGATTAGTCAATTGACCATAAGAAAAAGGCGAATAACTATGTCGAAAATCAATTGAACACTTAAATCCATATGAACCAACCATAGAAGTCGACCTACCCTAAGAACATTATATTTAAATCTAGGACAGAAAGGAGTTACACTATATATCATCTAGATAAAAATCACTTTAACTTAAACATTGGTATCATTTACCTTTGTACTTAACCTACATAATTATAATTATAATTAGTTTTCCAACTTACAGGGACATAAATTGGGTAACGAGGGATATTTCTAAAGAGAAAAAAGGGTAGATACATTTGTATATACTCAAATAGATATAAACTCTATATCAAAGAAATATTTTGTCTCAAATTTTATAATTTATTTTCTTCCCATGTTAATCTAAAATAATACTACTAGTTTTATGAATTTTACTACTGAAATTTATTTTTTGAAATGAAATCTTGTACACTAAAATTATAGTAAAGTATATTTTCACTCCCACTATATTGCTTTCATTGATTTCTAAATTCAAATTACTACATGCATATTTTTTACAATTTTTGGAATAATTTTTGAATTCATAGTTTAAGAACATATATTTAAAAAAACTCTATTTTTGAACTAAGTTGTTTACATAGTAGAAAATATTAACCATGTTTGTAATCTAGGATATGTGGAAAATAGAATTTTGAGCTTACTTGTGACCCTGTATATTACTTATCACTATTTCATTTACATATCTTTTTTAAACAATATATTTATCATGTTCCTCCACATCAAGATTCAAAATTAGGGACAATACTGGGTTTTAATTATGGGGTAGGGATCTTTGACTATGCTTAACTATACATCATTGTTTAACACATCAGAATCCATTATTTTTTTTCAAAATTTAATGATTTCAAGGATCACATTAACACTTTTTGTTGGTGGAATTATTCCAAATCATGAAGGTTATTTTTTTCAAATTTGAGGAGGTAAACCTCCTCTATTACTTCATAGACATAATTCGGTAAATCATTTCTAATACTCCCTTATTTTATTATTTTATCCTAACTTTTGGAATTGGATTTACAATCATCATTGGTTTTGAAATTATTGAATATAGTTTAAACTCATAAGCTAGGTATTTAAATGGGCTATAAAATGAAATACTAATCTTTGATAACTCTTTACTTTTTAATCTTAAACTTGTGGTTGAGTTATTTATTATTCTTTAAAACTATTAAAATCACTCTTCCACTAGTTTTTTTGTTTATTATTTGTTAATTTAAATGAGTCTACTCACTCAAGGAAAAAAAGAGAATTTTTAAATACTAGTTTAATGTAAGAGTCAGTTTGCTTAAACATTTCTCAAAATATTAATCACAATTATTTTTATATAACTAAAACCAAATTTTGGATGAAATCTTTTTTAAGGATAGTAATCACATTTACTACTTGAGAGAGTTTATAGGGCGGAATGTTTTGAAAACCAATTCTTTGTGGAAATTTAATTTTCCATTATCAAGACTTATTTTTTTTATACTGAATTTTACTAATAGATTGGTTGAGGATAGGAAATATCATAAGTGTGTGATAATTTGATGTGAACTTTCTTGAATTCACTTTTTCCACATATTTTTTTTATTTTTAGAGTTTAAAATATCTGAATTAAGATTTAAATTATAAATTATTGAATATTGGTCATGGAATTGTGGAAAATAAAATTTATTGAATATCATGATAAAAGTATGAGTTTTTATGATTTATTGAACAAATGTTTTTTGAGTTAATTTTCATATTTATAAAGGTCTTTAATTTTTCTTACATTTAAGATAAATATAATTAAAATAGTTAAAGTTTGTTGTTTTGGGAAAGTTTTAGGGTTTTAGGGTTTAATTATTTCATGTTCCATGTTTCTATTTTGAATATTATCTATCAAAAAATATTAAAATTTTCATTACTAAATTTTAAAATTTATTAATTATTGAGCTTATTTTAAATACATAATTTATTAAATTAAATCAATAGAAAAAGGTTGTTCATATCTCATTGATGAAGGATGTTGGGAATCTTTTTTAGGTAATCAAGTGTAGATGAAGAAGAATATAATAAGTTAGAAACTTGTATAAGTTTATTGCATTTAAATCTAAATCATGTTGGATGTGGGGGTCAATCTCAACTAGATAAATTTTCTGAAGTCATCATGAAATGGTTGATGAATTATTAAGGCTTCCACATGGAGGTTGAAGAGGTGATGAATGAAGTTGATATTGATGTTTCTGACCAAGAGTTGGTGGTTGGAGCTAGGGTATAACTTCTTTCTTTAAAAGAGGGTGAAATAATCATTATAAAGGGATATGATCGTTCAATTACCAATTAGGGGAGAAAATAACTGATTTAGATTTGGACCAGTGTTAAGTAACACTTAAAGAAATGGCTTGGTTGTTTATAGACAATGTAAAAGGCCAATATCATCGGAGTAGATACTTATCACTTCTCTTATGTACTATCTGAAACATATAGATTTTTATTGGATAGTTTTGTTGTTGTTACATTTATTTTTGTAAATAAGATTCATTTTAGAGGAATTTTATTGGATAAATTGAAGTATATTTCATTTAGTATTACTTGGTTTAAATAATTTAGGGTGTGGTTCATTTCAAGCAAAGTTCTCCTCCTATGTTTTTTATAATCGTATTTTACACTCTTTTCTATGAATATATAGGTAAATAGAAAATGTTTCCATTTTTATATAGCTACAGCTAATGTACATAAATGTAAAAATGTTTTGGTTCTAATTTTCACCCTGAATAATCATCCTCATCTTGAGCTATTTTAGGCATAACGATTCATAGGCGAGTTCTCTAGAGAGGTTTTTTATCTAATAGTAATTTAGTGTTTCAATTATCCTTAAAAAACTACATCACTTCTAATGTTAATTTTGTTTCAACAGATTTTTTTTCATTTAATTATAACTAGCCCAGTTTCTATAAATCTATCCACTATATGAATTTCCCATATCTTTCTATTAATTCCACTTCTTTCTCACCTTCACCAATATTTTTACCTTCACTCCAAAACGTTTTTTATTTTTTATCATTTTATTTTGTTTGTTTTCCCTTGTTTTATCACAAAACTAAGCCTTATATTTGGTCTAACCCAATTTACCACAATTCTATTAGTTATTAGGTATATAAATAGTCAATTTTAATCTATTAAATGACTTAGTATATCCTTCACATCATTATAATAAAACACTTATATTAATTGTACTTTTCCAATATTGGAGTGACATTCCATATTGGGAACCATTTGAACTTTTGGAAAGACATAAAATCAATATCTTCACACCTTTGGAGTTCTAGAATCATTTTATAAGAACATTTACCATTACTAATAATTACTGAAACCTTAGAACCATGAAACAAACACCACTAACCAGAATGAAAAAAAAACAGAAAGTTTTAATAAAGTGATTATAATAAATGTAAAAGATTATTAATAAATTAAAGAAACAAAAATAAATTTATAATAGTTTATTTAATAAATTTAATTTTATTATTCATTAGGTTTGGCATGTATTCTAATCTGATTAAGAAACCAAGGTATGGGGTTTATTTCACTTACCCTCTTTATTTTGGTTTATTATATCCCTCTTTATATCACCTTATCTTAATTTTATTCACATATTATAATTATATGTTCTATATTAATTTTTTTATCTATATATACCTTTTTTCTATTTAATTTCTAGATATATGAATGTTTGCCAAGATACCTTCACAAAATCTTCTTAAAAGAAAAACCAATTAAAGGGAAATTTTATTTTTTATCATACCTTTTCAAATATGACTCTTTAAAAAGGATTTTAACTTATATTATTTATAAAAATAATCATTATTTTATAGGAAAATATTCTAGTTCATTTTTTGGTTTTGAGGGAAATCCTATGTCCTTATCATTTATAAAGATTCTTTAACCATGCCTTAAAGAATTATTTTATAGGTTCAATTTTAAACGTACGTATTCAGCCTATCTTATGATATTTTCTTTGATTCAGATATATATTCTAGAGCTATTTATTTCTTCAATTATTAATTTCCAAAATTTCTTAATCACTTATTTTCTTGGGATGATTTATGATATATCATTAATTTATGCATTGAGGCATGATTATTTGAACCATTTAATTTTTATTGTGTTTTCTTAATATTATCCTTTATAATTGATATATTTATATGTTCAATAAATATGAATGATGTATTATGATGTGGTGGATGGGCCTAGAATTATATATCCCACCGTTTGATTGGGTAATTCTTTAATCTAATGAGATACCATGTATAGTGCATGGGAAGTTAGCCTTGCACATTATATTATGATGTATTGGTAGCAGGCCTAGGATTATTTATGACATGTTTTATGTTATTTAACTTCTTCATGATTCTCATGATGACCATATTTTTATAGTACCATTCCACCTCAATATGATTAAATCACTTATAAGTATGAATAACATTTTTTATTCCTCATAAATATCATAAGGATTCCTTTGCAACTCTACACTCTTCTAATTAGATACTTATTTGGTATCTTCCTAATAATTAAAAAAAAATTTGATATCTAGACTATTACTTTTTCAATCACATATAATACTCTAAATTATTTATTCATAAATAATTCCTTAATTTTTTTTTCATTCCAAATAATTATTAGACATTGATTTCACTTAAATTTATATCATATATGTATTGGAACTAGTGTTGTAAAATATTATTCTATATTTAACCTATCTAAAATTTTAATAATACAAACATTATAAGATAAACCCAATAAACTATGTGATTTTCTAAAAATCTATTTTTATTTAAATAAAATATTTTTCTACTTGGATATAATTTATTTCAAAATTATTCTTGATAAATTTTTTAGTCTCACTTAATTTACCAATATATTTCCAATAAGAAACAAGTCATCAAAATAAAAAATCAAAAATATAAACTCACTATAACCTAAAATTTAATATATACATCAATCAATGAATTTTTCCTTAAATATAGATATTAATAAACCCATTATACCATTGTTTGGAATCTATTTATTTAATGTATTATATCATTTAATTTACAAATCATATATTTATTTGTTTCCATGGATTTTTTGGTTGATCCCCATATATTTTATCATAAATTTACCACTAAATAAATTCTATCTCATTTATTTTAAATTTCTATTGGTTATAATAAGATATTAGTGTCATAATAATTCATATAGAATATTTTTAATAAACTAGTGAGGAAATTTATATACAGTTTTTGGAATATTTGTTTTGTAATATACATAGAAACTTGCTGAGATTTTGGAAAAATATAGTTGTTATTTCAATCATGTTTAGTTTTGAAAAAAATTTACATAAAACAATATTTACCCCTTTATGTAGTTTTAATGGTCCTATACATTATATTATTACATGGAGTTCAACTAATTTTACATTTCATCTAACCATTTACTAAAATTATCCCAAGTAGTGGATTATGAATATGAAATTATATTTTTTTAAATATTTATATAATTTTATTTATCATATAGGGATACCACTTAATTATAAAAATAACATACATTAATTTCCATTAAGATATTATTAACACCATTTTTATGGATCTTCTAATAAAAATTCATTTTAAATTTAGGAACGATTTTTTTATTATCCTCCTTAAATGTTTTACGATATATATAATTATGAAATAACATTATATGAAGTTAGAGAGCATGAAAATGAATAGATAACAAAAAATTCCTTTAATTTATACAATTTATAAATATTATTTCCCATATATTTATCATTTTCAGTAAATTTTTCATTTCAAGTTTCTATAATTTTTATACTATGAATATGATAATAAAATCAACAAACATTGGACTTTTTGGAAACCAATGAAATTAAAATTAATTTTTATTTAATCATTTTTTACTTCATGTATATTATAATCTGTTTTAAATGACCCAATATATATAGGTGTCTTAATATGAACTTCACACCTATCCAAAGTTTAACATATGTTTTTGGATCCACCTTATATAGAGAATTTAAAAAAACACATTTAAATTTTTAGATCATGAAACCATAATGATAAGGATAAAAATATTACCGAGCATAATCCTAACCACATCTATAAATTTTAAATTAGGCTTTTATATTATATAATTTAATGATGGTATAGTCATTTTTTTGATAAAATATGATATGAAATTCCTGTAACTTTTTAAATAGACTATGGTTTTATCTAATTTCATAAAATATTATATAATATCATCTTCCTTTTTCATATATTAAATCTTTCACTATTATATCAAATTACCTTTAAATTTCATTTAAATAATTTTTTTAGAATTTATTATTTATTTTTAATCATCCAATAAATATACCTACTAATAAAATGAATAATCATTCATAAGTGAGATGAAATATTATTCTTTACTATAGAAAATGACATCAAGTGGACCAAAAATATCAATATTCATGATCTTAATATGTTATGTAATTAAAGTGGAACATTTCCTAATACGTTTGGTTTGTTTTAATTTAATAAAATAAAAAATATATTTTGTTTAGTGAATAAAAGTTTGGAAGGATTTCAATTTTAGTTATCCACTTTTCTATTTATTTGGAACCATGAACTATATTTTTATAACAAAATAATGTTGATAATTTATTTACATAACCATGTTTAGTGAAAAATTAGGATGGATGATCATATGAGTTTTAATATATAGATTAATTAATCACATAATATATGTTATCCAAACACATATGAATTCATTAATTAATTAAAATTTATATTGCAAAACATAAAATATAATTTAGAGAAACTAAATGAAATAATTGTTCCCCATTGAAACCCCTATCAATATTAGCGACGAGAATTAAATTCAACCCCAAGACCACCTTTAAAATGTCAGGGGTTAATGATTGGCATTATGGGTTTTAAACACTCAAATATAAATCATTACATTATATAAAGCACATAAATGGGTTTTTAAAATAAATATAAACTCCCAGAAAATAATCAATAAAGAATCCATAAATAATTAATATAATAAAAAATGTACAATTAATAAATGTTATACAATATAATAAAATTCACAAATAAACCAGTGATAAAAAGAAATTATCTTCCCAATATATAGAAAACATCATACATCCTATATATCTCAATGGTATAATAATCAATCCCTAAATACCAAGATCCTACTATCAACCTAGATTGACGAGCTAATGATGCCTACCACATTGACCACTAAAATCATGCAACCTTTTATGTAAATGTTGGGGTGATTATATCCACATACTTATTAAATATCCCTAAATGATGAAAAACCAATAACATCCTATATGAATAATAATCATAATAGTAAAATCATAATATATAGTCATAAATTCATAACTCAATACCACACATGGGTTATTTTTGTCAACCATAAATTAGAAAACCACAACATCCCAAAATTATTATAAAATATCATATAAGATTCTAGCTCATTCTAAAAGTCTGCACATTATTATATATAATTATATCCCACCAGAGTAATACATTCCCAAGAACTCCCTAATAATCACCACCAAAATAACAATGTATGGATTTTATAACACACACAATCAAAATATATAAAGGTACCCGATGTTAGGGTCACCTAAATGGGTGATTAACACTTAGAGGGGTGGTGGTGAATCACCATTGAAAAATTTTCTAATTAAAATACAACTAAGGTACTAGTGGTTCAAAAAGAATCTATTAGCTCGCTCACTTTAGAAATTATAGGGATAATATGACCATTTTAGAAAGGTTTATATCCAATATGGATGACTATGTCCATGGTGTAAGGTGGTTGTTATCACCTCCACACAAATTCTATTTTATTATCATATTAAAGCTATAAGAAAGGATATATCTCTGAACCTGATATAACAATGGAACCAACTAGTTCCAAAAAAACCAAATTGTTATAATTAATGAACAAAAATAAATTCTTGATGATTGATCATAAAAAAGTAAGATGTGTAAAATATAATAGAAAATTGTGTCCTACTTCCTAATTGATTCTGTATTCTTCTTGGGTTCCCTTTCTCATGATATAGTCACAATAATTTTCCACTCCTATATATATCCTACCTCTTTTACCACGTTTTATCTCGAAATACTACACTGATCACATTTATATTTTTAATAATTAAATTATAAAAAATCTCATGTGAATCAGCAATGCTATATTCATTTTAAAATTGGTCAAACAATCAGTATAAATAAATCCAACTTCAATACTAAAAATAATGAAAAAATTATCCCTTTGTGAATCCTTATAATTATTATACAATGATCCTCATAAAATCTCTATGCTAATTTCATTTAATTCTCCTCAATTATTATTTTTCTATATTTACATGAACTTCCTTAAAAATCAAAAATTCTTTTCCATATATCCCTAATCATACATAGACTACTACCCACATGCCAACTTCTTTTTTCAAACCATAAAGATACATCCATGCGAATCATGATCACCATTACATCATCCTAATTTTTAAAAAATAAATATCACTAAACCAACATAAGATTTAATCTTATTTGACCTAATAAAACATACATTTTAATACTATAGGATCTATTAAAAGATAGTTTGTATCCTTTGAAATCTCTGGGTATTCTTAAATATCATCCAATTTAATCTTCTGTAACTTGTAAAACATTAGAGTTAATATTACATATCAACACGTTTTCCATATGTATGATCCATTTCAATATTACATGTAATTCTATGAACTCAATGTTGTTATTGCATATTCCCCAATAGATATTAAGTATCATAAATTTGATACTATGTATCATAGTGTAAACACCCCATTAATTTTCCAAATTTCCTCTCTAAAAGAAATTATTTAAGACTGTTTTAGTTTTATAATCACTCAATAAAATTACAAATGAATTCTATATATTTCAAATCATCCTATTACTGATTAAAATATTCAATCAACCCATATAAAATAATTTAAAAATATTCATAACCTTCTCAAATATATTTATTATCAATCACATGTACTAAAAATAAATACAACATCATCATCCATGGAATTAAAATTATCTCCTACGGTTTATTTATCAATAATCAAAAAAATTCAATTCCATGTCATCTTCAATGTTCTCTCCCTAAATATACTGATCCAGAGGCACTGGAATTCCATATTTTTAAAAACACATTAATAAAATATTATCTTATGACCCTTAATTAAAATAAAGATATAGGATCTTTTGAAATTGTTGATATCTCCCTTCCCAAAGAATTGAATAATAAATCCACCAAATCTATGTATACTTGAGTTATATTAGTGTGTAAAAAAAACAAATACTTTCATGGAAATAAAATCTACCCTAAAACAAATCCAAAAATCCATACTAACTAAAAAACTATCTTTCATTAAAATACAAGAATATTTTTAAGATCAAGTAGGTTTCTCCACCTAAAGTTAGTATCTCCCCTTATTTAGAAAAGAAAAACTAGAGTAAAAATAGTTAAACTCTTAGAACCATACATCAATAAATTTGAGAAATGGTTTGCACACCAATTTTCAGTCTCTGTTTCTCATGAGTCTCAATTTTGAGTAGTTTTTCAAGAATATTAGTAACTTGATTCTTGGATAAAAAAATTCCTTATTCAAAGTTCCTTTAACCAGCATATACTTTAAGAAAATATATTTGATGATAATTTTCTTTTATCATGAGAGTTATTCTATATTATTGGATATATTTGTTAATTTTGGTTATCAAAACCGATAAATAATGGATATTCATCAATAACATGCATATATTCAGGTAGTGTATTCATCCAAATAATTTTTGTAACATCATATTATAAAACAAAATACTTAGCCTCAGTGGAACTCAATGTGTAAGAGGATTATTTCTTAGGATGTTATTCCACAAATATTTCACCAATATAGAATTCTCCACTTGATGTGGGTTTTATATCATAGACATGTCCAACTTAATTAGCTTTTATAAAGAGCTAAAATACCATATAACCTTTCATCTCATACACTAGGATATAATTGGATATATTATTGATATACCTCATAATTATCTTAGCAACCAATAAATGTGACTCTTTTGTATTAGTTTGATATCTATCAAATAGATTGATAATGACAAAAATGTATATCCTCAAGGGAAAACAATATAACTTAATATTATGATTACTTTATCATTGAATATTATCCATTCATCATCTTTACATACTTTTTTATCCATTAGAATTCATGTAGAAATAATTATTTAATCTTCCCTACCAAATAATTTCAAAAAATTGCTGGAATAATTTTCTTGAGAGATAAAAATATGATTATAAACTTGGATAATTTTTAAACCTAATAAAAAATTCATCTCACCAATTAGGTTCATCTCAACCCTTCTCTTCATTTATATTGAAGGGTTTTCAAAAAAAATTTCTTTATCACTACCAATGATTATATCATCAATACATAAAATCTAAATGAGTGATTTAGTGTTGATTTTTTTCACCTAATAGTTTTTTTTACATTTCATTTTTTGAATTCCATGTTCCTCAAATACTCATCAAGGTTGAAATTCCAGTCTCATGGGGATTATTTCAACCCATAACAAGACTTATTTAATTTATATTACTTTATACCATCTTCATCTAGTATAAATAAATCATGTTTCCCCATATATAATTCTTCATTTAGTTTTCCATTTTGAAATGATGAATTCACATCCTCTTGATGAAATATGTATTTTATTTGTGCTAAAATGGTAATAACGATCTTGATTATCTCATGTCTAGATATATAGAGAAATATTTCATAAAAGTATATTATTTTTACTTTAAAATATCTATTAAAACCTATATATAAATGTTTATTGAAACCTCACCCTTTTCAAAATCCTTATCAATAGTTTAGGGCTCAAAATTTGAAAAAAAAACAAGTATTTTTTAAGGTCAGGATGTGTTTTTTTGTATTTATTATCAATAGTTGATGTTTATGTGAATTTGAGAAAAGAAAAAGTTTTTGGTTTTTAGAATGAGGAAATTAGTATAAAGAATCCGATCCAGATCATTGGAATGAGTCAATGCTATCAATCAGATTGGGATGTTGATAGAAATTTAGATGATGTTGGAATTTGTTTCGAGTCCAAAATGGGAGGTTGATCATAATGAGTAGATGTATTGGAGTCATAATATATCTTCTGTAAACCTAAGATTCAAATTTTGTTTTTTAATACACAAAAATTCATAAGTTGAATGAGAAACTTGTAATGAAAGCCTTATGAAGGAAACATAAGGAGATGATGCTTCTAATCATTTCGAGTATCATATTAGAAAGACAAAACCTAATAGGATACATTTGAAGTTATGGAAAAGAGAAGAGATTATGCTTCCAATTATATTGACGATTATATTTGAAGGAAATAATCTACTAGAAAAAATGGGAAGTTAAGAAAATTTTGATAGATGATGATTCCAATCATATTTAGGATTATATTGAATGAAACAAGCTATTTGAATAAATGAGAAGTTAAAATTACTCCCAATATAAATCAGATGACGCAGAATCGAATATTAAATATATTTGATGTGATGATGAAGTTATGATACATGTTCGAGTTTATGGATGAGAGGGGAATATGATGTGAAGCGCTCTAGTTGCTGTTCAACAATATGGTAATCCTCACCGTGACAATAACAAAAGGCTCAAATATTGATCTTGCTGATTTAAAGAAGTCACTTCTGAAACTGGTCTATCAAACATAGTATGCCACTAATCCATCATAATGGATCCTGACATCAATTAATATTTTGTGAATTCTTTGTATATCAGATGTAGAGTTCTATCAGAAGAAGAATAAATGGGGAGGTTTAATTTTACTTCTAATGGGTCAAGAAAATAGGAAGTAATATTTTTTTCTCTTAGAAATGGGTCAATGGAAAAAAATATTGATTATTTCTCATGAAGACATTTATAATCATTAGATTTCCACTGAGAACGTTCATCAAAGTGAGATAGAGACCGATCCATCATAATAACATTGATATTTTAATCAGACACTGGATCACCGGTCCAAGGAATTGAGGAAAAGGATAAATACTTTGAAGATATTTTATAATGGTTACCAATGTCTTACATTCAATTGTTGTAATGAATCATCTACATGATAAGAAATTCAATGTTTAAAAAAGGTCATCATAATGGGACATCTTAAGTATTGAATATATATTCATCATAATGATAAGTCATTTGGTTTTTAGAAATGATCATTTGGTGTGGATAAATTTAATGATGAATCTATTTCATTACTTAATTATAAGGAAGAACTGAAATAATGAATTGTAATGAAGAATTAGACAAAATAAATTTTTGTAAATTTGAACAAGTCTAATTATTTGAGAAGAAATCATAAGGATAATGAAGGGTCTAAGAAGTGAAAGATGAAAACATAAATGAAAGTGAAATTTTGGGTTTAAATTTTTTTAGAGAGAATTGAAATTGGTTTTACTACATTTTCTATTATGAGGTTATTATAAAAGGAGATATCATAAAATTTGTCTGATGTGTGAAACAAGAATTGTCAATATGCACTGAGAGCTCTTGGATTTTTTTAGGTATTTAGTTTCCAACTAAATGTTGTTTTTTTAGGTTTAAGATTAGGAATTTCCTTCAAAATGAGTCCACCAGAGTAAGGAACAATCCCATCATCAGATCAAATTCCAACATGTGATGCTTCATCAGAGAAAGTCTATCAGAGTAATCCCATTAGCGTGACATACATTGAAGCAAGGTTCATAGAACTGAGTTCCATCAGATTGAGGAATTGTGAGATTTTGATTGAGTTCCTAGTCAATTGAAGAAGGAAGAGATAAAGGAGAATTAGACTGGGGAAAATTTGATGCAAACCATTGGGATGAGGTTATTGGATTTAAGAAGACTATACTAACTTTTATTGAGGACTATTTCCTTACTAATTTTATGTAATATGTTTCATGAGCAAAAGGTTCCTTAGAGAATTGTTAAAATTCATGAAGATTGTACATAGATAAAATTTATTCAGAATACATGTGGTGGTAGTGAATACTTAATGAAGTGTATCAAAAGAGATGAAGAAAAGTGAATCTTGTAACTATGGATACTTACTAGTTTCTCGAAATAATTATCTTGCTGGGGTGTATAAAAAGTTGTGGGAAAGTGGGTATTGAAAATGATAGTTGGAGGGTATAATCAACTATAATAGGAAATTTTCTACTGATATTGTATAATTGTTTACTGCTTTTTTCCTTTTTGTTTCATAATGAAGATAGTGACAGAATCCATGTTGGTGGGACTATCCAACATGACAAGGAGTATGTATTTTTACAAAACCTTGTAAATATGGTGTGCTACCTTGTATTTATATTTTTTTCATATGAAATCTGAGGTTGATAATTTTTACTCGATTGGAGACCCTTTAAAAAGTTTTAGATGTTAAGAATTCTTAATAAATAGGTTACGAAAAAAATTTCTTAAAAAAATAAATCACTGATTCACCCCCTTTCAATGGTTTTGATCCTACCTAGGAACAATAGAATGAGTAATTTTAATTTTTCATATTGTTTTTACCCTTTATTAATATATATAATTATATTTTTAGTATCAGAATATTTTTTGGGTTTATCTTATTCTTGAATAAAATTTTATATGGATTCATTTAAAAATTTGGCCATAATAAATAATGATTTGGAAAAATTATTATAGTTTTTATAGATTTCATCTAAAAATACAATGGTATCTCATAATTAGTAAGAATAGTTATATCAATATCAAAATTAATCATTTTTATATTTACAATAAATATATTATTTAGAGTGTATATATAATAGAACTCATGCCTAATTCCATGTTTCTCAAGATATTTTTTAAATTTTATATTTCCCTACTCACTCTCATTATCATATCTCAGCCTATTTAATGTATAAAAAGTTTTCTTCTCTAAAATTATCGTGAAACTTTTAAACATGAAAAAATAATTGGATTTATGATACAATAAAGTAATACATGTTATTCTAGTAAAAACATTATCATATGTGATGAAATACTTATCTCTATTTGTTAACTTCTTTCTCATAGGTCTATAAACATCAGGGTCAACCGACTCCAATGGGCGTTGTGTTTGAATCTCAACTCCCTTGCGACTTCAATTACCCATATTTTCTTTTTTAAATGGCTTGTAAATAGTAAAAGTATATTTCTTAAATAATTAAAAATTTCTCACAAATTCCTCATTAATTATCCTTCACATGAACTTTTATCTAGGGTGACCACTTCTTATATTTTTTATAAATTTTTATCATCTTCCATACTCATATATTTTTAACTTTTTCAACCCTAAATAGTTTTACATGATTTTTAACCCCTTTGGTATTACATATACATATTTATATAATTTATAAACACTACAAGTATTCCTAAAAATAACATTAATATTTCATCATAAATTTATAGCCCACTTAATATATTATCGTTTAGCTTATAAAAAATGAATATCGTTAGGGTTTAATTTTTTTTATAATAATTAAAATCTTCTTTATTTACACTTTAGTAAAGTATTATTAAAAAATTAAATTGTTTACACCTCATTTTATTCATTATTTGTTTGGTTATTACTATAACATGTACTATATAATGAGAAACCACTATCTATAATCTAGGGCTTTCATATATTGAAAGGATTGGAAGAAACCATGATAAAATTTTATTTCTATGTGGATTTAAGATTCTTTTGAAAATTCTTAGACAAAAAAATTATACTTAATTCAGTTGGTAGTCTTGGAATACAATCATATGAGATGTTTCATTGATCACACCTAGCATAAAAATCTTCCATGATTTTAAAAACTATTTCCACCTCAATATTCTTCTAATACTGAGGAAGATTATGATTTGTCATCAACTACTATTGTATCCCCCCTCATATATGATATTTAAATTTTCTAGGTAGAGACTTATTTAACCAAAAACGTTAAACTTTATTTCTAAATAAACCATAACTATATAAGAATCCTTGAAATATTCTAATTTTATAAAAATTATATTATTTCTTGGTTTGTTGTCAAACCTTATTTTCAAGCCTATGATTTTTTTGTTTCATCAAACCCTTTTTTGTAACTCTTCCTGGAATATTTTGGTTATAAAAATATTTTTTCAAAGAAATTTATTTCTAGATATTAGATTATTTTGAACTTTCTTTAGACTTCACAATTGAATTAGTATCTTGGTTTTTAATATATTCTCTTAAAAACATGATCTTAAATTGAGATGTTACATAAGTATATTTTACTTCTTCACATCCAATATCTTGGTCACTAATTATTCTTTGATTTTTCTATTTTGGATATCCATTAAAATGTTCAATTGCTAACATTTTCTTCATAGATATCTTAGAGATTTCACATGTTTCTATGGATGATTTATTGAAATTATACCTGAATTTATTTATATAATTCTCAATTTCAATAATTTTTATCTTTAAAATATCATTATATTCATCTATATGGATGGTAATAGAAGTAATATCATCATTTATATTTTTTATCACCTAAATATCTAGTTATAAATTATCATATTCCTTTACCAAATATTCTTTTTTAAATCTATTTTTTATTTAACTAATTCTTCTTTGAGAAATTAATTTTAATCTCTTATTCTTCCAATATCCTTTAAGAATATCTTTATTTCTATTATCTCTATGTACTCATGGGAAAAGTAACCTTGTTTAGCATAAAAATCACTCTCAATTTTCATGTTATAATTTAAGGATAAAATTTCTCCATATTATTGAGTCATGATGACTTTTGGTACTATATTTAAGATTTCTATCTTCACTATAGATCCCCTCACTACCAATTTTTTTAAGAGATATAAATTTTATTCTAAAGATTTTAGATGAAATATTCTTCATTCCTTTTTATTGAGATTGATTTATCTTAATGTAATATCATTTATTAAGGTATGTCATGTATACTTCGTCATCTATATTCTCATTGATGATTTTGAAATGACACTTTGTAGAAAATTAATCAAATTTTCAATAATAGAAACATTTTAAAGGTTTTTTAACTTGATAATTGACATTAACCTCTTTAAATTTCTTGAAATCAAAGAGGGGATCACTTAAAAAACATCTATATTCATATCTTATAACTAATTGTTTTCAATATTCAAAATATTAATTTATTTTAATACAATTCATTTCTTATTCATAACCATTCCGTTTAGAGAAACTCCTATTAACATACCATGGGTAATATGAATTATCTAAAACTGATCAATTGTGATTTTATTCAGACCTATATCTTATCATAAAATTTTTTAGGGATAATTCTCATATATTTCTTCAAAAATTTCAAGTCTTTAAGATGTTGAGTCCAAATTTTTCATTTGTTTTTAGTGGGTAAATATGTGATGTGGTGATTCTTGGAGAATTGTTATGGATTCAACTGATGATTTTGGATGTCATTCATTAGCATTTATCTATATTAAATGTGAGTATTTTTTATGCTATTCATCAAAGGAATCAATTGAATCAATTTCAATACGACTATAAACACATCTATTTTTTAGGATTTGAATTTTTCCCTTAAAAAAAGAAATTATTTCATGATGGAATTAAAGAAGGCCTTGAAAAATATATATTTATATATTCTGGATGATGAATTTGTAAAGTCGATAAGTTAAGAAGTTTGATTGAAAATTTATAAAGAATTATATTTCATTTGGTTTTATATTTGGATAAATATTTTGATAATGATTTTACAAAAAATATGTTCCAACTAGATGGTCATCCAAGGGATCCAACTGCCACTACTTAGGTGAGCTTGGTCAACCTCTAGCTATCCAAGCTAGAGATTAAATAAGGGAGTGTGAGAACCTACATGAGTCTAAAAAAGTGTGCATGCATAAGTGAATAAAGAATAGTGGTGCCACCATGTAAGGAATAAAGAAATCCGAGAATCCAATACAAATTAGTGCCAGTGGAGGATAGGGAATAGCCCCAATACTCACATATGGAGATAGTATGGGACACAAAATAATAAAAGGAATCACCCAACCTAGTTTGAGTTCGGTGTGGGAAGGTTGAACATGTGGGTAAATGTTCCATTACTAAAAACATATTCACCTGAAATTGGACATCCTATCTAATCAATATCTACCATCTTATCCTTTATAACACTAGTGAAGAAAACGTTTTTATAGTGGTTATTTTTTATTTTTTATGTTATCTTTTGGACGAAGTTATTATAGGAGGCATTATAAACATTGTTTTTATGGCGGTTATTATAAAACCGATGTAAAAAACAAAATCCCAAAGCATTTTTCATGTTGGTTCATCAAAAACCGACATGGAAAATGCTTCGGAGTTCTGATTTATTATAGAGATTTTTAAATAACCGATGTGGTATCTATGTTTTCATATCTATTATAGAATAACTAATGTAATAAACAGCACCTCCAAAGAGTTTATCACATCTGTTATGTTTATAACCGACGTCATAAACCAATGGACCAAGCAGTTTTCATTCCAGTTAAATAATAAATGATGCAAATAAATATATACTACATCGGTTATCAAATAACCGATGAAAAAACTTATTTCACCCCATATATTACGTCAACTATTAAATAATTGACGTAAAAACCCATTCCAATGCATTTGTTACGTTGGTTTTCAAATGACGGATGTTAAAAACCAAAAACATGACTTTTTTACATCGGTTATAAAATAACCGACGTAAAAACCAATTTTATTTAATAAAACTGTTCACCCACACTATTCCCTTCAAAAGAAAACCTAAAACACATAAAAAACAGACAAAAATCAGAACAAAAGTAGCCCACCCCACTAGACAGGCCTCCCACACCGCTAGAACCCCCACCCCACTGGACACCCCCACACCCCAGGATACCCCCCCCCACCCACCCACCCTCCTGGATAGCCCGCACCCTTCGGGACACCCTCCCACCCCCATGGACACCCCAAACAACCCCCTCCCCTGGACAACCCTCCCACCCTCCTGGACACCCTCCCACACCCATGGACTCCCTGGACACCCCCACCCCACTAGAAAACCCTCCCACACCCCTAGAAACCCCCGCCCCACTGGAGACCCCCACACCCCTAGACACCCCTTGGATAGCCCCCACCCTCTTGGACATCCCCTACTCCCCTGGAAAACCCTACCACCCTCATGGACACCCTCTTACCCCCATGAACACCCTAGACAGCCCCCACCCCACTGGATAACCCCCCACACCCCCGGAAACCCCCACCCCTCTAGATACCCCCACACCCCTGAACACCCCCTAGACATCCCCCACCCTCCTGGACAACCTCCCCCCTGGACAGCCCGCCCACCCTCTTGGACACCCCCACCCCTATAGACACCCTAGACACCCCACCCCACAAGAAAACCCTCCCAGACCCCAAGAAACCCCCACCCCCTTGACACCCCCACACCCCTAGAAACCCCCTAGACATCCCCCACCCACCTGGATATCCCCCACACCACTGCACACCCCTCCCACCCTACTGGACACCCTATCACCCCCATGGACACCCTAGACACCCCCACCCCACTGGACAGCCCTCCCACACCCCTAGAAACCCCACACCCCACTGGACACCCCCCACACCCCTGGACACCCCTGGATAACCCCCAATCCCCTAGATATCGCCCACCCTCCTAGACACACTCCCACCCCCATAGACCCCCTCGAAACCCCCAACCCATTTGACAGCCCTCCGACACCCCTGGACACCCCCACCCCACTGGACTCCCCCACACCCCTGGACACACCCTAGATAGCCCCACCCCTCCTAGATAGCCCCACCCCCTGGATAGCCCTTGTAACGCCCCGACCCCAGTTACCTAGAGTCGGTGCATTATTACATAACATTGGCATGATCACAAGAAGGATCAAGTCTCGAAATACCGATTGGATTAGTTGCCTTGTAAATAATAGATATATTCATAAGTCTTACATTACATCATAAAAATGAAAACTACAACAACATCTTTTCTTCATATTCCACACTCATATCCCCACATACTATCCCTGCAGGTCATTCATAATTTAATTCTTTATACCCTGGGAAAAATAAAACATAGAAAATGGGTGATCTCAAATTCCCAGTAAGGATAACAATATAGTGGAAACTTTCATAAAAAAGAATAAACATTTTAAGGCAATGTATAACATAAAACAAAAGACTTTTAAACTTGAACTTCAACATAGTATGTAAAAAATAAAATTAAATAATTTTATTTACTTATTCACATGGATATTCTACTAATCGAATAATCACATGCAATATCAATAACCACTTTCATAATGAGGGAATTCATAATGCTAGACTATCATAACCACATAGCCAAGGCCTCGGGCCAAGAATACAAATAAGATTTTGCCAAGGCCTTGTGCCAAGACACAAGTTTGTCTCATGAGACCTACCGATGCATGGAAGAAGCTATAGCGGGCTCCAACCATCACATATTAAGTCCAATACATTCCCATATGAAAAGGTTTAAACATAACATAAACATTCGTATTAAAACTAGCATATGAAATGTCAATACTTTCACCATAAACTATGAATGGTATAAAAATAGCACATCCATTGTCAAACATATCATAGAACCTTCAATACAATCTAGAAGTTTTGTATCATAATAAATCAACTTCAAATAAGCGTAAAATCCATCAAAGGATGTTGACATAGATGAAATCAAAACTCTTTTTAGAGAAATATCTCTTTCAATTTTGAAATCACTTAAGAGTAATATATTTATAAAATAATACATTTTCTTTGAAAATATTCTTACAAGCTTGTAAGAGAAGCTTCGACGATTTTATAATGGTAGAAAATAACCGCACCCACCGTATAAGTTAAAAAAACATTCTTACCTTAATTCTGTCGAAAGGATAAAAAGAACCTTGTTTGGAAAACGACAGAAAGATTCCTTTATAAACTACTTATACAAAGTCAAAATAGGGTATAAATGACTTTAACCCATATTCTTGTAAATATTAAAAATGTTTTGAAATACATTTTTAAGAAACATGGATGTGGATGATAACGAGATCCTAGTAGATTATTACGTATAAACAACCTCGAATAATGAAGAGATTGTGAAATAAACCATTACCTTATACATTTCCTTGGTTGGGGTAGGTTAACCTCCTGTATAATGGTGAAATAACTGTTATTAAATTATACAAGAATCATATACATTAATATGATATCATATATCATCTTTTAACATTTATTTGTTAATAATATCTTAGTATTATCGTTGTTTCAGGTGTTAACTTACTCGTTTTCTTTTATATTTTCTGTTACGTAAGCCATGTTTGTAATGGACAGGTTGTATCTTAAACATATCCAGAATTATATCATGTCCTTAGATACTATTATTAATCATAAAATGGGAATTATACTTGAATGGATACGATAGAGAATGAATCTCATCGCGTTCGTGGAGATAGTAGTCTGTACGTACGCACGAGCGACAATATCATTCTTTTGATATTAAAATAATATATAATTGGATTGTATATAACATATACAGAATCATTATCATGTTATATTTATTATTTACATGAGTTACACATCATTATTATACCCATCAAAATAATAATATATTGAATAACAATTACACCACGACGTGGAGACGGTAAACCGTACGAACGCACGTATGGTGAAATGTTATTCAAAGGGTAGATAGAATACTGAATATGGTTGTACCATATTTATAATAACACCACAATATATATAAGATACTGGAGTTATTATTTTAGAATGGTAATAACAAAGAAAGAAGAAGTGAAAGAAGAAATTAATTTGAAAAAGGGTGGTGAAAACATTACCTCTTCTTCGGGTTCTTCCTTTTGATTTGATCAAAAGGGCTCCTTAGGTTGGATTTCTGATAAAAATAAGGTCTCTAGGTTGTAGTGAGGTAAGTGGAGAGATTATTTGGGCAGAGTTTGGCTGAACCAAAAGGCTTTGAAGGTGTGAAGTAATGAGAAGGGGGAGTGCCCTTTTATAAGAGGGGTGAGGGGCACCTATGGAAAAACTTGAAATATTAATTTATAATAAATTCAGATTCGGTTTATAATGGCTCCAAAGTAGATTATTTAAAAGTTAAGGTTAGTATGGGTCGCAAACCACTTAACCAATAGAATTTAGACAGGTTTGGGTTCCTATATTAACCTTATCATTATGTATTAACTCTAAGTTAATTAGTTTCACTTTTACAATGTCTCTTTGTATTTTTATATTATATGGTTAATAAACTTACCATATACATCCAAGAGACCCCCAAGTGGTCCATTAATGATATAAATATCATGATATAAGTCTCTTGGCCGAACCTTATATTTTTATAAATTTAATATCAATTAATAATATAATATTTGTTTTAAACCCCCTTTTATGTCAATTTTGACACTATTCAATAGTTGATTTTTTTTGAAACTCGTAAAAGAATTATTACTTTGAAATACGTTAATTAAATCAATCCTAATATGTCATATTATCTTTGAAAATTAGTGTAATTCATTAAAAGTCTCAAATTATATTTATTTGGGTATTTATAATATCAATTATTTTAATTTTTCAATATTATGGTAATTACTGTATCATCATTGTGTCATAAATAAATTAAATTATTTAATGTATAAAAATTATAAATAAACTATAATTATGTAGGAAATATTTTTATCTTTCTAATGAATATTTATAGTCTAAAATCCAACATATATAACCCTATTTAAAAATTGTTTTTCTAAAGGATATATGCTTGTGTCATTTTTGTATTCATTTTAACTTAATTAAAATAAAGTGTCCCTATCACTTACAAGTGGTACCATGGGGTCCAAAAATCGACCCAAAGATGCCCATGGTCGAACATATATCAACCAATAAGGTTAGGACACGTTTTAGGATAATTTATTATTATTATAATATTTTTTTAACCCTTATTTACCGGATTTACCCTTAAGCATTGTAAATAAAATATTTACCGCAGTAATTATTCAAAATGTCTAAAATTAAAAGTTACCTATTTACACAATTTGAACATCCTGATTCCAAATATGGAATCCATTCTGCTAAATTCAAAACACAGAAGTGGAAGAAATTAATTTAAAATTAATTCCCACTGTCAAAACAAAAAGCGTGTTTTAAGATATAATAACTATCAAAAGATTGGTACTTGTTTATGTTCGGTTTAATTGTAAAATTATGTCCAATGAACAAAATTGTATTAAATGGTAAAAATATATTCTAAATATACTTTAAAACCACTCAAATTCATAATTTATCAATATAAATTATTTCTATTAAAAAAGTTGTTTTTAATTAAAATTTAGTAATTTTCACTATTCATCAAAATATTAAAGTTATCCGAAAAGTACCAAAATTTTCCCTTAGGCTAAATTCGATATTCCGAATCCAAAAATGAAGTCTATTTTGAAATATAAAATATATATAATTTCAAAAGGTAGGTATTACTATTCATAACGGCTAGTTTGATTAGTTATGGTGTGTTAGAACTCGGTGTTGCGTACAACACACGCTATCACATTATTCAAAGAGAAGCGTACAGTAGAAGCTTGGGGTGTTACATTCTCCCCTCCTTAAAATAATTTCATTCTCGAAATTTCTAGAATATTATCACTTGAAAAGAATCAGGTGGTTCTTCATCATAAGTTCCTCAGGTTCCCATGTTGCCTCTTCCATCTTATGGTTTCTCCACAAAACTTTTACCAGACGCGTTGTTCGGTTTCTCAGTACTTGTTCTCTCATATCAAGAATCCTGACGGGATCTTCGTAATAAGACAGATTGGGTTCCAGTTCTAATTCCTCATAGGTGATTACATGCATTGGGTCAGGCATGTATTTCCTCAATAGAGATACGTGGAACACATCGTGATCTTTGGAGAGACTTGGCGGCATTGCCAATTGGTAAGATACAACCCCAATTTGTTGTAGAATTTCGAACGGTCCGATGTACCTAGGACTCAATTTACCTTTCTTACCAAAATGTATAACCCCCTTCCATGGAGATACCTTCAGCAAAACATGATCACTGACTTGAAATTCCAAATCCTTCCTTCGATTATCGGCATAGCTCTTTTGCCTACTTTCAGCTTGATGTGATTTTGGATTACCTTCACCTTTTCCATCGTTTCTGCCACTAGTTCTGGACCTACAAGTTTTCTTTCACCAACGTCATCCCAACAGGTTGGTGTGCGACATCTCTTTCTGTATAATGCTTTATATGGTGCCATCGGAATACTCGAATGGAAGCTATTATTATAGAAAAATTCTACCAAAGGTAAATATTGGTCCCACATACCCTGAAATTCAAGTGAGCAAGATCTCAACATGTCTTCTAAGGTTTGAATAGTCCGTTCTGATTGTCCGTCTATCTGAGGGTGGTAGGCAGTGCTTAAATGAAGTTCAGTATCCAGGGATTTCTGAAGACTCTTCCAGAATCTTGAAGTAAAATGGGGATCATGATCAGAAACAATCTATAGGGGTACTCCATGAAGTCTCACAACTTCATTAATATATAGTCTTGCTAGATGTTCCAGTGGTAGATCTTCTCTTATAGCAAGAAAATGTGCTGACTTGGTAAGACGATCAACAATAACCTATATTGCATCGTTCCTTCTAGGAGTCTTTGGTAGCCCCATGACAAAGTCAATTGTAATATTGTCCCATATACACTCCGGTATGGGAAGAGGTTGCATGACTCCTCCAGGTTGTTGCCTTCCAGCTTTCAGTTGTTGACAAACCATACATCTTGACACAAAATCAGCAATCTCCCTCTTCATATTGTCCCACCAAAAATGTTCCTTCAAATCCCTATACATTTTGGTGCTCCCAGGGTGTATAGAGAAATTGGAACAATGAGCATCATCCAGTAATTCCCTTTTTAGATCAGGTATATCGGGAACACAAAGTCTCTTTCCGAATTTCAAAATTCCATCTTCATACACAAAGTCTCTCAGTCTCCCATAATTCACAGCTTTAATCTTCTTTTGAAATTCCTCATCATTGGTCTGAGAACTCTTAATCCTTTCTAGTAAAGATGGTTTGGTAACCATTTGAAAAAGCATTGATGTTTCACCTTCCCTGGTTATTCACATGTCCATCTTCACTAGATCCATGAAAATTGGATCCCTTTCAATTCTCATATTGTTCAAAACTCCATGATCTTTTCTGCTCAAAGCATCTTCCACCTTGTTTGCCTTTCCCAGGTGGTAGTGTATCGTGCAATCATAATCCTTGAGTAATTCAATCCATCTCCTTTGCCTCATGTTGAGTTCTTTTTGTGAGAAAATATACTTCAAACTCTTGAGATCAGTATAAATATCACATTTTTCACCATAGAGGTAGTGCCTCCATATCTTTAAAGAAAAGATCACAGCTGCTAACTCGAGATCATGAGTAGGATAGTTTTGTTCATGAATTTTCAACTGTCGTGATGCATAGGTAATAACTCTATCATTCTGCATAAGGACCCAACCAAGTCCTTTCTTCAATGCATCACTATAAATAACGAACCCATCATTCCCTGATGGTAGAGTCAATATAGTAGCATTGACTAATCTTCTCATCAGTTCTTCGAAACATTCTTCACACTCTTTTGTCCAAAAAAATTCTACCCCTTTACGTGTGAGCATCGTTAATGGGTTAACCAATCAGGAAAAAGTTTGGACGAAACGTCGATAATAACCTGCCAAACCAATAAAACTACGTACCTCATTATACTCGTAGGTGATGGTCATTCGTGGATTGCCTTGTTCTTAGAAGGATCAACCTAGATTCCATTTTAGAGACAATGTGGCCAGGAAAAGAAATCTCCTGAAGCCAGAATTCACACTTGCTAAACGTCCCATATAATTCATGCCTCCTCAGAGTCTTCAAGATAATGTGTAAGTGATTTTCATGATCTTCGTAACTTTTGGAGTATACCAAGATATCATCAATAAATACCACCACAAATTCATCGAGATACTCCTTGAAAACTATATTCATCATATCCATGAAAACAGAGGGTGCATTAGTCAATCCAAAAGGCATTACAGTAAACTCGTAATGCCTGTAACTGGTTCGAAATGCTGTCTTCGGAATGTCTTCCTTCTTCACACACAACTGATGGTATCCAGATCGAAGGTCAGTCTTTGATAATTATTGAGCTCCATGAAGCTAGTAAAATAAATCATCAATGCGTGGTAGGGGATACTTGTTCTTTATTGTTATAGCATTGATCTCCCTGTAGTCAATACATAACCTCATGGATCCATATTTCTTTTTAACAAAAAGAACAGGGGATCCCCATGGGAAAACAGTAGGGAGAATAAATCCCTTATTACTCAATTCCTCTATTTGTTTCTTTAGTTTGACTAATTCTACAGTGGCCATCCTATATGGGGTCTTCGATATAGGCCTTGATCCAAGAATTAAATCAATGGAAAACTCAACTTCTCGTTCTTGATGATGTACTGGTAAATCGTCTAGAAACACATCTACATATTCTTTAACAACGGTTACATCCACTATTTGAACATTCCTTTCCTCACCCATAGTCATTTCAATCTATTCCTCCCCAATAATTGAATTTAGTTGAGCTAGTGGGGGTGGATCTAGATAAGAATTAGGTGGTGACGATTCTGCTATAAAGATAAGTTGTTCCTTATCATCATCATCATGAATCGTAACCTATTTATTATTACAATAATTATTCACATCATAGTCCGAAAGACAGTCCATACCGAGGATTATATGAAACTCAATCATAGGTATGACGATGAGATTAGTAGATAAAGAACATTTATGTGATCTAATGTGGAATGATTCAAAAACTTTGTTGCAATGATACTTCCCTTAAGAGTTTTAACTGAAAACTCCCTTCTTAAATCAAATTGGAAATATCTAATTTTATTAGGAAACTGGGAAGATATGAAACAATGCGATGATCCAGAATCAAATAATGCATTTTCTGAACTTGAGGAAACCATTAAATTACCTGCCACCACGTCTTTCGGAGCTTCTACCTCAGTAGTAGTGATAGCATAAGCTTGGACTTGATCCCTTGGCCTTTTCTGAGGTAAGTTCTCCTGACGCTTAGGACATTCATTTGCATAGTTCCCCATCTCCCTGCTATTGTAGCACTGAACATTGGTAACTTCCTTCTTCCCCTTGAAATCACGAGCTTGGTGGCCTTTTTTACCACACTTGTAACAGACTCCCATTCCATTCAAGAAAGTACCGGGGTGTTTCTTCCCACATTTACCATAGGATGGATATTCAACATTTCCCTTCTTCCACTTATTTCCATTCCAAGATTGATCATCAGATCTCTTCTTCTCTTGCTTTTCTTTAAAGTCATAAGACTTAGAGAATTCCTTTTCGGTCTTGATAGCACATGAGACAATGTCTTCGTACGACGAGAAGGATTGTGATACTAATGGTCGACAGAGAAATGGTTTTAACCCATCAAAGAAACGATCAATATTACTACTTGGGTTACGTATATAATCTTCTGCATACCTTGACAACCTTGTAAATTTAGCCTCATACTTGGTGACATTCTCATCATCCTTTTGTCTCAGACTCAGAAACTGCCTTTCCATATCAGCTCGATGGTCGCGAGGAAAGTATTTTTCTAAAAACAGATCGTTGAACTCCCTCCATTCCATATTTTATACTTCATCATCTTCCTTCATATTTTGAATCAATGAACACCATTGATCAGCATCTCCAGTGAGGTGGTAAACTGCCATGATAACTTTTTCCCTTTCACTACTCCTCAAAGCCAGAAATATTTTCTCTAGGGAAAATATCCATTGCTCAGCTACTAAGGGATTTGTACTCCCATTGAACGTTGGTGGTTGTTGCCTCATGAAGCAATATAACATTGATCCTCCACGCTGCGGATCAGGGTGCTCCATACGGGTGAGGTTATTATTCATAACATGAGTGAGTTGTCCCAGTATGGTGATTAGCTGATCGGCACCAGTTGCATCACCAGCTCCACTATAATTATCTTGAGCAGGAGGGAAATCCCTACATGGAGTGAGTGTATTGATACGGTTTCCATTTCTTCTGTTAGGCGCCATTTCTAAATAATGGCATAAACTAGATCAGTTTATGGATCAAAATACATAATCTCATACTTAACATAAATTGAACTTTTTATGGATATAATCCATAATCATAAAAATGTTTTCTTTGAGGATGTATATACTCATAAACCCTTCATAATGATTTTTAATGAAAATGAGAGTTATACTAAGTATATCCCCTTGGAGTGTGGTAACCAAGAGTGCAACAAGGCCTGTTTTCGTGCACCAGTTCCCGTTCGAGTCTAGCTCAAATCGGTGTTTTCGAGTTTTACCCCTAGGTACATCTGTGCCAGAGCCGCCTCTACCTGCTAGTATCTAGAAAGGGATGTATTGCTCGGAAAACTCACAAAATCTCTAAAATACCAAAATTCTAGGATGTTATTCTATACTAATCCTTAAAGTTCATCTTAGGTCTACATGCTCTAATCAGAGTTTATCTAAATATAGCTTCCAAGGTTTGTACTAAACTTCCTCTGATACCATCTTTAATTCCCCGACTCCAGTTACCTTGAGTCGGTGCATTATTACATAACATTGGCATGATCACAAGAAGGATAAAATCTCGAAAGAACAATTGGTTTAGTAGCCTTGGAAATACTAGATATATTCATAAGTCTTACATTACATCATAAAAATGAAAACTACAACAACATATTTTCTTCATATTCCACACTCATATCCCCACATACTATCCCTGCAGGTTATTCATAATTTACTTCTTCATACCCTGGGAAAAATAAAACATAGAAAAGGGGTGAGCTCAAATGCCCAATAAGGATAACAATATAGCGGAAACTTTCATAAATAAGAATAAACATTTTAAGGAAATGTATAACTTAAAACAAAAGCCTTTTAAACTTGAACTTCAACATAGTATGGAAAAAATAAAATGAAATAATGCCATTTACTTATTCACATGGATATTATACTAATCGAATAATCACATTCAATATCAATAACCACTTTCATAATGATGGAATGCATAATGCCAGACTATCATAACCACATAGCCAAGGGCTCGTGCCAAGACTAAAAATAAGATTTTGCCAAGGCCTTGTGTCAAGACACTAGTTTGTATCATGAGACCTACCGATGCATCGAGGAGCTATAGCGGGCTCCACCCGTCACATATTACGTCCAATGCATTCCCATATGAAAAGGTTTAAACAAAACATAAACATTCTTATTAAAACTAGCATACGAAATGTCAATACTTTCACCATAAACTATGAATGGTATAAAAATATCACATCCATAGTCAAACATATCACAAAACATTCAATACAATATAGATGTTTTGTATCATAATAAATCAACTTCAAATAAGCGTAAAATCCATCAAAGGGTGTTGACATAGATGAAATCAAAACTCTTTTTAGAGAAATATCTCTTTCTATTTTGGAATAATTTAAGAGTCATATATTTATAAAATAAAACGTTTTCTTTGAAAATATTCTTATAATAATGTAAGGGAAGCTTCGACGATTTTATAATGGCAGAAAATAACCACACCTGCCGTATAAGTTAAAAAAACATTCTTACCTTAATTCTGTCGAATGGTTAAAAAGCACCTTGTTTGGAAAACGACGGAATGATTCCTTTATAAACCTCTTATAAAATTTAAAACAAGGTTATAAATGAATTTAACCCATATTCTTGTAAATAGTAAAAATGTTTTGAAATACATTTTTAAGGTACATGGATGTGGATGATAAAGAGATCCCAGTAGATTATTATGTATAAACAACCTCGGATAATGAAGAGATTGTGAAATAAACCCTTACCTTGTACTTTTCCTTGGTTGGGGTAGGTTAACTTCCTTTATAATGGTGAAATAATTGTTATTAAATTATAAAATAATCATATACATTAATATGATATCATATATGATCTTTTAACATTGATTTGTTAATAATATCTTAGTATTATCGTTGTTTCTGGTGTTAACTTACTCGTTTTCTTTTATATGTCTTGTTACGTAAGACATGTTTGTGATGGACTGGCTATATCTTAATCATATAAAGAATGATATAATGTCCTTAGATACTATTATTAATCATAATATGAGAATTATACTTGAATGGATACGATAGAGAATGAATCTCATCGCGTTCATGGAGACGGTAGTCCGTACGTACGCACGAGCGACAATATCATTCTTTTGATATTAAAATAATATATAATTGGATAGTATATAATATATAAATAATCATTATCATGTTATATTTATAATTTACATGAGTTACACAAAATTATTATACCCATCCAGATAATAATATATTGAATAACAATTACACCACGACGTGGAGACGGTAAGCCGTACGTACGCACGTATGGTGACATGTTATTCAAAGGGAGGATAAAATACTGAATATGGTTGTACCATATTTATAATAACATCACAGTATATATAATATAATGGAGTAATTATTTTATAATGGTAATAACAAAGAAAGAAGAAGTGGAAGAAGAAATGAATTTGAAAAATGGTGGTGAAAACATTACCTCTTCTTCGGGTTCTTCCTTTTGATTTGATCAAAAGGGCTCTTTAGGATGGATTTCTGAATAATATAAGGCCTCTAGGATGTATTGAGAGAAGTTGAGAGAGTATTTGGGAAGAGTTTGGCCGAACCAAAAGGCTTTGAAGGTGTGAAGTAATGAGAAGGGGGAATACCCTTTTATAGGAGGGGTGAGGGGCACCTTTGGAAAATCTAGAAATATTAATTTATAATAAATTCATATTAGGTTTCTAATGGCTCAAAAGTTTATTATTTAATGGTTAAGTTGGGGATGGGTCGCAAACCACTTAACCAATAGAATTTAGACAGGTTTGGGTTCCTATATTAACCTTATCATTATGTATTAACTCTAAGTTAATTAGTTTCACTTTTACAATGTCTCTTTTTATTTTTATATAATATGGTTAATAAACATACCATATACATCCAAGAGACCCCAAAGTGGTCCATTAATGAGACAAATATCATGATATAAGTATCTTTGCCTATCCTTTGATTTTTAGGAATTTAATATCAATTAATAATATAATATGTTTTTAAAAACTCTTTTATGTCAATTTTGACACTATTCAATAGTTGATTTTTGTGAAACTCGTAACAGAATGATTACTTTAAACAAAGATAATTAAATCAATCCTAATATGTCATATTATCCTTGAAAATTAGTGTAATTCATTAAAAGGCACAAATTATATGTATTTGGGTATTTATAATATCAATTATTTTAATTTTTCACTATTATGGTAATTACTTCATCATCATTGTGTCATAAATATATTAAATTATATAGTTTCTAAAAATTATAAATAAAATATAATTATGTAGAAAATATTTTTAGCTTTCAAATTAATATTTATAGTCGAAAATAAAACATATATAACCCTATGTAAAAATTGTTTTTCTAAAAGATATATTCTTGTGTCATTTTTGTATTCATTTTAAATTAATTAAAAAAAAGTGTCCCTATCACTTACAAGTGGCACCATGGGGTCCCCAAATCGACCCAAAGATTCCCATGGTCGAAAATGTATCAACCAATAAGGTTAGGACACGTTTTTGGGTAATTTTTTATTATTATAATATTATTTTTTAACCCTTATTTACCGGATTTACCCTTAACCATGGTAAATAAAATATTTACTGCAGTAATTATTCAAAATGTATAAAAATAAAAGTTACCTATTTACACAATTTGAACATCCTGAATCCAAATATGGAATCCATTTTTCTAAATTCAAAACACATAAGTGTCAGAAATTAATTTAAAATTAATTCCCGTAGTCAAAACAAAAAGCGTGTTTTTAAGATATAATAACTATCAAAAGATTGATACTTGTTTATGTTCGGTTTAATTGTGAAATTATGTACAATGACCAACATTGTATTAAATGGTAAAAATATATTCTATATATACTTTAAAAACACTCAAATTTATAATTTATCAATATAAATTATTTCGATTAAAAAATTTGTTTTTAATTAAAATTTAGTAATTTTCACTATTAATCAAAATATTAAAGTTATCCGAAAATTACCAAAATTTCACCTTAGTCTAAATTCGATATTCCGAATCCAAAAATGAAGTCCATTTTGAAATATAAAATATATATAATTTCAAAATGTAGGTATTACTATTCATAATGGCTAGTTTGATTAGTTATGGTGTGTTAGAAGTCGGTGTTGCGTACAACACACGCTATCACATTATTCAAAGAGAAGTGTATCGTATAAGCTTGGGGTTTTACAGCCCTCCCACCCTACTGGACACTCTCCCACCCCCATGGACACCATGGAAACCCCCCACCCCACTGGACACCCCCCACACCCCTAAACACCCGTTGGATAGCCCCCACCCTCCTAGACACCCCCACCCCATTGACAGCCCGCCCACCCTCCTGGACACCCTCCACCCCATGGACACCCTGGACACCCCCACCCCACTAGATTTCCCTCCCACACCCCTAGAAAACCCCCACCCCTTGAACACCCCCATAACCCTGGACACCCCCTAGACAACCCCCACCCTCTTGGACAACCCCTACTCCCCCTGACTGCCCTCCCACCATCCTAGACACCCTCCCACCCCCATAGACACCCTAGACACCCCCACCCCACTGGAAATGCCTCCCACACCCCTAGAAACCCCCCACCCCACTGGACACCCCAACCCCTGGACACCCCCTAGACAGCCCCCCTCCCCTGGAGAGCCCCCACCCTCCTGGACACCCTCCCACCACCATGGAAACCTTGGACACCCCACCACACTTGACAACCCTCCCACACCCATGGAACCCCCCCCCCCCACTGGATACCCCCACACCCTTGGATACCCCTTGGATAGTCCCCACCCCTCCTGGAAAACCCCCACTCCCCTGGACAGTCCTCCCACCCTTGAAGATACCCTCCCACCCCCATGGACACCCTAGACAACCCACCCCATTGGACACCCCTCCCACACCCTTGGAAACCCTACCACCCCACTAACAACCCCACACTCATAGACAACCCCTAGATAGCCCCCTAAATCTCTTGGAAAGCCCCAACTCCCCTATATAGCCCTCCCACCCTCCTAGACACCCTCCTACCACCATGGACACCCTGAACACCCCCACCCTACTGGAAAACCCTCCCACACCCCTGGAAACCCCCCACCCCACTAGACACCCCCACACCCCTAGACACCCATGGATATCCTACCCACCCCTCCAGGACATCCCCCACTCCCATAGACAACCCTCCCACCCTCCTGGTCACCATCCCACCCCCATGGAAACCCTAGACACCCCCACCCCACTGGAAATCCATCCCACACCCCTGTAAACCCACAACCCACTAGTCACCCCACACCCATAGACACCCCCTAGATAGCCCCCACCCTCCTGGATAGCCCCCCACCCCACTGGATAGCCCTCCCACACCCTTGGAAACCCCCAACACACTAGACACCCCCACACCCCTAGAAACCCTCCCCCCAATACCAGAATCCATACCAGAAAACCCATCAATACTAGACCAAAACAAGAAGTAGACCAAAATTAAGCATTCACATATATAACATTCAAAACATACAATGAAAACTAAAAAAACCTAAATCCAACCAAAAAGACATCCAAATACACAATTATAATGAAAATATTCGAAATTAAATTTTACACTACAAACAACTAAAATCCAATCAAACCTGTAAAATTATTTGACCATTCCACTTGTAATTGTTTAAAATATTGAGCACTATAGTGTTGAGGTTCATCAAATAGCTACAAAGTAAAAGTATATTAGTTAACATGTATAATTAATTAATCAAATTAAATATTATGGAAATGTTTAAAAACAAATCTTACTAGGTCAAAGTGCACAAGTGTTCCAGTTGTAATTATTTCATACATAAATCATAACATATAATATCCACATTCAAAGATTCCTTGTTGTTCATAAAAATTTTGTTTAAATGAGTGTAAATTCGAAATATTATTTTTAGGTAATAGATCAAAAAGTACAAATTATAAATGGATATTTACCTTTACTTTTTCATATGTGATCTTGGCACTCCTTTTCTGGGTATTTTTTCAAAAGTAGACCCATCCCCTGTTAGAAAATAATACGAATGGGATAGATTTATAATTTATTATAATATATACAACGATTAAGAAACTAAAACTTAGTTTTCCAACATATTCATAAAACATTCCTGCACATCTCCATGGACAGAGCATATCCAATAAAGTGATTTCTCCCTTTGGAAAAAAACACCTAACATCCAATGACACTGATAAAAGAAAATTTAAGGTTAGTGGTTTTTATGTTAAAAGATAACGAACAATTTTCCATGGATATTTTTCATACCTCTCACAAAAATCCATCATCAAACACTGTGTGATTATATTTTGTTCGAATATTTCCGCAATATAAAGCGTTCTTTGTTCCTTATCCAATGCATCTCTTTCAAGGGAAATCAAATTGGGGTCCATGAATACATATACATATGTCCGCTCATTCTTCTCACACATGTTATAAAGACACGTAATACAAAACATACATAAGTATACATTTTTAATAAATATAACACAGAGAAAAGGTGTTAAGACTTACATGGAAAAAATTTGCACCACATTGATTCCCAACTTATCTCCTGTAACAAGCTCCATGATATCATTTTTTAGAATCCCCACATTTATTGCACATCCAAAAACATGAGCTTACATTGGAACCTCATAATTATCCGCCAACAAATTTGAATATCTTGACAACATATCAAGACTAATAGAATCTATTTGATGTCATATCCATTTTTCTTTGTTGTTGTTAATACAATATGTCTTTACCTTTGAAGTATTCCTATAAAAATAAATAGAAAAATATATTAGTTTTCAAATATTAAAACAAATTTATTAAAAAATAAAATAAGAAGATATAACATACATACCTCTATAGTAATGAGTCGCAGAAGTCTGGATGGACAAATTAAAAAATGTCTGATACTATGTCCAACTATCATCACCTCATCTATAGGTAATAGTACTCGAGCTGATCTATCTATAATATCTTATACAATGACCCTATGATGCTCTACCTCTAACTGTTGATGATGAACTATATCACCTATACAATATACCAACCCATATGCAATTATGATGTTGAGGATCATAATCATACAACTCACAATAAATAGGAAGCTGTGGTGGAGGAGTAGGATAAAAAATTGGGTCCGCAGGCTGAGGTGGGGGAGTGGGAGCTACTGCCGGAGGTGGAGGATAAATAATGGGGTCTATAGGGGGATGTAGAGGAGTGGGAGTTGTAGTATGAAATTGTCTTTGCATTTCTACAAACATAGACTGTACCAAAACTCTAATATTTTCCTCCATCATCGCGTTAATATTATTAACTTCAGCCTCCAAGGATTCTATTTTTGTTTTAAAAAACCCTCAATGGAAGAAGTTGAAAAATGTGGAAACACTTTTATTACTAACACACCCGTCGAATATCCTTGTAAATGACTAGAATTTTAGGACTTTCCTAATACTGCAGATAAAATATCTTGCCTCCTAGTAGCTATAAATACCCCATGTGAGCTCTTCTCCTTAAGATAATCTTGTATTAATTAATTGAACATTTCTATAATGATTCAAATTATATAAAGAAAATAATTAACTTAAATAAATAAAATAAATATCCTACAATCCTCTCAGCAATGATTTTGGAATTTTTTGATAGTTATTACCCCTTTTGATCATCCAGGATCTCTTACATTTTTCATTTCTAGATGGAGGGGATGGAGGGAAAACCTCTCCAAAGATTGAAGACTGAGCTCTCAGTTTTTGTAATTTTTCAACCATGATTTTTTCTTCCAATAATGTATACCCTCCCTGAGATAAACTATAAGGGTATACATTTTTAGATTGGATCTTCTGATGAAATTTCTTTATTTACTGGAAATTAATAATAAGAAATCATTAACCAAAAATAATAAGATCATTTATATAACAAATATTATAAAATTTTACATTGACCTTACCAAAAATGAATCAGTTCTTCTACATTCAACAAACTGTGTCCATGTATCTTCATCTATGAAAGGATATACATGACATGGATTTTCATGACTCCTATGAACAAAAATGAAATCAGATGTGAGAGTTGATTTGAAATCCCTCCATCTCCTAGCATCCATCGATAATCATTTCTTCCTGACTCTTCCAGTGTTAGGAATATCAAATTTCATATGATAAAGAAGAAGTAAAACATATTATAATAGATAAAATTTAACAATAGGCAAACAATAATAGATGATATTACCATAATTGTCTCCCACAAGTTAAATATTATCGAGTTTTCTACACTTATCCAATCATTATACAAAATGATTACTTTTCTCTTACCCTAAGTTGATACAAAAATCTTAAATTTCTTTGCATTTGGAACTATAGGAATATCATTCTCATCAAACTCAATGAGTATCTTCTGGTCCTGCATATGGGAAAGTGATAATTTTGGTAAACGTGTGCACCCACATTTACCAAATCTTGAACTCTAATTTGTCATTATGGGAGCACATGTGGAAGATTGGGGAACATCAAGAGTAGCATGTGAATGTTCTTCCCCAAAGGTAAGATCATTATTCTCATCTCCAGAATCATGTGGTTGATCAACTGACTGATCTTTCATTATCATTAAAAAAACAAACATTAGTTCAAAAATATAAAAATTCAAATACTACAATACTAATGTAATTAGAAAATAAAAAATAGAACAAAGTTACATTATAGTAAACATGTTTAATATGGTAAGCATGTTAAACAATGGTAAACATGGTAAAAATGGTAGTGTAATTATCATTCAAAAAAAAAAAAAAATATATAAGTTACGTAAAGGTAATCTATGGTAAACTATGGTAAACATGGTAAACATGGTAAACATGGTTGACATGGTAAACATGGTAAAAATGGTAAAGATGGTAAAGATGGTAAACATGGTAAAGTAATTTTTGTTCAAAAAAATAATATATATATAATTTACGTAATGGTAAACATGATAAACAAAACTAAACAAAATTAAAATAAACAAAAAATTCTACTTATTTGTTTTAATATGTGTTTTAATAAAGAAAAAAATAACAATATCTAACATTTTATGAAAATAATAAATGTAAACAAGAAAAATAAACATATGTTACCTGTAATATTATGAATGTAAAAATCGATTATTTTCCTAAATTCCTTCATCATGATAGTTTCTTATGGTAAAAACCATGTCTTCAACATGCTCATCATTATGTTTTTCTAATCATTCCATGGAATTATGTATCTCACATAAATCAAAATCCTTATAAAGTTTATCCTCACCAAAATATTGTCTTTTCCCTAATAAAACAACATACCACTGCATATCTGATTGATGAACTACATATAAAATCTGTTTTTCTTGTGTTTCCATTATAAAAGAATTTCTTGTGTCTTACAATATATTTAGATTAACAACTGTCATTCCTAATTCATCATGTCTGACAATATTGTTACTGATACACCATTTGCAGTTAAAAACAGGAACTTGAATTTTAATGTAATTAACCTCTCATATTTCTTCAATGACTCCATAATATGCTGTTGATGCAAAAATTGGGTTTTTGTCTTTAGAACTCAAAAAATGCATTGGTTCTATAAAGAGGAATATTCTGAACTGCACTTCTATTGTCTTAATCATTCGTATGAAATTTATAGCCATTAATGTCATAATCAGACCATGTTATCACATTTAAACATGGACCAACCACTAACCATCTTAATGTCTCTGATACATCTGATCTACCAAGAAAGGTCTTTTTAAACCGTGAGAAAAATGTTTTGTTGTGACCATTCAAAATCCACATTTCTTTCTTCTTTGTATGACATTGTTTCAACTCATTAGTATGCAATGTGATATACATTTGAGCATTAACTATGTTATTCAAGATGTATAATTCTAACTTCTTCATCTGTTTAGCTAACAACATTGTGACTTTCAAGCCATGAATCCCATTTCCCTCATTATTTACTCGTTCATGGAGAGATTGAGGCAAACCTATGTGATCCACCATAGCCAAGTAGCTCGTACAAAACTATGAAACTCTATAGAAATATACTTTTCAATAATGGAGGCTTTAGGTTGATTTGGATTCTTAACACACCCCTTTAATATTTTTATATAACATTCAAAGTGATACATCCAACAAAGATATATATATCCAAAAATATTTATTTCTTTAACCATATGAATCATTAAATTCACCATTATATCAAAAAAAATATGGAGGAAAATACATTTCCAATTGAGAAAGTATAGAAATTGCAACCTTTTCCAGAATGCTCAAAGCATTCACATTAATCAAATTATTGCAAATTGAATTGAAAAAATAATACAACTTCATTTTAGTCTTCTTGAAATGGATGGGCAATATTCCACACAATGAAACTAGTAATAGTTGTTACATCATGACATGAAAATATTGAGATTTTATACCTATCAACTTCAAATCCTTCAAAGAGAAAAAAAATTACATTTGGAGAATAACCTTGAGGAACTTTGATATCATGAAGACACTAAAAAAAGATAATTTTCTCCCTCTTGGATAATGTATGAAAAGTTGGGGGAAGAAATGTTCATCTTCTATTAGGAGTGGGATCTAACTGCAAACATATTACCATTGATAGTAAGTCTCATCTTTCATTCAAACCATATTTTGTATTTCCTTTAATATATACCAATGTTCCAATCAAACTATCATAGATATTATTCTCCACGTGCATGACATCAATATTATGTTTCACTTCTTGTTATCTCTAATATAGTAACTCAATAAATATTGACATTTTCTTCCCAATATGTCTATCATTACCAGATTTCTGTGTCTTTCCCAATGTCACATCATGGTTTTCCACCCTCTCAAAATACTCATCAGGGGATAATGGTTATAGAGAAATATCAAATTCTTGTGAGCCATTTCATTCGTTTTTTAGCCTTCAATAATAGTGATCCATTAGAAAAAAACATTCGATGACCCATGTACACTATTTTCCTTCAATGATGAAATTGAAAATATGAAGTCTATTGTTTGAAAATTGGACATGATTTATGCCCCTTAACACTGTATCCAGAAAAATTTCCATATGTAGGGAAGCCATTTATAGTGAACATAAGCACTCCATGCAGTTGAAAATATTCCATTTTATAAGAATCATACACCCTAATACCATCCTCCCATAAAAGTTTCAAATCATCAATCAATGGTGACAAGAAACCATCAATATCATTTCGGGGTTGCTTCAGACCAGAGATCATTAGACTCAACATGACATATTTTCACTTTATACAAACATCAAGAGAGAGGTTGAAAATTACCAATAAAACAGTCCATGAACTATGTGTGCTACTGGGGGTTCGGTATGGATTCATTCAATCTGTGCACAACCCTAGTATGAGATTTGAAATTTCATTTCCAAATGTAGGATACTGCTCATAAATTTTCTTCCATTGTAGACAATCATCTAGATGATGTATTTTTCCATCACATATCATCTCATCAGCATGCCATCTTAACCTTTTTTCATCATGTGAATTAGAAAATAAATGTTTCAAATGATGAATTATAGGAACATACCAAAATACCATAGAAATGATCTTTGTAATCTCTACATCAGCTTGTGATTTTTCTTTCATCTTATACCATGATGTCCCACATTTAAGATACTCTAATAGAAATTCATATTCCTTCTTATATATCATAAATTCATTTGGATAGGCATGTATTTTATTGTATCCCAATCCCATCGGGCATAATATTTTCTTGGACATATAATGTGAATCTGTAAGATTGTTGTCTTTTGGAAGAATGGCTTTCAACAATTGTAGTAGATTTGTAAAACTTATGTCACTCCATCCATGTTTTTCCTTCAGGTTAGTCAATCTTAACGCCGCTGAAAAAACCGTAAAATTCATAGAACTAGGATACAATGGTTTTTTCAGCATCTCCACATAGACGCGCAACTATCGATTCTATCTCAATTTATTCTCTACAATATCATGTATAATTTCTTCAATTCTATCAGAGTTACCATCTTTCAAATCATCATTATAAGTAGATCTTACATTTTTTCCATTTTAAAAATGTCAAATCCAAGGGCTGTAACTCAAATTAAAACCATGGAAAATCAGATGATCTTTGATCTCTCTAAATTTCAACATCTGCATATTCAAACATTTCAAGCATGGACAGAAACAAATGTCACTGCTTGGGATATTTAATTTAGAAAATTCCAAAAAGGCATCAAAACCTTACTCAAATTCATTACTCATTCAATGTGCCGTAATCCAACTTCAACTCATTATTACCTATAAAAAATATCAAAATTTTACATCTTGTTAAGATAAGAAAAATATAAAATTTTATGAAAAATATCATAATATGAATGAAAAATAATTTTTAAATATAAAACAAATCTATGTGTATTTGAAAGAAATATGAATGAAAATGATTTTAAAATGAAAATATAGTTAGATATAATAGTTTTAAATTCATCTTGGAACCTTTCTTCTTAAGGTACACAAAGAATAAATCCTGGTGCAATTGGATACCAAATTCACCCTTCCATAAAAAATAAATATGAAGTGTAAATATTAAGATATGTATACATTCACTACTGAAAATTACGCATATCCCAATTATTTGAAACCATTCGGATAGAATTCCCCAATGGTTTTACACACCGTTGGCATGATGGTCATTATAATATCCCTATACCAACAATTCTACAGGAACTGTTGGTATAGACTAACTGAAGTTAAAATATTCGAACGGTTTCAATGAAACTGTTGGGATATATATATACCAAGGGGGTGTCCAAGGTGGTAGGGTAATGTCCAGGTGGGGTGGCGGGGGCTGTCTAAGGGGGTATGGGTTGTCCATGGGGGTAGGGGATGCTCATGGTGTCCAAGGGGGTTAGTGGTGTCCAGGGGGTAGAGGCTGTCCCTATGAATTTGATTGAAATAAATGATTTATTTGTTTCTTGTTTGAAACATATGAAAATAAACATAGTTTTTATAAAAATAATCCTCATGAAAACATTTAAAATTAAGCATTCAATTATACCGAAGAGACACACTACAATAAGAGAGCATAATCAATGATGACATAATGAGGGAAATGGGTAAGTAGTATTCAAGTAACCATACCAGATGAGGCACTTAGACTATCCTCCATGAATAAACAAGTGTCAGAGAACATGGTAATACCTAGGATATTAGGGGAAAATCAGGAACATATAGTAACATATTCCATCCTTTTGGTGTGCCCTATGCAGTCAAACAACCCTAATGCATGAGGGTAACCATCACAAAAGCAGAGCGTGTTTATCCTAAGGGTCAACTACCCAGAGCATAATCTTAAACTAGTGCAACAAGCATTCTCGAATAATCCACTACCAAATCTAGGTTACCATGTTATGTCTAATATGGGGGTGATCCGAGGAGTATCAAACAATCAACCATATATAAAGAATAAGTACAAGACATGCATAAGCCACACACCCACAAGAATCACACCAGAACACCACTCCAAGGAAGTCCCCTTGCCTAAGGTCCATCAATTCACATTGTAAGTCTCATACCATGGAAATTCCCATTCCTTTTAAAAATGATAAGGAAAGAGACACATTTCAAGGTGAGTTTTCCAAATAAAACCCACTTTCTGAAAGTTCCAACTGGGCCACACCCATTATTTTAAAAGAAAAATGTTTTCAAAATTATCCAAACACACCATTTAGGAATCAATGAAATATTTGAAACACATTGGAAAAGTCACAACATCATTTAGAAATCATAAACTGATTATAAAGTCTAACCAAGATTTTAATAAAACACTTGTTGTGTAGGATACTTCTAGGGCTTTATGTTCCAAATGGGGGAGAAATAGGTGTTTTAGTGTTAAAATAATATTGGGGAAATGGTAAAAAAATACATTTTTAAAGAACTCGAGCACTCCAAACGGTTAGGATGAACCCCCTAGACACCCCACCCCCTAAACAACACCCCACCACCTATGAACACCCCCACCCCCTAGAAACCCCCACCCCCTAGATACACCCTACAACCTAGGACTGCCCACATACCACCTTGGACAGCACCCCCACCCCCTGGACACCCTAACCCACCTAGAAAGCCCCCTCGCCCCATGAACACCTCCCCCACCCGTGGACACCCCTACCACCTTGGAAATCCCCCTCACCCCCTAGACACCACCCCCACCCCTACCCCATTGGACACCCCTGGACACCCCCACACCCCTAAGACACCCCCACCCCCAAGAAAATACCATAACCCCTTAGACACCACCCCCACCCCTGGACACCCCCACCCCCTTTGAAAGCACCCTCACCCCCTTGACACTACCACCAGCCCCTTGGACACCCCCTAGACACCACCACCCCCTTGGATAACCCCCCAAACCCTGGACAGCCCCCAACCCCTCTGGAAAACCCCACACCCTTAGAAAGTCACCTCACCCCTCATGGACACCGCCCCCACCCCCTTGGACACCACCTGAACACCACCACTCTCTTGGACACCCCCCCCCCCCCCGGATAGCCCCCAACCCCTCTAGACAGCCACCCCACCCCCTGGACACCCCACCCCCTGGACAACCCCATCACCCCCACACCCCCTGGACACCCCACCCCATTAGAAATCCCCCTCACCCCCTAGACACCACCCCCACCCATAGAAATCCCCACCCTAGACACCCCATACCACCTTGAACAACCCACTCACCCCCCGGACACCACCCCCACCCCCTAGACACCCCCACCCCCTGGACACCACCCAACCCCTACCCCCATGGTCACCCCCTGGACACCCCCACCCCCATGATAGCCCCCTCACCCCTAGGCACCCCACCCCATTGGAAATCCCCCTTACCCCTGGACACCACCCCACCATCTTGGACACCCCCTGGACACCACCACCCCCTTGGAAATCCCCCCACCCCCGGGATAGCCCCCAACCCCTCTGGATAGCCCCCAACCCCTTGACACCCCCACCCCCTGGACACCCCATACCCCCTTGGACAACCCACTCACCCCCTAGACACCACCCCCACCACTGGAACACCCCCACCCCTTGGACAACACCACCACACGTACCCCCGTGGACACCCCCCTGTACACCCCTCACCCCCTGGACAACCCCTCACGCCCCTCAACACCACCCCCAACCCTAGACACCCATACCCCATTGGAAAGCCCACTCACCCCTTGGACACAACCCCCAACCCCTTGGACACCCCTGGACACCACCACAACCTTGGACATCCCCCAACCATTTAGACAAACCCACCCCTAGAAATCTCCCACTCTCAGGACAACCCCCACCCCATGGACAGCCTCCCCCCCCCCCACCCCACCGCTCTGGACAGCCCTCCCCACTGCTCTGGACAACCCCCACTCCCTGGACAGCCCCCATCCCTCTAGACATCTCCCTCCCCTGGACACCCCCACCCCCTGGACACCCCTACCCCCTTAGACAACCCACTCACCCCCTAAACACCACCCCACACCCCTGGACACCCCTACCTCCTCAGATAGCCCCCTCACCCCTTGGACACCACCCCACTCCCTTGGATACCCCCAAACCCCTTGGACAACCCCCGCACCCCCTGGAAACCACCCCCACCCCCTTTGACAACCCTAGACACCCCACCCCTGGACAACCCCCACCCCCTAGACACCCCCACCCACTTGGATAACCCCCACCCCCTTGGACACCCCTGTACATGCACACACACCTGATAGAACACAAAAAAAATATAAACTTGCATGATATCACTTTTATAGGTTTATTTTACATGAAAATAATTTAGAATGGTATAAATGAACACTATGAAACTTACCATGATAGCAAGAACAAAGATAGAAAATTAACATCTCAAAAAATTTGTTTAGGGCATCGTGAAAATTAAAAACTGAAATTGAGCCGTGTGATACTTACATGAGTGTTTCGAGTCGACTTGATAGATTTTATGATAATAAAGATGATATATGATGTTGGAAAAATGAGGCTGGAGGGCATGAATTAGAAGAATACTTTCAAGGTTTTCCGTGTGAGAGAGATGAGTCGCAGGTCACCCGATTGAAGAAATCAAAATGACTGAATATTGGGTGAGATAAATCATTTAAAAGATTTATTATATCGGTTATTTAATAACAGACGTGATAAACTATTTTTTATGTTTATAACATCGTTTATTTAATAACCGGCGTAAAAAATAATTTATCATGTCAGTTATTTTATAACGGATGTGATAAATGGTGCTTTATCACGTCGGTTCTTTTAATAACCGACATGATAAAGCACCGAGATTCGATAGATCAAGTAGGTTATAAAATAACCGATGTGATAAAGCTAATATCAGTTTTTATTACGTCGGTTATAAAATAACTGATGTAAAAATTAATTCTCATCGACTTATAATGTCAGTTATACAATAACTGATGTGATAAATCTCTTTTTACAGCTTTGTACGTCGGTTATATAGAACAAATGTGATAAATACCAATGTGTTAAATATTTTTCCACTAGTGAAGTGATCGTCTTCTTTATAACACATTAAAGGGTTCTTAAAAAAATGTTTCTTCCACTATTACTAGGCCATGATGAACATTACACCGAGATGATATAAGATCCTATCATCATGCAGAGTTTCCTTCCATATATTAATGATTTAAACAATTATCATATGCTTGAAATATACATCAAGGCTAGCCCAAAATCCATAAAAATGTCTAATTTCCATGGATGAGTTACTGAAGCTCAAAATAATATATCTGTTGATAAATTATGGATATTAATGCACACCTATGATCAAAATGAAATATTCATATAATTAAAATTCATTAATATTAATTTAATTAGGAAATTAATATTTACTCATTTGTCCTATAATAAACTAGTATTTACCTATACTACATGAAGAAATAGAGAACCTGATTCTCTTAGGTGAAAGTGATGAGGACATGTGATATTTTGATAATCCATTAGTATTCAATTAGATAATATTCTATGTGAATAGTGGAGATGCATGAGTCTTCATGATTTTTTTAATGTTCTCATGTAATTAAAAAAAGAAACTGGTTCCTTCAGGTATTCCAAGTGAAGAAATTAGAATACATGATTATGAGTTGCATGCCATGTGTTTGAGATGCATACATGAAGACATTGATCTATGGATTCATGCACCGTGTAATGAAGTAACGAATAGATTGATCCTTTGTCTATTCATATTTTAAAAGATTATTTTTACCATGAAGATAACGAGATACATGAAATAACAATACCCATAGTTTATGTGTTCATCTTAAATAAGGGAAATATTTTAATGAAGAAAATATGATACCAAGGACAATGGGTATTCATTTTTAAAATGTGAAATCGAATGTTTTATTCCTAAAAAAATTAAATGAGTATTTAAATAAGGGATTCTAAATCTTGTAATAAAGTGAAATTATCACATTATGAATTATTATTCATTGTGTATAAATTTTCCATAAAAATTATGAATAATTTTGTTGGAAAATATTTTTACACATTTCATACATTGTGTAAGAGGTATTTTTGAGATCCCTATACAATATTGTTTTACAGAAAGAATGTTAGTTTTGAGACTAATGGAGATGATCAATATTATTTATTTTTTGAACATATTGAATTAGTTTTTAGAGAATAATTATTGAAGATATTGAGGAAGTACACAAGGAAAGTGGTATCCATATTTCCTGTGAAGGAAGACTATCTTTGAAGATGTTATTTCTATCTTTGAATCAACATTGAAGAGTATACTTGTAGTTTGGGTGTCTGACCGTCTACCAGAGGCTTGTAATTGGGGTGTCTAACTAATTATAGAAGAGAAATTGGGGTGTCTAACCAATTAAAGAGAAATTGTATCTGGGGTATCTAACAAGTTATATTAACATGTAGATACAGTTAAGAGAATCCATGCTGGGTGTTTAAACAACATGGGAAGGAGTACGACTTTCAACCAAGCATTGTAAATATTATATAACAGTCTCTCTATTTTAATACTTCACATAGAGGTGATGCTATGAAAAATTGTTGAGTAGATATAGAACATTAAATATTTTAAGAGATTGAATTTAAAAGGAGACAAAATTCTTAAAACAAGGGTACCACAGATTCACCCCCGCAATTGAACTTAAGTAGTCTTGGGTAGTAGATAAGATTTTCACTATATCCTCAGATGGTACTGAAAATAATATTCATCAATGTGAATAAATCATCAATAGATTTATCTTTTTACATCATTACATCATTAAATTAACTAATATTACGTTTTAAATTTCCTTCATTTACCTTTTCCTCTATCATTAATACTATAGAGTTTTCTATATATCTCTATAGTATCATTTCATCCAATAGATTTTGTCAACTCTTTATTAGTAACGAAGAAGTAAATTCATAATAATCATTCCAATTACTCTCAATATTCTTATTATAAAAAAGTAAAATCTATTAGTCTCATTTGGATATATAAAACCTTGATGTTAAATATGGAGAATATAGGGTACTGGTATCTTCTTCTATATATTAACATAATTTCCATCAAAATTTGGAATTAATTTATTATTTAATATGTTTGGATAATCTATAAAATATTCAAAAAATTGATCCTTGAGGGAGAATTTTGGATCTAATAAATATTTTTAGTTTCAGTATAATAGATTATCAACATATAGAGTGGGTGAATCAATATTGAAAACTTTTATAATTAAAACACAATGAATCTCATTCTTATTTAGAAATCATCTATCAACACTCTTAGTGGGAAACTAAATGAATATAAAAATATATTTAACAAGGTTTATTTATAATATATATTAATAAATCCCAAATGCATGGTTTTTATTATCCCACATACAAAAAATATCACTTTTATTATCAATATGAAGCTACAAAAAATAGTATATCCTTGAACCTAATATAAAGATGACACCAACCTATATGAAATAAGAATCAAAATATTAAAATGAATTAATGACAAGAAATTCTTGAATAATGACCATAAAATGATCAAGACTATATTAAAATAGACATAAATTATATCCTTCCTCCTTTAAATGAAAATATTCTTGGGCTACCTCTCTCATGAAATCATTGCGATAATTAGCCACTCATTAATATCATCTGCCTCTCTTTTTACCTCTTTTATCTCAAAAAACTATAATTAATCTTGTGGATATTTTCCATAATTAAAATATAGAAAATCTCAGTAAATTAAACCATGTGATATTTCTTTTAAAAGATTTCAAAAAATCACCACAATGAACTCTATCTCGAATCCTCTAATTAAGGAAATAAATCTCCCTTTATGAATACCCATTATTATCATTAAAATATCCTTACAAAATATTCATAATATTATCAATTTATTATCCAAAAAAATAGATTCTTCCTTCACATGTGATTCCAAAAATCTAAAATATTCTTTTCCATGTATCCATGGTCACATTCACTCCACTAATAAGATGTCAAAATATTTTTAAAACTGTAATGATACCCCAGATCGAATCATGATCACCATTACATCATCATGATGTTTGAAACATGAATATCTTCTTAGAAATATCATATTTTACCATACATTACATGATAAAACACTCATTTTAATATAATATTACCTAATAAAAGGTCTTTTTTATCATTTTAAATATGAGGTTATTCTTATATATCATCAAATTTAATCATACATAAGCTGTGAAACTTATAGGTTAATATTTTGTATCACTGATTTATTCTAATATATACTCATAGTAAATCATATATATCATAGTGTGAAATTACTTTTATTATTTATATGATGTAGAGGATATTATGTATCATAAATGAGACATTATGTATCATAATGTAATCTCCCTAGTAAATTTCTAAATTTCTATTCTGAATGAACTTATATATTCTTATACTGATTTTTTTAGTCTCAAGAATATTATATATGAACATAATCCATTAAAATCACCTCAAAACTCAATAAAAAATGAATTCATTCCCTATAAAATCATTTCTAAACATCATAAATGATATTTTATTTATTTTTTTTAATCATAGGTTCTGAGAAAAAGACAATATCATCATCAATGGGATAAAAACCCCATTTAAAAACCCCCATGATCCAGTACCTACACCCCTAATGTCTTTTATCTAATAAACAACCCACTATCTTAACCATACCATATCAATCACAACCAATTAAAAAATCAAAATATCTAATCAACAACAACTTTTAGGTAGAGGGAGGTCCTACAAATATAACCCTAATATCTTCAATATAACTAATTGGATGTTACACCACAATTGAGAAAATATCCCCCAGGTAGTAGTTTCATAGTGAATTATTCCCCCATCATTATAATTACATCAAAATATAATATGGAATAACTCGTATAATCCTTCTTGAATAATATATCCATAATACAGTTCCCCAATTATTTCCAATTCATTATCCTCATCACCATATTATCCACATCATTATTGGTATTATCCATCCATCCATAATCATCATAATTTATTAATTCATAATTGTCATAAGGTCAAGTAACTAATGTCAATAGTGACTTAAGGTAATATCATATATCATTTTCACTAAACTTTTGGAGTATAAAACCCTATAAGTCAATCCTTTACAGTCAACAAGTGGGCCAATAACATGTAAATCTAGTGTCATACATAATCAGTTACTCTATCATAGGTACATATTTTATTATTGGATAATCCAACATTTATCATAGAATCATACATTGTATATAATACTCACTTATAATTTAGAATGAGATTGATATTTGACTATCATAATATTCATTTTCATATCATAGAACATCACCAAAACTCATTGTTTACCATGAACCATGTCACTTAATAATTTCACATCATTTATTCTAGAAGGATATAATTATCACATAATAAACTATCATGCATAATCACATTTACACCCTTCATATTCTTAACATTATTTAATGATGAATTATACTCATGAATTATTCATAGTTTCTCACCATAATAAGTAAAATCATAAAATAATCATTTCCTTGTGATTCATTTACATATATGAGACCCCATATCAAAGTCATGATTTGGGGTTCCACTAGGATATCCTCATGTATCATAATAACCTTAATTTTTATCTATTTACTCACATGAACACTCATATATAAATATTTTTTATAAGTATTTTTATCTTTAGAGCTCAAAATAACTCAATTGAATAAACCATTTCATTCCAGTCAATAAAATGAACAAATGGTGCATGGATAGTTTTCTCAGTCATGGAAACCATCAATTATGGGGTAAAATATTTTAAAAATTAAAAAATTTCCCTTAAATAATCTTCATTAGAATAGGGGTGAATGTCTATTTTTAGGTTCTAGGATCCTTTCTGTCATTTATGATGGGATTACCCACTGAACCCACCTCCCACTCAACCTTCCTAACCTAAAAGGATGATATTTTTACTCAATGTTTTCCAACCATGTATAGGTCTCAAAATCTTGGGAACTAGCCAATATCCTTATTTACATATGATTATCTTATCCATCCAATACCTTTTTTTTAAATGTTCATTCTCTATCTTACCCATTTTTCTCACAAACGTAATAAAGCCTACATCATTTAACTGTATCACAAAATAAAACCTAGTATGTGACCCTCCCCAAAATTCCCAAAGTTTGTAATACCAAAATGAGGTTATATTACTCTGATCTCTAACACCTCATCATCATCCCCTCTCCCCCTCTTCTTGATTTAATTTTCCCTAAACCTCTAATGTCTATCCACTATGGTTATAACATATAGAAATACCCACCCACCACTACTCTTCTAGATTTACTACCATGGAAAATTATTTTGATAAGAGGTTAATAAATATATTATTCATTATGAAAATATTTTCAAATATAAGTAGATATTTCTACCTGAAGAACCCCTGAAAAATCCCCCTCACCCCTCTTCATTATTCTCATACTATTTACTACCACCAAGATAGGTGTTGAATGTTTAGATGACCAATGATGTTATAAATGAATGAAAATATAGGTATTTTATTTTATAATATCCCTTGAGTCATATTTTTTGATATGAATATACTAAATATCATATATTTTGATATTTCCTTATTATAAAAGGCACCAGGAAGACACTTTAATCATCTATTATAGTGCATTATGTAATTATGATTTGGGATTAAAATTCACCATCCGATCCAAATATTCAACATGGTTTATTATAGGTTATTAATCAAAGGGTTGACATATTTAAGAATACACATAATTGTTTTAAATTTTCAAATGATTTTGATTTCAACAATGGGTAGTGAATTATCATAATGAATGTTGGCTACCATGTGATGGAAACTAACTCTTGACTCTCCTTATTTAGTGAATATAGTTTATATAAATAGATATGATCCACCTATCAGTTACACACAATATTATCTAGCCTAATCCAAAGAAATATTATTTTAGTTTATCTTTTTTTTATTTATGGAGATGGTTCTATCACACCATAAGAGAACTCCTTTATTTTCATTGGACTAGGAGGTTACTACATTATGCGTACTGTTATTATTTATGTTCTTTAATTTACATGTTGGTTCTATTGATGATAGAGAAGGAACTCTAAATGTGTTTCTTCCATTGTGTTGATCATATGATGATCCTCAAAAACCCATTAGTGGTATCAAAGAAACATTAATCAATGAATCAACGTGTTATTTTTTTATTTTATAAAATATTTTAATACCTTAATATTTTTAGGGATTTACGAAATATGATACATTAAATTTGTTTTTCTTAGTCATAGAGTATGACTGGGTTGTATCATAAAGTACTATACGACAAGTTTCGTGTTTTTGTTTCGTGTTGTAAGCTATGATATATGTGATATAATAAGTAATTATTTAATCCTACTATGTGTGAAAATAAATCATAGAGTCATATTTATGGTAAAATGTATATCGTAAATGACAATTCTCCCATATATAAAGGCCTTTATCAATATATAAGGGTCACAACATTTGAAAATTACTTAATACATAAAGGTTAGTTCCTTTACCACAAAAGTGAATCTAATATGTAATGGTCATTCCCTTTATAATAGATTTGAAACATATGGGTTACTATAATAATCTTTTATATGGGTTACCCTATATGTAATGGTTACTTTCTCTATAGCTAAAATGTAACCCCTATACATGGTAAACATTAAATATCAATTTCATGTCATGAAAGATAATACCAAATTATCTACAATAAAGTACAATATAGATAAGAATTAATATATTTCATATTTTTTATATAATCTCTAATAGTCTATAAATTTGTTATAAAAGGTATGTTTTAGGAATTGTAAATCGGATATTTTCATTCCTAAATAAAATATGAAATTTTCATATTTATATCACATGTTAGGAAAATAATTAAAGAGTTTATTTTTTTAATTAAATTTAATATTTTTTTTATAATTTTTTTATAAAAATAGAATATTACGTCTTATTTAATTTATGTGATAGTTTCCTTCTTATAAAATTTCATTCCATGAATTACATTATAAGCATGACAATATAATATTTAGTTTTCATCAAATGTGACCTTTTTTTGAAATTAATGTTACTATCTTGAATTTAGTTATTTAAATTTTTTTATAAATAATAGGATTTAGAGATTCAATGAATTAGAATATCTCTTGTGTAAAGTATTCATGGGGATAGTTACTTTGGGTCAGACTTCACACTTTTCAGGAGAAATAGATTACCATAGAAAGGTAGGGGTTAACTATATATCAATATGAGATTACTCATGAAATATTTATCAATTTAAAATAATTCTAAACCTTTACATTATATTTTTAAATATCATATTCATATGATATATTTATATATATTATAAGATCCCAAAAATCATGAAGGTATGTTCTTGTTTAAATTTTGTTTTGAATATCTTTTTTTGGGATAATGAAATGTATCTTGGGTGTATACGGAAGCGCAAGGATGCCCAAAAGGTTCTGGACATGAAAGAAAAAGGAAAATGGCCATTCTGTACATGTTGAAAAGTTGGATCATGGTTAGTGAAAATCATGTGCCCAAACCATGCTAGCCATAAGAAGGGGTGCACAGTTTGAGAAACCATGCAAAGGAAAGAGCCAAACCATATAGGCTCGAACAGAGGAATTCTACAAGGCTATCAAATGGTTTTCCAAACTGTATGGGATCCCTAGGTAACCATGTGACTCAACCCCTATCGGATAGAGGTAGGAACATGGTTGCCACATAGTTTGGAAAATTGTGTTACCAAATAATGTATCCGTTAAAAAGTGGGATTTTCTGTGATTTCCCCCTCATTATTTTAATGTGTTCACATTATTTTACCCTAATTCTTCAGCCTTCCAACCCTAGGGACGAACTTGGATGACCTAATTTGCCCAAGGGAGGTTATCCTTCAATTATTGGTTGTTTGGGGAACCATTGGTTGTAGATTGAGCCTCTGGGTAAGTTTAATACTTCTCTTGGATTTTCTTTATGGATTAGGGATTCTCGTTCTGGATATATTCTTATGAATACCTAAAACAATCTTTTTTATGGAGGAATATAGGTTAGAGCTTCAAATGGTGTTTAAATCCAAATCTATGGTGATGATTGATAGTTATTTCATCATTGGATTCAAGGTAGGCAGTCTATAAGATATATACCATAGTTATTGAGTTGGTTTGTGCATGTTTGGTTGCGTTCATGGTTATATATTTTTGTGATTTTGGTTTCTTTGGAGAGATTTGGTCAAATAGTTCTTTAAATAAATAATTAAACCTATTACAATCCATGTGGGATGTGTCACGGTTAAATATAATTATATAAGGGCACCCATGGGGTGCACCGACATTTCAAAACCTAGAAATGACTGAATTTGAGTGTATATTTGGTATGTGATAACATAGAGACGAAGAAGAACATATTGATAGGGTTGGATGATTTGGAAATGGAATAATGGTAGTTATGCCTATAGTTGATAACGACATAAGGGGTTGTTTTTCATGGCATGAAAATGGGTTAATTGTGATTGTGTCAAGTGGTCTACGAACTATGTTAAAAGTGCCTAATAGGGGTAGTGCATATAAAATGATGAACTTGTTAAATGGGTAACAACTTGAGGATTGATAAATATGATGAATGAGATTTTATAATGGAATTAATGAAAAAATTTAATGGGTTTATATAAATGGAATTATGGAACATACCTAATGGGTTAGGGCATGAGAATGGAAATTGGGATAAATGGGCTATGTAATGTAAATGGTAAATATGTTGTTGTGTTATGAAATAATAATAATTACCATTTTGACTGTTATGTATTGTGATTTTTAAGTGTGTTGTTTTGGTTATGGGTTGTGATATGGTATGTGTGTGGTGATTAGATAAATAAGCATGTGTACTTGGCTTGATAGTGTGGGGTATTGACATGAGGTTTTATGCCCATGGGTCGAGTTAGACTGAGATTCTAAACTCCTCCCCTTAATGAATAGGTTATAGAAGGGGAGAAAATTTTATCCCCCTAATGGTTTCCTTTGATGAAACCACATGGACTAAGGCTTCAAAATGAGTGTGACCTTTTTTTTATGATTTGTTTCCCCCTAGTGAGATCATGACTTAACTATTTTTCTTATGCATAGTTTTTGTTCATTTAAAACCATTGGTAATTGATATAAATTCCTAGACCATGGAACACATGATGAAAATGGACTATGAAACAAAGAGTTCTTAAATAATGAAAATGGTAATAATGATAGAAATGGTTAATGTTAACATTGTTAACTAATGAGACTCGAGTTGTAGTTTTTTTACTTGTCATTTATTTACTCCTACATGCACTATATGTTTGATTGAATATTTTGTAGGCACTATTGGAGGTGTCCTATTTAGTTATACTCACACTCTGCTCAAGCGTCGTTGGGTACCAGAGTATATTTCATGGTTACAGGCCATGATAAGGGAAAACGACCTGTGGTTGGGAATTGATTCAAACCCGGGAGGTGCATGGATGAGGTTCCGAACTTAGAGTTATGAACAATTGGGGGATTCTTCCATTTTTCTTCATCTTGGTGTCCTGTACTCTGGGAACTGTTAGTATGACATGACAGATTTATTATTGGTTTGTGGTTTGTACCCAGTTTTGGGAGATGTTTGATTATGAATGTTAATTGGTTATTGCTTATTTTTTCCGTTATTTATATTGTTTTATTCCATGGATCACTCTATTAAAGAGGTTATAGTATCACCACGTGAATTATTAGACCCTCTCCACTGGTCATAAAACTTTGGTGCATGGGGATGAGCGCTGGAGGTCATGTGGAGACTCGACTTAGAACATTAGTTTAGTGAATTTCAGGTCAAGGACATAACAAAGTGGTATAAGAGGAGTTATTTTATACAGTCGTTTTATTTGGAATGGTAAAAACAAAAGAATATGACCTATCAGGTCTTGGAAATGAGCTCGTTCTTGGGAGTTTCTAACCCATGTATATGGGAAAACACAAGTCACCCAGTGTGGGAATTGTTGTTCTTGTTTTTTGTTGTTATGTTTGATGATATTTTACCATTGGGTGATTCACTTGTTGTGTGATGTGATAGTTTTATAATATTTAGCTAATTTATTAAAAGGCACTATATTTCACATTCATGCATCATTATAGGCACCTAGGCATATAAGTGACATATATCACGATATGAACACATGAGATAGGTGTTTTGTATGTAAAGTGGTAGAATACATTTTATCTTCCTGAAAAACTTAAAGAAAATGAAGTATAATAAAATTATGCAATGGTTAAAAAGGAAAAAAATGTTGAATAATGGTTAAATAATTGTTCTTAATTAAGGATGTAAGTGAATAAAAATATTGGTCATGGGTAGTTGTGGAATGGGAAATGTTTCTAATAGGAAGGTGCACATTTTGGACAAGAAAGTGGTTTCAAAATGTGTCTAATGAAATCCACATTAATATTTATGTTGGTTTACTGAGGTTATCCATGAAATGTGATAGATATTTTCAAGGGTAGTTTTCTATATGAATATGTGTCCGTTCGGGTGGTGTATGAAAAATGATTTGTTATGGCTAGTAAATAGCCTTGATTTTTATAAACCACGAAAGTTTTATGTTATGTGTTTGAAATCTCATGTTTGGAATTGTAGAGAAATGTAACCATGAAGATGTGTACCAGTATGATGAAAATAGGATGTTTCTGAGAATTCTCCCCCAGTAGTGGAGCAAAAAAACTAGGAGATTCAGGGTAATAGAGAAGAGTAGTTTTTTGAGAACTTTTCTCATTTTATGATGATAGTGGAGTGGGACTCAGGGAGGGTTGTACCTAGTATATTTGAGTTTAATGGAGATTTTTATCTACAAAACTCTATAAAATTTATCAGAGAGGGTAGACCAGAGTCAGCTGAGTTATGGATAGAGTCTGTCCAAATGATTATTTAACATTTGAAGACTCTGTCAAAGATTCCAGTCTTGTTGAAAGCATATATGTTGTGCGATCAGGAAAAACATTACTGGGACATCATCATTCGGACTTAACAGGCTAGAGGAATGTTACAGAAATATTTCTAGGAAAATGTTCTGGAGAATTTATATCTAGAAAACTTGAGTTAGGATAAGGTTTTTGATTTTTTGAGTTTGACCTAAGGGGCCATGTTAGTGATGGAATATGCTAGTTGTTTCACTGAATTATGAAACTTCATTCCTGTATTGACAGGGGATGAAGAAACTATGTAGAAACATTTAATAGATGGGTTTAGACATGAGATCAGGCCACATGTGAATGTCTTCTATTTGAATAGGTTTACAAAGGTAGTGGATTATGCCCTTATTTTAGAAGGGAACCTAAAGGGGACATCCGGTAGTGAGATTATGGTACCAGCTGAGCAGACTGTTGGTGTGGCTTCAAAATCAAAGAATCCTCATTTTTGGAGTTTCCATTAGGGTGGAAGTGTGTAGAGCAGTCAAAATAAAGGATTAAACTCTCAAGCTGGAGATCAGGTGTTCTATTATCAGTGTGACAGGACAGGGTACATGCATGGACAGTGTCCCTAACCACCAGTTGAGTTCCATTCATGCAGAATGTTTGGGCATGTGCAAAGGTTCTTTATGAAACCTCGTCAATTGGGAATAGATAGAGGGTAGAGGATGATGCTGAGTGTAGGTAGGGGTTCAGTTTCCTAATATCTACCAAGAAGATAGTGTTCTATGGGTCTTTCTAGTAGATGTGGAGGATGCAGTACTCTGATGTCAGAGTGCCGATATCAATAGGATAGTGTAGTTCCAAGCACTCAGGTTAGATCCCAGGGAAAATGGGTAGGTTATATTTATGCAATTCAGTCTACACCTAGAGGTGTTGAGGATAGACCATCGACTATTCGAGGCATGATCCTTGTTTCTTCCACACTTAGTAATGTTTTATTTTATATTGGTGTATCATATTATTTAGGTCTGATTAGAATGTAGTTGTGTTATGATTACTAGTGGAATATTTATATGGGGTTATGTCGATTGATACACCATTGGGGGTGCGAACCTAGGATATCGGGTAGCGTAAGGGGTGTACTCTGAAGGTTGGTGGATACCATTTCCTATGGGATTTGATCATGCTTTAAATGATAATTTTTTATTTGATTATGGGTATGGAGTAGATAGTGTTTTACCATGACTGTATTGACTTTTATTATCATAGGGCAGCATTCAAAAATCTATAGGGGGAAACCTATGTCTATTGATGTGAATGGGATGTTTGGGCTGGCCATGAATGGCTAGTTTGTCAGCAATTGGGTGAAATCATAGCCCAAGTAGCATGTCTTCTACTTGATAATAGAGGAGTAGAGGAGATTTTCTTCCCTCCCATGGTGGATTAGTACCCGGATATGTTTCTTGTGGAATTATTAAGGTTTCTAACTAATAGATATATTGAGTTCAGGATATAGTTTCTACTATGAGTAGATCTAGTTTCCATTCCTTCATATAAAATGGTGCCGAAAGAACTTTTGAAACCTAAAGTTGGGATAGAGGAGTTGGAGCATAAGGTGTTCATCTATCATATAATTTCACCTTGGGGATCTACCATGCTATTTTCCGAGAAAGCCGATGGATATTTACAGTTGTGTGTTGATTATAGAAAGCTAAATTAGATGATAGTTAAGAATAAATACCCTCCTCCTTAAATTGATAATCTATTTGACCAACTGATGGGTTCTTTAGGGTTTTCCAAAATTGATCTTAGATAAGGGTATCACCATATAAGGTTTAGGCCTTCTAATATATGATGGACAACCTTCAAGAGAAGGTACAAGTTTTATGAGTTATTTGTGATGTTGTTCGGGTTGACGAACACACCAACAGTGTTTATGGCTTTGATGAACCAAATCCCCCATCCTTATCTAGACCAGTTCGTAGTTGTCTTTGTTGATGATATCTTGGTGTACTCTAAAACTCATGCTGATCGTTCCAAACATCTTGAAATTTTCCTGAGTAAACTTAGAGAGAATATTCTATATACCAATCTATCCAATGATAGGGTGAATTTCTTGGGTAACATTATCTCAGAAGAGGGTGTGTCAGTAAATCCAAAGAAATTGTAGGAAGTGGTATCTTGTGAGAAGCCCAATAATGTTTTTCTGAACTTTTATCAAGGATTTTTTCCATTTGGTAGTTCCACTTTCAGGCTGAACCATGAATGGTATAAAGTTTTTAGTGGACTGATGCATGTGAGAATGATTTCTATGAGTTGAAGAAGTGGTTGACTATCACAAAAATTATAATCTTACTCGAGTTTGGAAAAGGATATACCATGTTTTGTGATGCATCCAGTGTTGGTCTTGGAGCTTTGTTGATGAAGGATGATCGGGTTTTTATATTTGGATCACAAAATTTGAGGCCACGTGAAAGAATTACCCTATACATGATCTCGAATTAGATATAGCGGTTTACACCTCGAAATGTTCGTGTCATTACTTGTTGGGAGAATGGTTTACCATATATACCAATCAAAAAAGTCTTAATTATATCGTATTCCTACATGATCTAAATATTAAACATTGAAGATGGTTTGAGTACCTATAATCCTTCAATTTTGATTTGGTTTATACACCCGTAAGGGGGAATAGTGCAGAAAATTCTTTGAGTCAAAAAACTCAAAGTTAGGTGGTTCTGTAATCTAGTTCTGAGAAGAAGATGATTGAGTTGTTTTCTGAGATATATCTGGAGGTACAAGATAAACCTAGATATATTTCCTTTACATCCATAGTAGTTGAATCCATTCTTTTGATCTGGGTCAAGGAGAGTCATCTAAAGGATCTAGAGTGTTGGGATACATGGGAAAGTCTTAAATGTTATGAGTTACCTTCTATTTGGATTGTTGGTGATGATAAATTTTTTGTGTTTGTGGCCATGTGGTTGTTTTGATATGTATGTGGAAAGAGTTTCTCCATGAGTTTCATGCATCAAATTGGGAATTTCATCCTATTTTGTCCAAGATGTATCATGATTTCTAGGCAGTATTGGTGGTTGAGAAAGAAGAAATAGGTTGTGGGTTTAGTGGCATGATGCCTTACCTTTCAGTAGGTGAAGGCTAAACATTAACACCCATGTAGATTGTAACATCCATTTCCAATTCTGTAATGAAGGTGAGATGATTTAACAATGGATATCATAGTAGGTATTTGGATGTTACCTTGGAAGAATGATGCAATCTGGGTGGTTATGGATTAGTTGATTAAGTCGGATCATTTCTTATAGATTCAAGAGACTTTCATTGTTGAGCATTTGGGTGATATATATGTTCAATAAATAGTGTGGTTACATGGTGTACTAAGAACTATATTTTTGAACCATGATCCATGATTTACATAGCTCTTCTAGCATAGATTGAAGAAAGTTCTTGGTACCCAGGCATTTTTGAGTATAAATTTTCACCCATAGACAGACAAGAAGTTAGAGTGTACTATTCAGATATTATAGGACATGTTGAGGGATTATGTCTTGGATTTTGGTAGATTCTGAGAAAATAATGTTATTCTTGTTGTGTTTATTTTCAATAATATTTTTCAGTCTATGATTTTTATGTAACCATGTAGGGTGGTTTATGGTATAATGTGTCGATCAACATTATTTTGGATGGAAATTGTGGAATCCGAGTTTTTGTGTATGAGCATTTTGTAGGAGACCTTAGTGAAGGTGAAGTTAATTCATAAATTTATGAAAATGGATAAGAGTAGGTAGAAATCATATACTGATAGGAATTTTCATCCTCTCTAGTTTTTTTGGGTAATCATGTGTTTCTTTGGGTATCGCCAAGGTTAGGTCATCAATGAATTTATAAATAGAGAATGTTGGTGCCCAAGTACATGGGTCTATTAGAGATCATGGATAAGGTTGGACCAGTGATTTTTTGATTATATCTTACACAACAACATAGTGTGAGGCACGATGTTTTCCATGTGTCACAGCTTTGGAAGGATCACCCTGACCCGTATCACATGATTGATGTTGAATATGTTGAGATCGGGGATGATGCATCCATTAATGAGCATCTGGTTTGTATTATGGATCGTAGTGATAATGTATTACAGGGAAAGGTTGTGCCTTTAGTTCCTGTTCTATGGTAGCATGATAATGTTCTATAAGATATCTGGTAAAGGGAGTCAGTTGTGCAAGTTCAATGGCATGATCTCTTTTCTATGGAATCTCATAGATTCTTGGGAGCATGACTTGTGGATGATCCATTATAAAATGGGAATGTTATATGATCTTAGACATTGTGATGGTATTTACTTGTTTAAATTTCTGTTTAAATCTATTATTTAGGTTTAATGAAATGTTTCCCGAGTGTATGCAGAAGGTCAAGGGTTTCCCAGGGGTTTGGGACAAAAAAAGAAAATAAAAACGGCCATTCTATACATATTGCACAGTTGACATGCGATTAGTGAAAACCATTCACACCAACCATTCTACCTAGGAAGATGGGTGAATGGTTTGATATAATGTGAAATGGGGAGAGACAAACCATGATGTCTTGGATGGAGGGTTTCCACATAGCTGTCACATGTATTTCCAAACCATGTGATATCCCTAGGTAACCATTCGACTCATCCCCTCTTAGAAAGCGGTTGGTTCATGAAAGATACATGGTTTGTAAATCCATGTTGAAAAATCTTAGACCCTTTAAAAAGTGGAAATTTTCAAGATTCCCCCCTCGAGATTTTAAGTTTTTCACCCAATTTTTCCATCATTCTTACTTATTGAAACCCTAGTGATGAACTTGGATTACCCAATCTTCCTAAGGGTGGTTCTCATTCTATTATTAGTCATTTGGAGTTCCTTTGGTTGTAGATCAAAGCTTCTGGAATGTTTAACACTTCCATTTTATTTTCTTTCCAGATTAGTGATTCTTGTTTTGGTTATCTTATTTTGAATCCATAAGACCCTATTTTTATGATTGAATATATGTTGGGTCTTGAAATAGTGTTTGAATATAGATCAAAGGTGATGATTGAGAGTGATTTAATCATTAGATTCAAAGTAGGTTGTCTATAAGTTATATCACATAGTCGTTGAGTTGGTTTGTGAATGTTTGGTTTCATTCTTGGTTATCTCTTATTGTTCTTTTGGTTACTTTGGTGAGATTTGGTAAAATGGGTGTCTAAATGATGAATTGAACCTCTTGTGATACCCGTGGTATGTGTTGAGGTTGAATTTAATGATTTACGGAACCCATGGATTATGATGATATTTATGAAACTATAAATTAGTGAAGTTAAGTGTAGAGTTGATGTTAATAACATAGAGCCCAAGAATAACATATTTATATGGTTGGTTGATTTGAAAATTGAATATTGGTAGTTGTGCCTATGGTTGATAATGATATAAGGGGTTTTTTTGGCATGGCGTGGAAATGGGTTAACTGGGTTAATTGTGATTGTGTCACATGGTTTATGAATTATGTTAGAAATTCCTAAGAGGGATAGTGCATATGAAATTATGAACTTGTTAAATAGGTAATGAATTGAGGATTGATAAATATTACGACTGTTATTTCATAAGGGAATTAGTAAAAATGTTAAATGGGTTGATATAAAAGGAATTACAGAATATTCCTAATGGGTTATGGAATGAGATTGGAATTGGGATAAATGGTCTATGTAATGTAAATGGTAAATGTTTTATTGGGTCATGGAATAATATTAATTACTATGTAGATTGTTATGTATCATTATTGTTAAGTGTATTATTTTGGGTATGGTTTGTGATATGATATGTGTGTGGTGATTAGATAAATAAGAATTTTTACATGGATTGGTAGTGTGGGATATTGGCTTGAGGTTCTATGACAACGAGTTGAGTTAGACCGAGGCTATAAAATCCATCCCTTAATGCATGTGTTAGGAAAGGGGATGGACCTCTATTCTCCTAACATTTTCATTTTATGAAACCACATGTACTAAGGATTCAAGGAGAATGTGACATTTTTGTTATGATGTGTTTTCCCCTAGTGAGATAGGAACTTAACTATTTACATTATCCATAGTTGTTGTTCATTTAAACCCATGTGAAAATGATGTAAATTCCAAACCCATGGAACATGGGATGAAAATGAACTAAGAAATGGAGAGGTATTAAACAATGAAAATATTAATGATGATAGAAATGATTAAAGTGAACATTGTTAACTAATGGAATCTAAGTTGTTTTTTTTAACTTTTCAATTATTTACTCCTGTATGCACTATTTTTTAGACTGGATATTTTTTAGAGACCATTGGTGGTGTCCTAATGAGTTATACTCACACCATACCTAGGTTCTATTAGGTACCCAAGCATATTTCATGGTTTTAGGTTAGGATAAGAGAAAATGATCTCTACTTGGGAATTGAGTCAGGCATGGGAGGTGCATGGATGAGGTTCCAGACATTGAGTCAGGACCACTTTGGGAATTTTTCCATTATCTTTTATTTTGGGTTTCCTGGACTTTTGGAATTTTTTGCATGACATGACATAGTTATTTTTGGTTTTGGGTTTGTACCCGGTTTTGGGAGATGTTTGATTATGCATGTTCATTGGTCATTTCATATTGATTCCACTATTTATATTGGTTTCTATTGTGGATTAATTTTTTAAATAGGTTATAGTATCCTCACATGACTTATTAGACCCTCATCGCAGGTTGACAGCATCTGGCATATATGTAGGCGTTCTTGAGGTCATGTTGTGACCTGTCTCAAAGCACTGATTTCGTGGCTTTCTGGTCAAGGGAATTACATATATGTAAATATATTTTTTGATTATATTCTTGGATGAGTAACAAAAAATGTGGATTATGTAATGAGTTACATAGTAATATGCTTTGAACATACTAATTTGGCAGAAGGAATAGGGATCCCAAAACGAAATCATTAGAATAATACATACATAAAGGAATAAACCATTAGATAATAAAGATTGTATATGTTGTAATATTTATCAATTTAGTATGATTATGATGTATATTAAATTAGAGTGACTTTTAAAATAAAATCCCTCAAATAATACGTGAGATTCCATCCTAAAAGACACTTTTCAAGATCAAAATAATTCAGTATGGGTGAGCCAAGTGGTTTGGTTCCCATGACTTATATTTTTTAAATCAAACAAGTGATAAGGGGACTATAACAGTTAGGTGCCTTGTTAATGTAATTTTATTTGGGTTACACATAGATATAAATCCCTAATAGTTAGTTTACTAGAGGAATATAGTTGAGTGAATCCATATGATGGATTCTAAAAAAGAGTTATCTACATAGCTATCTATGTGTCATAAAAGATATGATTGAAAATAATTTTCTAAAAGATATAACCATGGGTTATTTATATGCTTAACTGGTGTGTTTCATGATGAAATATAGGTATTTTATTACATTATGTACATGATTTATGGTTTCATCATCATTAGTATGAGTACATCTTTTAAATTTACATAATAAATAGATATAAAACCTGATATTCACCCATAGTCATGTATTTTTTTAGATTATAAAATGAACCATGTATATCATTTTGAGGTAAATTATAGGTATTACCTATAAAACTATTCTTGATTTCTATCTTTGTTTGAGAAGTGTTCTTGAAGAGAATAATTCAATGATAATAAATGTGAATGTTATAGAGATCAATTTATCCATGTTTAAATCTTGGGTATTATATCATGTGTGTACATCACAAATTTCTAATGATAAACATATAATTAGAGAAATGAAGGAACTGAAAAAGGGTAAAGTAGATCTATATGTTGGAAATGTTGAAATAATTACCACATTTGAAGTCAACACTTATGATATAAGTCAACCAAGTTGATTAGTTCTAGAATTCGAAAATTGTTATTATATTCCCACCATAAAAAAAATTTATTTCTGTTATTTTTTTGGAAAAGATGGGGGTTTCTTTCACCATGAAGAAAAATACACTACCAAAAATGGGGCAAGGTCAGTGCCACCCTTTATCAGTGCTAACAAAAAAGTGCTGATAAAGGGTTGTACCTTTATCATTTCTAAAAAAGCGATAATAAAGGGTAACATTATCGGTGCTAAAAAAGAACTGATAAAAGTACCCCTTTATCAGTGCTTTTTTTAGAGCCGATAAAGTTACCCCCTTTAACATCCCTTTTTAGCACTATTAAAGGGTACCCCTTTATCAATGAATTTTTTAGTAGCACAGATAAAGGGGGGTCTTTATCAGCACTTTTTTTAAAAGCGCTGATAAAGGGTCTACTTCCCAAAGAAAATTCATTAAAAAAATATTAATATTTAAAAATATAGATATAGTTCTATTGATATAAATGTAATATATATTTTTTAAATACAAATCTAAATATATTTTATATAATTATAAATATACAGTTACACTTAATATATAAGATATTTAGTGGAAATGGATTATAAAAAAATTAAAACAATAATTTTAATTAATAATTTTCTAATTATTATGGTGTAATAGTCATTTAATAATCGTTTTAAGACTAAAGAAATTAAAAAAATAATAAAAAAAGATCCAAAATATGTTGAAAATGAAACATGAACTTCAAACAGCCATAAATTTTGATCTGAGTGTCCGTTTGAGCTCTACCACATATCAAATCAAATCCTGCAATGAGGTCTACACACTTTTTATAGGGTAGACCATGGTCCAGGTTTTTTCTAGGACAAAAAAGGACCAGAAGGCCTCCAAAACTGAGTTTTTTAGTCGGGATACTCCAATTTTTAACATTTTGTGGATTTTCAGCCTCATTTAAGGGGGTATTATTGGATTTTTTTGGTGGGTACTGAATTTTTTCCAAGGTATTGCATTCATATTGATATTATTTATTTGAAATTTTATAGATTTTTATAATGAAATATTTTTAATAATCAAATATATAGAAAAATATACATATTTTTTATATATTCACACATAAAAATTTAATTATAAATATAAATAATAAAATATATTTACATATAAAATATATTAGCTTTATATAAATAATAAATAATATCCATTTTATTTATAATACCAATATATAAATATTTATATACCTATATATTAATCTAACTATATATATATTAATATAACTATATATATATATTGATATAACTATAAATATATATATTAATATCACTATAAATATATATATTAATATAACTATATATATGTATATTAATAAAACTATATATTACTATATGAATAAATATAACTAAATAGATATATAAATAAATAGATATGTCATTAACTGGAGAACAAATCAATATGGCAGAGTGGTAAAGGCTTTAGGTGCGGAAGGGGGAGGCCTCGAGATCAAATCTTAGTGGAGGTATGGGCGCGCACATTGGGGTGGATTTTGGGGCTAGTTCTGATAAAGGGGGTGGGTGTAGAACTGATATAGGGTGGAGAGGGGTTGTGGGCACTTGAGGGGATGGAAAGCACTGTTTAAAGGGGGGCTCAAGGGCTATAAAATCCCCAAAGATTGGCACGATTTTTTTAATTTTTTTTAATTTTTTTTTTAATTTTTTTTACTTTTATCAGTGATAAAAAAGCACTGATAAAATGGGCCTTTATCATCTCTTTTTGGAGTGTTGATAATGGGAACCCCCTTTATCTTCACTGGCTTTAACAGTGCTTTTATAGTGATGTTAAAGGCCATTTTTAGCGCTAATAAAATGCGTATTTGTAGTATTGATAGTTATTATATATAGATATATATATAAATGAAATGTTTTAGGAAATTAGGAATATGGTAAACTATTTATAAATTATGAATATAAACAATCTTATCTACAAAATTCAAAATAATATTTTTGGGGTGGATTCTAACAATACCTACATTTTACATTGTATACTTGGACATATAAATTTGAAACACATACAAGGAATCCATCTACATGATTGTTTTAATCATTATATAATTAATCATTTGATAATTATGAACCCTTTTTAGAAACAACGAGCAAATAAACTTTTAGTGGAAAGGTGAAACCACTACTGGATTATTAAATCTCATATAGAGTTATGTATATAGACCAATGAGTACATAAGTATGTCGTGTGGTTTTTACTTTGTAACCATAATCAATGAATTTTGTTAGTATGGTTATGTGTTTTTTCTTATATGAGATAAGTATAAAACATTTGATAAGTTCAATGATTTTTATAATGAAGTACAATATTAACTAGATAAAACAACTAATATTTTACTATTGGCCTGGGTTGCTAATATTTGAACATGGAATTTACTTATCATATGAGAGATTTTATAATTTTTCTACAACTAACTCCTCATGGAACACCATGGTTGAGAGGTGTGTTTGAGAGGTGGAAGATTACCCTACTTGACATGATTTGATCAAAGATTATTAAGTGTGACCTTTCTATTTCATTTTGGGAGCATGAACTGGAAACTATAAAATTTTAAATTAATCATGTTCTCTATAAATAATTCATAAAGAAAACATATGATATATGGAATGGGAAACATCCCAGTCAGTATTTTATGAGTATTTGAGGGTTAGAAGAATATTTAGGGAATCAGTAATATGATAAACTTATCCCTAAGTATTATAAATACTGATTTTTTTTGTTATCGCAATGAAATAATGGGATATTATTTCTATAATCCAACTGAACATAAAGTGTTTGTGCCCAAACATGGTGTTTTCCATGATAAGGATCGCATAGGTAGAGGAATTTACAGGAGGAAATTTTAACATGGGTAAGTTTTTTTCATCCCAAAAGGAGTATGGAAGATTATCCAGGGGTGAATTTGACTTTTTAAATAAACTAAATAATTTAACGACTATATCATAGTTGTAAAAGTAAGATAGTACATTTGAAAAATAAAATGAAATGGATGCATTATTGTTGTTCAGATCTAAATGATTCTAGTCCACTCTTCACAAATCTCATGAATTGAGAGATATATAACCCACTATGAACATTATAATGGAATCTTATAATGAATTTAACACACTTGGAGTTATAACCCAATTACAAATCCATTTTAACCTAGAGACTTAAACCCAACCCAAGCCTTCCTTTTTATACTTGTAAGCATAACCTAATGCTTGATTTTTTTGGGAATTCACAACCCAATATCCTACATTTTAATGGGTAGTATAACCTAATCACACATTAGAGAAAAATATTAAAGTTAATTTTAGAACCAAAGAAAAAGATGACAACTTCAAGGTATAAGTGTTGAGGAAATAGGGATATCTCTAGGAGTAAAGTATCAAAAGATTGTAATTCAGATGAGATAAATTTTTGATCACCATGGTATGTCACAGTTTTATAGTTCGATAAAATAATAAACCTCATATATATATATATATATCTTTGTAATTCCTTATATAGAATTATTTTATGAACTATAGATTCAAAACATGAAGCATGTTCTAGTTTATCTTTCACAATAATTCATGTGATATCTTCATTTAATTCACATAAAAAACATACCTATGTGGGTTACATAAATAACATGTAAAATTAAAAACATAACTTATAATTCTAACAAGATAGAATAATTAATATAGTAACAATAAATAATTAAAAGCAACATTAAATTCTCTTGGAAAACTACTATAAAGTACACAAGATAAACTATTCAAATTAAAACCACATTTAATTTGGAACCTATATTTTCCCAAGAAACTAGAGTGATAATTCAAAAAATGTGATAAGAATTTAATCCAATATAAAATTATTCCAAATAATATTCCATAGTAATAAAATAATTAATAAGTAGTTGTGGAATAATTAAATCAGTATAAACATGTTAAAAAACATGTAATAATTCAAAATATAAAAGTATAAATAATGTATAGAATGTTTTGAGATAAAATATGACAAAGGAACTAAGTTACCATAGATAGTTTGTAAGAACTCAGTTCTTCTTTGATGTATGGTTTACTTCTTTTACTTTTCCTTCGAGTTGTTTTTTGAGAAAACAAGGAAAAATGGAAAACAAATGTTATGTTTTAGTAGTACACACCATGTAATCCTATGCACACACCCTATAGATTGTCCATGTAGGATGGGGATATATAGTTTGTTCTATTGATGACCAGGGAGTGAAGAAAAAGCCACTACATGTGATGTATTTCCTAGTACTTGTCGTCTAGTCACGTCGGTAAGGTCGGTGCATGATGTGTAAAGTAGGTCAATGAATTTATGAATAGTAAAATGATATACATGCCATGTATATGAACTTACACAACATGTACTCATAATTTTAGGCTTAAAACAGGTAGTAGCCTCATTTTCTCTTCTTCTGGACAGATGAGCTACCAGGTGAAGAAGAAAGAGCCACAAGATCATTTCCTTATCCCATTTCTTCATCTGGGACCCGATTCAAGTGATGACAGTCACGTTAGAACCCAAACGATAAGGTTATTCTTATTCTAGAGCTATTATGGGCGATTTCATCTCTTTATAGAGTTATTTAAGGTTGAACATTTTACCTATTTTCTTAGATCTACAACATTCTATGCTGATTCAAGGGCCAATGTTGGATTATATAAATTATACGACACCGAAGTAGGTGGTTTCATGATAATTTCTTAATTTCAAGTTGTTTATATGTGTCGTTGTATAACCCTTCCATGTTTAGGGTGTTACTTGATTGAGAATTTTATAGTGTTAATATATAATGTCATTTGGGTTCTTGAGTACTTAATTAAAGCATGTTCAGGCTTACTTTGTTTGATTAAAGGCCACCCCATGGTTGAGTTTTCCATCAGATGACCCTTATTGTGACGTTTAGTCAAGGATGAAAATGGGCTTGCATTTGTTTTTCTTATGAAGGGTTTTTTTATAATGATATTGTTTAAATGAATGTTTCCATGTGAATATGATTGATAAAGCTTGGTGATAGTTTAATTCACATGTTAGTCTTGTTATATGATTTTCCCACGTGAGTCGATTATTAAAAACCATGTAATAGGGTAATTTACATGTGAAATTTACTATACTGGAATACTGATACACTAGGATAGACCCTGATACATGTTGAAATGTTGATACACTGGGCTTGTCCCTGATTAGAATATGCTGAAATGCTAATACATTAGGGTTGTCCCTAATTAAAATATGATGAAATGATGATACACCAGGCTTTCCCTTGATTAGAATATAATGATTTACTTATTGATAGAAGATAGAACTGAGACATATTTAAATGGTATGACTAATGACGAATTTTCTAAGCTAAATAACAAGATTGTATTCGGTATACACTTCTTGTTTAGATATCCTGTTGAGGATTATATTGCATTTACTTTATATAGATTATTCATGGGATTAAGCAAGATCCCTATACTTTTATAATTCAATGAATTTGAATTGACTAAATAACATGAAATGAATGTAAATGAATGCAAGTACTTGTAGGATTTTTTACTTTTGATTACCTACTAGTTTACTACTTTTTACTATTGTACACTATTGTTTCATATACTCACTGACAGATTGGCACTGACCTTTGGTGGTTTCCTATTGGGATTTATTTCTCACACCTTGTTTGGGTCATGTTCTTTGGGCCCAAACAGAAAATATTGCTGCAGGTGTCGATAGGGGAAAGGCTCTCTGTATAGGTACTTGATTTCTGCTTAGAAGTAGGAGAGTAAGGGACTAATCCAAGGATTGCATTGCTACTGAGTTTCATCTTTTTTTTACCATACTTTCATATTGTATTGTACTTGAATATAGTGTATCATGTTTCACTTTTTTCTATGAACATGTGACAAGCTGAATCATTTTGATATTATATGCCTTCGGGTTAATTTTAACCATCAGATTCAGTTGTTTACTTCCGTTGCATGCTATTTACTGCTTCCGCTATTTGTTAATATGTAATCAGGTATGTTACACTTTGCCAATGAGTGCATAGTATCCCCATTATGACACCCTAGTCCCTCACTACTATTCAGAAGCCACTGGTGTTTAGGGAAATGTGCTTGTGTCCATGTGGACAACCAGGTATGGGGCACCATTTAGTGGAATCCGGACCTGGGACGTTACAAAGTGGAATCAGAGGATTTTTCATTTCTGATTTGTCTTACTATTTGGATCCTATAAATAGGGATAGGAAAGAATATGTATTTGGTAATTAGTTATGCCTAGGAGTAGCTACCCTGCTTATAGGGAAACCCCATGATGCCTCGAATTGACTTGAGATATTTAGATTTTGAGCTATTACTGTTGATTTCATTTCACCATAGGGTGACACACTTGATTTATACTATTACAAATGATGAAATTGTGGGTTCTATTTTAGTTGCAACCTAATTAGATGATGGTGTTCCATCCCATAAATCTTACAGAAAATTGTTAGAATCACATGCCATGCATTTTACCATTCCATCTAGGATGCATTAGTTATCGAATGCTATTGTGATAGATGATGTGATAGCTAAGAATGATGTTGGGATAGGTTTATTGGTACAGTATATGGTTTAGAGTGAATGGGCTCCAAACATTGGTTATTGAGGTGTATGGTCCCTCTTGGACTAGAATTTGGGGGATCATGATCTAACTTTTTATCTATAAGTGTACTATGATATGTTCTGCTTGGGATCCAAACATTGATTTTTGGGGAGTATGGGCACTCACAGGTCAGAATTTGGTATCCCACTGCTTGGTTTTTCTGCATAATAGAGGTTTTCTGGTAAATTTGGAGTTTATATCCTAAAAAGAACACTATATACAGTATATAGTCTTGCTCAACACAAAGTGAGTTATTCCTATTCGGGGGAGATAGTGTTCCATGTTTTAAGAATTACACATCTTGTACCATGTGTACACACCGTGTTACCCTTCACCGTATAACCTATCATGTAGGACGTTAACATGGGTTGTAAATATTTGAGTTTGAAACATCATGTAATGGGTGTACACATCGTGAGTAAGTTGATCATGTATCCGACCATGAGACTAATGAAAATGGTGGATGAAAACATAGTTGTACACTCCATGTCGAGTGAGTACATGCTGTGTAGTCTTACACCAATAGAATTGAATAGTTTTAGCCATGTAGAAGTACCTGAGAAAGAAGGAAACTCAAGTACACGTTGTGTCACTTAGGAAACATGTTGTGTACATGGGTTTTTACATGGGCATGTTGGACCAAAGTACACGCCCATGTGAAGGCCAAAGTGGACACACCATGTAAGGTGTAATACATGATGTGTACTCCTATTTTGAAAAACATGAGTGTTTTCCTTAATCTGTTCCGTTCTTGTACTTCTGAGAAACAATGTCCTTTTTTATTAAGTTGGCACTGAGGTGTGTGTGCTGGAACTTATAGGGTCATGCCGCCACAATGACCAAAAGGTGTATGCTAGGAGAGCGGAAATGAGTATAATATAGAAATAGTGGGCCATGGGATACTGATGGGCCCTCCAGTAGTACAATATGTGGCACTAGATTTTATACCGAACGTGAGTGCAAACACACAATTCTGAGAAGGTTTTTTGAGGTTTATGAAGACCCTATATGGAGAACCATAGGATGCCACATCCATGGAAGATCTATGTTGTATATTCCAGTAGTAGAATCAACCAAATTTTCAGGGGATGGTAGAACATAGGCTAAAAAATCATGGCTGGAATCAGTGGTGACTATTTTCGAGCATCTGGAGATGCCTCATGAGAGGAGGGTCAAGCTCGCGACATATATGCTGCATGATTCCGCCAAGAGATGGTGGGATTTTTTCACTCAGGTAGGGCATCATATGGATATAACATGGGGGACTTTCAGGTAGCCCTATATGATTATTATTTTTCTGAGATGCTGAGAGATGATCAATCTTGGGATTTCATGCATCTAGAGTAGGGAAAACATTCAGTTATGAACTATTCTTCCCAGTTTACTGAGCTTAATGGATTCTCATCTATTCTGATGGGTGATGATGTATCAAAAGCTAGAAAATTCAAGGATGGTCTCAGGTTTGAAATCTGATCAAAGGTGAATGTCTTCAGGTTTTCTTCTATCTCTGCTATTGTGAATTAGGCGCTGATTACCGAGTGCAATCTACAAGAATCTAGGGGTGTAAGATAGGGCGGTTCCGCACCGAGATCTGCTTCTGTCTCAACCAGAATGAAGAAGCATCGTATGGAGATTACTCACGGGGATACAAGTAGTCGTAACATTTCTTTTGGTTTCTAGACGAGGTGTTACCAGTGTGAAATCATTGGGAATACTAAACCTCAATGCCTGATGGACCCGGTCGAATGTCGATCTTGTGGTAAGATAAGCCATTTACAATGGTTCTGAAGGATATTTCCACTAGTATCTAGTGAGAGAGGTTCTGTACCAACTCCATGTTCAGGAATAGGGTCAGAATATTCTCAATAGATAGAGAACTAGAATACGTTAGGCCATTCAGGAGAAGGAGGTGGTCATGTATGTGGTAGTTAGACCCCAAGATCTCAGCGACAGTAGGGTGTGTCAGCTTAGGGTATCCAATCTATGTCACATGGCCAGAGTGCAGGCTAGACATATGCAGTGCAACAAACCCGACAAGATCAAGATCCTAAATCTTCTATTATCCGAGGTACTATTCTTGTCACCTCTGTGTTACCTTTTTCACTTTTTGATAGTAGTGCTACACATAGTTTTGTATCTGTATCCATTGTGTAAAGCCTTGGGCTCTATTTTTACACTAATTCTGATGTTATGATGCTATAAACACCCTTAGGGATTAGAATGATAGGTGTAAATATGTTCAAGGAGCTCCTCCTTGAGATCAGTGTGTTTCACTTTCTATGGAACCTCTATTTCTTAGAGATGATAAGCTTTGATTTCATTCTCAGAATGGACTGGTTGGTTTCATTTTGAGCCTTTGTTGGTTTATATCCCTGCAGGGTGAGTTTCACATCACCATGTGGAAGATTGTTTCTATATAAGGGTGAATGGGATGTCTATGAAAGCAAAGTTGGACCCAAGAATCATGGTTGAGGTGGGATAACATCCCAGATTGCGAGTTTATATATGGATTACTAGGGAACATATATGGAAGACTTTCCTCTAGTGGTTGATTATTTTAGGGATTTTTTCCTGGAAGACTTCTCATGCTTACCTCTAGACAGGGAGGTGGAGTTCACTATCAAGTTAGTGCCAGGAGCTGCATTGTTATTTATTCCTCCTTAAAGGATGGATACAACAAATTTGCAAGAGCTTAAGAGGTAGTTGGAATATCTAGAAGATAATGGTTTTATCCAACCCAGTACATATCCTTGGGGTTTATTGGTCCTTTTCATAAAAAATCTTAGTGGTACCCTTAGGCTATGCATGGACTATCAGAAACTAAACCAGCTGACAGTTAAAAACCAATATCCCTTTCCATATATAGATGACATGTTTGATCAGCTTTGAGGAGCTCAAGTATTCTCAAATATTGACATAAGGTTAGGATATCACCATGTACATGTTCGATCGAAATACATACCTCGTACAAACATTCATAAAAGGTATGATCCATATGAGTACATGGTAATGCTGCTTGGTCTCATGAATGCTCCAACATTTTTCATGGAGATAATGAATAGAGTGTTCCATTCTTACCTATATTCTTTTGTGGTGGTTTTCATAGATTATATCTTGGTGTATTCTCACAATCAACATGACCATGTGAAACATCTTGAGATTGTTTGAAATACACTGATAGAGCATCAGTTATATGATAAGCTCCCTATATGCCACTTATGGATGGACCAGATTCACATCCTGGGTGAAGTCATCTCAGAGACTGGAGTATTAGTGGACCCAAAGAAGGTGAGATTAGTAGTTACCTGGGAGCAGACGAAGAAATTTTTTGAGATGCATAGTTTCTTAGGACTAGCTGTTTACTATAGAAATTTTATACAGTACTTCTCTTGCTTAGCAGTGCCGATGACAGGCTTGAACAAGAATGTTGTGAAGTTTGAGTGGTTGGACACTTGTGATGTAGCCTTTCTGGAGTTGAAGGGATTTATTGACTTTACCACCAATACTAATATTTTCAGATTTGGAAAGAAGTTACACTGTGTACTATGATGCATCAGGTATTGGTCTGGGAGTAGTTCTTAAGCAAGGAGATCGAGTTTTTGTGTACGGGTCTTGGAAATTGAGGTGATATGAGATAAATTTCCCAACATATGATCTAGAGTTTTCTATTGTTTTCCATGATTTTTCGCTGTTGAAGACATTATTTATTGGGAGAATGTTTTGTGGTGTAAACAGAAAACAAAGTCTCAAATACATCTATACTCAGCATGATTTTAATTTGCGATAGCGAAGGTGGGTGGAATAACTTCAGTCATTCGACTTCGTGCTTGCCTATATGACCAGAAAAGGCAATGTAGTGGATGATGCGATGAGTAGGAGGAATGAGATACAGGCAGTGAAAGAGGCCAGTGGTGAATGGAATCTTATGACCTTGTTCTTTGAGATACATTTATAGGATCATGAAAGTTAGGGATAGATTTATCTTCCATCTTTGGCTATTACCTCTACCCTATAGGACAGAGTAATGATGGGGTAGCTATCAGCTTCTAGAGGCCTAGTTCTACGGGAGAGTGTGGATGGTGAGGACCCATCTTCTGTATGGACGATAGGTGATGATGAAGTTTTGCGTATCCAAGGATGTGTGTGGGTTTGAGAGGATAAACACAAGGAGATGATGTGGGAGTTTCATGATTCATCTTGGGCAGTTCATCCCGGAGTCACCAAGATGTACCGTGACTTACGCCGTCAATACTGGTGGACGAGGATGAAGTGAGAATTAGCTGGGTTTTTATAAGGTGTTCCACCTGTCTATAGGTGAAGGCGGAACATCAATAACCAGTTGGAATTTTATAGCAGCTACTCATTCTTCAATGGAAGTAAAATAAAGTCATGATGGATTTCGTGATGGGGTTACCGAGGTCGCCTAGATTCAACGATTCCATGTGGTTTGTAGTTGATAGGATTACGAAGGTCGCTCACTTCTTGCCAATCAAGGAGACCTTTTTGTTGATGAGATTTGAAAGAGGTATATCCCAGAGGTGGTACGAATTCATGGGGTTCCTTGTTCTATGATTAAAAACAGCGACACCAACTTTACATCTCATTTCTGATAGAGTTTTCAAAGGGTGATGGGTACACAAGTGATTCTGAGTTCAACATACCACCGTCAGACCGATGGCCAGTCAGAGCATACGATACATGTTCTAGAATACATTTTGTGTGCATGTGTCCTAGAATTTGGAGTATAATGGGAGAAGAATATAACCCTGGATGAATTATCCTATAATAATAGCTTCTAGGATACTATTTAGATGGTGCCATATGAGGCTTTGTACAGTATCCCATGCAGATCACCCCTGTGTTGGATATAGGCAGGAGAGGCAGCTATGCTGGGACCTCGTCTTGTCCTGGAGACTATTGAGATGGTCCAATTGATTTAGAGATGGATGGATACTGTGCAGTCTCTTCAGAAATCTTATTCCGATCTTTGTAGACGACCTTTGGAGTTCAAGGTCAGTGATTGAGTTTTCATACATGCCACACTGAGATTGGGGCACAAGAGGATCAAGAGACATGTTATCATTTCAGAATGATATGTCAAACCATTTGAGATTATGGAAGGAGTCGGGTCGGTTTCCTATCAGTTACAGTTACCTCAGAGGTATTAATCCATGCACAATGTTTTCCATGTGTCCCATCTATGCCATTATCACTCAAACATGTGTTATGTTTTTCAGCATGAAGAGGTTGAGCTTCAGGTTGATGAATCCTTTAACAAGAATCCAATTAGTATAGCCGACAGGAGCATGAAGGTTCTATAAGGGCAGTCATTTCCTCTCATATGAGTGTTATGGAATCACAACCAAGTTCAAGACAAGACTTGGGAGAGGAAGGACAAAGTATGTGATCGGTGGTCAGAGTTATTCTTGGGTTTTCATTCACCACCCTTAAAAGAGAAACTCAGGGAATTTTTTTTAAGATGGGATGTTTTAAGAACCCGGTTATTCTTTGAGGTATGGGTTTCTTCTATTTCGTTTCCATAGATTTGTTTTTGAGAAAGCAAGGAAAAATAGAAAAAAAATGTTATGTTTTAGTAGTACACGCCATGTAATACTATTTACACACCGTGTAGTCTGGCCATGTAGGATGGGGATACACGGTGTGTGATATTTATGGATAGGGAGAGAAGAAAAATCTACTACACACTGTGTACATACTGGTACATGTCGTATAGTCATGTTGGGAAGGTCGGTGCAGGGCGTGTAAAGTAGGTCGCTGAATTTATGAACAGTAAAATGATATACATGCAGTTTATATGAACTTACATTCCGCGTACTCCTAATTTTTGGCTTAAAATGGAATATAGCCTCGTTTTATCTTCTTCTGGATAGAAGTGCCACCAGGTTAAGAACAAGGAGTCGTGAGATCATTTCCTTCTCTTGTTTTGTCGTTTGGGACCCGATTCATGTGACGTCGGTCACGTTAGAACCCAATCGGTAAGGGTCTTCTTCTTCTAGATCCATTCTTGGTGATTTTGACTCTTGATAGAGTTATGTAAGGTTGAATTATTTACCTATTTTCTTAGATTTACATCGTTCAAAGCCGATTCAATGGCCGACGTCAGATTATATCAGTTATATGACACCAAGGTTGGTGGTCTCGTGCTAATTTCCAAAATTCAAGTTTTTTATATGTGTCATTGTGGTAAAAGAACATGTTTACGGTGTCACTTCATTGATAATTTTCCTGTGTTAATTTATAATGTCTTTTAGGTGCTTGATTACATAATTAAATCATGTTTTGGCCTACTTGGTTTGATTAAGGGCCACCCTATGGGTGAGTTTTCCCTCAGATGACCCTTTCTTAATCATTTGGCCTAGGATGCTAATTGTCTTGCCTTTATTTTCCTTTTGAAGGGTTGTTTTGTAATGATATTGTTTAAATGAATGTTTCCATGTGAATATGATTGTTAAAGATTTTGTGATAATTTAATTCACATGTTAGTCTTGTTATATGATTTTCCCACTTGAGTTGATTATTGAAAACCATGTAATAGTGTAATTTACATGTGTTGTTTAATATACTGAAATGTTGATACACTAGGATAGTCTCTGATACATGCTGAAATGTTAATACACCTGTATTTTACCTGATTAGAATATGCTAAAATGCGGATACACTAGGCTTGTCCTTGATTAGAATATGCTGAAATGTGAATACACAAGTCTTTTCCCTGATTAGAATATGCTGACATTTTTATACATCGGGATTGGACCTGATACAAATTTAAATTGTATGATAGATGATGCATTTTCCTAGCCAAAGACCAAGCTTGTATTTGGTCTACCCATCTTATTTGGATTTCCTATTGAGGTATCTATTGCATTTACTTTATATTGAGGATTGACGGGCTTAGGCAGGATCCCGAGACTTATATAATTTGATGAGTTTGAATTGATTCAATATCATGAAATGAATGTAAATTTATTCCTTTACTTGTACAATTTTTTACTTTTGAGTGCCTTCTAGTTTATTTCTTTTTACTACTGTACACTATTTTTGCATATACTCACTGACAAATTGGAACTGACTTTTGTTGGTTGCCTACTAGGATTTATTTTTCACACCCTATTTGGGTCATGTTTTTGGTCCCAAACAGACTATATTTTTACAGGTGTTGATACGGGAAAGGCTTCCTATATAGGTACTTGATTATTTATTTAGAGCATGAGATAAAGGGGCCAAGCCAAGGCTTGTGATGCTACTGAGTTTTATTTTGTTTTACTATACTTTGGTATAGTATTGTACTTGACAATAGTGTATCTTATTTCTCTATTTTCTTAGAACATTTTACATGCTTCATCATTTTGATATTATATTCCTTCTAGTTAATTTTATCCTTGAGTTTTTTGTTTTTTACCTTAGTTTCATGTTGTTTACTACTTCTTCTATTTGTAAATATTTATTCTGCTATGTTACACTTAACCAAGGAGAGTATAGTTTCCCCATTATCAGATCCTAGGCCCTCGCTGCTAGTTAGCAGCCTCTGATGTTTGGGGAAATACACATGAGGCCATGTGGCCAACTGGGTACGGGGCATCATTTAGTGGCTTCCGGACCTGGGACATTACATAGGTCATATGTTAGGTTCAATATTTCATAAAATTAAAAATTGTAGTCATATTGTTTTTATTTTTATATATACTTCATTTCTTTCATGTTTTCACTTCAATATTGATTCTGTGGTCACTTAATTTTTTTCACGTGGTTACTTCATATTTTGTTCATTCGAACACTTTATTTTTGTTCGTGCAGTCACTTTATTTTTTTAAATCTGGTCGCTTAATTTGTTTCATGTAGTCACATAATTTTTTATGCTGTCATATCCAGACTATTTCAATTTTTCACTCATGGCCACTTCACTTAAGGTCACTTCTAGACTTTATAAATTTTTTACTCATGATAACTTTACTCAGGGTCACATCACAAGGTCACTTGAAAAGGTCACTTCCCCAATGTGTAACGCCCCGACCCTAGTTACCCAGAGTCGGTGCATTATTACATAACATTGGCATGATCACAAGAAAGATAAAATCTCGAAAGACCTATTGGTTTAGTAGCCTTGGAAACACTGGATATATTCATAAATCTTACATTACATCATAAAATGAAAACTACTAAAACAACATAATGTCTCCACAGTCCACACTATTATCCCCTCATAATATGCCTGAAGGTCATTCATAATTTACTTCATCACTTACTGGGAAAAATAAAACATAGAAAATGGGGGAGCTCAAATGCCCAGTAAGGATAACAATATAGTGGAAACTTTCATAAATAAGAGTAAACATTTAAGGCAATGTATAACTAAAACAAAAGCCTTTCAAACATGAACTTTCAACATAGTATGGCATAAATAAAATGAAATAATTCCATTTACTTATTCATAAGGATATTCTAATAATTGAATAATCACATGAAAAATCAATTACCACTTTCATAATGATGGAATGCATAATTCTGAACTTTAATTTCTTTGTCAAGGCCTCGTCCCAAGACCTTGGGGCTAACTGTAACCGAAACTCAACCTGGAGTGCCTCTAATAACCGGACACCAACCCGGAGTTCCTCTAATAACCGGACACCAAACCGGAGTTCCTCTAATAACTGGAGACCAAACCGGAGTTCCTCTAATAACCGGAGACCAAACTGGAGGGCTTACATTTACCAGTCCCCAACCTGGAACATACTTTTATAACACATTCATCTGAATGAAATGATGAAATATAACATAAAAATTTGGATAATAACTTATAAAGTTTCAATAATTTAAACAAAAACCATGAGTGACATAAGAATAACTTATCCACAGTCAAAAATATCACAAAACCTTCAATAAAATAGGGATGTTTTGTATCATAATAAATCAACTTCAAATAAGCTTAAAAATCCATCAAAGGATGCTGACATAGATGAAATCAAAACTATTTTAGAGAAGTATCTCTTTTTTTAAATCATTTTAAAAGTAACGTATTTATAAAATAAAACATTCAATTTGAAAATATTCTTATAATCTTGTAAGGGAAGCTTCGACAATTTTATAACGGCGGAAAATAACCGCACCCGCCGTATAAGTTAAAAAAACATTTTTACCTTAATTCTGTCGAAAAGGTTAAAAAGTGACTTGTTTGGAAAATGATGGAAATATTCCTTTATAAACCACTTATAAAAAGTCAAACAAGGGTATAAATGACTTTAACCCATATTCTTGTAAATAGTAAAAATGTTTTGAAATACATTTTTAAGAAACATGGATATGGATGATAAAGAGATCCCAGTAGATTATTACGTATAAACAACCTCAGATAATGAAGAGATTGTGAAATAACCCTTACCAATTTGGGAACTTATGAAACATAAAACCCATGAAATAGGTATCATACAATGAATATGTAAATACACATAAATTAGAGTGTATTACACAAAGAATATAATTATGGGCAGTACATACAGCACACAAAAGGTGATGGTGGCAATATGGCATGAATCTCATGGGAATAAGGATTGAGATGAAAACCCCTTACCACGTTGTAATCAACTGAGTCGTATGAACAAAATTTAATAACCACAAAATTATTTACATAATAACATTAATATAAAGATAATCATGATAATATATATCAAATGGAAGTACACAATACACCACTTTCAATAATTTAGTGGCGAACAATGGAAATCTCACGGAATTGAAAGTGAGATAAGAAAATCCCTTACCTTGTACTTTTCCATGGTTGGGGTAGGTTAACCTCCTGTATAATGGTGAAATAATTGTTATTAATTTATTCAAGAATCATATATATTAATATTATATCATATATGATCTTTTAACATTGATTTGTTAATAATATCTTTTAATTGTCGTCGTTTCGGGTGTTAACTTACTCATTTTATTTTATATGTTTTGTTACATAATCCGTGTTTGTTATCGATAGGTTGTATCTTATTCATATCCATAATGAGATCAAGTCCTTAAACATAATTTTTAAATCATCATATGGTAATTATACTTTAATGGATACGATGGAGAATGAATCTCATCGCGTTCGTGGAGACGGTATTTCGTACGTACGCACGAGCGAAAATATCATTCTTCTGATATTAAAATAATATATAAGTGATGGTATATCATATATAAAGAATAATTAACATGTCATATTTATTATTCACATGAGTTACACATCATTATTATACCCATCTAAATAATATTGTATTGAATAACAATTACACCACGACGTGGAGACGGTAAGCCATACGTACGCACGTATGGTGACATGTTATTCAAATGGTGGATAGAATACTGAATATGGTTGTACCATATTAATAATAACATCATAGTATATATATGATACTGGAGTTATTATTTTAGAATGGTAATAACAAAGAAAGAAGAAGTGGAAGAAGAAAGGAACTTGAAAAGGGGTGGTGAAAACATTACCTCTTCTTCAAGTTCTTCCTTTTGATTTGATCAAAAGGGCTCTCTAGGTTGGATTTATGATCAAAATAAGGCCTCTAGGTTGTATTGAGGGATGTTGGGAGAGTATTTGGGAAGAGTTTGGCCGAACCAAAAGGATTTGAAGGTGTGAAGAAATGATAAGGAAGAGTTCCCTTTTATAAGAGGGGTGAGGGGCACCTTTGGAAAAGCTAGAAATATTAGTTTATATTAAATTCATATTCGGTTTCTAATGGCTCCAAAGTTTATTATTCCACGTTTAAGGTGGGGATAGGTCGAAAAAAACTCAACCAATAGAATTTAGACAGGTTTGGGTACTTATATTAACCTTATCTTTAAGTATTAACTCTAAGTTAATTAGTTTCACTTTTACAATGTCTCTTTGTATTTTTATATTATATGGTTAATAAATTTACCATATACATCCAATAAACCCCCAAGTGGTCCATTAAAGATACACCTATCATGATATAAGTATCTTGGCCGATCCTTAGATTTTTAGGAATTTAATATCAATTAATAATATAATATTTGTTTTAAAAACTCTTTTATGTCAATTTTGACACTATTCAATAGTTTATTTTTGTGAAACTCATAACAGAATGCTTACTTCGAAAAAAGGTAATTACATCAATCCTAATATGTCATATTATCCTAGAAAAATATTTTAATTCATTAAAAGTTTCATATTATATTTATTTGGCTATTTATAATATCAATTATTTTAATTTTTCACTATTATAGTAATTCCTACATCGTCATTGTGTCATAAATAAATTAAATTATTTAATGAATAAAAATTATAAATAAAATATAATTATGTAGGATATTTTTTTATCTTTCTAATTAATATTTATAATCTAAAATCCAACATATATAACCCTATGTAATAATTTTTTTTCTAAAAGATATGTGTTTGTGTCATTTTTGTATTCATTTTAACTTAATTAAAAAAAAGTGTCCCTATCACCTACAAGTGGCACCATGGGGTCCCCAAATCGACCCAAATATTACTATGGTCGAACATGTATCAACCAATAATTCTAGGACACATTTTAGGGTAATTTAGTATTATTATAATATTATGTTTTAACCCTTATTTACCGAATTTACCCTTAACCATGGTAAATAAAATATTTACCGCAGTAATTATTCAAAATGTCTGAAAATTAAAGTTACCTATTTACACAATTTGGAAATCCTGATTTCAAATATGGAATCCATTTTTATAAATTCAAAACACAGAAGTGGAAGAAAATAATTTAAAATTAATTTCCATTGTCAAAACAAAAAGCGTGTTTTTAGGAGATAATAACTATCAAAAGATTGACACTTGTTTATGTTCAGTTTAATTGTAAAATTATGTCCAATGACCAACATTATATTAAATGGTAAAAATATATTCTAAATATACTTTAAAACCACTCAAATTCATAATTTATCACTATTAATTATTTTGATTAAAAAAAATTGTTTTTAATTAAAATTTAGTAATTTTTACTATTCATCAAAATATGAAAGTTATCCGAAAAGTACCAAAATTTCACCTTAGGCTAAATTCGATATTCTGAATCCAAAAATGAAGTCCATTTTGAAATATAAAGTATATATAATTTCAAAAAGTAGGTATTACTATTTATAACGGCTAGTTTGATTGGTTGTGGTGTGTGTTAGAACTCGAAGTTGCGTACAACACACGCTACTGTATTATTCAAAGGAAAGCGTACTGTGGAAGCTTGGGATGTTTCATTTTAAATTTTTTGATGTCCCCATTTAGTCAAAAAGTTTAAAATATTGTATTTAAAAAGGGTTCACTATTAAAATTTGATAAAAGTGCAATACTGAAAATGAATTTGTTCTTGCATTATATCTAAGAAACTCATAATATGGATTCTAAAATTATAAGGATTATATAAAGTTTAAAATTTAGTTAATACTATTCATAACCTCTTTTGAATGTCTTTTTTGTAGGTCATGGTGTGATTGAACTTGGTGTTGCGTGTAGTGCAAGTTATTGAATTATTTTGAAGAAATAACACACTATGAAATCTTGGGGTGTTACATTCTCCCATCCTTCAATAAATTGCGTCCTCACAATTTGAAATTGTTCTTCGAAAATAAAAGGTTGAAAATAGAAAATATATTTGTGGGAAAACCCACATCAGAAATTGGGTTACTAAAATTTAGTCTTAATATGAGGAAAAGAGAAATGAAAGGATCACCACCAAATTATGATCTCGATTAGGAGAACATTGGTGGCAATTAAAGACATATAATTGGAGAAAAACGTAAATATTGATAAGTAGTGATTGAGGTCATCAATCACAAACAATTATAAAATTGAGGTCCTTAAACTCATCAATCTATGATGATTTGAAATACCATCGGTTCAACAACACATAGGGTATTGGGATAACACATTTTTGACGTTTCAAAATATCTTAGTTGAAATCCCACATCGAAAAATGAATTAATGAGGCCTCTATTTAAAAAAGAGTGTAAAGTATGAATATTACTGAAAATGACACATACTAGGGTTCCATGTAGGAAAATACGGATATGGAAGAGAAATCTAACCATCAATTATCTGATGGAGAGTGGTAGAGAACATGGACATGAAAAGGCCAACAATCCCAAAGCCATAAATTAGTGATGATTTAAGGTACTACCTAGGACAACATTTTTGTTCTAAGTTCCTTTTATTAATGTTGAGGAATTTATTTATGAGATTGGCTAAGATCGTAAGGAGATATACTTACTTTATAATTAGAGTTTTATCCATTAATAAATTTGTACCACAAACTCATCTTTCACTCTAAAAGAAAATAGAACGAATAAAAAATTTCTATTTATACTATTCGTACAGGGTTCCAAAATAAATGAATTTATAATTCATCTACCAGATCTTTTAAAAAAACTACATTATTTAATCCAGGACATCTCGTGGGCCAGTGGTAGGTGATACACCCTTGTCGCCCTTCGGTTTCGGGTTCAAGTCTCACAGCCTTGCCGGGCGCGACGGGTTGCCGCCCGACCTCCGGGTTGTCCTTTTATGGCAATCCAAAATAATCCAAACTAGAACTATCCAAAATACTTCTGTCCAAACTCACAGTCCAACATTTATAAGTAAGTTAAACATAATGTAGATCCTTTTTACCCCGTAATATCATATGAATACCTTCATCATGTATTCTTTTAATACAATGAAACATCCTGAATTACCATATTCCTTATTGATTACATTCATTCTCCCTTATTCCATATAGAATGATGGATATACTTCATCAATCCAAAAATGTTTTAAACTCCAACAATGATGGAATATAAAAATCATTAATCAGTTCCAAGGTAGTCAAGAATATCCAATATAATTTTTCCAAAACAATCATGTATTATTCCAAAATCACTACCTCGGTATCAGAACTATATTATGGTTTATCATTCTCTCAACCATATATTTTCCAAAAATTTATCCTGTTATTGAGTCACTTTTCTTTGTTCCACACAATCTCAAGTCCTTAATGAAATAGTACTGCAGTACAATCCTTATATATTCCATAATTATTATAACAAGTACATTGTTGATACAACACTCAATTGACATAATCAACATAAGAACTCTAATCATTCCCCTTCATCTGTTGTAGTATCATAACTTGATTATTATCCAATAGAATCATTTTCGGCATAGTCTGATGACTGGGACATAGGTTCGCGTAGTGTCCAAACTCCTTGCAAATGAAGAATTGTACATTTGAAACCATTTTCTAACCCTTGCAGTCACGTACTTTGTGCCCTTTTCCTCCACACTTATAACTAACTTCCATTCCTTTCAGGCAAGTTCCAGGGTGTTTCTTTCCACAGTTACCACATATGGGAAAATTCTTCTTTTCCCTCTTCCATTTATCCATCTTTCTCTCTTCCATCTTTTTCTTCTCTTTCTTCCCTTCAATGCCATAGGACTTAGTAAAATCTTTACTTATCTTATCAACACATGATATTATTTATTCATATGATGATAATACATGCGAGACTATTTCTCTTGTAAATTCTGGCTTAAGACCATAAAATATATGATCCTTCTTTCTCTTTGTATCATGTGCATTGCTATAGTTCTCATTCCTTCTACTAGGCGCCATTTCTAAACAATGGCATACATTAGATTAGTTTATGAATAAAAATACCTAATCCCAAAATTGTAAAACACATAACATAAATTAAATAGTTTATGGATATAATCTATAATCATAAAAATGTATCCTTTGAGGATGTATATACTAATAAATCCTTCATAATGATTTGTAAGGAAAATGAGATTTATCCTAAGCATATACCCCAGAAGTGTCGTAACCAAGAGTTCAGCAAGGCCCGTTGTCGTGCACCAGTTCCCGTTCGAGTCTAGCTCAAAGAGGTGTTTTTGGGTTTTACCCCTAGGTACATCTATGCCAGAGCCACCTCTACCTGCTCGTATCCAGACAGAGATGTATTTCTAGGAAAACTCACAAAATCTCTACAATACCAAAGTGCTAGGAAGTTCTTCTATACTAATCCTGAAAGTTTATCTTAGGTCTACGTGCTCTAATCAGATTTTATCTAAATCTAGCTTCTAAGGTTTGTACTAAACTTCCTCTGATACCAACTGTAACGCCCCGACCCTAGTTACCCAGAGACGGTGCATTATTACATAACCTTGGCATTATCACATGAAAGATCAATTCTCGAAAGACCGATTGGTTTAGTAGCCTTGGAAACACTATATATATTCATAAGTCTTACATTACATCATAAAATGAAAAAATACTACACCAACATAATGTCTCCACAGTCCACACTATTATCCCCTCATAATATCCCTGCAGGTCATTCATAATTTACTTTTTCACTTCCTGGGAAAAATAAAACATAGAAAAGGGGTGATCTCAAATGCCCAGTAAGGATAACAATATAGCAGAAACTTTCATAAATAAGAGTAAACATTTAAGGAAATGTATAACTAAAACAAAATCCTTTCAAACTTGAACTTTCAACATAGTATGACATAAATAAAATGAAATAATGCCATTTACTTATTCACATGGATATTCTACTAATCGAATAATCACATGCAAAATCAATAACCACATTCATAATGATGGAATGCATAATGCTGAACTTTAATTTTTTGTCAAGGCCTCGTCCCAAGACCTTGGGGCTAACTGTAACCGGAACCCTACCCGGAGTGCCTCTAATAACCGGACACCAACCTGGAGTGCCTCTAATAACCGGACACCAACCCGGAGTTCCTCTAATAACCGGAGACCAAACTGAAGTTCCTCTAATAACCTGAGACCAAACTGGAGGGATTACTTTTACCGGTCCCCAACCCATAACATACTTGTCTAACACATTCATCTGAATGAAAGGTTGAAATATAACATAAACATTTTGATAATAACTTATAAAGTGTCAATACTTTAAACAAAAACCATAAGTGACATAATAATAACTTATCCACAGTCAAAAATATCACAAAACCGTCAATAAAATAGGGATGTTTTGTATCATAATAAATCAACATCAAATAAGCTTAAAAATCCATCAAAGGATGTTGACATAGATGAAATCAAAACTATTTTAGATAAATATCTCTTTTTTTTAAATCATTTTAAAAGTAACGTAATTATAAAATAAAACATTCAATTTGAAAATATTCTTATAATCTTGTAAGGGAAGCTTCGACAATTTTATAACGGCGGAAAATAACCGCACCCGTCGTATAAGTTAAAAAAAACATTCTTACTTTAATTCTGTCGAAAAGGTTAAAAAGTTCCTTGTTTGGAAAACGACGGAAAGATTCATTTATAAACCACTTATTTAAAGTCAAACAAGGGTATAAATGACTTTAACCCATATTCTTGTAAATAGTAAAAATGTTTTGAAATACATTTTTAAGAAACATGGATATGGATGATAAAGAGATCCTAGTAGATTATTACGTATAAACAACCTCGGATAATGAAGAGATTTTGAAATAACCCTTACCAATTTGGTAACTTATGAAACATACAACCCATGAAAGAGGAATAATACAATGAATATGTAAATACACATAAATTAGAGTGTATTACACAAAGAATATAATTATGGGCAGTACATACACCACACAAAAGGTGATGGTGGCAATATGGCATGAATCTCACGGGAATAAGGAGTGAGATGAAAACCCCTTACCACGTTGTAATCAACTGAGTCTTATGAACAAAATTTAATAACCACAAAATTATTTACATAATAACAAGAATATAAAGATAATCATGATAATATATATCAAATGGCAGTACACAATACACCACTTTCAATAATTTAGTGGCGAACAATGAAATCTCACGGAATTGAAAGTGAGATAAGAAAATCCCTTACCTTGTACTTTTCCGTGGTTGGGGTAGGTTAACATCCTGTATAATGGTGAAATAATTGTTATTAATTTATTCAAGAATCATATATATTAATATGATATCATATATGATCTTCTAACATTGATTTGTTAATAATATCTTTTAATTATCGTCGTTTCGGGTGTTAACTTACTCATTTTCTTTTATATGTTTTGTTACATAAGCCGTGTTTGTTATCGATAGGTTGTATCTTATTCATATACAGAATGATATCAAGTCCTTAAACATCATTTTTAAATCATCATATGATAATTATACTTTAATGGATACGATGGAGAATAAATCTCATCGCGTTCGTGGAGACGGTAGTCCGTACGTACGCACGAGCGACAATCTCATTCTTTTGATATTAAAATAATATATAAGTGGATGGTACATCATATATAAAGAATCATTAACATGTCATATTTATTATTTACATGAGTTACATATCATTATTATACCCATCCAAGTAATATTATATTGAATAACAATTACACCAAGACGTGGAGACGGTAAGTCTTACGTACGCACGTATGGTGACATGTTATTCAAATGGTGGATAGAATACTGAATATGGTTGTACCATATTTATAATAACATCACAGTATATATATGATACTAGAGTTATTATTTTAGAATGGTAATAACAAAGAAAGAAGAAGTGGAAGAAGAAAGGAACTTGAAAAGGGGTGGTGAAAACATTACCTCTTCTTTAGGTTCTTCCTTTTGATTTGATCAAAAGGGCTCTTAGGTTGGCTTTATGATCAAACTAAGGCCTCTAGATTGTAGTGAGGGATGTTGGGAGAGTATTTGGTCAGAGTTTGGCCGAACCAAAAGGCTTTTAATGTGTGATGAAATGAGAAGGAAGTGTTCCCTTTTATAAGAGGGGTGAGGGGCACCTTTGGAAAAGCTAGAAATATTATTTTATATTAAATTCATATTCGGTTTCTAATGGCTCCAAAGTTTATTATTCAGAGGTTAAGGTGGGGATAGGTCGAAAAAAACTCAACCAATAGAATTTAGACAGGTTTGGGTACTTATATTAACCTTATCTTTAAGTATTAACTCTAAGTTAATTAGTTTCACTTTTACAATGTCTCTTTGTATTTTTATATTATATGGTTAATAAATTTACCATATACATCCAATCGACCCCCAAGTTGTCCATTAATGATACAACTATCATGATATAAGTATCTTTGCCGAACTTTAGATTTTTATGAATTTAATATCAATTAATAATATAATATTGTTTTAAAAAACTCTTTTATGTCAATTTTGACACTATTCAATAGTTGATTTTTGTGAAACTCATAACAGAATGATTACTTCAAACAAAGTTAATTAAATAAATCCTAATATGTCATATTATCCTAGAAAATTAGTGTAATTAATTGAAAGTTTCATATTTTATTTATTTGGCTATTTATAATATCAATTATTTTAATTTTTCACTATTATAGTAATTACTACATCATCATTGTGTCATAAATAAATTAAATTATTTATTGTATAAAAATTCTAAATAAAATATCATTATGTAGGAAATTTTTTTGTATTTCTAATTAATATTTATAATCTAAAATCCAACATATATAACCCTATGTAATAATTGTTTTTCTACAAGATATATGCTTGTGCCATTTTTGTATTCATTTTAACTTAATTAAAAAAAAGTGTCCCTATCACCTACAAGTGGCACCATGGTGTCCCAAAATCGACCCAAAGATGCCTATGGTGGAACATGTATCAACCAATAAGGCTAGGACACGTTTTAGGGTAATTTAGTATTATTATAATATTATTATTTAACCCTTATTTACCGAATTTACCCTTAACCATGGTAAATAAAATATTTACCGCCGTAATTATTCAAAATGTATAAAAATAAAAGTTACCTATTTACACAATATGGAAATCCTGATTCCAAATATGGAATCCATTTTTCTAAATTCAAAACACAGAAGTGGCAGAAATTAATTTAAAATTAATTCCCGCTGTCAAAACAAAAAGCGTGTTTTTAGGAGATAATAACTATCAAAAGATTGACACTTGTTTATGTTCGGTTTAATTGTTAAATTATGTCCAATGACCAATATTATATTAAATTGTAAAAATATATTCTAAATATTATTTTAAACCACTCAAATTCATAATTTATCACTATTAATTATTTTATTTAAAGAAGTTGTTTTTAATTAAAATTTATTAATTTTCTCTATTCATCAAAATATGGAAGTTATCCGAAAAGTACCAAAATTTCCCCTTAGTCTAAATATGATATTCTGAATCCAAAAATTAAGTCCATTTTGAAATATAAAATATATATAATTTCAAAAAGTAGGTATTACTATTTATAACGGCTAGTTTGATTGGTTGTGGTGTGTGTTAGAACTCGAAGTTGCGTACAACACACGCTACTGTATTATTCAAAGGAAAGAGTACCGTGGAAGCTTGGGATGTTTCATTTTAAACTTTTTGATGTCCCCATTTAGTCAACAAGTTTAAAATATTGTATTTAAAAATGTTTCACTATTAAAAGTTGATAAAAGTTCAATACTGAAAATGAATTTGTTCTTGCATTATATCTATGAAACACATAATATGGATTCTAAAATTATAAGGAATATATAAAGTTTAAAATTTAGTTAATACTATTCATAACCTCGTTTGAATGGATTTTTTTTGTATGTCATGGTGTGATTGAACTCGGTGTTGCGTGTAGTGCAAGTTATTGAATTATTTTGAAGAAATAACACACTATGAAATCTTGGGGTGTTACATTCTCCCCTCCTTCAATAAATTGCGTCCTCGCAATTTGAAATTGTTCTTCGAAAATAAAAGATTGAAAATAGAAAATATATTTGTGGGAAAACCAACATCGGAAATTGGGTTACTAAAATTTAGTCTTAATATGAGGAAAAGAGAAATGAAAGGGTCACCACCAAATTATGATCTCGATTAGGAGAACATTGGTGGCAATTAATGACATATAATTGGAGGAAAAATGTATATATTTATAGGTAGTGATTGAGGTCATCAATCACAAACAAGTATAAAATTGATGTCCTTAAACTCATCAATCTATGGTGATTTGAAATACCATCGGTTCAACAACACATAGGGTATTGGGATAACACATTTTTGACGTTTCAAAATATCTTAGTTGAAATCCCACATCAAAAAATGAATTTATGAGGCCTCTATTTAAAACAAAGAGTGGAAAGTATGAAGATTACCGAAAATAACACATACTAGGGTTCCATGTAGGAAAATATGTATATGGAAGAGAAATCTAACCATCAATTATCTGATGGAGAGTGGTAGAGAACATGGCTATGAAAAGGCCAACAATCCCAAAGCCATAAATTAGTGATGATTTAAGGTATTATCTAGGACAATATTTTTTTTCTAAGTTCCTTTTATTAATGTTGAGGAATTTATTTATGAGATTGGCTAAGATCGTAAGGAGATATAATTACTTTATAATTAGAGTTTTCTCCATTAATAAATTTCTACCAAAAACTCATCTTTCACTCTAAAAGATAATAGAACGTAATTTTTTTTTCTATTTATACTATTTGTACAGGGTTCCAAAATAAATGAATTTATAATTCATCTACCAGATCTTTTAAAAAAACTACATTATTTAATCCAGGACATCTCGTGGGCCAGTGGTAGGTGATATACCCTTGTCGCCCTTCGGTTGCGGGTTCAAGTCTCGCAGCCTTGCCGAACGCGACGGGTTGTCGCCCGACCTCCTGGTTGTCCTTTTATGGCAATCCAAAATAATCAAAACTAGAACTATCCAAAATACTTCTGTCCAAACTCACAGTCCAACATTTATAAGGAAGGTAAACATAATGTAGGTCCTTTTTACCCCGTAATAGCATATGAATACCTTCATCATGTATTCTTTTAATACACTGAAACATCCTGAATTACCATATTCCTTATTGATTACATTCATGCTCCCTTATTCCATATAGAATGCTGGATATACTTCGTCAATCCAAAAATGTTTTAAACCACAACAATGATGGAATATACAAATCATTAATCAGTTCCAAGGTAGTCAAGAATATCCAATATAATTTTTCCAAAACAATCATGTATTATTCCAAAATCACTACCTCAGTATCAGAACTATATTATGGTTTATCATTCTCTTAACCATATATTTTCCAAAAATTTATCCTGCTATTGAGTCACTTTTCTTTATTCCACACAATCTCAAGTCCTTAATGAAATAGTACTGCAGTACAATCCTTATATACTCCACAATTATTATAACAAGTACATTGTTGATACAACACTCAATTTACATAATCAACATAAGAACTCTAATCATTCCTCTTCATCTGTGGTAGTATCATAACTTGATTATTATCCAATAGCATCTTTTGCGGTATAGTATGATGACTGGGGCATCAGTTCGCGTTGTGTCCAAACTACTTGCAAATGAAGCATTGTACATTTGAAACCATTTTCTTACCCTTGCAGTCACGTACTTTGTGCCCTTTTCCTCCACACTTATAACAAACTCCCATTCCTTTCAGGCAAGTTCCAGAGTGTTTCCTTCCACAGTTACCACATATGGGAAAATTCTTCTTTTCCCTCTTCCCTTTATCCATCTTTCTCTCTTCCAACCTTTTCTTCTCTTGCTTCCCTTCAAAGCCATAGGACTTAGTAAACTCTTTACTTATCTTATCAACACATGATATTATTTCTTCATATGATGATAATACATGCGAGACTATTTCTCTTGTAAATTCTGGCTTAAGACCATAAAATATATGATCCTTCTTTCTCTTTGTATCATGTGCATTGCTAGAGTTCTCATTCCTTCTACTAGGCGCCATTTCTAAAAAATGGAATACATTACATTAGTTTATGAATAACAATACCTAATCCCAAACTTGTAAAACACATAACATAAATTAAATATTTTATGGATATAATCCATAATCATAAAAATGTCTCCTTTGAGGAAGTATATACTTATAAATCCTTCATAATGATTTGTAAGGAAAATGAGAGTTATCCTAAGCATATCCCCCAGAAGTGTCGTAACCAAGAGTGCAGCAAAGCCCATTGTCGTGCACCAGTTCCCGTTCGAGTCTAGCTCAAAGCGGTGTTTTCAGGTTTTACCCCTAGGTACATCTGTGCCAGAGCCGCCTCTATCTGCTCGTATCCAGACAGGGATGTATTTCTCGGAAAACTCACAAAATCTATACAATACAAAAATTCTAGGAAGTTCTTCAATACTAATCCTCAAAGTTCATCTTAGGTCTACGTTCATTAATCAGAGTTTATCTAAATCTAGCTTCCAAGGTTTGTACTAAACATCCTCTGATACCAACTGTAACGCCCCGACCCTAGTTACCCAGAGTCGGTGCATTATTACATAACATTGGAATGATCAAAAGAAAGATCAAATCTCGAAAGACCGATTGGTTTAGTAGCCTTGGAAACACTAGATATATTCATAAGTCTTACATTACATCATAAAATGAAAAAAATACTACAACAACATAATGTCTCCACAGTCCACACTATTATCCCCACATAATATCCCTGCAGGTCATTCATAATTTACTTCTTCACTTCCTGGAAAAAATAAAACATAGAAAAGGGGTGAGCTCAAATTCCCAGTAAGGATAACAATATAGAGGAAACTTTCATAAATAAGAGTAAACAATTAAGGCAATGTATAACTAAAACAAAATCCTTTCAAACTTGAACTTTCAACATAGTATGGAATAAATAAAATGAAATAATGCCATTTACTTATTCACATGGATATTCTACTAATCGAATAATCACATGAAAAATCAATAACCACTTTCATAATGATGGAATGCATAATGCTGAACTTTAATTTCTTTATCAAGGCCTCGTCCCATGACCTTGGGGCTAACTATAACCAGAACCCAACCCAGAGTGCCTCTAATAACCGGACACCAACCCGGAGTGCCTCTAATAACTCGACACCAACCCGGAGTTCCTCTAATAACTGGAGACCAAACCGGAGTTCCTCTAATAACCAGAGACCAAACCGGAGGGCTTACTTTTACCGGTCCCTAACCCGGGACATACTTGTCTAACACATTCATCTAAATGAAAGGTTGAAATATAACATAAACATTTGGATAATAACTTATAAAGTGTAAATACTTTAAACAAAAACCATGAGTGACATAAGAATAACTTAGTCACAGTAAAAAATATCACAAAACCTTCAATAAAATAGGGATGTTTTGTATCATAATAAATCAACTTCAAATAATCTTAAAAATCCATCAAAGGATGTTGACATAGATGAAATAAAAACTATTTTAGAGAAATATCACTTTTTTTTAAATCATTTTAAAAGTAAAGTAATTATAAAATAAATTATTCAATTTGAAAATATTCTTATAATCTTGTAAGGGAAGCTTCGACAATTTTATAACGGCGGAAAATAACCGCACCCACCGTATAAGTTAAAAAAACATTCTTACCTTAATTCTGTCGAAAAGGTTAAAAAGTGCCTTGTTTGGAAAACGACGGAAAGATTGCTTTATAAACCACTTATAAAAAGTCAAACAAGGGTATAAATTAATTTAACCCATATTCTTGTAAATAGTAAAAATGTTTTGAAATACATTTTTAAGAAACATGGATATGGATGATAAAGAGATCCCAGTAGATTATTACGTATAAACAACCTCGGGTAATGAAGAGATTGTGAAATAACCCTTACCAATTTGGTAACTTATGAAAAATACAACCCATGAAAGAGGTATCATAAAATGAATATGTAAATACACATAAATTAGAGTGTATTACACAAAGATTATAATTATGGGCAGTACATACACCACACAAAAGGTGATGGTGGTAATATGGCATGAATCTCACGGGAATAAGGAGTGAGATGAAAACCCCTTACCACGTTGTAATCAACTGAGTCGTATGAACAAAATTTAATAACCACAAAATTATTCACATAATAACATGAATATAAAGATAATCATGATAATATATATCAAATCCCAATACACAATACACCACCTTCAATAATTTAGTGGCGAACAATTGAAATCTCACGAAATTGAAAGTGAGATAAGAAAATACCTTACCTTGTACTTTTACTTGGTTGGGGTAGGTTAACCTCCTGTATAATGGTGAAATAATTGTTATTAATTTATTGAAGAATCATATATATTAATATGATATCATATATGATCTTTTAACATTGATTTGTTAATAATATCTTTTAATTATCGTCGTTTCGGGTGTTAACTTACTCATTTTATTTTATATGTTTTGTTACGTAAGCCATGTTTGTTATCGATAGGTTATATCATATTCATATCCATAATGATATCAAGTCCATAAAAATCATTTTTAAATCATCATATGATAATTATACTTTTATAGATAAGATGGAGAATGAATCTTATCGCATTCGTGGAGACGGTAGTCCGTACGTACGCACGAGCGACAATATCATTCTTTTGATATTAAAATAATATATAAGTGGATGGTATATCATATATAAAGAATCATTAACATGTCATATTTATTATTTACATGAGTTAAACATCATTATTATACCCATCCAAATAATATTATATTGAATAACAATTACACCACGACGTGGAGACGGTAAGCCGTACGTTCGCACGTATGGTGACATGTTATTCAAATGGTGGATAGAATACTGAATATGGTTGTACCATATTTATAATAACATCACAGTATATATATGATACTGGAGTTATTATTTTAGAATGGTAATAACAAATAAAGAAGAAGTGGAAGAAAAAGGAACTTGAAAAGGGGTGGTGAAAACATTACCTCTTCTTCTGGTTCTTCCTTTTGATCTGATCAAAAGGGCTCGTTAGGTTGGCTTTCTGATCAAACTAAGGCATCTAGGTTGTATTGAGGGATGTTGGGAGAGTATTTGGGAAGATTTTGGCCGAACAAAAAGGCTTTTAAGGTGTGAAGAAATGAGAAGGAAGAGTTCTCTTTTATAAGAGGGGTGAGGGGAACCTTTGGAAAAGCTAGAAATATTAGTTTATATTAAATTCATATTCGGTTTCTAATGGCTCCAAAGTTTATTATTAAAATTTTAAGGTGGGGATAAGTCTAAAACAAATCAACCAATAGAATTTAGACATGTTTGGGTACTTATATTAACCTTATCTTTAAGTATTAACTCTAAGTTAATTAGTTTCACTTTTACAATGTCTCTTTGTATTTTTATATTATATGGTTAATAAATTTACCATATACATCCAATTGATCCCCAAGTGGTCCATTAATGATACACCTATCATGATATAAGTATCTTGGCCGAACCTCATATTTTTAGGAATTTAATATCAATTAATAATATAATATTTGTTTTAAAAACCCTTTTATGTCAATTTTGACACTATTCAATAGTTGATTTTTGTGAAACTCATAACAGAATGATTACTTCGAAAAAAGTTAATTAAATAAATAATAATATGTCATATTATCCTATAAAATTAGTTTTATTAATTAAAAGTTTCATATTATATTTATTTGGCTATTTATAATATCAATTATTTTAATTTTTCACTATTATAGTAATTACTACATCATAATTGTGTCATAAATAAATTAAATTATTTAATGTCTAAAAATTATAAATAAATAATCATCATGTAGTAAATATTTTTAGCTTTCTAATGAATATTTATAATCTAAAATAAAACATATATAACCCTATGTAATAATTGTTTTTCTAAAAGATATATGCTTGTGTCATTTTTGTATTCATTTTAACTTAATTAAAAAAAAGTGTCCCTATCACCTATAAGTGGCACCATGGGGTCCCTAAATCGACCCAAAGATCCCTATGGTCGAACATGTATCCAAAAATAAGTCTAGGAAACTTTTTAGGGTAATTTAGTATTATTATAATATTATTTGTTAACCCCTATTTACCGAAAATACCCTTAACCATGGTAAATAAAATATTTACCGCAGTAATTATTCAAAATGTCTAAAAATAAAAGTTACCGATTTACACAATTTGGAAATCCTGATTCCAAATATGGAACCAATTTTTCTAAATTCAAAACACAGAAGTGGCAGAAATTAATTTTAAATTAATTCCCGCTGTCAAAACAAAAAGCGTGTTTTTAGGAGATAATAACTATCAAAAGATTGACACTTGTTTATGTTCGGTTTATTGTAAAATTATGTCCAATGACCAAAATTATATTAAATGGTAAAAATATATTCTAAATATACTTTAAAATCACTCAAATTCATAATTTATCACTATTAATTATTTTGTTTAAAAAAGTTGTTTTTAATTAAAATTTAGTAATTTTCACTATTCATCAAAATATGAAAGTTATCTGAAAAGTACCAAAATTTCACCATAGGCTAAATTCGATATTATGAATCCAAAAATGAAGTCCATTTTGAAATATAATATATATATAATTTCAAAAAGTAAGTATTACTATTTACAACGGCTAGTTTGATTGGTTTTGGTGTGTGTTAGAACTCGAAGTTGCGTACAACACACGCTACTGTATTATTCAAAGGAAATCGTATCGTGGAAGCTTGGGATGTTTCATTTTAAATTTTTTGATGTCCCCATTTAGTAAAAAAGTTTAAAATACTGTATTTAAAAAGGGTTCACTATTAAAAGTTGATTAAAGTGCAATACTGAAAATGAATTTGTTCTTGCATTATATCTAAGAAACTCATAATATGGATTCTAAAATTATAAGGATTATATAAATTTTAAAATTTAGTTAATAATATTCATGACCTCTTTGAATGGATTTTTTTGTAAGTCATGGTGTGATTGAACTCGATGTTGCGTGTAATGCATGTTATTGAATTATTTTGAAGAAATATCACACTATGAAATCTTGGGGTGTTACACAATGTCACTTCACAAGGTCACTTCCTCGAATTCACTTCACAATGTCCCTTCATAAAAGTAATTTCAGAAGTTCACTACTTTAAATTCACTTCACAAGGTCACTTCTCATCATCACTTCAAAATGTCACTTGAAAAGTTTACTTCCTCAAAGTTAATTCACAAGGCTACTTCCTCAAAGTCACTGTACAAGGTGACTTCCTCAAAGCCACATCACAAGGTCACTTCATCAAAGTCACTTCCCAAGGTCACTTTACATTATCACTTGATGATTTAACAGGAATACACAAGAACTCAAAGCAGATTAACCTTATAGCATATGAATAATTAGTCTTATTAAAATTATTAAAAATATTAATAAATTGGATCAATGATTTAATTCAATATTCCTCCCCTTTTTTATAATTTCAAAATAAATATAAATTCCAGAAATTACTCCCCCTTTTTCAAATTGACCAAAAATATTTATGGTTTAAATATACTTCCCTTAATAAAAATAGTTATTAATATAAAAAACTAACCATTCAAATTAAAAATTAATCATGGAAGCTCCCCCTAAATGATTATTGAGAAATAAACCAACCCTTATAAATTTTAAATCAAATAAAGATCACCTAAAATTATAAATAGGAAATAAAATAACACTAAAAGTCACCTAAAACACATAATTAGTCTTCCCCTAAATTTATAATAGTGTAGACATAAAAAGATAGCTATGTATAATAGTATATTTTTTGGAGAGATAAGGATTGATGAAAACATTTTAATATTTTCAATGAATAAATTAATTATTTTAAATGAATAAATTAATGATTTTAAATGAATTAAACTATAAATAAAAATTTATGAAATGGCTTATGATCCAACAGAAGAAAACATATTCAACATATACACTACCCAAATAGAATAAATTTAATGTTTTATTTCAAAATATTAGTCAAAATGCTCATGAATATATACTATATGAATAAATTCCTTCATTCCAAGTTCTAATATTATTTTATCAAAATTATCTAATTCTATATTAGAGTAAATATATTAGATAACTATTTTAATAAAGAAATAAGATCTAGATATAGATTTCCTTTATGAACATAATCCATTGGAAAATAATATTTAACATCAACGTGATTATTTCTAAAATATTGTAAGGGATTTTAGAAATATAAATAAAATAATTATTATCACATAACATAGGGATATTATCAAAATAATAACAATTAGAAAGTTTTTTCATAATCCATAATGATTGAGCATTAAAAGATTCTTTAGTTATATATTCATATTCAATATTTGATAGAGACACATAATTTTATTTCTGTGAAGACCAAGAAAATAAATATTTACCAAGAAAAAGACACATACCTGTAGTTCTTTTCCTATCTATCTTGCATCCACCAAAAGAATAATCAAAATAGCATTTCAACTCAAAATTATCTATAGAAGATTAAAATAATCCACGATTTAATGATCCTTTAAAATATCTAATAATCCAATTAATATATTTAATGTGACTTACTATAGGGTCACTTTTAAGTCTTTCACGCATGAAAACTGAAAAAATTAAATCAATTCTAGAAGTAGTAAAGTATAATATAATTCTAATAATTCCTCTATAAAATTTTAACACCAACATAATTTTGATATATATCATAATCTAATTATATATAAATACTCATGGGACCATTTTCACTTTTTTAATATTATAAAACAAATCACATAACTTCCACTTTAGCATACATGGATTGATTTAGAAAAAAACCGGAATTTATTTGAAATAGTTTCAATCCATGGACTAATTTCAATTCCCCCATCATACTCATATAAATTTTAAACGTTATAATTTGGAAAATTCATTATAAATATTTTGACATGATGATATAAAAATAACCATATCAACATAAATTTGAAAAATCATGATATCATTATATCTTTTTTGACAAACAAAGTATGATCAATCATTTGTTTCTAAAAAAATTTCAAAATAGAACTTGTTAACCATTCATACCAAAAACCAAGGAGCTTGTTTAAAACTATATAAATTTTTAGAAAGTGCTAAAACATGACCATGACACTTTTAAATTTTATAATTATGGGGATATCTAATATATACTTCTTCAGATATATAACCATTTAGAAAAGAGGATTTGAAATACATTTTAAATTATATAAATACAATAATTGAAACATAAGATAATAATATTATAATTTATTATAATATAGAAATAGGAGAAAAAATATTCCTCAATATCAATGCCTTCATCTTGGAAATATCCTTGAGCAACTAATGTAGCATTATTTTTAACTATATTTCTAGATTCATCAAGTTTGATTCTAAAGATCCATTTTGTTATAATAACATGAGAATAATTTGGTGGAACAACTAAAGTCCCCACATTATTTATAGTAAACTAATTTAATTCATATTTCCTAGCCAATATCCAATAAGAATCATTTAATATGTCATAAATATTCTTAGGTACAAAATTATAAATGAAATCATGATATGCACAAATATTCTTAACAGATTTTATAGTTTTAATTTTTGATTCAACATTAACAATCACATTATCTATAAGATAAAATATATGATTCTTTAAAGATCTTTCATGAAAATTTTCTAATTAAGAAAAAATATTCTTCCCTCAATATGTGCATGTTTATCTCGATTTTCTTCCTCCCAAAATATTAAAATCTATAAATTCATACTCAAGTTGATCAATAGCATCATCTCTTTTATTAGAATACTTTTTTATCAAACTTAAAATGAATTGATTATTCAACAGACATGGTTATTTTATTATACACATTATTAGACTTAATGTTTTTTTGGATATCTTATGAAAATAGCTTCATTATATGTTTTTTTAAATTTATATAAAGAATACTTAGTGTTGAAAATGAAAAATTTTCAAATAAAGACTCTAAAATAGATTTTTCAGTTTTCTCCCCATACAAAGTTTATAATGTATCATTTTCAATAAATATCATAAAATAATTTCATTAGTAACATAACATGATGTTTTCAAATTTTCTACCCAAAAATATTTAGTCAACTTATATCCATTCAATACGGTCCAATCCATTTATTGAAGTGGTCTATTTCTCTTTTTAAATAATCCATTTTGTCGTGATGATCTAGGGGATGAAAAATTATGAAAATACCCATTTTGTTCAAAAAACATCATAAATTATAGATTTTGGAATTAAGAAATATTATCACTTAAAATTGATTTAATTAAGTTCCCTTATTCCTTTTGAACCAATTTAAAAAATGTGATAAACATATATGAAGTTTCATATTTAAGTGTAAGAAAATAAACTTATGTGTATCTAGTAAAGTCATCAATAATAATAAAACAATATCCCTTACCACCCAAACTAGCAGGTTTAATAGGTGTAATAAATCAAAATGAATAATACCAAGAGGCCTTATAGTTTGTACTTATTTAATAAAATTGAAATTGCTTCTATTTTGTTTACCTTTCAAGGATGAATAACATACCAAGGTGTTTTACAGTTTATGTTTAAGTAATTTTAAAAATATTTTTTTCTTTGAAATCCTGCACATTAACCTAAAATTTGCATTTCCCAACCTACTATGCACAAGAAGTTATTATATTTCAAAACAGCTTAAAATTCAATATTTTGATCAGGTTATTTAGAAAAATTTATTGAATAAATGTTATCATTTCGATTTTCAGAAAAAATAGATTTATATATAAATACAATGCAATTATCATTTAGAAATTAATAAAAATTCCATCATTGAATAGTTGTAATATGAGTATTAAATTATGTTTTAATACTTTAACAAATAAAACTTTATAAATAGTAACATAATTTGAAATTCTATAATCACAAAAAGGGTTTACCTTTCCTTTATAATTATCGTGAAAGGTAACTCAACTTTCATCACATTTATGGAATGAGAGAAAATTTGATATATTCTCACTCACGTTTCATGAGAATCCACTATCCAGGTACCAAATATCATTATTAATTCTTTTAATAAACTATTCCTATAAAAAAATATTTAAGAAATATTTGGATCCCATTAAAGTTTGGGACCAATGGGATTAATATATGATTTATTTTGAATCCAAATTAATTTCAAATATATTTTTATAAGAAATATAAAATACAATGATTTAGAAATGAACGCCTTAGTATAGACAAGATATTTTTGTAATCTAAAGTAGTACATATTTACATAATGACATTTAATTTTACATCTAAAATATGTAGCAATATATGTACCTCAATCAATTATCTTTACAAAAAGGTATTATACATTTTGGGTAAAGTGTTATCATAACCAAGACTACAATACTTTTTTTCATTTTATCAAAACTCATCATTTTATCAAATTTTTATTCACCTTGATCAAAAAATGGAAGTATATAAATTTACAATTTCAATTTAATTTTGAAATTTTCATTTTATTAAATAACATTATCAAAATTCCTTATTTCTACATCATGAATTTTTGAAAAGTTATAAACTTATCTATTTAATTATTCATTTTCAAATAGAACATTTTTCATATTTTTTTGGAGAAATTTCCATATTTAAATGTGCATAATTTATTTCATTCTAGATATATTTCCTCATATTTTCATTTTCCTTAATAATAGTTTTATATCGTCTCTTAATTTTCTTATATAAACCAGTGTTTTTTATAAATTTAAAGTCAAGTATTTTATCCTCAGTAAAAATTACTCAACAATGGGTTTTTCAGACTCATATTCAAAATAAGAATAATAATTATGACCACATAAATGATTTTATAAATCCATTAAGAACAAAATTTCTACATAAATTTTTGGACCAAATTCTTCAGTAAAAATTTAATTCTAAATAAAAAACTATCTGACTACCATTACCTTATTTTCATTCTTATAATTCTTACTATTGTTTTTTTCCTTCTCAAATCTTTGGAAATTCGGCTTGATGGACCCTCTTTTACTACACTCATAAAAAATTACATCTTCAACCTTATTAGAATTAAAATGACCTTTCTTATTTTTCTTGTGATCATATTTAGGATAAAATTTTCAAGAACTCCTTGATTATCCTTTATTTATCAAGTATCCACCCTTTTTCACATATAAAATATCATTCATGTCACTACTCTATAACTGATAATTAAAATAGTATGTAGAAACATATGAATTAAAAGCAATTACCTTATTCATTATATTGTCTTATTCATTAGGATTTGTAATCTCTAAATCATATTATAATAATGATCTAATAATCACATCATGTTTATATTACTTGATGTTTTTACTCTCATCTATAAATTTTTTTAACATGAAACTCATTTAGAAGTGAACTATGTACTCTTTCAATAAAAATATTATTCTCTAGAATTTAAACTAATTAACTCATAAAATTTATAATTATAGTAAATCTATGGAACATTTGATTAAAAATTTATTCTTCACCTTTATCAAATTCATGATAGTCATCTCTTAACATTCCAAAATTAATTATAATTAGCTTATCTAAGCCAAGATGTGTAACCTGAATAATTTTCTAGATGTAATTGACAATTTTATATAAAGATTCAGGTATATACTCATTTATATTTATTTCACAATATAAAATATTAATCACCTTATAATTTAACACATAATTTACTATGCCATTTCTAAATAATAATTCATGTTCACCTTCAACAAACTTGGATTTTCCATGATTGTCCAATGATTAATGCTATACTATTTTAAGAAAGATTCCACTTGGTGTTTTAAATATCCATAATTAGTACCATCCAAATGATGTGGTCTTTGATGTATCCATCCACCATTCAAACAAATTATATAATCTTAAAGTGATTTTCCCCTTCACAGTTACATCAAGAAAGTGTTGTAATAAATAAAGACTATATATACTGTTCTTGGGGTTAAGCTCTTATACCAATTGTTGGTCTCAAAGGTTTGACAATAGATTATCCAAGAGGTGGGTGAATTATCCTTTTCAAATAAATTAAATAATTTAATTATTATATCAAAGTTTAAAATTAAGTTAATGAAGTTGAAATTTAAAAAAAAATATACAAAATTATTTTTATGTTGGTTTATATCTAAATGATTCTAGTACACTCTTCACACCCCTCACAAAATGAGAGAGACTGAACCCAATATAACCAATATAATGTAATATTATAATAATATTTTCACACATGGAGTCACAACCCATTTAAATATCCTTTTTCCCCTGGTGGATTAAACCCAAACTAAAATTGTATTTTTCTACCAAGACACACTACCTGAATATTCCTTCAATTTTTCCTCTTGGATGCACAAAGCAATTCCTAGATTTTGTTTAGGAGTCACAACCCACTATCATAAATTTTATTTTGTTGTATAACCCACTCACACTTTAGTGGAAAAGAACAAAAATAATTAAAACACCAAAAAATAGATGAACGTTTCAAGGACTGAGTGTTGAGGAAATAAGGATCTCTCCAGAAACAAAGGATTAAATTATTTTAATTTGGATGAGAGAAATATTTGATCACCAAATTATGTCACAATTGTATAGTTCAAGAAAATCCTTGATCTCATATCTAGATTTGGATATTCCAAACTCCATATATAGAGTTGTTTTATGCAAAATAGATTCATTGTATAAAAGACATTGTAGTTTATCTTTCCCAATTTTGCATGTGATATCTTCATTATGTTACTAAAAAACATACATGCATGGGTTACATTGATAATTTGTAAAAGTAAAAAAATGATTTATGATGATTAAAAATTATAATAATTAATATAATACCAAAAAATAATTATAATCAACATTAAATTCCCTTGGAATACTTTTTTAAATTATTTGAGATATATTTTTAAAATTCCAAAAAAATATAATTTGGAACTGATGTTTTCCCAAAAAACTATCATAAAATTTCAACCCACATTTCGATTATTTAATCCTATATAAAATTGTTCCCAATAAAATTCCATTGTGATAAAATAATTAATAATAATTTAAACAATAATTAAATCAATATTAACAAGCTAAAAAAGCATGTAGTAATATGAAATATAAAAGTATAAATAAAAAAGAACATATTTTGAGATAAAATATGAAAAAGGAATTAAGTGAATATAGATATGTCATGAGATAGGTTCAACACCTTTCCAAATTTCAATAGGCAATCACATTGTTTTTCTTTTTTCAGTGACATCATTTTTGTTAATATAGTCTGTTCATTTTGGTTTATGTAGTCACTTATTTTTTATTTGTGTGGTAACTTCATTTTTGTTCATGTGGTCACTTCATTTTTTTCATACAGTGACTTTGTTTTTTTTCATTCAGTCACATCCAAACATTATCAATATTTCACTCGCTTTCACTTCACTGAAGGTCGCTTCCATACATTGTCAAATTTTCACACATAGTCAGTTTACTCAGGTCACATATCTAGATCACATCACAAGGTCACTTCCTCAAAGTCAAATCACAAGGAAACTTTCTCAAATTAACTTAACAAATTTTCTTCCTCATATTCATTTCACAATTTCACTTAACAAAGTCACTTTCTTAAATTCATTTCACAGGGTCACTTCCGTAAAGACACTTCACAAGGTCACTTCCTCAAATTCACTTCACAAGGTCACTTCCTAAATGTCACCTCACAAGGTCACTTTATATGGCTAGTAGATGGTTTAAACATAATATGTAAAAACTCAATGAATAAAAATCATACACTGTATGAGAAATTATAATTATTATAATAAGAAAATGTTACTGAATTTGACTAAAGATTCAATTCCAGAAGTCTAAGACCAAAAAATAACAAGTTCACCTAAGATGTAATTTTATCATGTTCCATAAAGAGTTGGGGAAGAAGAAACAACTTAGGTTGCATAATAACTTATTAGGCCTAGTTGGATTTTAGGGTCTTAAGATATATGGATTTCTTTTGTAAAATGATGATGAGGTAATATTCATATATGATTAACCCACTACTCATCATGAGGCCATTAAAAGTCCTAATTTTAATAAATGGTCAAAATCCATGAAATCTAAAATTTAATTCATGTACACTAACCATGTTGGTATCTTGGTGGATTCACCTAAGGGGGTAATACCCATAGTGTAAAAGGGTAGTTTTTAAAAGAAAACTAACATGGATAATAGAGTATTGACCTATAAAGTATACCTAAGGGGTAGAGAGTTTCAAAATAATTCATAGTATTTTATAACAATATAAACATTAAAATATTTTCAGGATAAATTACATTTGTATATTTATTTCCATAAAAACTCATTATAGTTATGAGATATATCAAATGGATGTCAAAACCACATTACATGATGGGAATGAATTGCTTGTCTTGACTGGTTTCCTCCATTTATGAGGGGGGTTGAATCGACCGAGGGTAGGTTTGACAATTACATTTTAATATAAAATAACCTATGTAACTTGTTAGAGAACAATCCAATTAAAAAATAAATATATCATCTTCACGTGATCATGTAGGAAATAAAAAGAACAAGGAAAAGAAAAATTTTACAAGGTTTAGTTCCAAATTGTAATACAACTCCTTTCTATGGCTGGTTTCCCTCCCCAACCATTGGTTATATTAAATATACAAACAAGTGAGTTAAAATTACAATAATCCATGTTTAATCATAGAAAACATGTTCATATTCACACCCAACATTAGAGATTCACTCTGTACTACAGAAAAATGGATACAAGATGAAAAAATTCATCAAATAAACTAGATTTATTTGGAGCCAAAAGATAAAGATTTGATCCAACAGACTCTCGAATATAATAAAATGAATCACCCATAGTGTAGTGTTTAATTGAGATACACAAATAATCTCAGACTCAAATTAGATATCCTGAAACCACAAGATTCATCAAATTTTTGTCACTTAATAATCAACCTCAAATTCATAATCTTCATCTTATCTCTTTTCTCACATAACTGAAAATATCATATATCATGGGCACACATTTATACACTAGAAAAATCCATATTTTATATTAGAGAAGCACATATGCATAATAACCCATGATCTTTATTACTAAAGTCTAAAACAAAAACATTATCCTGGATCATTTTTTATTTTCATTGCAGCATAAATTAAATAACTATTTAATTCACTTAAATAACTACTGAAAATTGATTCAAATCATACTAGAATCATGGCCTAAAACCAAATCCCCTGATTAGGCATGCATTCAAAAACCATCAAATAATTTTTATAATTAATTTTTTCTTTATAATATCAAAATATGGAATCCTGCATAAATTCAATCCATACGTAGCCAAAAATATCAAATCGGCTATGTGGTTCACTTCTAAAATGGGAATCAAATTGGTTACATTGCACAATTAGCTATGTGAATCATTTTTTATATATTAAAAAATTAGTTAAATTGTTTCGTTGGATAAAAAATAATCATCTATGTGGCTGACATAGACTATGATTTGCCTACATCACCTTATCAACTACGTGTTTTCAACTACATCATTAAAATAACTACATGGTTCTATTCAAATCACAGAAAATGAATATTCTCCTAAGTGAATTAGATAAATCAAATATTTATTTATGTGTAATAATAAGAGATGTATATTTCCCTACATACTCAAAACACTTATTTGAATATGGGAAGTTATATATTTAACTCAAACTCACTCATAACCTCTTTAATCAACTTCCAGACAACCTCAAAAATACTTTATAGCATCATGAAACTGTCATCCATGATATATAGTCATAAAAACCAAATAATTTTTTTTAGAATTTGTAATGACCTCAAGATATGGTTTTAAACAAATACCATGACCCAAACTCGCCAACAACCATGCAATATCCAACCATCCTCAAACAAATCCACAATTACATGGGGTTATTAAATCTACCTGTTAGGATTTATTGAAAGATCTATGAAAACCATGACGTACAATGATATAATAAAAAAATAAAAAAATCACAATCAATCTCAATGATATGTATCCTCACACCACACGACATGAAAATATAGTTTTTTTAGTGTTTTCCATCACTCAGTGATAAGAATGATTGGGCCAAGTGATTCAAATGAATTTGTTTCTCAAAATACCCCTACTAATTACACTCCCCCTTCATCACATACATCTATACCACTTTGAAAACATAATACAATTGACTTTGGGTGGGTATAAAATAAATAAAATTCTATGTGTGTGGGGAAGGATGGATAGGAAATTTCAGCCTTAACTCAAGAAGCCTATTATGTGAAATGGTTTTTGTAAAGATATATACAATCTTCAAATTTATATTAGTAAGTAAAAGTTTGATTTCACCTGAAGACACCATATCATTAATAAAGTGATATAGAATATCAATATGTTCAGACTTATAGTTTTAAATTGGATTTTTGGACAAATAAATATAACATAGATTATCATAAAGAATATTCAATGATCCTCGAACATTATCCTTTAGACCTACTAACTAAAATTTCACCCATAAAGTGTGTGTAACTACATTATTTACCACCACACACCATTATTTAGCTATATTAAGTGTCACTGAACTTTTTTTCTTACATTACCATCTAACAAAACCAACACCAACAAACAACACACCACCTGATGTGAATGTATGATATATACAGTCACCTACCCAATCTAAATCATTGAAACTAGGAAATTCCATATCCACACTGCATCTGTAGTGAAATCCATAATCCACTAAATCTTTTACACAACTAATAATTTTTTTAATTAAAATCATGTGTGACCCCTTCAGTTTAATTATATACTTGAAAAATAGAGTCACTGTATAAGAAATGTCTAGTGTAGAAACTCTACAATACAAAACTTTTCCATTCATATATATGAAATTCTTTTAATCAAACTTGTTTCCTTTATTATGTTTAATCAAATTTTTTCTAACTAATATGGGTGTAGAAAAATATTTATAATCTTACATTCCAAACCTTCTCACTAATTATTTGGCATTATTTTCTTGTTAAATAAATACATGATCTGAATTCTACTCAATTTTTAACCCTAAAAATAGTTAAATTCCACCTATATAGACATATCAAACTACTTTGGAATATTTCTAGAATATTTTTGATACACAAAAGAGTTTTTACTAGATAAAATAATATCATCCACATATGTGATGATCATCAAAATATCTATGTAATATTTATTCAAGTACATGTTTCTATCAATAATTCCTTTGGAAAAACTCATTTTTCTCAAATAGTCATGATGTTTAGAATACCAGGACCTTGGAGCCTATTTTAATCCATATAGTTATTTATTAAATCTATAGATCATTCTTACATCATGGTCCAGAATAAAAAATTTTGGTTTCTCAATAAAGAATTATTCTTCAAAATCACCATTCAAAAATACATAATTTACATCCATTTGATATACCCTATAATGCTTATGAGATGCCACAACCAAGAACATTAATACCATCTCATGTCCAGAAAATGTAGAATAAATTACTTAAAATTATATAACTTCCATTTGATAATATAATTCAAAAACAAGTATAGTTTTGTTTCATGTGACTTCACCTTTCTCATTTATTTTGTTCTAGAAATCCCCTTTTATACAAATCACATTTTTAGTTTTCAGTCTAAGAAAAAGTTCCCATCAAAAGTTATTCTCATTTTTATTAATTTACTCATTCATATATTACACCAATTCATCATGTTCAATAGACTCAACCACTATTATAGGATGATCCTATGATACAAGAACTGTTTGGTTCATAATTCTTTCCCCCATTTGGTCTATACTAGTGTATTCTGACCCCAATTGATATTCTTAATTTCTATATGTTTCTTAAAAACATAAAACTGATTTCTCTCACAAATATCTACCTTTTCATCGTTACTATAAAATTTTGAATTAGTATTTACTATTTATGGTCAAATTTAAGAAACTTCCTCAACCATTTTATTTTGAAATCCGTTTGATATTTTCAAACCAGAACTCAAAATAAGTTTCAATTGGATGATATTTTTTTGCATATTTTTCATCAATTTTCACATTCAAACACCCAAATTTTTTATGAAATCTATTATTCCATCATATGTATCCATTACCATTAGATAAATATCTCATAGAGAATATATAATCAACCTTTTATTCAAAATTTTCTATCAAACATTATTTAATTATAATATAACAATGAATTCCAAATACCTAAAAAAATTCACTATAGGATTATTATTGTACTAAATAACATATAGTGTATCATTTTTATCAGGTATCAAAATATAGATATTCTATAAATTCATCATAGTACACATTTATTTTCTCAAAAACTATTTTGAAAAATTATTGTCATCCAATTTTGTTCTGCCTATTTCCATTATGCTCATGTTATTTATCTCTACAAAACTATTCTATTATGGTGAATAAGGTTCGATATACTAATTATTGTTTCAATGTTTGTAATGATAAATTTCAAATTTATCACCTATGTATTCTTTCCCATTACTAGATATCTGTTTTCTAACACATAAACCAAGATCTTTTTGAACCATCCTTCTATACATTTTTAACATCCAAAATACATCATACTATTTATTGATGAATATAACATTTGTAATTAGAGTAAATTAATTTATGAAATTAATAAAATAAAGATAACCTCAATATGGTTTCTATCCAATGGGCCCACAAATATCCATGTGGACTAATTCAAATAGTATTTCGGAAGTGATATCCACCATCTTATTATTCTTCTATGTTGTCATTCCCTTATAACATGTTCCAAAAATTCAATCTTAATATACTCTTAGCTTGAGAAGATCTATTACCACTTATTCTTTTATAATTTTTATTATGAATCATTAGCTTAGATGCCCATGTCTTCTATGCCATAACATGTTCTCATCTTTCATTGTTATGTAACATATATCAGAAAGATAACCTACCAAGAATAAATTTATATTTTTTATACTTCCTTTAGAAATTGTTCATCCACCATTTATTATTTTAATGATTCATGTGTTTTTCTTGGTTTATGTCTCTTTCCAATTATCAAAAAGTTGGATAACACCAAATAAGTTGTATTTTATCCATTCAACATAACGAAAATTTTCACATATGAAATTATTATTCTCAATTTGATTTGTTCCAATAAATTTGATTTTCTGGGAAGATACATTACCCAAATTTAAAACAATACTTTCATGTTTATCATTATTCTTTAGAATTTTTGTGTCAATAGTCAGGTAAGAGGAACACCCACTATCAAATATCTTTGTATTTTTCGTCTTACATAGTTTAAAAGAAACATCTTTCAAATTTAAATTTTCTAAATTACGAACTTTATATACTTTCCCCTTTATCTTTGAGAGGTAACTAACCATGTAGTATTGTTATGAATTTCTCAGATCTATGCCCCTTCTGATCACAACTTCCACACAGATCATCAAGATAATAAAACTTGTTTAGTTTTTTCAACTTGTAACCAATTTCTATCTATACATTCTTTATTCTAGAATATACATCATTTTCATGGGAACTACCCCTTGGATTATTTTCTTCACATAGGTAAAGACATGTTATAAACAAATATATAATATTAATGTTTGAACATTCCAGGACACAAAAATTAACTTTGAAATTTCATTTGTTCCCATAAAACCAGAGTAATTTCCAAACATTTTCTCTCCACAATTTGATAGTAACTGAACTGTATGGGTGTAACTTTGTCTTTAATTTGTAATAGAAGTGTATTTTAAGATCTTCCTTTTATCAGACACTATTTCTAGTAATTTGTCTCCATTTTTATTGGTCCATATTTGAATAGGAAAAGGATTTAAACCTGTATTAGTAGAGCCATCAGTTTTGAAAATAGACTTTTATAATGAGGAATTTACTTGAATTATTTCAGTATCACTGTGGGTTTCTCCATTAATATCAATAAATATTTTGAATTTATTTTTTTATGTTTCTTACTTATTTCTTATCTTCAATAATTTTTTTGTGGAATTGACAATTCTTTGTCCTTTAGAGAGAGTTTTTCTTAATGATCATTTATCATCTTCTCATATTCAACATCTTTTAACTTGTTTTTTTATTTTCTTCCATAAGTTATGTCTCCCTTTTTGTTTGATCACCTTTTTCATCGACCCGTTTCTTATTCTAATTCACAAACTTATTCTTTTCTTTCTATAGCATGGGTTTTTTTTCAATACATGCCTAGTTTTAATCTTTGAGAGTGTATTCATAATCTATTAGTTCTGAATTATCCTCATAATTTATTAATGAATCAATGGTTTTCTAAACATGAGCCATAATTGTTTTTAAAATTATCATGTGTTTATTTATCAAAATCAATGTATGAGATATGATTAGTTTCCTATTACTCTATCATAAAATTTCTTATTTTGGTTCATTGGAATATCTTATTTTATATACCTTACATAGAAGCTTCTTTGTAAATTTAAATCCACTTATTTTATTGATTATTTTCATCATTTTTAGATTTTTAATATTATCATTTATTATTTATAAAATTAGCTATATAGTGTCTATAAACATTAAATTCATACCATCTACTAGATAACATATCATTGTTTTTTATTTTACCTTTATGAAATATATAAAAAATGAATGAAATAAATATTTGATATTATTTTTCATTATTAGAATCACTAGAGTCTAAAACACCCTCATTATTACAAATTTTAATATTCCTCGTGGATTCAGAATCCATTTTATCTTTCAATTTATTTTTGGATGATGTAATATTTCTCATTTCATAAGTGATGAGAATATTATATAAATCATGAATTGAAAGGTCTTCTCTATATTCAAGAGATAAAATTTTAGAACCAAATCTATCTTAAAAACTTCTCATCAGCTTCTTTAAAATGGAAGAATAATCAAATTTTTTCACCAAAGACTCAAATTTCACTCACAATTTCATTTAAATGTGTAATGAAATAATCAATAAATCCATCCTATTTCTTTTTTATGACTTCAATTTTTATTCTCAATATCTGTAGCTTCACCACATTGCCTTTCACATTTCCTTCATAACTGCTCTCCATTTTGTACCAAATTTCTTTTTTTTCTTTGTTTTCCCATAACATGGGGGTATACTTTTTCTAATAATGTCACGGGATTAGAATTTTATTTTTTGATCCACTTATAAATTACTCTTCTCAAAAACATCATATAAAAACATTAAAAATAATGGAAATCCTACTATTGTTTCAAGATTGAATTAAAATCCAATTGATAAAAGAAATATAAATATTTTATTCCTCCAACATTGGTAATTTTTACCATTTAATGTTGGAATATCCATGATACTGACTAAATTAACAATATATCCTCTCAAATATTACCTATATAGATCTAATAGATGAAAACTACCTTTAATACCAATTGAAGTGCGGGGAATGTTCAATTTCCCTCCCTAAGGAGGGGGATTAAATTAGTGTGTAGAAGATTTTGAAATTTATTTTTAATGTAAAAACCCAATTTGAATTTTTAGAGTATTATCGAGTCAAAAGAGAAATATATCTGACTCGCAAGATCATGCCAGTAATAAAAAGAACTAGAGAAACCTAATTTTTGCAAGGATTAGATATAATATGGAATCCTACTATATTCCCTAGATAGTTTCATTCTTCAAACACATATTATATTCACTGTAACATAAGTGAATTTCAATTATTAGAATTCACAAAACATTACACTACACATTACATAAATGACCCCCAATATAAAAACATCATACTAGAGTATAAAAAGATTAATACAAGATGAATAAGGTCACCAAATAAACCAGGTTACTTCAACAATAAAATATGAAGATCCACCTCTATGAGACAATATTGTATTCCAGAAAGAATCATTCAAATTGAAGACATGAATTGAATTGCACAAATAATATCATATTCAAATCATATCTCCATAAACATTGAGATTTATTAGATATTGATCAACTAATAATCAACATTATCTTAAAAATATTCTTTTTTATCTCCTTTCTCAATTAGAAGAAACGCTCATAGATCATGGACACGCATTACATCACCACACATATCCATATTCTATATCATAGAATCTCATATTCATAATAACCCCACAATCTCCCTAATCAAATTCTAAAACCATAGATGCATCATGGATCATTTTTCCATCACTTTACATCATAAATTAAATCACATTTTATTTCACTTAATTAACCACTATAAATTGATTTGGATCATGTTATAATCATGGCCTAAAACCAAAGGGCATGATTATAGAGGTATTCAAAAAAAATAAAATCATCATAATACTAAATTTTACTTTTAGAATATAAAAATATGGAAACCTATAGAGATTAAAGTTGTACATATCCAAGAACAGTAAATCGGTTATGTAGTTCACTTATTATATATGAACAAATTTAGTTACATCACACAATCTGTTATATAAATAAATTTTTCTACACCATAAAATTATCCAAGTCATTGTATCATCCACATAGTCGTCAACTACATGGCTCACATATGCTATGATTTTTATACATCATGGATTGACTATGTGGTTTTGGTTACATTGATAAAATGAATACATGGTTCTATTAAAAATTTCAAAGTAACATATTCACCCGTGGGACTCCAATAATTCTCATATTTAGCTATGCGGGATGTCCATCATTGTAGATTCACATACATTATCAAAACACATAATGAATCTGGGAAATTCAATATTTCAGTCAAACTCACTCATATCATATTCAACTAACTTCTATCCAACCTCAACCCTCCAGTTATCTTCCATCCATACTCAAAAACACTTTATAACATCCTGAAAATATCTTCCATGATATATAGACATACAGACCTAATCAATCAATACCATAATTACAAATAACCTCAAAATATGTTTTCCTAAAAATAAAATAACCCAAAATCACTAAAAACCATGGGATCTTTAATCATCATGAAATAAAGACACAATTCTATGGGGTTATATTGGTAATTTAGTCAAAGATGTGAATATTCTATAACCTAAAGGTCTTGAATATAAAAATGAGTCTACTAAGGTTTTCATGTTTCAATATTCCATTTATGGATTTAGTACAACCACTTAAAGTTAGATTATTCATTTTAGTGATACAATAAAATAGTTTGTTTTCATAAAAACATAGATGAATCTTATTTGTACAAGTAGATTTGTGGGAGTGTGGTGGTATTTCTAATATATAATTTGAATGACATACTACTAATTGGAAATGTTATCCAAAATTTACACTTTATAAATATGTGGTTGGGAAAATGATTCTCAATAAAATAAATGGGTGATGTTTCCTACACACTACATATAGAGATATATAGTAATTAATCTAATAGGATACATAGAGAGAGTTAGAACACATATATTGTTAAATTTTTAATGTTTTATAACATAGGGTACTCTAAAAAGGGTTCTTTACTAGTGTTTTATAGAACAAATATTAAGAAGATTAAAAATCCTCATAAAGAGTTAGAAAGGATGAATAAAAATCTTTATGTGTCTTCCTTAGGATCTATCTTGTATTTTATATTGTATAAAATAATTATTGTTTCTTTTACTTTGATAATAATAAGTAGATACCAATCCAATCCTGGTATGAGTCCCTAGATTTTTTTAAGCATATCCTAAGGTACTTAAGAATATGTAAGGATATGTTCTTGGTATTTGGGGGTAAGTATGATATCATTGTAAAACGTTACACTAAATATAGTTTTCAATATGAAAAGGATGATATAAGATCACAATTAGGTTTTTTATTTTACATAAATAATAGATCTATCATTCAGAAAAGTTCTAAACAACCAAACATAGTAGACTCGATGATAGGGGATGTGTACCTCACTATGTTAGATGATATAAAGGAAACTATTTGGGTTAATGAGTGAATTTCTTCAATTTGAGAGACAAATTAATATTAATTTTGAAGAAAATAGAGATATTTTATATCCTAAGGAACCCCAGTCTAAAAAAGGATCAAAGTCATCCTTTTTCAATAAAAAAATATTCAAGAGATCATTGAGAGGGGAAATATAAAGATCTATTCAGTGGATCTAGATAAAGATTTAGTGGATCAATTAATGAAATTTTTATAGTAGAAAGATATTTAGTTTTATTTTAATGACGGAAATTTTCTTGAATTTATTTGTAGAAATTATTTGCAAAAATTTTGAGACCAAGCGCTAGCGTGTGATCCTGAGGCCCAGTGTGCTTGGAAAAGTTTGTTTATATCTGTTATGTTTTTAATATAATGTGTGCGTTTTTTACTAAAAAAGTTTAATAAATATTAAATGAGTACCCATGTTATAAATCTGAGGGTACCATTATTTTAAAAGTAGTGGATTTACATGAAGTGATGCCTAAAATCGACCTACATAGGCCGATTGTGAAAGATAGTTTTTGGGCGTAACCATAAATAAAATAATTAAATAAAAATTATTTTATTTTTAAATCCTAATAACTCGTAAATATAGAATCATATTTGAAATCTAATACCACTATTTAATTCTTAATGTGGTGTTTTCTTTAGGGATTACTTAACAGTAGTCGTCATGGGTCTTCTATGGAAAAATGAAATGAAAAAAAATCATCATTAAATAATTTAAGGATAAATTATTTGGTTGAAGAAGTGACGATTTCCTTTAAACATCCCTATGAAAAAATCCCAAGGTTATCCTCATAACCCTGAGAACACCATAGAAAATCTAACGAGATTTTAGAGAAATAATCCTCTCAAGCGAATGACGACAGATCAGAGATCATATCGTGGATCGTCACGCCAACAATGTTGGAGGATCTCATAAATGGTAAAAACACAATCGTTACTCATTAACAACCAATCCAAACCAAACGTAGGATATTGATGTCTTTGTGATTTCTTTCTCCCCTCTTATATTCAATTATGAATGTGGACCAACCAATAAACATGTTGATCCAAAATTTAACTGTTCTTACAAGAAGGATAATTGTTGTGAGGTTTAAAATGGGGAGATAGTTCTTTTTGATTATATATTATTTTTATTGGTTAAAAATTATAATATGAAAAGATCAAGGCTGACATGAATAAGGCCAAGCTCAGTTCTTTAGGCATTTGTGTGATTTATCTCTCCCCCCTTAGACTATCTCATTCTTCACGCATTCTTGTTTCTTAAAACCCATATGTGAATGATCAACCGCTGCACCCACGATCTATGGTGCAAAAATCCGATATTGAAGGATTTTACCTTGAGAGGACATAGTAGACATTCAATGAAAGCATGATATTGTTTAGGAGAGGTGGTGGCTTATGGCATCATAAGAATATGGTGCAAGGCAGGCCTCCAGTGGGGTGGCCGATGGAGGGGGAAAGATGCGGCCGGTCTAAGGGGAATGTGAGGTGGAGATAGGCCACCGGTAGGGTGGCTGGTGGTGGTAGTAGGCCGCAGTCTAGGTAGGACCATATGGGATCCCGTGGTGGTGGATAATATGGTTAAATAGTGGACCAGAAACTATCTACTGGGTAATGTTTTACTCAAAACTTATACTTGTCCTATTAGGACAAGATAAGATGTTTATGTTCATGGACCCATTAATGGTATGTCTCTAGAGAATAATATAAAGTTCTACTTGGATCATGTCATTTAGGAGGAGTGTTTAGACCTTTTAGTAGACAAGACATATGGATGTATATGAGTTATCCTTGTATAACCACTTTGGAGGATTTTACCCTTTGTACATATGTTGATTATAACTAGTTTTACTTAATTATAAAGAATTATAGATGTTTTAGTTACTGATTTTATATCATTCAAGTTTGTACATTTTATCCATGTAGTAATTCTTATTTTAAACCTTATCATGTTGATTGTCATATTAGTCATCTAGAAAGATTAGTGTTTAAATATGGGTTTAACCAACTACATGCATAAAATATATATTGTCTATTTTTTTTTATAAAAAAGGTAAAATCATATCCCACATGTATAGCTCTCAACCCATGACATTATTTCTAGCCTCTAGTGACCAATAGTTGCACCTGAGGCCTTGTGACTATGTGATCTTGGTATCGTTTAGGTATTTAGGTTATGATCATTATAAAATTGTATCATAGAACACTAATTTATTTTTTTAATGGTACTTGAGAGTATATATGAGCAATAAATATTGAGACGTAGAATGTATTTTGTGAATATTTTTTGTCCAACATAATTATGGTAGATACTTGTTTTGTCAAGGGTAGTCCAAGATCTATTTATTATTTCATATTTGAATTTATCCTATATTCTCCACTATCATGCATCATGCAAGGAATCAATTGTTAGACATGGGTAGGATAAAGTGAAGTATTATACGATTTCCATTACATGTGTTTGTTGTTATAAAATGGATAGATTTCCTTTTGCCCTAAAAAATGCACCCCATGCACCAGAATCCTTTCAAACTTTTCTGTCTCCTACCCCCTCAACTTCTCACTTCCCTGCTGTGATTTTGGCTCCACCATCATTTGACACCGGTTGGGTGCCTCTGGTCGAATGTCCCTCTTCCTACAAGGGTCACTTATACCTTCTCCTTGGAATCAATGCTTGGATATATATTTCATGGTTTCTATATATGGGTCGTCCCTTGGTGGCCATCTATCTTTCTTCCTAGACATCTATTCATTTTCTCCTTCGGTGTCGAGGGATGGATCACACCTGTCACATGAGTCCCCTACTTCGAATTTTAATGATGCATTTAGTGGCTTAAAATGGAAACTCGTGGCTCTATTTGGTTTCAAAAAACCTTCACTCCAAGTCTTCAAATGGCTCGTGGAGTCTTGGGTTTTATAGGACTAAACCTGTATCTTAGTGATTCATATGAGTTCTTTTTTATTGGTGCTAGTGTTGGCATAGAATTGTGTCCTAACGTGGTGAAAAGATCCTCGGTATTTTTGACACTGGTTCTTTAGCCTATGTTGGTGGTTGATGGAGGTTCACATGGGGAGGTAAATCCCTCGTGTGACTGTCTTGATCAGCCTGCATAGCATCCCTCATCCCATCTAGAATAGAGCCATTCTTAGAGCCATCAGAGACTTTATGGGAGGGTTTTGTATGTGTACGTGTGCACCTACTGCTAGTAGGAGGTCATAGTGGCCCAGATTTGTGTCGAACAGTACATATCTCTACTGATCCTAAAGAAGATTTCCCTGAAGGTGTAGGGCTCGTTTGATTCGTTTCAAGACATCATCTACCCGGTGTTTCATAGGTATTGTTCATCCTTCATCTTACAGGGCTATTCTATACAAATGTGTTGGAGATACTGACTTGGGGCTCTCCGCCAAGCTAACGGTAACACCAAAACCATAGATTCATCCCTTACATCATATGAGGGCCCCTTCTCAGACCTAGTGTAGTTGATTCCCATGGATGAACCCTCATCCTCTGGTATCAATGCACAAACCTGTCTTCCTTCAGCATGTGAGGCCCCTGATTACCCCCTATGTGTCGGGATGATTCTCCATGATTGGCCCTGGCCCCTTATGTTCTTCAAGGTGACTTTTCTGATCCCTTGGTTGACTCTACCTATTATTTCATTCCTCTACATATTCTGTTAGATGGTTCCCTGTTTTAAACCTTTATGAGTTTTCCCTCAAACTTCCTAGCCCCGTTGCCTCTACCCTTTCCTTTATCTAACCTTTCTCCACGATCTTGTGAAGAGAAGTCAACCAATGAGGGTTGAAGTAAGAAGACATGAACCAATTTTCCATTGTCACATGGTGGTACCAAGGTGATGGTCAATGTTTCCCACCCTATTGGAACATGGACACTTGATGCTCGACCTTTTACGAAGCCAAACTATCTGGCCCAATCTCCTCCATGCTCTATGAAAGGGATTACACTAAACCAATTATCTCAACTCATATTCCCCTTATCAGATCTAGTCGATATGAGTCCTATAGTATGCATAAGATTAATAATTAATAAGATGTAGTTTTGGGAGTGATCCTCCTCACAGTTAGAAGTGACCATGTTGGCTGGGGACAATGTCGAGCCATCAACCTCCCAATGGTACTTAGCTTTATCTAGATCACCCAAAAGGTTGGAGCATGAGTGAAAACTAACTTCATAGCTTCAGATTCAAAGAAACACATGGTCATGATCACCCTTGTTCTAGAGCATAAGTAGAACCCTGCTAAAATTAGTGAGTTCACTTGAAAATTGAAGATGCATGCATCCGTGCATGAATATCCCACCAACATGCACATATGTATCTTTCAGCACAAGGACGTCTTGGTTGACATGATGCATGCCAAATATCAACATATAACAACAAGAGTTTTGAGTGGTAGGGGAACTCTCTATGTGTGTTTTTTCTTTGGTAGTTGTGATGTGCAAAGAAGGGATGTGCTAGGGAATGAATTGAGTGAGTTTGTCCTAGGGGATCTATCATGTGTGATTTGTGGTGGTTTTAATTTTATTACAGATCCTGATGAGAAGAAGGAGAGAGGAACATTTCTATGAAGGGCTAGTATGGACTTTGTCCTGTTTATGGTTGGAAGTGGTTTATGGATTTGAGGTATTTAGGAGACCCATTCACATGATGTAACAACTGAAGGGGGAGCAATCGATGTGGGAGTAGGCTTGAATGTTGTATCACCAACATTCATGCAATCACTATGTTTTGAAATATTAAGGTTAATCACTTGACCTAGAGTATCTCTGACCATTATCCATCGTTACTTTCCATATCCCTAAGGAAAACCTACCAAGAAAGGTTCATGTTCTGCAATTAGTGTTCGAGTAATACAGGCTATCAATAAGTGGTTATAGGGACATGGAAAGAACCAACACAGGGTTACTCTTGGACGAAATTGCATAAAAATTTGAGGTTCCTGAAACAAGAACTCCAAACGTGGTATTGGGACCTTCCTTCCATCGAATAGGATATGAATGAGTTAAAATAGGTCATTGAGCGTCTCGAAGCCAGACGGAAGGAGACTTGGGATGACGCTGTTTTTAGAGAGCTCTCAAAGAATTAGAACCTCATGGTTGTTTTTGTCTTGTCTTAGGAATAAAAGTCAAGGGAGTTATCAGGGATCAAATAGCTCAAGGATTGCATCCAAAACACCACTTTTTTCTATGCATGAATAAGGGAAAGGATACAACTAATAAATACCAATATTACATTGGAAGATGGCACATATACTGACGATAGAGAGGTGGTTAGAGGCATATTAGTCTCACATTTTAAGGATCTTCTTTCTGGTCTAAATCTGAAAATTCCTAATTGCTACCCGATCGAGGATGCTGATTTTTGAGAGGGGAACCTAAAAATCATCTCTTCCCAGGATAATGTCCTACTTGAGGGACTCCCTGAGAAGGAAGAGATTCATGCGTCCATGATGATCTTAAATACAAAGAGTGTGGTGAGCCCTGATGTCTTTCCTGGTTCATTTTATTGGGGCTCTTGGGAGGTGTTCATGTGTTAAAACTTCTCATAAATTCAATATTTCTTTTATGGAGGAAGCCTACAGTGGATATCTTGCACTACAACCATGGTTATCTTACCGAATATCAAATATCCACTCTCCCTACATCATTATTAGACTGTAATTATGTGAAACTTCCTATACAAAATTCTGGAGAGCATCATTAACGGGCAGTTGTCTATTCATTTACCCCATTGGATCTCACTCGAGCAACAAAAATTCATGAAAGATCACTCTATCCCAAGGGAGAAATCAATAGAGCAGGAGATTCTGAGAGATATTTACACCAAGTCCCATGGATCCAATGTAGCTATCAAGCTAGGAATGAATAAAGAATATGATCAGATTGAGTGGAGTTACATCAATAGGGTGATCTCCAAGATGGGTTTCTCTCACTAGGCCACTAACCTCATCTTCAGGTGTTTTTTCTCTTCATGGATTGATGTCTTGTTTATGGGGAAAATCATAGTTTCATCAAGGTGACATAGGGCCTTCAACAATGTGATCCCATTTCCCTGATCATTTTAATTCTTATATAGGACACTCTTAGCTATTTGATCAATATAGGCATGTCCAATAGAGATATACTCCATTACCATAGGAAACTGAACCTACACTCTATTTCTCATTTGATGTTTTCTAAAGATACTATAGTCTTCATGAAAGAGGGTTTAAGTTATGTGTATGAGATCAATATGATCCTTGGGGAATAATACAACTGGATTGGGAATCTTATCAATAAGGATAGGAGTAATTTCTACATACCTAATAAATGCACTCATAGTAGGGTGGTGAACCAGGGAAATATGATGGGAATGAAGAGAGGATCCTTCCTGATGGATTACCTTGGTTCTCCCATATCATCATGTAGGATGTGCATATGGGACATTGATCATGTCTTGATAATGATTATAGGTTGTGTTGTCATCTGGGAAAACATCTTCTTGTCCTTCGGGGGCTGCATCACTCTAGTGAATAGTGTTCTGTCATATATTCTGGCCATTCACTTGCTTCCTCCAATGTCCCAAAGAGGGTTGTTAGAACCATAAAAAATACTAGATAGGTTCATTTGGGATTCTCTTTCAGTGGGAAAGAGACATTGGGTTTCTTGTAAGTGGATGGAAAGACCCATTATGGATGGAGGAATCATCGTCAAAAGCCTGGATGACATGATCCTTTTCATGAACGCGAAGCTTTCATGGGAAACCATGGATGAATGCAAATTGTGGGGGAAGGATATGTAATACAATAACGATGCCAATGAGACCCCATATACAATGTATAGGTATCTCTTATGATGCTCACTCTGCATCCTTATTGCGAATCTCCTTTAGTACTCATAGTGGATTGTAGGGGAGGGGAACTTCTACATCTGGCATCAAAACTTGGTGGAAAACATTATCTGTTATCTAGGATGTCCCAACCATACCAAATCTTTCAAGGAAGCAATGCATTATCCATCGATCATCAGATCAGTCCTAGATGACAATCGACATGCTGTGCTCAAATCAATTGTTACTAACTCAAATCCAGACAAGTGTGTCTTTACTCCATCCATCTTGGGAAAAATAAACTTGAAGGATTACCAAAGGTTATCCAACATGTAGGTCCATAGAGATATATAGAAATGTGTGGTGTGGTGCAAAAAAATCCCAACAAAACACAATTTACTTACCTAGATAATCAAGAACCATGACATACCATCTAATGATAATATCATGAAGTTGGGAATCAGTTTGGCCTCCTGGTATCACTTCTATAAGAAAAAGGGGATATAGAGCACATGGAACATATTAATGTAAGGATACTGATCCTAGTAGGTGTGGAGAACCTTTGAGTATTTCACTGCATACTCCCCCCTGATCCTAGAAATGCTCATTTCCTATACAGATGGTTTTAGGGGTTAAAAATATCATCTATGGAGACAAGGGGAAGATCTATCATTCTCAATGCGGGTTTCTGGTGACTATGGAAAGAAAGAAATCAGGCCAGGTTCTAGGGGTCCATATCAATAGGATTCTCTATCATTGTATGAACTAGGTGATTACTAATTAACTTGGTTGCTCATCCTGGTAACTGGAAGGAGGCCCACCCCTTCACCCGCTGCAACCTACTTCCCTAGTGTGTCATCCTTCAATCTCTAGGCCATAGGGGAATTGGGTATGGTGGTTACCTTCTGCAAGAGGCCTAATTCTTAATACATACAGGTCATGCATCCTGGGATACATGTAGGGAGGAGGGGTTGTTTGCGACTCCAAGGGTAGAGTGGTTTTTGGATTTCAAGATGCACTATGGCAGTGGGAATTCCATTTGGGCAGAGGCCTATGCAGTCCTTATAAGACTCACTCTCTGTAGATAGTAGAATATCTGCATCTCTCAGGTAGATATAGATTCCATTCTCATTCATGACACCCTTCATGATAAAGGTATCACTCTGTGGTCGGTATTCTATACCCTCAAGAAATTCAAATCTCTTCTCAGCAACAGTATCACCGTCACCCACACCTGGAAAGAGGGAAACAAAGTGGCAGACCAGCTAGATTCTCTGAAAAATTATGGTACTAATGTAACATGTCTTTACAATATTTTCTACTTTAAACTAGATGGGAGGAATCTGATTCAAGGGGATGCTCTCGGTCTCTACCATTTTAGGCCTCCATAAGTCGTTGGTTCTCCTGCTCCACATGAATCTCCTTCATGAATAAAAAATTTAACGTTGATGATGATAATAACCAATTAATGACCCATATTATCTAAGACATCAATAATAAATAAATATTTTATTCTTATTTATTTATTTTTGATGAATAGGTTAATATGGATCAACAGTTTATTTATTTGGTTAAAAATCCTTTTATATACTATTTATAGTTAGATTCTTCCACATAATACCTAAAACAAGCTTTTATTTATTCTAAATGGTATCCTGATCTTATGAAACGTTTTTCAAAATTTTTATTATAATGAAAATTATTTTGATAAAAGGAAATGAATGTATATGAGAAATGAATTGGGTTAATCCCAACCTTTTTATTACAATCATTGAATTTTGATTTATTTATTCCTGGTAAGTGGATGATAATATAAATCAATACATTATTATAGAGTATTATTACAAGAATATTAATTATTTATAAATACGAAGGAGTGAATGAGCATGAAATAGTAAATCAACCTGTGCTTGATCCTCAGGTTCAAAAAATACATTCTCTATTGATTTAAACTTATGGAAAATGAGATTTTTAAAAAGATAATTTTATCCCAAATATTATGAAGTATTTATAATTTATCAATCCCTAATATTCATGATTGATGTATCACCACATAAAACTGAATATTGTATTACTCACTTCCATCATATTTCTGAGATCATAGAAATACCAAAACAACATTTGGAATAATTTTTAGTTTTATATTGTAAGGGACATCACATCAATGGTGGGATGTCATGATTGAGTCTAGAAGAGAGGTTATTACTTAGAATAACTTCTATTATTTATTCATCAAGAAACTATACTCTCACACTCTACATCGAGTGAAGGATTAATCGTTCAAGGACATGAGGATGGGATTGATTTCTATTATAAATTATATTGTAAAAATTATTAACCTCTCAAGTTAACTCTATATATGATTGAGGATGGTGAGTTGAAGGAGTGATGCATTGATATGAGTTTAAATGAGTCACTATAAACTCATGGGATGTTTTTAAATCTATTTGTCATCTACGAATTTATATAAAAGGATATACTCACTGAGATGATATATAAATGAGGTTTAGGTAAAGGAATTTATTTTACTAGATATACCTCTATAGGTGGACATAAGTGGAATAAATAAGATAAACTTAGAGGTGGCTATCAATAGGGTATTAGGGTGCCTCTATCTCTGAAATTTAGGATACCTCCCATTTAGTGTCATCGTTGTGTGTGATCAGGACATATTAAACATAATAATACCTTCTAGATGGAGAAATAAAATTTCTCTGTCTAGTATGATTATCTTTAAAAAAAGAATCTAAAGGGATGTATCTAAACAAATAAAAAAATTAACTCATCCAAACTAGAAATCACAAGCTGAGTTAGTGGCATAATATAATATAGGCCTCCGACCACCCTATCGAAGATCTGGTTGGAGAGGACAATGGGTCTATTAGATTCATTTAGCCATAGTGAAATCAGGAGTGTAAAAGTTTTTTATTTAAGGTCTAAACAATAGTTAATAATATCATATTCTAGATGGTAACCCACCATTGATTCCATTAATGGGCCTTATATAATTATAGGTATTATTTTGGTTTCTTATACATTTCCTTGTACTTTATTTTAAACAAGTGGTTCACATTCATTTATACTTTAAAATTTTTTCTCTTCTTGAAATTAATGTGAAAGAATCAAATAACTTTATAATTCTTGATACCACTCTAGATAAAAGTATATAAACATTGAGTAAATTACTATCGTTTACCATAATAGTGAACTATTTTGAGAGTATTTGGTATTTAATGGTTCTTAATATGTCATCCTTCAATGTCATTTTGGGTATGAAATTCTTAACACAATTTCATTATAGTATTGATTTATATAAAAAAAGTGACTTTTCAACTCTTAAAGGTATTAAATATAGTCTATCTGATGTGTGGGTTTCCCATGATGGTTGGATAGGTCCTAATGAGGGGTGAGTGGGTGAGATCACAATAGATATGGCTAGTATTGTCCTTGGAATAGTTAAGTTGAAATGGATACAACATTTACCTTTCTTGGTGGATCATTACTCAGATGTGTTCCCAATATATTTTTTTGTATTTCCTACTCCACATGAAGTGAATTTTTTCCATTGAAATTATATTTAGAACTAAAACTATCTCTATTTCTCCGTATTGTTCCACTCTAAATAAATTAAGGGAATTGATGATTCAACTTAGGGATCTTGAGGAAAATGATTTCATTAGGCCTAACACTTTTCCCTGGTGTGCCCCAATCCTTTTTTAAAGAATGATAATGGAAGTAAATTACACTTTATTGACTTTTAGAAACAAAATATTAAGATAATAAAAAAATTATATTGTTTTCCAAGAATTTATGATCTATTTGATCAATTAAAGGTGATCATTGTATTTTAAAGATTAGAATTTATTAAGATTATCATCATCTTAAGGTTAGAGGGTGTCCCCAATATGGATCACTAAATCCGGTATGATCATTTCAAATATATTATATTGAATTTTTTATTGAATTATTCTATATTTGAGTTCATGGATTTAGTTAAAACGATTTTCATCCATTTTTAGACACATTCTTCATGGTCTTTATAGATTATGTTCTTATCCATTTCATGTAATATGATTAGAATAGTCGAAATCTTCAGGCTATTTTGGAAACATTTAAAAAAGATTATATATATTAAAATATAATTATAATTTTATTTTGTGTTTAGAATGTCAAGTTCCTGAAACATGTAATTTCTAAAGATTATATTTCTATAGATCCTGAGAAAGTGCAGTTCAGGATGTCTTTGGAAGTTCCATTGAACATGTTTAAAGTAAAAGGTTTCCATAGTATCAAAATTTATTACCAATATTTCATTTTTGAATTTTTAGTAATAACCACACATATGATAGATTTTATAAATAAGAGAAATAATTGCATAGAGTCAAACAAGTTTAATAAGGATTTTCAAGTGATGAGGTCAAGTTTCACCATAAATCCAATCCTTATACTACCTTGGCTGGGTAAAGGATTAGAGGTTTTTTATGATTTATCGTCAATTTTACATTTTTTTTATCATGTTGGATCATCAGGTAGTAGCTCACGATTCTATATATCTATGTCATCATGATATGAATTTCTATACCCATGATATAGAATTACCTACTGTCATTCATACTTTAAAGTGGTGGAGGAATTATTGTTTTTTTGGTATTTACCTATCATAAGTACCTTTAAGATATATTCTTACAGAGGTATTTGAATATAAATAAGTTTCATTAAGTGGTGATCAACCATTAATTTGATTAAGATATTCTGTATATAGATATACAAGACAATGTGATTTATGACTCTCTTTGTTGGTAGACTGACCCCCCAATGTGTGTAGAATGAAATGGTGGAGTAGAGGTTGATTTTAGTTGTGGTTGAATTCCATTTAGAGGTTTTTTAGGATCATATTTGGATGCACATAAATAAAATACACCTAACTTACTATAATATAGATAAGTTCAAGGACTCCCAAATATCTGATTCTAATTGCATCATTATTTAAGACAATATTGATGGTCGGGAGATCCTTGACAACCAGATTCCCAATTAACATTCCATACTCTACATCAATAGTGGACTCATCATCCCTACTAGTATAAGGGATGGAGTAATGAAGGAGTACCAAAATTCTCAATGGGGTGTACATCCTTAAATTACAAAAATATATCACGATGTACATCACCAGTTATAGTGGCCTTATATAGAAAGTGAAATTGAAATATTTATTTCTTGATACTTCAATTATCAAATAGTTAAAGTATGTAAAAAAATCCCACATGGGTTCTTCCTCCATAACCCCAACCAATATAGAAATGTTATAAGATTACTATTCACTTTATAAAAAGCATGTATAGATCCTCCAGTGGTTGGGATAAAGTGCGGGTGATCATGAATCATCCAACCAAGACAGATCACTTCTTTACTATTGAATAAGCCTCTTTGATTGATGAAATAAAAAATATATATTCCAAGAAGATCATTAGGATACATGGTGTGGAAATGAAAATCATATTTGGCTTGGATCCAATGTTTACATCTCATTTTAAAAATAGCCTTCAATGAGAATTGCGGTTTGAGGTGAAATTGAGAACTATTTTCACGATCAGACTAATAGTTACTCAAAAAACCATAGAAATTCCAAAGGATATTCTATTAGTATTTATTATTGATTTTGGTGGATCATAGGTAGATAAAATATCACTTATGGATTTATATTATAATAATAAATATGAATTATCAATTTAGATGGTCCCATACAAAGATATTTATAGGTGGCCATATCATTCACACCTCTTCTATAAAGAGGTAGGTCAGTCCTTTTTCATTTATCCTAATATCATTCATGAGAAAAAGAAATAGGTGAAGTTGATTTAGAAATGGATTCTAACCACTAAAATATGGGAAGATTCATATACTGACCACTAAAGACGAACCTTGGAATTTGTAGTTGGTGATCCTGAATTTTTTTGAGTTTCACTAAGACTACAATATTGATATATTGGTAGACTAGGGAAACTAAATCTATGATTTTTCAAGCCTTTCAAGGATTTAGGTCAATTAAAAAAGAGAAATTATCAACTGCCCTTTCCTCCAAAATTCAGCACCATGCACAAAAACTTCTAAGTATCATAACTAAGAAATTATGTACACATTACTAAACATGTGATATGATAAAATGAAATTGATTTGGAAGATGATATGTCCTCTATATATAATAATATCTATATTGTTGACTGAATTTATATGGTGATAATGGGGAAGGTGATTCCTTATATTCAAGTAAAATAGTAGCATGTAATACTCTAAGATGAAACTTTGTAGTGAGAATATGATGTAAATTCCCAATGGCTATACATTTTCTCTCTAAAATAATTTTAAAGATTATTGAGGATGAGTATCATAATAGTGGTGAAATTTTAAATACCCCAACCTTTCCAAGTAAAGAACCTCATTTAATTTATTATTCAATTTCCTCATTGAGTTTATTTTGAGTTTTCTTTTAATGTTGAGAGGGATTTGGACGTTTTTGTATGGGGAGGATAAGGGGTGGTTCCTAGGGGCTGACACAACACCAAGTGCCTAGTTTGATGGGATTGAGTACCTGATGGAATCCTAGTGGATTTAGTTCTATTGAAAACACCATAGTGTACCCATTGGACCATGATGAAGTACCCGATGGAACTATAGTCTGCGTTTTTTAATCTCAGTTGCAGTTTTGTATTTTTTCCTAAACTGAAATCCCTATATTACTTTTAAGTTAGATTTTTACCCTCTTTTCAGTTTATAAGGAATTCATAGAGCTCTCTTTATTTTCTATTTTATTAGTAAATGATCCAATATAAAACCATATATTTATCTACTCAAATTTTTAATCAAATACTATCTTCCCCATGGTAATCCCATGATCCTCCTCTAATATTCCTATATTTAATGTTTCTTTAGGATAATTTGTGTAATCTAATCCCTTTTATATATGATGATTGAATAATCTCCTAAATCTCTTGAGTCCTATTCCTGACTCATTTTTGTAGTGGTTATTCCTAAGAAAATAATTGGTAATCTTAATGTCTTACTCCCTAGATTTGATTTCCATTTCTGGAATTCATAAGAACCCTAAGAATATCTTTTATTAGTTCTGTTCATTAGTATAGTTAGTGTTATACGATCTTCCTTTAGAATTATGAGACTACTCTACATTTATTTTTAGAAGGTGAATCCCTTCTTACTCACATACTAATATAGAGTTAGTCTAGTAATGAATTGGTGATATGTTTTCATTATGAAAGTAAATTTTTTCTACTATTGATCGTTTTTTTCTGAATAGTTTTATAAATTATAATGAATTATTTGGGATCATTCTAATTTCCTTTTCCATTTTGGCATGACATGCCTATGATTTTATATCTCTTTCATCTCATTATACATTGTCCTATCATGCATATTGTTTTATTTATATTTTACGTGATATGAAAGGGGAAAATTCATCATTTATGTTGTTTTCCACTATAATTCTATGTGTATTGTCATTATATAATCCATGATTTGTTTTACAAGCATGAAAAATAACCTTCATTTGATCTTGTGAATCTTGGTAATGCTAGAATGTACATATATCATGGTATATAATCTTGAATATGTATCCATGTGTTGATGAATATGTGGATGTGATGATATTGGATTGAAACTCCCTGAATAACAAAGTGTTTGAGAGCCTTGACTTTTTATACAAGATTCCCTTTCCCATAGGATGGGTCATAGGGACCTGACATGGTATGCACACTTATATATATGTGTGAGTGTGATATATATATATATATAACTATGTTCACTAACTCCTTTTGTGGATGGAACCAATGTTGTGCTTTAGATTCCTGGTTGAGACCAAAGCATGAATGTTAGTCATAGATCCTCTAAATATATGGGGTTTATCATCATTAATAAAATCTATGTTAAATTTGGTATTAGTGAATGTTGTTAGATATACTGATTATTTATTCTATCCCTACACAATTTCAATGTACACTTTAGTTTATGATAGGTTTTTAAAGAGTGGGGTGGTGATTTCCTACTAGGTATTATTATACTCAATCCATATATGTTTCCTCATGGGGTGTGTATTACTATTTATTTTCATGACCTTGGTAAAGGTTAAGAACTAGAGAATGGGTGGTAGTTCTAATTGTATTGTGGCATCTAGGAGGAGCATTTTTACCTTTTAGTGGTGGGATAGGTGGATGCACATGGGATATCCTTGGATAACCAGATGGAAGTTCACTCCATTTAAACCTCACTTTCATTTCTTAGGTCCACATTTTTCTCAAAACCTTTGTACACATGATGTGTTTAACTATTTATTCTAGATTCACTTAATTGATTCTTTTGTGTCCCGGTTTTATGTGAGGGATGTTCGAAGAATATATTCATGTGGTAATACATTCTAATAAACATTCTCCCATCAATTTTATGATCGTTCATCTAGTAGGAATAATGTTTAAAGATGGGGTCATTCCAATTACAAGTATAAACTATAAATTACCAAATTTTATTATAATGATTTTGGAAACCATCTCGCATAAGAAAACTCTCGACCCCCTATGTTTCGGCCAAACAATGGTGATTAAAGAGGTGAAACTGTGGTCTTGTGATGGTGTGATCTTGGTACCATTTAGGAATTTAGTCATAATAATTAAATATAAGATATGCATTCTTTCATATAAGAGGCCAATAAGTATTATAATTGTTTATTGAATTATGTGATTTAAGTATTTACTTGTTATTTTAATTATATTTTATTAGTGGTCATGTTCATTATTAATCATTATGAAAATATCTACGTGTAAACCACCCCCATTATTTTAGTATAGCCTCAAAATTAGTCACTAAATTATAGTTATTATGGGGGGGACTATAAGTCTTATTGTGAACCCACAATATAATGTTTTGGTAAGTATCCTAGTATTTACTTGTTTTATATTTTATTTTAGAGTTTGGAGTGAGCATTTATAAATATTTGGTTTTTTCATAATTATTGATTTGGTGAATGACCATACATTTAAACCATGACTATGAATAGTGAAGGGTGGAGAGTTTATGTTTTAATAATAATGATGCAAGACCACTATACCTGAGATACTTGGTTGTTCTAAAATCCCATCGACACGTTAAAATTAGAAATTATAATTATTTTAAAATAAAGATTATTAGAATAGTATTCCAATTTTTACCCATTTTTTGTTAAATCCTCAAGTAGATCCCAAACCATTGACCCTCCATGGAGTTGATCATCTTTAATATTATCATTGGGTAAAACTTCATCCTTTGGATTAATTCTTGAAGGAAAGTCTATCAAAAACATTATCCTTAATATGACTCATCCCTTTACTCCCTTATTTTATTCACGTATAGTCATGGTGTCCAAGGGTTATGGTTTTCATGTAATTTATTTGGGGATTTTTAATGATGTTAAGGTTTACTATTAGCCACTTAGGGTTTGTAATATCCTACTTTGGAGGGGAAATATCTTTTTTTTATCGGATTCAATGATTTGTGATTGATATAACAATGTTAATCCCTTTGATTTATAAACCATGTTCATTATTAATTATTTGAAATCATGGTTTTAGTATAAGAAGTGGTATATATGTTAATAATGATTTTGTTTATCATTATTTTGATGAATATATTCAGTTAACTTTTAAAAATAAAAGGATTACTTAAAGGCGATGTTTTTTTAAATGATTGCGATAAAGAATTTACAGGAAATTCCATGTAGATGTTTAAATTTATTTAAAGGAAATGTCTTTAGGATGTACATAATATGCATTAAAAGGAATTACTAAAGTTGGATTTATTAAATATATTCATGAATAAGGTGATTTTTAGATTGATTAAAACTATGTATACAATGAGTTACATTATTTAATGTTATTTCTGACTATCTTATATATAAAGTGAATATATATGAAATTTTGAAAATAATAGTTGGATTTTAACTAAGAGGAAATCTTTGTATGCTTGTTTAAATCACTTAAACCAATCGATTTAGGTAAAAATCATGGGAAATTTTAGGTACTTAAGATGATCCATAAGAAAACTTAAAATTATAGTTATATGGAAACACTCTGTTTCTTGTGCCCTACTAGTCACCATGAGAGTCCGAATAGGGTGGATAGTCATGATTAAATTCTAACTAGTTCCATCATAGGATTTTTTTTCTTGTATATAATAAACCTTTTGTTAGTAGATTTGAAAAAATTGGATATGGATATTACTATAACTATAGTTATTGATTTTATTGGTATTATGATCCTAGGTATCCATACCCCGGTCCCTTAGGTTCTCACTCATAATGATTTATTTTAAAATTTTATTATATTTTTTCTTCTTTTAGGTATTTATTAATTAAACTATATTGTATTTTAATTAGATTCTCATTTCTTTAAAAATTTATATAATAAATCTTTTTACATTATTTCTATACAAGATAGTTTTTTTGTTTTTATATTAATAATTAAAACTATCATAAAACAATATCAATAATAACAAAAAATATTAAACCTAATTATTTTTTTCAACTACATGGATAAAATGATACCAATTAAATCTTTTTAAGAACATATTTTTATTGAAAAAAATATAAAATAGAACATGTTGAATTATTTTTTACGGATACATTTAGGATTACCACTACTTGTTTTAATAAGATTTTTATAATTAAGTTTACTTAATTAATATGAAAATCTATAGGTATTACTTTAATAGTTCTAAACCATATTAATATAGTCTAAATCATCTCCTTATCTTTAAAAGACACTTTAATTTTCTCTTAAACACATTCATTTATAGTCTTATCTATATCAGTATGTCCATATACCAATTTGAACATTTTCATTTATACAAACCATATTTTTTTGTTCAAGGTGTACCCTAAAATGACAACACTCACTACCACGTAGAATATTTTGTCTAATAATAGTCCTATAAAAACTATCTATTAATTTCGATATAATTTTAGAATAAAAAACAACTTATAATTAAAGGAAACTCACTATTGTGAAATGATAGGTTTTTGATAATATTTTTTGTTGGTATTAGGAGTTGTCATGTTGAGTGGGCTCACATGTCACATGGACATGGGTGGTTTTGGTTATGTATTCATTTTATTTTTAGGCATCTGGTTTGAATGAATCTCATCTACTTAGCCTTTTTAAGATTCCCATTCCATTAGCCTATTTTTATTATACATTATTCTTATGTATTTAATATTTTTATTTTTATGATTATCTACTTTTTTCATTATTATTATTTTTGGATTGATATATTTTTTTCATATTATATCGTTTTTAGTTGTGTAATTATTTAAAAATTATTATTTTCACATACCTGAAATTTCAATATAAGGAAGATTCTTACCAAACGTCCAGGTGTATTTTATATATTTATTTTATTAAAAAAAATTAAAACCATTACTAATCTATTGAGTTTTATTCCCACGCACAAGTTTCAACCCATGTAGATTAGGAACGTGCCTTGATCCTTATAATGGGTCATCCTGAGTACTAAGATGAGAATCCCGGGTTAGTTTATTACGAAATGGTGTTAGTGAAAGGTTTAATTTTATGATAATCAATGAAACAAAGGTAGAAAATAAATACATTCATTATAAATAAATATGTAAGTTATGAATAAGTGTTTGGAAAATACTTATTATGAAGAGCCTTCTATTTCAATGTGATATTAATAATGCATCATTTTGGTTTTTTGATTTATTTGTTGTTTATTTTTGTAAAATTTTATCTTCAAAATTATAATATAAGTACGAATAGAAATTTTCATGAGTATTTTTCCTTGGTAAGGTCATGTAACTTGAAATCATGATATTTTTTTTATTTATCCTCTTACTATTTTCAATGTCTTTTGATATCTTTTATAGAATAATTATGGGTTAAATTGATGTTTAATATCTTATTTCAGATTAATTTCCATGTATTGATGATAATTATTTTATTATTTAATTTGATATAGTACCATTCCGTACACAATGGATTGGAAAAAATCTTTCTTCAGGATATTCCTTTGATTGATCAAAACATAATTAAAATAGATTTTCATTCTATTTAGGCTTTGTAATGAGGATACAAACTCTTCCTAGAGCAATCCAGGGGCCCAATTCAAGAGTTCCTTCACCAAAATCATCATTCCCTTTTAAGAAGTAATGATCCTCAGGAATATGTTGATTGGTTAGAGAAAATTAGAATAGTTTTTTTTATTTATTTAAACTCCATATACTTCTAAAGTGAGGTATTGAATTTTATGCTTGAATTGCCTATTCAGAAGTGGTGGAATTCTATTGTTGATTCAAAGATGCAAGATAATAGTACATGTAAATACATTAATACCATGTTCTCTTAATAGTTTCTCCCTTATATAATGGTATTTCTAAAATCAATGGATTTTTTTCCTTAAATGAGGAAATAATATGGTGATGGATTATGCCATTGAGTTCATCGAAATCATTTATTTTTCATTTTATATTCTCTAAAATAATACATTGAAGGCTCAGTGGTTCAAGATTATCCTATTACGAAATATATGATCAAAGATCATTCTATTTAAATCATCAAAATATGCTATTGTAGTGGATAAATAATTGATGGTGAAGAAATAAAAAACAGGGTTGTCTGATATGGGATGTGTTTCTTTTATTATTGCAAACAAGATTTATAGGGGTATCCCTATAAAAAATAGTTAGTGGGATGAGTTAAAATGGGGAAGAGGGAGTACCATAATACATCTATATCAATCTTCCTTAATATAAATTATGGGGATTAGAACTCTTATAAGATGTAAATATAGGAATATGGGATATATTAGGCCTTCATGTAAAGAGGATAATATGGTATATCATTCTTGAGGCCACATGATTTTCCTATAAATATTGTTTAGGGATCACACTCATCAAAGAAGTGGTGTTGGTTCCTCTAATTCAAAGGGATCTAAAGAATAATTTGATACATTTAATTAAATAATATATTAAACACAAAACCTTATAGTTAGAGATGATTATTCACATAGTTAGAGAAAATTTAAAAAAACAATAGGATACATCATACCTAGCCTTAATATAGGGAGTTATATATCTCAAAGCACACCTCGAGAGAATAATAATAAAATAAAACAACAATGTATGGTATTATACTTATTGCTTCATCTATAGTTGTTACTTAATTTAATATCAGATCCTTACACTCATTTAAATATACTTTTGTTTCGTAATAATTGAACCTATCATCTAAAACAATTACATATTTGATGAATATATCAAATCCCCTTGAAAATAATAAGGATATTGTTTTTTATTTTAGTTGTTTTCTTATCTCTATATTTGAAATAGAGTTGGAAAGGGACTACCTCATTCTATAAATGGAATCTTTTTGACAATATCCTTGGAATGGATTGGATGATTTAATTTAAATAACTCATCAATTGTCATCATCATATATTAGAATTAATTTCCTTTAATAGAATTTCTCATTCATTTCATCAAAAATAAGACCCAAAATCATGTCTAGATGGACCTCCTATTCTTGAAGTTGGTGGGATATTATGCTATATATAATATATTTTTGTGAAATATGATGAAAATTATTTTAAGAATCAGTTTCTTTCTATAGTAAAGAACATCCATGAAATGTTACCTGCTATTTTTATAATGATTCACCCTTAGTAGGAAGTGGAATTATCTATTTATTTTTTCAATGTGTGAAATTTACATAATTTTCCTTATATTGAATGGAACCAGCTGAGATGAAGGAGTTAAAGACCGATTTAGATGATCTTAATGGAATTGGATTTTCACATCCCAATATATCTCAATGGTTAGTTCCATGACTTCTTCCAAATATGTTTGATGGAATATTATGCATGATAATTTACTAAAATAAGTTAAAATAAGTGACTATAAATAATAAGTACCTATTACTTCACATTTATAACCTTTGTGACCAATTGAAAGGGGAAAATTGGTTCTCTAAGATTGATATTTGGCTAGGTTATCATCATCTAAGATTAAAAAAATTAATGTATCAGATACATCCTTTCAAAGTTTATATGGTCCTTTTGAAAAACTTATGATGACATTTGTCTTGATAAATGATATTTTAGTATTTATAGATCTTATGAATTTGATTTTACATTGATATAATGATTCCTTTATCATAGTTTTCATGATTTATATATTAGTTTATTCTAATTATAAATAGTATCTTGAGCATAATATTATTATTCTTTTAAGAATTTGAGACCACCACCTTTTTGAAAAACACTAAAGGTGTCACTTTTGGATTCAGGAAGAGTAGTTATTAGGACATGTTATATCTAAACAAACAAACTTAGTTGCTCATAAGAATGTGAATGCTATTATGTCATGGGATATTAAAAATAATTTATTCAAAATAAACTTCTATGTTTTAGTAGTATAATTATTATAGTTCATAAATGAATTATTAGATCTTGTATTAATGTTTATGGATCCCTCCAACAAAGGAGTCAATTTTGAATAATGTTTTGAAAGTAAGGTATAATTTGAGAAGAAGAAATATATTCTGGAATCAACTATATTTATTTTGTTTTATTGGATATTAAATAAGATTATGTAGTTTATTAGGAATATTGACACATGTGATTTGGTTTTGTTCTTATATAGGGTAAACTTAGAGTATCATATGATCACATTAGTGACACCCTTATAGAATAAATGATTCCAAACCATGATATTTAATTAGTGGTCATCATGCACTATCAGAAATGTTGGTGACATTATTTTTATGGAAATGAGTTTATAATTTACACTGATCATAAAATATTGGGTTACATTTTCTATCAAAAGGGTTTGATCATCAATAAAAGGTAATGGGAGGAATATATATAAAAGATTTATTTTTATCTAATTTATATACCTAGAATGGGGAATGTAGTCATATATTATTTTAATAGGAAGTTAGTTTCCCAAACATTGAAGGATTTGAGTGAGGAATGTAATTTTATGTGTCTCCTAATAAAAAAACCTTGCAGTAAAGGAAGAAAATGAAGTGATGTTTTTGGATAATATTCAAATTAAATATTTTCTTATTGAGCTTATTCATTCAGAGTAACAAGTGGATGAGGAGTTTCAATATACTAATGAATTTTTAAATAGTGGTGTTGATCCCAGTGCCACATTTTTTTCAATGACATGCCAATATGTGTTTGGTGAGATTTGATGATGTTGTGATACCTGGAGAGTTGTTTTTTATTAACTTTATATAAATTGGTATCATTCTTGGAAATTTGTCCTGTTTAAATGTAATTATTTCTTTAATTTATATTAAATGTTAATGAATGGTGAACAATGAATTTTATGAAGTAAAAAATGTTTGTAACAACTAAATCCATCCCTTGTTTCGGTGAAGAATATTTAAATAAGGCCATCCATTTATATTTTTTTGAATAATCCATAAAGCGTATTGAATTTGGCCGAAAATTCCCTAAAAATTTGACTAACTATTTATATTCGTGTTTAATAAAAAAATAACTAGCCTAGATAACCAATTAGGCCTGCTTGACCATGCTCTTATGGGAGCAAGGATCAACTAATCATGGTAGTGAACCAATCCATCCAACATGGTAGTAGGGGGAAGCGTGAAACCCATTAGGAGATTAATTTTATAATGGTCCACATTGGTCCTATAGGGATGTACATGAGTGACAACAAAAATCTGGACAGGTGGGAAAGCATGGAAGGCTTAGTCTGTAAATCCTAAGTGTGTGAAAGTGAAACAGGTTCCAAATATCATTGCGGTCTTGATGCACTGAATGAATTATCAACATTATATGTATGTTCTTGAAAAAGTAATACTTTGATATTAGATAACGGTGTGCAGTCCACTATTCAAAGATATCCAAAAGATTAGATATGTCATATTCATTTAATCTAATTGCCATGAGCCATATGATCATCACAAGTGATTGTTCCCTTTCACCCAATTCTCTTGAATTTAGTGGCACTCAGTTCTTCAACCTTTTACAAGCTAAGGTGATCATTTTGAGCCATGAATGTTGAATTAACTCACTAAATTGAGAATGAAGAGACTCCTTCCATGTTTTAGTTTTAGATGAAATTATTATAAGATAGATTCAAGAATCATAGATGGTCTCGAATATATGGGCACACAAACTACTGTGTTGAGTTATAGTAGATTGGACCAAGTTTTATAATAATGTAAAATATTATTTAATGAACACGTATTACCAAAATGAAATATTCATAAATTTAAAATTTCATGAATATACATTTAATGAATAAACAAATAATGTAACTAATGTCTAGTGATATATGTCTAAAAACCCAGTGGATGTGATGTTAAAGAATGAGGATTAGTTTATAAATATAATATTTATTATGATTGCATAATTTAAGAGGTAAGGTAATTGGGATTTCAATTAGAATAGGAATAATAAGAATGAGTAACATCTAATTTTTTAATTCAAAACAAAGTAGTCATTTTAATATACAATGATATAACCATTTGTAGAAGAAAATCACACAGTGAGTTTATTCATGTACCTACTTCTCTCTTTAACCATTTTCAGAATATAATCAGTTAGTTGTTTATATTATATAGTAGATTCATTTAATAAAATACCAAAAGTATACAAATTCATGTTGGAACAATTCAAGTATACATTTATGATTCATTGTGTGTAGTTGATGTAGTGAAAAATGGTAAATTCTAGATATCAATGATATTTTAATATCAGTTGAATTGTAACCCATACTTGCAGAGATCATGTGGTGGTCAGAGTATTAGTGAAACAATGTGTTTATAGAGATCTTGGGGTGGTTAAAATTAATGTCACATCTATCGTAATAGAAAACAATGACAATATTCAAATATGTGTAGAAATCATGGAGGAAGATATAGAAAATTATGTGAAAAAGAACCCGATGCTACAATTATTATTGTTGTTATATATATATATATATATATATTATAGGTTATATAAAAACAATTTAGAGGATTTATGGTGGGGGTGATTCATTATTTTATTTTATCTAATATATAACTTTTATAGAATATATAATGGCATTGAAGGTGTGATAAGAAGCTAAGAAAAATTGAGGGACCTTCCATACATTTGGAAAGAATATTTTGAGAAGATAGATACATTTGTATATAGAAAAGAGAAGGAGAAAATGACAAGGAAGGATTTATGAGGGTGATTTCTTATGGTTGAGTATTTGATGAACTTGAGGATTATCTACATCACAATATATTTGAATACTGTGTTTCAAGACCTATGGAATTGATCTATATTAGTTGTAAATGACGATCTTGAAGGAGTACACAAGTAAAGGAAGTCTAGATTTTTTATGGATGATGACTATATATTAATGAATATATTTATATATATGGACCATAATTAAATATAAATCATGAAGAAATGGTGTATAATTAGTTACTAGTTGAGATATTGTATCTGGGGTGTCTAACTAGATGTATTTACGTGAGGATAGAGTGAAGAATATATAATATAGGGAATAGTCGATTACAGCAAGGGCTAGGAATTTATATAAAACCTTTTAAATACTATTTTCGTCTTTCTCATGTTTATTACTACACATGAAATTGAGGTTATATGAAATCATTTAGTGGATTGAGATATTTAACTAGTTAATGAGGTCGAATTCAAAAGTAGAAAATTTTATAAAATGAGGGTACCACTAATTCACCCCCCCCCCCCGCCCGCCCCCTCTCAATCACACCTATCAAGTATTTGAAAACTATAATTGGTATCATTTTAGGTTACCTATAAAGATCTATTTTTTTCTAAAATTATTTTCAACAGCTTTTATAAAGTATATATTTCAGGAAATGTTTGAGATTCCTCCGACGGGGACAAAGGAAATTACTTCTGAAGATAAAAATAAATTGATTTATTCTATGAATCAGAAACATAGGAATAAAATAGAGGCAATTAAGTTGATGAAAACCCCATAAGTTAATGTTTAATCACCACTAAATAATGGTAATAAGAGTGGTACATGTAGTAATTATTCTTATGATTATGATTCTTTTAATAAATCATCTTCAAGCTCTGAGGATAATGAATAATTTCTTGTTATTCATTATTAATTCAAATAAAATGTGAATAATATTATTAAAGAAGTGGTTAAATGTATTTTGGTACTATTAATGGATTCTATTTTATGAAATATAGTTATAAGTAGAAGTTGAAGAACTAGAGAGAGCACTATGTAAGAAGTTCATAAAGTACATCTCTCTCACAAACTTTGTAGATGAAAGGGATAAATAAATTATTCATACTGAAGAAGAAATGAAAAGTCATGCCTATGATAATTTTTTTGAGAATGGTTTTATAGAATCCTTCTACAATATTTAAATATTTTATAAAGATTCTATGTATGTAAAAATTATCAATTGGATATCAAATTTAAGACGATCAAGGATATTGAACCATTATTATTAGAAAAGGTTACATTGCATGAACTGAGTATTATGAAGATAATTAAGGGATGTGAAGATAGAGTGACATTTACTGAGGATCAAAACAAATCCCTCAATATGATATTGTTTAATTTGAAATCAATTTGACCAATCTTTAACTGACACATTTCGTGATTTCACAATCAAATATATATGTTTCTACTGAAAAATAATTATATGTGAAGGATCCCACTAACATTGGTCCTCAATTTTATGAAAAGAATATATTTACATCAAATAATGATAATTATAAATATGTTTTGAAGAATGATGTACCATCCATATCTCAATATAATAATTTTGGTGGATCTGTTTTAAACAAAAGTGTTGGATTAAATAAATATTTTATAAAATATGGATAAGGAGAAATGATAGAGAGACTACCAACCTATCTATGGTTAATATAAGATTACCCAAAAATATCCTAATAGGTGGTGAAGAAGGCCTCAAATAATTATTCATTAAATTCTTAAAATCATACAAAAAATAAAATATGATCCTGGTTAGTGGGTCAATGTTGGTTCTATACCAAATTTATTAATTGTACATTAGATTGTGTTTATGATCCTATAAATGATATAGAAAAAAATGAATCCCATACCAAGGGAGAGAAATCAAGAGAAAAAGATGAAAAAATAAAATACTATGTAAAATATGTTAGGGTCTAATTGATTTATGGTTATTGAGTATATATGTGATGTTTAAAAAAAGGCCACAAAAGTGAGGCTTGTACATATAAACATGTATCAAGAATGAATGGGAAGACAATACCATTATAGAAATAACATTTAGCATTGGGTAAAAACTATAAGAATTTTGGAAATCATATTACTCCCATGGTGTTTTAGAAGAAGTTAAACCTAAGTGGTATATGAAAAAACTAGTGCTAAAGGTAAAATTAAAATTCCAAATGAATAAGATTAATTCTATGAGTTGTTTTCAAGAATTTATAACTCTAGGTTAAATATGTTTTATATGAGAGGTGAAATGAAGTTGGAAAGAATTCCAATGGGTTTTTGACAACATTTCTAGAACAAGAATAATCCTTTAAGATAATGAAATTTTCATCAAATGATGTATATCATTTTATGGATAAATAGATACCATATCAAAAAATGAAATGATTAGTGTGATAAGATATATGCCACCAAAAGATAAATTATATTTAATAATAATATGTGTAACCATGAAGAATATAGAAATTGTAGTATCGTGGATGAGAGAACCATCCCCACCTTAATATTGACTTTGAGGAACAAGTAGATCCACCTCATTCTCTTATACCTTTCAGTATTTTATTTTTGCTTATAATATATGGAATTGAAGGTGAAGCATGTTCATAGGGGGAGAACCTAAGAAGCAGTGAGTGTTTTCCATTAATGAAAATATAGATAATGAATCCACCATCCTTGAGTGAATTATCACTTGAGATTCAAATAGATGTCTAATTGAGATTCATATTTAATGAAGTTGAAAATAAATATTCCAACATAGAGTGATCCATATTTTCTCAAGAGTTGACAATAAAGAAGATCATCATTGGTGAAGGTGTGGAAGCTATTAAAACAAGCCAACCACATAAATAATTATATTTTAGTGTGTCTCATATAGGAGTATCTTGGAATAAATTATATAATAGATTCACCATCATAAATTTATAGATGAGTTTTTCCCCAGTGGGGGATCCAAGTTAATGAATGATTCTACCAATAAATTTTAATATGAATCTAGAATTTTTAAATAACCTGGTAAAAATGGGATTTTAGGAATTCTAATAACAATCTCAACCCATATTTTTAGTTATGTTAAATGTACTAATTAAGGGAGAGTTTCTTAAATCAAACCATGAGAAAAAGGGAGATTTACATGAATTATACATGAACCATAGCGGCGGTTTGTTGATATTTGTATAAGTTACATTTTTATTTATTAACAATACATTCTTATAAAAATTCTATTTGTGAATTATGATCTTACTAGATTAATTTCACATGCATGGTTGTTTAATAGAAAAATTAGATAAATGTGGTTATATATATATATATATATTATTTTCTTCACTATTTTAGACCACATACACTTAGTGTTGATTAATTAATGGATCTTTACTAAGAGAACCTTCTCATATCACCCCTCTCCTACTAGTTCTCAAGAAATAATATGTAAATGGGGAAATTTGTTTTTTTGAAAAAAAAGATGAGAATACCCTATTTAACCTTTGAATTGGATTTTTAATAATGGGGAGAAAATTGTGATCACACATATTGACTTTTATTATGTAAAATGATAATGAAAAAAAATAAAAAGTGAGAGATTGTTGAACCCATTGTTTTATTTTTTGTTAATTATGTGACAATATGTGTTTGGTGAGTTTCTATGAAGTATTAATGCATAGATAAGTTTTATGGATTTAATTTATGTCATTGGGTATCATGCTTAGATAAGTGTCCTGGTTAAATGTGACGTTTTTAATAGATCTTAAATGTGAAATACTTGTGAAAGATGAAATTTATGAATTGTGAAATCTTTTCAACTAGTGAAACCATCAATTTTTTGGGAGTAGAATATTTAATGAAGGACTTGGGAAATTAATTTATATTTTTCATGAAGAATCATTGTAGGATATTGTGTTTTGTCTTAGAATTGAAGCAAAATTTTTCTAATTGTTTTTATGGGTGTTTAAAAAAAACGTTTCTAGCCAAGAAAACTAGCTAGGCCAGCTCAACTATGCTATTATTGGAGAAAGGATCAACCATGAATGAGAGTCATCCATGAAATACAACATGGAGACAGGGGGAAGAATAGAGCCCACATGGTGTATGGGTGCATGGTGGGCCATATTGGGGATACAAGTAAATGAACATGTGAGAGTGTGTATCTATTTATGTGAGATAATTTGGGTAGGTATGGATGATGAATCCCAAGTGTGAGAAAGTGTTATGGGTATTGAACATCATTTCCAAATGAAAGGACTGAAGGAACAATGAAAATCATATGGACATGCTCGAACAATATGAAATCCAACGTGGGAAAGCGGTAAATAGAACACTTTTATTTATTATTATTATAAAGATAAAAATATATTACAACCATCCGATCTAATTTCTTCAAGCCATCTGATCATCATCAGCGATCATCCACTTCCTCCCTATGCTCGTGAGTTTAGTTGCGCTTGGTTCTTCCACCATTTTATATGCAATGTGATCATGAAAAACCCTTAATGTCGAACGTATTGACATAAATTATCATTGATATACTTATATTAGGTTTTAATGTTGTATAAAATTACTATAATATAGATATATAAATCATGGAATTTATTAAATTTATACACTTAAAAACTACCATGATGAGTTACAGAAGCTCAGAATGAGTTCTCAAATGAAGAAAAACCTTGGTTAATGCATAGGTATGAAGAAGATAATACATTAATGAAGTTACACATTAATGAATATAAATTGAATAAATAAATGAATAATTTTTTGTGTGTATAGTTATTTTCATCCCAAATCTTTTTAGATGCATTGTTAATACATGATAATTATTGTATAGTTATATCACCAATTATGAATGCAAAAGTGATGAGATATGGTAATTGTTTATTACATTAGAATAAAAATGGATAGAATGAACCGTGTATCCATTTTTAGTTCAAAACAACATATTCATCTTTAGTATAGAACCAAATTGATGATGAAGGGAGTCACTTACCAGTGGACTGAAGAATGTCAAGAAGCATTCGATATTCTCAAGAAATACCTCTTGAGTCTACCGGTAATCATGCCACCTATTGAAGGAAGACTACTTATCCTCTATGTGACAGCTCTAGAGCGATCATTAGGTGCCTTTCTTTCTCAAAAGAATGATGATGGGAATGAAAATAGTCTCTTCTATCTCAGTCGAACCATGCTTGAAGCAGAAACCCAGTATTCAAGTATTGAGAAGTGCTACCTGGCATTAATCATTGCAGTTCAGAAGTTGAGACACTACCTGCAACATCACGAGGTCCAATTGGTATCTCACAATAACCCGCTCAAATTTATCCTATGTCGTACAATGCTTACAGGACGTCTGGAAAGGTGGGCAGTTATTTTGCACCAATTCGACATTCAATATGTGTATCAAAAGGCGATAAAGGTCCAAGCTATTGCTGATTTTCTAGCTGAACACCCTTCAGTGGAAGACACATCTTCAGATATTGAACTCCATGATGAGGAAGTCTTCTCTATTCAAGAAAGTCCTCAAGCATGGGAAATTTATTTTGATGGTGCTTCCAGAAGTCCCATAGGGAGGAATATGGAAAATCCTAAATTCAACAAAGTTGTCTTAGGAATTGTGCTCATTTCTCCAGAAAACGCAGTGTTACCATATTCCTTCTTATTGTGGGAAGGTGGTACCAATAATGAAGCATAATACCAAGCTCTCATCGTAGGTTTGGAATTAGAACATCAAGCACAAGTGAATCCCTTAAAGGTGAAAGGTGATTCAGACCTGGTAATCAAACAAGTCAATGGGGATTATGCCATCAGAAAAGAAGAACTAATCCCTTTGTATGATTACGTCAGAGAGTTAATGGCGGAATTCCTTTTGGAACCGACATTTTTTTATGTCCCAAGATCACAATATGCTCATGTTGATTCATTGGATAATATAGCCACAACTCTGGAAGATCCAAATCCGGACGAGACAACCATCATTATTGCCCACTGTCATGCAATTTCACCTTATGTTCGAATCAGAACAGAGGAAATTAATAAACAATTTCCCATTCCTGAACCGTATGGTCATACTATAGGATAGATGTCACCTATTAGGGAATACCTTCAAAATGGAACACTTCCACCTGATAGAGCTGAGAAAGAACAAATTCGGCGACGTTTGGTTAATTTTACTCTTTATGATAGCCCAGATCACCTAGAGAAAATTCTCTATAAACGTGGTTTTGATGGAGTTCTCTTCAGATGCATTGATGGTGAAGAGACAATGGCTGTCATGAAAGAGGTGCATGCAAGAGTCGGTGGTGCCCACCAGTCTAGACATAGACTGTCTGATCAGATTAGAAGGATTGGATACTTTTTCCCATCAATGATACGAGATTGGGTCAATTTTCACAACGAAGTGTCATTCATGCCATGTACATGCCAACTTCATTCATCAGCCTCCAGAGTTTCTTCATACAGCTAAATACTCATGGCCATTTTCCAAATGGGTAATGGATGTGGTGGGACCTTACCCTTCGGCTACGACCATGCAGTTTATGTATATTCTTACTACTACTGACTTCTTTTCTAAATGGCCAGAGGCAATACCTCTCAAGGAAGTCAGTTCTAAATGCATTGTTAGCTACATCAAGTCTTACATCATTACCATATTTGGTGTCCCTCATACCATATTGACAGAAAATGGCACCAATTTCTGTTCATCCGAGATGAAGATGTTGTATCAAGAATACAACATCAAATCCAACCATTCATCTCGGTATCATGAAGCGGCCAATGGCCAGATATAATACTTTAACAAGAATCTTTCAAATATACTACAGATGATAGTGGGTAAAGATAATAGGTCATGGTTTTATATACTATTTCATGATTTATGTGCTTATTGGACTACCACCCGCATCGCAACTCGGTCAACTCCATATTCATTGGTATATGGAACAGAAGTCGTCTTGCCCATTGAAGTTCAACTACCCTCGCTCAGAGTTGCCATTTGTGATCAATCATCTACAGATGAACAATCTCAAAAGCGATTGAATAAATTGGAATGGTTAGACAAGAAATGATTGTGAACTTTTCACCACTTGGAAGTCTATCAGAATCGAATAGCACGAGCTTTTAACAAAAAATTTCATCTTCGTTCATTCACTCAGGGAGAATTGGTATTAGTTCTCAGAACTCCAATGATACCAGGAAAGAAACCTCCCACGCTTGAGCCAAATGGGAAGGACCTTATTCAATACATAGGGTCTACTCCAATGGAGCTTATTCATTAATCTCAATGGATGGAGAACTCATCACTTCTCCAACCAATCCCAGATTTTTGAAGAAGTATTTTGTATAAACTGCAAAGTCCCTCTTTCTTCCTCGCTATATGACATTAGACTACACAGAAACGGTCCATATATATGACCTTAAACTGTTTGTACTTTCATCCAACATGACGTTAAACTGTGAAAAAGTTCCCTAAATGGTCCAGTATGACCTTAAACTGCAACTAGGTCCTGTATGACCTTAAACTGCATCATCAACGGTCCATGCATATGACCCTAAACTATTTGAAAGTCCCTTACGTCCAGCATGTCATTAAACTGTGACGTCGTAACTACAAGATGCTAAACTATAGAAATGTACCTTACGTCTTGAAAGACGTTAAACTACATAATCATCAAAGGTCATGTATGACCCTAAACTACACCACCGTCCAGCATGACATTAAACTGCACCATCCACGGTCCATGCATATGACCTTAAACTATTCGCACATTCATCCAACATGACGCTAAACTGTATTGTCCCTTTTTCATCCAACATGACGTTAAACTGTGAAAAAAAATCCCTAATGCGTCCAACATGACGTCAAAATGGTGCACTCTTTTTTCCTCACTGCATGACATTAAACTGCACAGTCCCCCCCCCCTTCTATCCAACATGACGTTAAACTCTATTTTCCTCATCGTCCTAACTACATGACGCTAAACTGTACAGAATGTCCATGATACGTCCTACATGACATTAAACTGTATTTTGTCCCTGCTACATGACACTAAATTGTGCAACACCATTAGTCCTAACTGCAAGAATTTAAACTGTCTAGTGCCTTTATATGTCCTACATGACATTAAACTATGCATTGTTACAGTTGTCGTTACCTCTTGTTTCTCACACCGAGTATGACTCACATTAGCTTAGAGCAAACCTCAACCATAACACTCTCTCTAGGCTGTTAACCATGTGTAAGTCCTAACATCATTTTCTAGGTCATTGTCCCAAGAACAACATGATCATTAATTCATTCATTAATAGAACTACACGGACTTTGATCCTTGCCTTCTAGGCTGGGTATGTAGGCAACCTCCCTAGGTTCAATCCCAAAACCAATCTCTTCATGTCGGTTCATCTCTGTCCCATACAATGATAATTCGTGAAACCACCCTTAGAATCAATATCTTTACATTGGTCCACTTTTGTCCTTGTTATATGACGTTAAACTATACCACACTTTTGTCCAGTATGACAATAAACTAAAAATTTCATTGATACCCTCACCTGATAGGGAACCATTATTTTCATTGATTTTTCAATCATGTTTCATTTCAAAGACTATGTGCATACATGGAAATGCCCAAACCTTTTATCTTGGGTTAAACCATCATTGCACTAAAGTCCCCTTTCACCCTTCACATGTACGAACCAAATTTGTACATAGGGTATTTCTAGAACTACGTAGGCTTGATTCCTATCCTTATGGGATACATAGGAACATTCGAGTGTCCCTCAAATCCAGCCCCACGTCTTTGGCCCTAACCCCAAATTCCATTTTCAGTCCCTTGGATGAAAAGTCCCCATGAAAACACACACTGTGTATTTCTTACAATGGTCCAAGCTCTATGAACCTAAACATAGATCTCTAATCCTTTGTCCCACATGATGTTAAACTGTATTTTAAGAACTATGTATGGCTTTATTCTCATCCTTATAGGATACGTAGTGAAGTCCAACATTTCAATTCAGGAATCAGCCACAACATGATTATGGTTAGCATTGATCTATGTATCTCTGTAAAAATTGAACAATTCCCATATTTATGTGTCATAATAATAACCTTAAATATTTTCAGATCCTCATAACCCTTTTCCTGACTTCTAGTCACAAAAATGTCAAACTTCTGAGAGTTATTTTGTTCGACTATGCAGCACGTGCCCATAGGCGGCCTTGCATAAATAGTCTACATAACAGACTTGTTAGCCAAAAGATACTATTATTTGACTATGCAGCCAATGCCCTTAGGTGGCCCTGTATAATTCAACCCCCTAACGGGTTTTTCAGATAGTGGTAACTTCATTCTTGGGAAGAATGCCTCTTTTGTCCTTATGTGTCTTAAATGACAGTATGTAGGGATCCGCAAAAATATCCATCCATAACATATTTGTCCCATATCCTTTTTCATGATCTGAAAGTATTCAAGTCTATGGTTTATATTCTCCTTCCCTACGTTTGGGTCAGACCTTCGTAGGAGTGATATTCATCCAGTTCTTCGATAATTTTGTTTGTAAATATTTTCTCCATATTCAAGTACCTCTTTCAATATAGCAAACTCTATACTTTGGAATATTTGAATCTCCATAATCTTTCACTGGCTTTTAGCACTAAGAATGTAAATTTCTCAGAGTTCTTTTTCTTGACTATGCAGCACGTGCCCATAGGTGGCCTTTCATAAACAGTTTACATAACAGACTTGTTAGCCAAAAGATACAATTTTATTTAACTATGCAGCCAACGCCCATAGGTGGCCCTGCATAATTCAACCCCCTAACGGGTTTGTTAAATAATTGTAACTTCATTCTTGGAATCTACTTCTTCTAATGCCTTTTAGCTCTTTTTCATATCATTCATCAGATTCAAATATTCTTAAGTCATAGCTTACATATTTTCTCTCATACTTGAGTATGGTAATATGTTTTCAGATGAATTTTCAAGGAATTGAGTCAATTATAATCCATTTCGGTCAAAGCTATTTCGACCTTAAACATTAGCCTTTTTTTATGTCTGATGTGCATGACTTTAAACTGCCCACAAAATATAGGGGAACTCTGAATAAAATTCAAGTTCCCAGCTCACTAACCATATATTTTTTGTATGATTTAGGTAACATTGAGCAATTAAAAGGTTCTAAGTTTGTAGGGTTATTTACATTAATCCTAGTAAAAACAAACTATTATTACTAGGCCCATTGGCTTAGGTAAAATCTAAAGCATGTAGCAAAAGAGAATGTAGGTACAAATGAGTAAAGATGAAAGTGTTTTTCATTGATGCACAAGAGTTAGAAGCACATCCACAGACTGGAGTCTCTTCTCTTTTTCAAGAATTACAAGAGGATTTCAACATAACTCATCATTTGATTTACAGAATACCAAGCTTCATCAGAAACCACCTGGAATTCATTCATTCAACTGCATACAATAAGAGATGCAGTGATACCAGCTCTTCTTGGAACAATTGTAAAAGGATGTTCTTGAGTGTGGTTTGAGAAAAAAATTTGCTGATCAAACGGTGACTCTGTTTCTGTCCAAGAGACTTGGAAGATGGATACATGGATTTGAAAATGGAGCATTGGAAGTAAAGAGCCATTTGGAGAGAGTACTCTTTTCAAATATTTCTCTAATAGCATGTTTTTCTTCTCTCCACCAACTGGAAGTGGAAAACATTTCATCCCATGGGTTTTCCATTTTCATATCTGCAAGGAAATGACATGGAGGAAGAATTTGAAAGTTCACACCATTGTTGTTGCTCTTCATGCAAAACATAACTGAAATAGAGGAGTAGTAGTGCAACTGTATTTCAGGTGTATATTTCATTGCATTTGGAACATTGACTCCTTGCAGATGACTGTGACCATACAGAGACAGATAGATCCTCTGTGGGAAATTAAGATAATATTTCTTCAAGTACTTAGCCAAATCTGAGAGAGTGCTATCACAGATATCATAGTAATCATGGCCAATGATGTTCATCATGTCATCAATCTGCTTGCTATCAAGTTCATCAACTATTATGGGTCAAAGAGCCATTGAATCTGCAAAAAATTTGAATAAACTAACTCTTAAATGGGTTTATTTTTCATAAAATTTGTGAAAGGAATTTCAGAAAAATGGAAAAGGCATTTAGGTGTGCAAGTTTAAAACCTGGCGTGCAAGTATGGATGTGTCGCGCGATTATTTTCCATGCAAGTAGCACCGCACAGGCCCAGATACCTTTACAGTAGCACAACCTCAAGGAAAACACCGGAAAACAGAGCAACCTGCGCGACTAAGGTAACCTGCGCGGTGAGATCTCGAAGGTATGAAGTCCGTAAATCCGGATGCTTGTACAGAAGTGATTCCATATATTTAGAGACACGGTCGGGACCCTACGCACGGTACCCTACGCGATCAAGGGTCGTATCCCTGCGCGATGCGCACTTGCGCGTCGCCCTCTACGCCATCAAGACTTGTGCGCCACCTTTCCTTTGAATGTCTTCAATTTCCTCAGAGTCAAATCCTCATTTCTTTCGGATCCAACTCCGAGGGGGGACTTTTGTTTATGCTCCTTTTTCATCACAGAGTCCAAAGGAATGTAAAGGGAAATGACTTAGCACAAATAGATTCATAATTTGAAGAAAATATAAAAAAATTGACAAAGGGATGAATAAGGAGAATATTACCAATAAGTTGCGCAAGCTTCCTCATATTCGCACAAGTCCACTTGTGTGACGCATTATGGTCGTGCAAGTGACTTGCGAGACCTAAGTGGTAACCGCCCGGGGTCTTCTCCTACCTATAAATAGACCCTGTGGGCCCCCCATTTCAGGAGGATTTTGTCCAGAAACTCAGATTTGAGCTCCTAACGCCCTAGTCTCTTCTCAAAGCTTCTGAAACACTTCTAAGGTAAATTATTACCTAGAACGGATGATCTAAAGAGGGGGAGGAAGGCCTAAGTGTTGATACTCATCAACACTTGCGTGCCTGAGTGGCTAGACCTTAAGGGAAAAGGCCACACTTGCGTGCCGCCTTACTCCTTCAATAGAACTTGTGCGCTCCTTTTCTGGAAGAACCTCAAGAGGATTCTAAAGGATTTAATCAAGAGTCGCTCAAGTATTACCCTACTGGTTAACCGTCACGCAAGTACACCATGTGTCGCGTAGGCATAACTGCGCGACCAAGACTTGTGCGCCTGCCAGGACTTGCGCGCCCCTGCCTTTTTGGGTGCCCTTTTTTCCCATTTCACCCCTCTTAAGCCATTACACCTTTCCTATTCAAGATTCAGTATTCAAGACACTCTTCAAGGCCATTTATGGCGTGATTTATTGATTTGACTTCCTTATCTGAAAGGAATTCTGTGGAATATCTCTCAAAACCTAGTGATTTACACATCTTTATGTCACTAAAGATTGAGATTTAATTCATTCAACCTCATACGTTAAGATGCGATAATCCTTAACTTGGGTCTCCTATTCAGGAATAATCCCCAGTCATAAGTCCTCTAATCTGGGAATCCTCCTTAGGAGTAAGCCCAATTCTTAAAGTTCCCAAATCTGGGCATCCTCCTTAGGAGTAAGCCCCAGTCCCCTAATTTAGGGATCCTCCTCAGGAGTAAGCCCCAAAACTTAATTCCCTTAACATGGGCCTCCTTTTCAGGAGTAATCCCCAGTCTCAAATATGGTAATCCTCTTCAAGATTAAACCCCAAGTCCCATAATTTTTCAAATCTCTTAACCTGGGCCTCCTTTTCAGGAATAAGCCACAGTCTTAATTTCTCTTAACCAGTCTTAATTTACCTTTGATCTGGGATTTCTTTTCAGGAGTAAAACTCAATCAGAAGCCTTCTCCTAATTTGGGCCTCCTTTTTAGGAGTAAGACCCAAGTTAGAGTATTCAAAATCTCCATGAAGCACATATACCTTTATGAACCATGTTTCTGGATTTCTTCCCTAAAGTAAATCCTAACCTTCATTTATCTGGGCAGTCATACATACATAAGCCCCACATTATTTCTTATGATTGCATCTTTCATGGAACAATTGTCTAATTTTTACCAATACCTCTTGTTTATCACACCGAGAATGACTCATTTGAGCTTAGATTGTAAAAGTAATTGTGACATCCTTCTTTGAGCCATCAATCATAAACATCATACTCCATTACTCGAACTACCTGGGTTGTAATTCATTTTCTAAACAAAGGATATGTAGGTATCCCGTCTACGGGTTCGATCCCAACTCTAAAATAATCCATGTCCTTCTGAATGACAATAAACTTCAAGTGCCCCAATGGGTGGCTTTAAAACCAGCATAGTCATCATAATGACAAAGAGACTTCTATATATATCTGTCGAAGGGTACCATTGAGCAAGAATCTCTAATTAATACAGATGATTCTCTATCGATGAAGAACCTCGAATGCATACAAAAGATTCTCTAAATTTCCTACATATTTAATCATTGATTGTCAGATCTGAAGGAAAGCTCATTTTATACTTGGTATTGTAATAAGGATTCATGAACATAGCATAAATCTATAAAGAGAGTCCCGGAGTAGACAATAATTCCCCTCAAAAAGGTGTGATGAGTCCGACCTCCCATCCTCTCGACCAATGAAAATTCCTAAGCCTCATCAGTCCACAAACTAATGAGCACCTACCTTTGGAACGTAGGTCTGAATGGATGTGGAATCATTGGATGTTTCCGGTTCTATGAAAAACCCCGTTAGAAACCGATCGAAATTTTTGAACCTCCCATCAAGGCGGTCTTCTCCGGATTCCGAGGGAAACAGTTATGTTCACCTATATATATAGTAAAGAATCCATAACTTTGGGTATAACAAATTTTATCCAGGAGTAGGACTTTATGTAAAAACTTCTAAATACTTTGTCTTCATCTCATTTATTTATTACTACACATGAAAGAGAGTCTATGAAAAATTATTGAGTGGATCAATAACATTAACTAGTTTAAGATATTGAATTTCAAAGAGTAAAAATTCATAAAATGAGGGTACATATTATTAACCCCCTCTTAGAAAAACCTAACTGGTCCTTGGACACTACAAGTGGGGAGACCACCTGTGATTTATCTTAGTGTCTAATGAAACCACCTGCTTAATGAATTGTTACATGGTACCTTTTTACTTGATATATGAAATAGTGAATGGGCACCACGACTCATAATGGGTAGTTTACCCAGGAATTATCCAAATGTATTATAATATGAAAATTTTATAATGATTTCACTGTATTAGAAGGGAAATATATTACAATGTATCTGGATTATAGACATTTCAATAAGTGAAATAAGAGAATAAATATATTTTAGGTATGCTATAATCTTTGTATATTCTTATATATGAAAGGGATGAAGTATCCATGGTCTTAATAATCGGGTAACATCATACACTTTTTGATAAGAATTATAATTGGGTAAGAATTGATCAAATAATTAAATTATCTCATTATCTTACAATCACATATATCACAACAGTTTATGAGATTTTGAAATTATATGGTCATGATATTTTCAGGTCACATCAGGTACCTTATAAAATTATTTCTTCTTGAGATCCCTAATTAACCTCCCATATCTAAAAAGAACTTAAAGAATCTATGGGATGTCTGGAAAGGATTAGCATGACATTCCATCCGTAAATAAAATAGAAAAAATAGTATGATATAAAAATTCTAGAAGACATGATATGTTCATGATTAATATATTTCAAATACTCATGAGATGACCATATTTTTTATTATAATAATATAAACCAATAATCAATTAATATGGATCCATTTTTGGCCTTATATAGTCAGCCTTTCCAGTATTCACATTGTTGGGTTGAGTTTGTTGAGACTTGTTTGATGGGACTAATAATAGTTTAACAAACTATTTAAAACATTCTGATTATTTAGAAACATATGGTGATAGTCCAAAGTCAATATAAAAAAATGATGGTTTTTGGTGAAGGAAATTTGAATTTTTAGTATATTTCCAGGTATTATTGAATGTATCTCCTCAATTAACTCTCTAATAATTAGAAAAAAAAAGAAATTAGCTTCGAGGTATGTGGGACCTTTTAAAAAAATTGAAAAGTTTGATAAGGTGCTATATCACCTGGTGTTACCTTCTTAGATTACATCAATTCATAATGACTATCAGATCTATAAATTTAAGAATTACTATATAGTTCATTATTATATATCAAATTAAGAGGAATCAGATATTGGGATTAATATCGCTATGGTTTAGTAACTAGTTCATTTCCTTGAATCGTAAAAATAATGTTCTGTAAGTAAAATCAATTACTTTGGTTCATATTTTATTTTAATACGATAATGAATCTCATGACACATGGGAGCATGAATTAATTAAGAAAGATAAAAAATCAACTATTTTCCAATAAATAATTATCATTGTGTCTTTCTTGGAAAAAAGTGACCTGATGGGGTTAATTATGGCACCCACACTATAACTTTTATAAAATTATTTTAATATTTATTTTTTAAAATTTATTTTCCAGCTTGGACTCAAAAATTTAAATTATTAGTGGGTTTTAAAAACTTCATAGTTTTTGCATGAACATGAATGAAAACCATACAATTGAACATCACTAGGTGGTGAGTATTAAATTTTCGTAGAAAGATACATGGTCTCTATGAATGATTCCATTGGCTTTGCATTGTTCTCATGCAATTATTTAAAAATTAAAATTTTTATCCATTGAAAAACAAGATTTACTAAAATAGTGGTCTATTATTCTACCCATTTATATTGAAACCTCTATAAGATCCCCCATTATCTATCTGCTAAGGATTACCTCTCTTATAATCTTTTACCATAGTCAAAATTCTTTTTTTTTTGTATTCAATCCTCATAGAAATTCCATAAAAACATTATCCTTTATCTATTTATTTCTTCTTCCTATATTATTTTTTAACAAATGTACATGATTTAATAGGTTTATGGTTTTCATGGAATTTATTTGTGGGGTTTTAATTTCTAGGTTTCCATTTGGTGTCTAAGGGTCTGTTCACCCCTCTATTTGAGGGGAAAACTTCTTTTGATAATATATTCAATAATTTTTGGAAGGTAGATCTACGTTAATACTTTTTTTAATAACTTTCATATTCTTGCTTATTTCAAACTATGGTTTGTGAAAAAAAATTACATATGTCAAATATAATTTTTAGCATTATTTTTATGATTATATTCCATTTTATTTTTGATATGGGAATAGTTTACCTAAATAGTATATAATTATATTTTGTTTAAAATATTATTCATAAAGAATTTGTGGAAATTCTTAGTACAGATTTATATTTAATTTAATGAATTTTTTTAACTATGGTTTTGACCTAAATTATAAATATTTTAAAAATTGAATTTTATTAAGCATATTAATTAACAAAGTGATGTTTTTCTTGGTAAAAAATATCTCTCACTTACTTTATTTAATTTTATTGTCCTATATGTTATCAATGAATTGAACATATATGAAATTTTGATAAACAATGGTTAGATTATTTCAAAGCAGGTTACCTTATATTCTTGTTTAAATTGCATAAATAACTTGATATAGGAAAACACCATGGGAAATAGTGGGTACAAAGGAGGGTCATTAGGACAACAACCAACCTAGGTTATGAGGAAACATTCCCAATATAATACCCTTGATGTTAAGAAGTGAATCTAGACAAGGTTTCTAGTCCTTATGCAACACTTATGAGTTCTATCATATACTTTTTTTACAAATTTAGGATGAAACATTGGCTAGAAGATAGTATATAGTTGGATGTGGATGTTGATATGACTACATTTATGGATTTTATTAGTATAGGGATCCTCGGTATCCTTACACCAATCCCTTATATTCTCTCACATGATGCATTATTTTTGAAATTTATTAAAGATTCATTCTACCTTTATGTTATTATTTTTTAAACTATAGTTATCTTCACCCGGATACCCATTACGTTTAAAATATATATGATATAATTATTTATTTTTTCCATAAAATAAAAAATTGGAATTTTATAATTGTAGTTAAAACTAGTATGAATTGGTTAATTTTGTAAAGTATTTCCATACAGCATGTGGTGGAATCCTATTAGGTATGTTATGATCACACCCTTATATAAACCCTATGAGTGTATGTAGATATTGTTTTATTTGATATTGGTAAATGAAAATAACCATTGTGAGATGGAAGGTTTTGGATAACATATTTTTGGGATACTAGAAGATGAGATATTGAGTGTACATAATTTCCACATTGATATGGGTGCTGGTGACTGTATTTTTATTTTATTTTTAGGAATGTATTTTCAGAGACCCTCATATACTTATCCATTTTAGGCTTCCTATACAATTACCCATTTTTGTATATACATTGGTATTATTTATATTTAGCCTATTGATGGGTATGATTATGAATTTCTTTGTAATGTTATATTTTATGGATTAATCCATTTATCTCATTTTATTCAATGCTTGGTTAGGCTATTAATTTGACATTATTTATTTCACATGCTTGACATTCTAACATATGGAATGGTCATGAAGAAATTCTAGGTGGTGGTTTCCTTTTGGATTATAAATAAATTTTTATAACCATTCCCAATTGAGAAATTTTGATTCTCGGGCACTAGTTTCTAGCCCTCAGTGATTGGGAACACATATCGATCCTCATAATTGGTTGACCCAGGTACTAGAAAGAAGCTCAGTTCGGTTCATTACACTTATGATGACTCATATAAGGGGTTTTGTGATGGACATGTGGGTCGGTAATTACAAAATGACATTATATATACTTTTGATATTTTGATATTTTATAGAGGAGGAGATAAGAATGTTTTATCTCATTATATATAAGTTAATATTATTTTTATTAAGAATATATATAGAAAAAATGATAAGTTTCCTTGGGAATTCATGGAATGTGTGGTTTTTCAGTATAATTCACACCTTGATTTGGATTTTTCTTTATATGATATTTTAACTCTTAGCCATAATTCGAAAGTGTGAGTTGGAGTTCATGCATCATTATTTCTACACATTTTGGAATTGATATGCATGTGATTATTTGTCATGGATTTTAATTTAAAATATTTATAGCTAAGATAATATTTCAATTGTTCTGGATGTTACTAATAAATATTTATCATTTTCATAAATATTTTTTAGTGATGAATTAATTAATGGGAATTGGTGAATATTCTTTATTTAAATTTATTTGATTTCCGTAAAAATGAAGGATGATTTTATTGTATGTTAGTTACCTAATAAAATGTTTCCCTCTTTTATTGATAAGTATATAATATTTTTTTTAAATAATTTCTTATTATGAGTATATATTCTTATAATTATATCATTCTTGAATATTTTTTGACTAATGTAATGAATTTAATAATTTTAAGAAAACTCCATGGGCTAAATTACTTGTTTGAAATCATGTCAATTGAAAATTTTATTTTTAAATTTTCTATGGTTGTAAATTGGTTCATTATAGTGATAAAAATGTTTTTATTTGGGAATCATATTTATCTAATTAATTATTTTTTATATTTTTAAAAATATGATCATTTTCACCCTCTATCTTGAATTTTTATTATTTTTAAAACATTTGATGCACATTGATTAAATATTTAGGTTTTAATAAATAAAGAACAATTTAGGGAATCATTGGAGAAAATAGATGAAGAAAAATAAAAAATTACAAGTCAAAATATTACACATTATGTACCTTCCTATGTATACTTCATAAACCTTACTAGCCACATTAAAATCAATTTTTACATGATTTTTACTCTATGGGTACATGTTATATCCCTTTTAAAAATGAAGGGTGAAACTATGCGACTACACAATGTCTTCTAATGTATCTAGATGTCATGTACTTGTGTTGCTAGTAAACCACCAACCATTTGTCACTTATATCTTGTGGTTTTTGAATGATACTGATAAAAAATGATATATTTCCACTACTAGTGATCTATATTACAAGTATTACAAACTCAAAAAATCGTTACACTACAAAAGTAAAATATCAATGGACTGCCATGTGGGAAAAATGGAAAACATTATCATTGAATGAATACATGGCTTGGTGTTTTTTACACACAAAGTAATTTTATACCTTCCATAATATTTTTAAATACTAAAGATAAGATAATTGTGAATTTGATGTAGAAAGGAGAGGAAAACCTAAATATATTTTTGAAGTGATCATATTATTTAGGGGGAGGATTATAAGGGGTTTTTAGTTCCACAAAAGGAAAGAAGTGATTCGGACCATGGGATCATTTCCAGACATTCTCTATTATAGTGTTTTTATTTCTTTCTTGAAGTATTTTATTTTATTTATTCACACTAAACTTATATATTTTATTTTATTTATTTGTTTTTGTGTTTTTAAGTTGTATTAAAATTATTTTTTTGTTATATTTTAGTTGCTTGAATGATTTTCATATCATATTTTTGGTCAAATTATGTTGAGATTGAAGTACTAATTTAAATCAATTTCAATTTATAATACCAAGGGACTTGTAGTGAGGAAACACAAAAATTATTGGGAATATGGAATATTATGAAAATTATACTTAATATATCCTTCATTTTTGGGTTGTAATTTCTTGAAATACTTATTAAATGCAAACTATGTATAAGATTGGATTTATCTGGTGATTTTTTAGTACCATAACAATGATTCATGGATATAATTGAATCCCTTATTGAAAAAAAAATTATTTTATTTTTTTTAATGATTAATAATATAAATAAATTTAAATTTATATGAATTTCAGAATTTCATATAAATGTGAACCTTGTTAATTTATCACTTAATGGAGATATATTTAATTCTCTTTACTTCCCATCAAATTTTGTCTTTCTATTAAATAAATTTTCTATGACACAATCATAGGGACTACCCATACCACTCTATGGGATAAGAACCTATAACTACTCACCATGTATTTATTATGTCTGTGGTGAAATATAAATTATAATATATCACAATTTTCCACTAGTGTGCCAAATTTTAACACCATTATTATGAAATTAAACAATGGGATTAATGGTTCTCTAAGTATAGTTAATTTTTCTAAAAAAATTATTTAAATTTTCTCATTTTAATTTTAAAAAATTAAAGAAAAATGAATTTTCCATGATTGGAGATCAATTATAAAATCCATTTTTATTTAATCACAAATTGTGGGAAGAATATAACACATATAGATATGTTGATCCCCCCCACATATTATGATTCTTGGGATATTTATTGGGATGAATTAAAATTTTCACACTTGTGGTATGATGAACACATATGAAATTATTATAAATGATGAACTAATTTCCTCAACCACAACCAACAATGGATCCTTTCCCAAATATAATTGATTAGAAAAATCCAAATATTTAATTTTTATGATAATTTCATTTACCAAGCCTCATATAGACCAAACAATCCAATTAAAAAAAGTAATGAACATTGGTGGAATAAATTTATAAAATGTTTAGTAATAAAAATGAATTAGAATAAAATAGAAATTTTTCATAGGATGTACAGTTGAATAGGAAACATAATTTTTCACAAACATAAATTTTAAAATAGGTGAAATTATACAATTTTTCCTCTTCGACTAATGAAATCACTAAATAATTTCATTTTTAAAATGAGAATCAGGTTTACAATACTGCTAAAACCAAATCTCTAATTTTTTTAACACAGTGTCGATGTTATGCAACTAATCTTAATTTTCATTAATTTCATTATTCTCTTTTTGATTTTCATACCATAAATTTTGAAATAGAACTAAATAATTTAATTCTAGTGTTGAATTTTTATATCCATTTTATTATAAAATCATAGTTGATATTTTATTTTCTATAAAGGCTTGGATGTTAATTTTTAGATTTATGGAAATGAGGAGTATGAGAAACCCATGAAGATGATGGAGATATAACCTAATGTGAATATAAATCATATGATATTTCTTTTCAATATCCTAATATAATAGGTATATTTGTCACAAGTTATAATTTATGGGATTGTAGAGAGTATTATATGACATGAATTAGAGTATATCATAAGGTACAATATAGGATACCATCAAACTTCCTTAGCCAATGACATTATTCAAAAAGGATAAATCATAATTAAATGAATCATGATAATGGTATCATACAATTATCATGGAATTCTATGATTGATAATACATATGAATGTTAAATATTAACATTCAAATTCTCTTTTATATAAGCTATCATTAATGATTATCATTTTATATGATGAAACATATAGGATAATTTAATAACGTATTTATGATAAATACATATATGATTAAACAAGTGGTTATAAATAGTTTAAAACTACATTTCTTTTACTCATACATATTGAACATACAATAAAACATAGATAAGTTTTAATATATTCCTAAGTCCTATATAAAGAAATTGATGGATTGGAAATATTTCATCTGAATATTAAATTATATCATGACTAATTCTATAGAAGCTATATTCTAATTCTAATTCATTGTGATAAAATGGAATACCAAGAGAGTTGATAAGGATACCACCCAATTTTCAGGATATTCAGTTGGGCTCATAGATACGTCATGAATGTAGGATCCCATTGGTTTATTCTCAGTGATATTTATCAAACTCATATTAAAACATATGATATTTGGACAAATATTATGTAATATACACATATTATTCATTTTATATTAGACATGGTTTCAGTTTAATATATTTTTGTTCTTTATTTAGGGTTCCTTTTTGACTTATGTTTCTTGAATAAGAGTTATTACATCATTAAGATCCCATTGGTGGTATCAGAACATTACAATGAATTTAGATTATTGAAATCATTTTGAAAATGAATAAAAATAGGTATTGTTTTTATTTTCTATTGGATGTCATAAGAAATGATATATAAGTTAATTTATTTATTATTGTATGATATATGATATCATAAGGTATGATTTGACCACACCATATGATATGTAACTTCAGATTAGGTGACTCAGTGTAATATTTACATTTTTTACATATTATACTTATGATATTGGAGAATTATAATATAATAAGGAATTGTTTTGAACTATTATATTGAATTAAAATCGAACATCATGTCATAATTACAATATACTATATATCATACAATACTATTCCCAAGATAATGTGATATCACAAGTCACCAGGATCCGAATATGCCTCGGAGCGGCTTCTCCCTCTCGCATCTCTTGAGCAAGGGTTTCCTCGTCGGCACTTCGGCGGGGGAGGCATGTGCGTTTCGGCCTTGTCTCCCCCTTACCTCTCTTCTCCCCTCTCCTTATCTGCCCTCTCATGGTTTTTTTATTTTGGTTCTTGTTTTCCCCTCTCATCCTCTCTCTTTCGTTTCCCTCGGGTTTGTTATCGATGATATCTCTCAAGGAGTTTCAGTTAATCCTGACAACAGTGGTCCAATATTGAATTCCCTGACTGCTTTAACCCTGTTCTGGCCTCGCATTCCACCACGCCTCCTCATGTCATACCTAGAGTGATGGTCTCATACTAGTTTTGGGATTTTCGGTTTGGTGGTCGGTGACTTTCCAGGTACTCCTAAGTCGGTTCGCTCTTGTCTCTCGTTTCTCTCCGAAATGTTGTCGTCATCTGAAGCCCTCAGTCGTTCATGTCTCTGCCCTAACCTCAAGCCTCTCTTCTACTTTCCTGGTCGAATCTAGAGTAGTGATTTCTTGAAGTTTTCAGATGTGGGGTTTGGCAGCTGACAGTCCTTCTCATGCGGCCTGAATCGACATTCTTGTTTGATGGCATTCTGGTTCTCTTCCTTCAAGGTGACGTCAACATCATCTTTGGATTGTTTTCTGATTTTTGGATTTCTTCCCTTTTTTCAGTGAATGTGGGTTCGGTTCTTCTACAAGATGTTTAGTGATGGTGCCATTTTTCATTTCTAGTTTATTTTGGTTCTTATTTGCTTTGGTTGTCGGTTTGTTCACTACGGTGATGTGTCGTGGCTACGACTGATTTCGATGGCATTTGGCGCTCTTGTGTGGTTTTTTGGACGAAAATGGTGATGGAGGACAACAACGTTCTTCTTTGGTGTTTTGGACATCGATGGAGTCGATGTTAGTGGTGATGAAGATGGGAGTGCAGTGGTATTGTGTGATGGTTGTGGTGATGGACGGAGACGTTGATGGTTGATGTTTGGAAATCTTTTTTGGTTTGGCACTGGTTCGTTGGGGAATGAATACTAGGTGGTGTTATGGTTTTCAGTGGCTTTGATGGGCTCCGATATTATCTAGCAGTGCGGTGGTTGAACGATTACGTCGATAGTGGTGATGGATGGTGACGATTACAGATTTAGGAGGTAGGTGACTTGACTTCGGCAGAAGTGGATGAATCTGTTCTTGATCTATTCAGGTGTAGCGAAATGTTTTGAATTTTGAACCTTGTTTCGGTTCACGCTCACCCATAAAGAGGGTTCATAAAATCATATAAATATAGATTTTGAGGACTAGCCACCACATATCATCTCATATGTTTTGATATATATTTTGATCTATACTGTTGAATATGATATAAGATATGGTAGATTATAATAGATGTAAACATTTTTATTTATTACAAAACCATAAAATATGATTCGTAATATGAGATATATGTTTTAAATTGTATCATAACATATGTATTATATGTATCAACAAATAAAATACATTATAAAAATTTAAATTTTCAATTTATCAAATATGAATTGAATTTGATAATTTATAAAATGTTTATAAATTATTGAAAAAGATATTCTGTGATATTTTTATTTATTTTATAACAGTGTTTATTAATTATATAATTATATATAGTTTATAAATAATTAACAATTGTTTATTAAAAATTCATTAAATGATATACATAATATTAATTGTTGATATTAAAATACCATCGGTTTATATAGAAAGACTTATAATTGAAATATAATGTTTTTATATGAAAATTATAATGTAATGTATAAAATGATTTTAAATTAAAATATATGAAAAAATAGGAACTACATTATATTGAATTATAAATTAATAATAATTTAAAATGAAAATGTTCAAATTGAAATGCCCTTTTTATGAAATTTTTTTGATCCATATCAAAAAGAATTTTGATAAATTGATATGATAGAGGTTTCAATAATATTAAATGTCTGATATTATGGTTATAAAAAATATTTACATAATAGATATTAAATATAAAATTCCTATATACCATATATCATATATTTAATAAAATGATGGGGTATAGATGAGAGTAGCAGTTTTAGGTGATTGAGGAGACCCTGATGCCTCCTAGGTTTCATTGAGGAAGATGAGTTTTCTATGGGAAATTGAGCTTGAATTGTTGGCTAGTGGACTCCACATCATTTATCTAGCTTTGGAAAGTTCTTTTTCAAAGGTCCAAGAAGATGTCCCATGTCCCACATGACCAAATATCAAGGTTGATGGTGCTCATCAGTGTGACTTTTCATTTTTGAAAGATATAGTTCCAGATAGAATCATTAAGAGAGGTAATACTACTCACATTATAACATATCAAGAGACAATCTCATATTGATTCAATATTTGATAATATTCGATTTAGGTGTATTTGGTTTTAAATTCAAGATGTAAACCCCAAAAAGTGGTTGATCTCACAAGTATTGTTTTGACCATTTGGGTATTTTAATAACATAAGTGTATTCTAATGTGGCATGGGTACTACAACATGATATTCAATTTTACTGATCTGAAGGGGATGTCATGGTGACTTGGTATGATTTCCCTTATATTAGGGACCCTTTATATTCAAAAATTGGATGTACTTTTTAATATAGTTTCTATCATAAATACCACCATTTAGTTATAGATTCAAGTTTTTGTATTGAACTTGATTTTATGGAATCCACATATTATTTATAATAGAACAGAGATTGTGGGAGTTACCATCAATATTTATAGGGCTACAGAAGAATCCATTTTTAGTTAAATCACTGGATTATTAGTAAAGGTATATTTGAAATCTAATTTTATTGAGAAAGTGGTTCTTTCAACTACTAAAGATGGTCTTAATTGAAGTATTTTCTATGATCATTAACCTGTATTTTTTCTTTCACTAATAGGATATAGGTCACTTTAAAGATAATTTTTAATGAAAATTCTTGTTCTTTCTACTCAAAGAATGGTCATTATCCTATGAATTGAAAGAAAATTAGTAATGGATATAGTTCAAGGGATGGAATTGTATCAAGTAATATTGCTGATGAATCTCTGCATTATCAGAGGGATGATCATAATGAAAATTTTATTACTCTCATGTAATAAAAAAAATGATATTTCCAAAGTAGTATATGAAACAATGAACACCAACGTGGAAGCTGCTATATCTTCTCCCAATTTACAAATGAATGACCTTGGTCAAAGGGTTTGATAAAGTGTAACAACGAAAACCAATAGTTATGGTCTCTGATAATGGTTTAAAGCATTAGGATTATATTAATTAATCGAATGATACACAAAATTTTGATGGAATGAATACTCAAGAAGAAGATGTGGGAAATATTGAACATGGTGCTATAGTCCTGGGAGATTTATACTTGAATAATTATGGTAGTGGAGATCAGATCCAGCTCACTCTTAGTGGGAATATTGATGTTGTAGATCTATTTAGGGGGTAGCTTGAAATTTAGGATCAAAGAAACCAGACACTATTTATGGCTTACATTGGTACATATTTCCTAGTACATGTATTGGATTTATATACTCCTCAAGTATGGATTGGGTAATCTTGGGATGTAGTAGTTAGTTAACTACTACAAATTCATCATGGAGGTTATTAAATACAATGAAATTATTGGAAAGTGGGGTAATATATGGGATGAGGATCAAAATAATGATATAATGCATCAGAAATCACTTTCTTATTGGGATTTAATCAATAAAATTAAAAATACTGATGATGATGTCTTCTCATCTATTCTAAAAAGGAGTTATAACCTAATAAGGATTACTCCATACTAAGGCCCCATATTATAACTATATCTAATCACATTATAGATGTAATACTGGACTAGGATAATTTATTCAGTTCTCTCTATATTGACTCAGATTTAGAAAATGATATTTAAGAAGGTAATCATTTGGATTATTGTTTTTATATTTTTTTACTTTTTATGGTTCTCTTTTGAATAATGGATGGTTGGCTCTATTAGATCCCATTCTCCACTCCTTTTTGACTTTTTTTTTTATTTTAATAGTAGGTGTCTTGATCCCCAACCTACTTTGGTATATTTTAGAAAATTACATTAAATTATAATATGAAAGAGTTTATATTTTATATTTCTATTAAGTGTATATGTTTATCTAATTGTGGATTTTATATACTGAATTTCTAAATTAAAAAGTTTTTATAATTAATTTATTTTATATTTTTTATAAATACTTATAAATTGTATAAATTCATGAAATGTTCATTTATTTAGTTTTATTCCATACTTAATTTATATATAGAAATTTTATATTGGTAATGGATTTATATCATATTTAAAATTGTTAAAACAATTCTATGAAATATAATATATGCATTTTAGGAGTTACACGCAAGGTAAAATAAATTGATTTAGTTTTATTTTATCTTGAATTAAGATTGTACCAAGTTATGAGGTTGAATTAAGGATTTAATTATAGTTTATACATATTAAGTGTTATATTTATGATTTAATTAAATAATATCTTAAGTAAAGAACCATGCATAAAGGGACTTTGTATCAGATTACTCAATTGCTTGGGATCTTTTGGCGATATTTAGGTAAGTTGGGGTTGGATACCAGTATAAATATTTTTTAACCTAGAGGGGATTATTAGTTTCAAATGATTATATATCTTTATATGAAAGGTTTTTATTTACCATATTAATGAAAATTATTTATATATATTTAAATATTGTCGACAATTAATTTGGGATATTATGAAAAACTATGGGTTTTGTAAAAATTTACACATCAATATGTTTTAAACATATTGATTTAGTGGAAGGAATAAGCATCAAAAATAAATTTTTAGAAGTGTGTATACATATAAAGGAATGCATGAGATAATATGGAGAGAAAATTAAAACCCCTTAATCAAATACTAAGTGTTAGATTATTTATATGGAAAACCTTTGTAAGGAACCTGATCATTCAGTATATGTGACCCTAAACATTACATTCCAATGAATTATCTTGTTTAATACAAGTATATAATAGATGAACATAATCATTAGGTGATTATAATTTATGTAAACATTGGGATACACTTATCTAGGAAACCCTAACCATTTTGGTTTTAGAGGAATAGATTCAAGTGAGTCCATATAATGGATTATCATTAAGAGTTATCCACTCAACCATCCAAGAGTGGTATCTGATATGATTAGCATAATTTCATCCCAAATATTTTCATGGATTATTTAAGTGGATTATCTAGGATATTTTATGATGAAATATGGATCATTTCCCACTAATTAATATGATGAAATTTAAATGGAGTTCTTATTTTAGTTGGAGAACTTTTAATAATAGTCATTTTTAAATAAATGTAAAACTTGATACTCATATAATAAAATATTTTTTATGGATGAAATTTCATAATCATTATCGAAAAACATGAACTTGAGAGGAATTATTGATAAGGAAAAAATTAATGTATGTGAGTTCTTAGAAAATAAAAGTTTGATTTTAAGTAATAATTTTTTTATTATATAAACATCTTACCAAGTAATAAAATATTGATTTTTTTAAAAAATCTTGATTCTTTTAAGTATCATATATGGATTCACTATGTGTTAAAAAAAAAATTAAATACATTATGACCAAAATAAACTTTTTATTTTCCAATATACTCAATGTGATTAGGTATGATAATAAATTAGAGAGTATAGAGATCTTATATATGGATTAATATGGAAAAAAAATTTATTCTATGTTAATTTATATAAATCGTCTGATAATATTAATCATTTCAATAAATGTTAACCCTGTATCATTGAAGTGTTGCGGGTTTATGAAATGGCCTTGATATTTATAGGTTTCATTAATGTATTTAATATATAAATAGTTAATAGTTTAAACTAAAAAACAACATTGGATAGTCTAATTTCTAGATTAGGTCATTGAATACTAATTGAGATTTTAAGATGGAAGGAAAATATTACTAATGAAATATTGGATTATAATTATGGAAGTATTTTTTTTTCAAACATAGGGTTTATTGTATTTTTTATTTGAAGGTGAAGATAAATTCTTTAAATTCTACATGTTATCAGAATATGTAATCTAATGTGAAATAATTTTGTGTCTAAATGTTATAATGTTCCATATATTTTAAGGGGATTCTAATGAATTATTTCATAGAGTTTTATAATATAATTTTTGATTCATGGATGTTCTGTTATCTCTCAATAAGAAAATAATGTAGTTAGTGACTAAAGATTATGATAATTAAGGTATCTGTAAATTAGAAGATTTGACGAGTGAATGTTAAATTTGGTAAAGGATTGAATCCAAACTATGTTAATATGATTATCTTGATTCCTCATAAGATTTATCTACCCATATAAATGTTTTAATAACCGAAATATTGAAAAGTTCTTTTGAATCCTAATAGTTTGTAACTGTATTTTACTTTTAAAAAAAGCATTATATATGTTACAAAATATTAACCACATAATTGAATTAATGGTGATAAAGGATGTTTGGAATATAGACTAGAAATTATGTATGAAAATGATACACTGATCGTTGATTGAATAAATTTCATGGTGATTGCTGAGATTAATTGTGATTCTTGATTTTATAAATTAAAAAATCTAAATAGTAGTGAGAAGGGTAGTTTTGGAGTATCTATAAGAAAAAATTGAAATGTATTAAAAGGTATAAGATTTGTTAGATCACTCATGAAGGTGTCTAGAAGATATAGTAAGGTTATGAACCAATAAAATTTAAGTAGTATGATGCTAAGAATCATATTTTTTATTGATATTATTTGTGAAATTTAGGAGGTGAATTAAAACATAGTGGATTCACTAATCAAATAATTACCATGATACATCAATGTTATGGTAGAAAACTCTTGAGATGGACATGGAAGGTGTTATATGTTATGAAATTATTATTTCTATAAGATCAAAATTTGTGAAGATCAATTGAGTGGGTGTTAAAAATAAAATATGAGGTAATTAGAAGGTAAATAAATATTAATTTATGATTATTTGAAGATTAATATGTTCATAGGTGTAGATAAATGAATTTTATGATGTTAAAAAACAATTAGGATAGTTTTTGAAGAATCAAAGATGCTAGAAGTCTAAGATTGAACCTATTTCAGAGTAATGGAAGTTAGGGGACCGGAATCCTAGAAAGATTTATATGTTATTTTTAAATAAATAAAATACAACATGATCCATATGATGGAAGACAAAGGAAAAAATGGAGATAGAGGCTAATTAATTTTTTTTCATGTTTTCTAATGGTTGAATAACTAAAAATTATAATGGATTTAATTGATTTTGCATATTAATTAGTTGAATTCAAATTCAAAGTGATGATGTTGAGATAAAAGTCAAAGATACAATTTTTGTTATTTTTAAATTATCAATACTAAAAGACTTTTAAAATCCTTGTAGATCATCGACATTAATATTTTTAAGATCATTAATGAAGTGAAAATATAAGATCATTTAAGGAATAAAATATGGTGGATTAAATAAGATGGTTGATATGAAGTGAGAAGATTTATTTTATTAGATAATAGTGGGTTATATAAAGAGGGTATTCTTTTAGAGATCAATGTTTCTAGGAATTTATGAGAGTAAAATCATTGATAGACCAACTTTCATGTTTAGGAAGATACACAAGGTTGAATAATAAAAGTTAATCTTTGGATTAATTTTTGAATAGATATGAGAGAATATAATCTCTATAAGATCAATGTTCTATGAGTCTAAAAAAAGTTATGATAATTAGAGTTCATAATGGATAAGTTTTTTCAAACTGACATAGATATAAAGGGAAGAATTAATGATTTCTGAAAGTAGAAAGGAATGTCAAAAATTATGGATGAAGTAGCCAATAATTAAAAAGATATTTCAAGTTATGTTTTTGTTACCATTGTAAATTGGAGAGATCCATTGTAAATATCCTTTTAGGAGATAATGATATAATTTTAGGAGATATCTCATTTTTATTCACTTACATCATATAGGAAATAACTATGTATGGGGATAATAACTGAACACAGTAAAGAGTAGATACTCAAACTAAGAAAAAACCTTGTAAAAAAATATGTGTGACTCACGTTTACTTATATTACTAATACATATGGGAAAGGGTTAAATATAAATTTGAGAGTATTGAAACTCTAAAAATTTCCAGAGATTGATTTAACATTAATGGAAATTTAAAATGAAAACCACTAATTCACCCCCTTATTAGTTTTATATATATTCCTGTAACTTCACTTGGTATTAGTGAAAAGGTTTCCTGTATTAAATATTAAAATTGGAAAGTATAAAACACAATAATTTAGTAAATATCATAGGCATTCCAATGTATGATGGAAAAATTTCTCATAATTAAAATAATTGGATGATACCAGATCTTCTTTAACTTGGGATAAAAGTAGTTTATATTTCTACTATGGGATTTTTTACATTGGTGAAATATTTTCGCATGAAATTTATGGATAAGGGAAAATTATATTTTTAATTTATGGTTATGAACTCCATTATTATGATCATACTTAAAGAAGTATACATGAAGGTGATGTTTCTTCAAACTACTAAGGAGACATAAGAGAAGCTTAAAAGGACCTTTTAAGGAAATATGAAAGTTAATTAAGAAAATATTCAGATATAGAGAAATAAATTGGAAGATGTAAGTATGAAAAATGTTGAGAAAAATGATGAATACATTATAAACAAGTGAATGATATTTTCAAGAACACTAAAGGATTTACAGACACTTAGTAATGATGTGCATAAGATATTCATTTGTTGTCAATATGTATTGAAGTGCATAAGAGTTTCATTTGTTGTCAATTATAAGTAAATATGTGAATGAAAGGTATTAATAAAAAAGTTGGTAAAGCCTTGGAGAATTGTTGTTGATTCAAAGAATTGAATGCTACACTTGACCAACCCTCTAAGAGGTTACAACTCTGACGATTGGAGAACTGGTCTTTAGTTCCAAGACTTGTATCAAGGTGATATATTTTTACAAAACTTTAAAAAGACCTTGAAATACTCAATTGGATGGGAATAAAAAAAGATCCAACCAATGTCTCTTAATTGGATGAAGGTTGTGAATGAAATTAGAGGATTGTTTGTGCAGATCCTCAAAGAAGAAGACATGTGTTTTAAAGAGAACACGTCACTCATAACAACAATGAAGGCCATACTTTATGGCTTAATACATGAAGAATTAACAAATTATCTACGCATCATCCACGATTGGTTCAAAACAACATATTGAAGATCATTTGGAATTTATGATCTAAAAAGATAAGAATGGATGATGCTTGAAGTTGAAGAAGAATAAAGGAGGCATGCTTGGGATTTTAAATAAGAAGGATGGTTTTGAATTTTAAGGAGGAATTCATACTTGGTTTTTATACAACTGATTAGTATAATCCTCTACAAAAAAATTTGGGCCATTCTTGAAGATCAGCTGAAGCCCTCACCCATGGAATATGTGGGAGCCGAGGGTCTTCCGCACCCAAGGGAAAGGCCTCGAAGCCAGCCCATAAGAGGCGTGCATGTGAGCCATGTATAAGCCCGTAAGAGAACACACAGTGATCAACCTGTGCATGAAAGCATGCATAGTGGGCGCTAAATGTGTTCTCGAGGAGCAGAGTAGGAACTAAGAGCGCACCTATAGGGTGAACACAGTATGGGATTGTCTTGTGGAGGGAGGAGTAATCTGAGCCGAATCCTCCATAGATATATATTTAAACCATGAGAAAACCGTATCCCGTTTTGATGTGGGACGACATTTCAAAAACATATATGAGATCTGCACCGTTCATCTCACCCCACGTCTAATTTGAGATTCACTCTCCATCCCACGTCCTGATTTATAATCTCTTCCACCCGTGGTCGATCAGAGATGATCTAATGGATGAGGAGAGAACCTGAGGTCATCTTCAACCCCTAGCCATCCTGACCCTATTTCTCACCATATATGATGCTGATCCACAGAGATCGAGCTCCCAACCATATTTAAGCTCGATGTTTGTGCATGGGGATCGTCCAGACGAACTAAATACATGGATGCATTAAGATATGGTTTCATGCATCAAGAAAAAGAATTAAAACATGGCCAAAGAAACTTATGGCGCGAGGCCACATCATGGAGCTTGAACCTTCTAGAAAATAAGTTTCATGTGGCCCATATCACATGCATGTGATCTTCTCACCAAGAAGAAGAAGAATAAGTCAAAAAGGAAGATCCCATGATATGAGGAAAATATTTTCATGGATTTGAAAATATTAAAACCGAGGATCTCAAATTCTTCATATAAATATTTAAAGAATATATCTCAGGGGTTTGAAGAAGAATCTAGGCGGAGCCCTCACTTATAAATAGAGGACCCTCGAGCCAAAGAAAAAAGATGTCGTTCACATTAGAGAGTGATCTCGTTTCTCTGAAGAAACAGAGCTACCAAGGAGCATCCCTCTGTTTCATGAAGAAATAACCATGAATCACTTCCTGGTTCATGAAGGAGAACCATGTGTAGCCCATTGCAAGATGAAGAAGATATTTCCATGCATCTCATGGGAGGAGTCCCGCGCATCCCTTATGCGGAGGAGAAGAGCGAACCCATTAGTTCGTGAAAGAATCTATGCACCATTTGTGGTCACGAAGAGAAGAACTGTAACGCCTCCTAGTTCATTAAGGGATCCAATGCACATCCTTTGTGTGAGAATAAGAAAATTACATTTTATACATACACTGCCCTAGGAGATGAAGAAGGTACCCAAGACACTTTGTGGAGGAAGTAAAATGCATGCATGATGCACATGAAAACATTTTTAGGAATTCAAATACCCAAGAGTGTAAGAACAAAGTAAATCTGTAGACTACACTAATTTGGGTTTGAAGAACAAATATTCATGACAAACATTGAATCCAAATTAAAATAACAAGTGTGTGTGTTCTAAGAACAAAAAGTAAACAATAAAAAGGGAAAATAAGAAATAAGAAGTATGTGTTCTTAAAAGACCACACCCATTGGGGTTTTCACACAATAATGAAGAAAAGAATTGTGCAAGCATTCATGTATGCACATGAAAACGTGAAGAAATTTAAAAGGAAGAATCAAAGATTTTGAGTGCACATGAGTAAACAAAAAGAAGAAATTCCATGAACTTCATGCATGAAAAATAATAAATTTAGATGATGCCAAGTGAGCTTCTCTTCAGTGTATGAATAATCGCATAAGTGTATGTGATTCATTCCAGGAAAACAAGGAGAAGTTTTAGTTTATTCAAATATTTCACAAAGGAATAATAATGTATGATATCCAAATAATAGAGGTATTGGATCCTATTAAATCCATGCATGAAGTGAATGAGAACTAAGACTAAATCTAGAAAGAGTAAAAAATATCTTTTATCCAAGTGTTTTGTAATTGAGAATCCAAGAAGAAAGATGGTGATGATATTGTGAAATATCATTCTCGCATATTATATTCTTGAAGATGTTTGGTGCACCATTGGAACAAATATAAGTGAAGACATGTTTTCATCAAAAGAAGAAAGAATTGCCTGAGAATTGTTGAGACCGAGAACTGATCAACTGAAGTGATCAGAAATATTGATCAAGGCCAACAAACATTACCAAATGTTGTTGAAGATCCTTGAAAATATTCATAGTAAAGTGTGATTCAGAAATCTTGTATGAAGAGATCATAATATCATCTATAGTGAATCATGAAATAACTTAAAGAAGGAAGCTTCTCATGTGACTTGAGAGCTAGAAGATCCCTATGAGATTCAGCGAGGAGAAGAAGTGTTTTGTGTGACTCTAAAGCAGGCCAGTGGGAATTTGGTAACACTTGTGATGTTGTATAAAGAAACTCATATGGGACCTAGGAGAGATACAGTGTGACTCTGTATTGACCATTGTATTTACTAACTGAATTATAGTGGAGAATCTGTGTTAGGGAGAATAACCAACACAATATAGAGTAGGTTTTTTAACAGAGCCGTGTAAATACTTGTGGTTAGTAACTTTACATTTAAAACATAATTCAAGTTAAGGATAAGAGACACAAGAAGAGTGGGTCAAGGCTTTAACTAGACATATAGGTATAATTGAAAATAATCAATTAGTAAAAAGTTTCAAAGGGATCACTAATTCACCCCCTCCCCTCTTAGTGGTTCACACTGATCTAGGCACTTCAATTTGTATTTGAGTGAGGTTACCTATAAAAGATTCAAGGGAGTATTTATGAAGTAAATATATGAGGATATGAATGAGAAAACTTAAATAGAGATTTCTTCCGAGACTCAAAAAAATAAAAAGAAGAAACAGGAAAGGAAGATGAAGAAGAATATTACTACTAATAGATATACACCTTATACTAAAGGTAATATGAAAGGTACAATATGTGATAATACTTATTATTCTTTTGTTGAATCCTACTCAGGAAATTATGATGATAGATAAATTAGTGATATTTAGAATTCACTCAAAGATCATATGAAGAAGGTCCCTAGAGAAGTAGAAAGACACATTGCTGAAAGCATTAGTGCTCTTCAAGATGGAAAATTTCAGCTAAAAAAAGAAGCTAATGCCATAGAATAAGAATTGGATAAAAGGTTTGGCATATCCAAAACATTAAAAAAACTAGTGTTGGAAAAGGAAGAAACAGTTTATATTTGAAATTAAATATTTTCTCATGTTACTAAATAATTTTAGGGAAGTATTTGTGAGAAAAAATTATTTGAGATTGTATTTATAGAATCTTTCGAGGCATTTGAAAAGTTGAAAAAAGTTTCTATGGTTATAAAAGATACTTAACTAGAAGGAAAATCCATCAAGCTAAAGGATATTGACATCCCTTTGCAACAATTTAGAAATGTGCATGAATAATAAATAACAATGCTAAAGGAGAATTGGGAAATTAAGCTAAGATCAGTTAAGGATGAGAAGAACTCTCTCAACAAGAAGTGTTTAGAATTAGTGGGGAGTTTAAAAAATAATCAATCACCCTAAGCTGAATCTTCCCAATCTAATGAAAGAAGATATGTTTCCACTCAAGTTTTCATTTATTAATATGATTCCAAAAGGAAAATAAGATCATCCCCTAATCAATGGGAAACATCCTCCAAGAATAAGGTATCCCGTAACCCAGTTATTTCAATTTCTACTTGTGCAATTTCATCTGTAAGTACATTTTCAAAACAAAAAGCTGAGAAGACATGTATTGATAAAAATTATTATAGATCCATAAAATCTTTAAGGTTGGATACTGGAATGATTAAGAAGAGAAACTCCCTAAATGATTCTCCAAAGAAAGGGAGACAATTCCAGAAACCAAAATTCACTAAATCAAGCTAGACTGATACTACAAGTTATAGAATGAGATTTTTTTGGCTATTTTTAGTGTTTTTTGAAGTTTGGGCATCAGGCCAATGATTTCTAGAATAATATTTCAGTATATGAAAATTATGGAAGGCATACATTCAGGGAAAGTAGATGTGAAAAAATTAAGAAACCTGTATAGAAAAATAAGAATTCAAAAATAAAGATAAATCTGTCTATCAAGAACAAATTTGATTATATCGAAGACTTCTATGGTAATTTCAAAAAAACTAGTCCAAATTATGATGATTGCTGGTTTAGTCCAACCAATACTCTCTTAGTTCATATGAATCATATACCACAACAAATTCAGGAGAAAGTAAAAAGAGTTGAAAAGTCTTCTATCGGGAATATTCAAATCACTAAAGTTATGAAAACTATGAAACAAACTATTTACAATAAGAAATATAGTCTGGATTCCAAGAGTGTCATCTCAACAAAGAAAATATACTTCTAATGTGGAAGTAAAGTCCATATAAGGGATCACTAAAAATAGGCTCTGGAAATGAATCGAAACAAGTTGAAACTAAAAGGAGAATCAATCCAAAAGAAGATGGGATTGGATTAAGGAATTCTTAAAGATAACAAGTTTCCTACGATGTGTTACTTGCTGACTATGTAGATGCCATGTGGATACTCCAATTTGGAAAATGATATGAAGAAGTGTTTAATTATCCGGCCTAATCAATTGAAAATTTATAGATAATGGTATAGAAATGAAGATAAAGTACAAACTAATGCAAAGGAAAAAGGGAAACAGGTCATTCCACATGAAGGAAAATTTGAATTTCATGATAGGTTTTCCATACGTTATAACCCAAGTATCTCACAACTACTATGTAGAAGGTGCAAGAAGGATGAACATCATGAAAACAAATGTTTACCTATTTTACAGGGCCAAATGGAGAAAATTGAACAACATGCACCAAAAGCTACAGCACTACTGACATAAGTGAAGAAAAAAATCCACACAAGTTGAAGGTGAATGGAAGTAATGAATCCATGCTAACAATGAAAAAAATAAAAATACCAAATGGAGAGGAGACATAAACATGAAGTGTACAAGAAACTTTAGAGCTACAAGGAAAGGAGTTCTTGGGTTAGGAGAAAATTCTCAGCCCCAGTGCTTCTATTAAGAATCTCACAAGTGATTCATATTATTCCCTTATAATTTTTTTATACATATGTGATTACATTGCAGGGAATTGAAGATGAAGGTCATTTTTAAAATGATAGTTGAATGATAAAAGGGGATAACTACAGGTTGAACTCATTATTTATGTTTTGAAAATTACTTGAAGTGATCCATAGTAGAAGATTATCAACATTCATATCTTCAAGCTTATATGATGATATTCTCTACTAAGGTAATTCAAAGGGATTTTACCCCTTTTTGGGGAGAAAATGCGAAGGATATGATATCAAGTATTATGTCATGAAAAATATTGAAATTCATATCATCTCAGGAATAGAAAACATAGGTATTCCAATAACACTTTCAACCTTTGGTCTTAATTTTATTAATCATATTTATTAAGGGGGAGTGATTTATTGATGAAAATATGGGATAAAAGGGGGAGATTTATCTTTTCACATTAACTTTTTAATATGTTTGGTGAAGTTTGTGAAGAATTTAGCATTTCATTGATTAATATGTTTTTTTTCCAAACCCAGGAATTAGAGTTGATATATTCTTAGTGTGATTTCACATGTATTATTATTTATGGACATCACTGAAAACCTTGGTCATATCTCTCTTTTTTTCTACACTGGGTTTTCCCAAGTAGACTTAGAGTTGATTAACTAAAGGATCTTTGCTAAGTGAACCATGTGAAATCATCCCACTCTTGAAACATTCCAAAAGATATTATCCAAAGGGAGGATGAATTGTTTTTGAAGAGACCCCACTAACACCTTTGCATTTGGTTTCCAATAAGGAGTAGAAAAGTTTGGCACACATATTGACCCATTCAAAGTGTTCTCAGGTGATATTGAGAACAAAATACAAAGTTGGAGATTGAAGTGCATAAGAGTTGAATATGTTGTCAATATGGATTGAAGTGAATAAGAGTTTCATTTTTTGTCAATGAGAAGTTAATATGTGAATGAAAGGTATTGATTAAGAAGTTGGTGAATCCTTGGAGATGTTTTTTTGATTCAAAGAATTAAATACTACACTTGATCAATTCTCCAAGAGGATACAACTCTGACGATTGTATAATTGGTCATTAGTTCCATGAATTGTATCAATATGATACATTGTTACAACACTTGACTAAGATGATGCAATAATCAATTGCATGATGAGAGAAAATTATCCATCTAATGACTCCTAATTGGATGAAGGTTGGGAATGAAATTAGATGTTTTTTTGTGCTGATCCTCAAAGAAGAAGACATGTGTTTTAGAGAGAACACATCACTCATTACAACAATGAAGGCCATGAATTATCCCTTAATGCATGAGTAATTAACAACTGATCCATGCATCATCCATGATTGGAGAAAAACAACATATTGAAGATCATTTAGAATTTATGATCTAAAAAATAAAGGAATGGATGATGCTTGAAGTTGAATAAGAAGAAAGGAGGAATGCTTGGGCTTTGAATGATGATTGATGGTTAATAATTTAAAGGACGAATTCATAATTGGTTTTTATATAACTACTTATTATATGCCTCTGCCAATAAATTAGGTCCAATATTGAAGTCCAGCTAAATCCCTCACAAATGGAATATACAGGACCTGAGGGTCTACTGCGCCCAAGGGGAAGGCCTCGAAGCCAGCCCATAAGAGGCGCACATGCGGGACATGTATAAGCCTGTAGGTGCACACATGGGGATTAACCCATGTGTGCAAGCATGCATAGTGGGTTCTTGGTTCGCGCCCGAGGAGAAGAGTGGGCACTAATAAAATGCCTTCATGGTGAACACGGCACAAGGTGGTACCGTGGAGGGAGGAGGAGAAATCTAAGCTGAATCCTACACGGATTGATATATAAACCATGGGCAAATTGTGGCCTGTTTTGATATGGGACAACATTTTAGAAACACAGATGTGATATGAATCGTTCATATGATCATGTGTCTGATATGAATCACAAACTCCATCCCGCATCCCGCATTATAATATCCTCTTCTAGTGGTTGATCCGAGATAATCCAATGAATGAGGAGATAACCTGATGTCATCTTCATCCTCCAGCCATCCTGACCCCGCTACTCTCTACAGATGAATCCAATCCACTGATATTGATCTCCCAACCACCGTTTAAACTCAATGTTTGTGCATGATGATTTTCCAGACGAACCGAATACATGCATGCGTTAAAGGTTTCATGCATGTATCGAGACAAATAATTTGAACATGGACAAAGAAACTGAATGTGCGAGGCCACACCAAGGAGCATTAATCATCAAGAAAATAAGTTTCATGTGACCCATATCACAGAAATGTGATCTGATCACTGATAAGAATAAGAATAAGTCAATAATGAAGTTCCCACGATATGAAGAAATTCATTTCGTGGGTTTGAAAATATTAAAACCAAGGATATAAACTTATTCATATAAATATGGGAAGCATATCTCTATGGTTTTGAAGAACAATCAAGGATGATCCCTCACTTGTAAATAAAGGACCCCTGAGATGAAGCAATAAGCTGCCATTGACATTGAAGAGAGCTCTTGTTTCTTGGAAGAAACATAGCTACCACAAAGTAGTCCTCTGGTTTTCAAAGAAAGAACCGCGAAGCACTTCTTGGTTTGCAAAGGAGAATCCTGCATAGCCAATTTCTATGCAAAGAAGATATTCTCGTGCATCTCTTACATGATGGAGTCCCGCGTATCCCTTGTGCGGAGGAGGAGAATTAACTACTTGGTTCGCAAGAACAATCCACACAACATTTTTGGTTCGTGAAGAGAATAACCGCGAACCATACTGGTTCACAAAGGGAACCCACACACACCCTTTTCATTAAAATAAGAAAAGTACAATGTATATATACACATTCCTAGGAGATGAATAAGGGACCTGAGGCACTTTGTGGAGAATGGAGAATGCATGAATGTTGCACAGGCAAGAATATGCATGAATTAAGATACTCAAGAGTGTAAGAACAAATTAAAATTTTGGACTACACTAATTTGGGTTTGAAAAAAATATATGCATGACACACATTGAAGCCAAATTAAAATAACATGTTTGTGTGTGCTAAGAACCAAAAGAAAAGAAGAAAAATGGAAAATAAGAATCAGTAAATGTGTGCTCATAAAAGACCACATCCATTGGGGTTTTCACACAAGAGATAATAAAATAATTGTGCATGATTGAATGCATGCACATGAACACGTGAAGACCATTAAAAATAATAATCAAATATTGTGTGTGCATGTGTGTAAACAAAAAGAATCAACGCCATTCACATCATGAATGAAGCATAATCAATTAAGATGATGTCAAGTGAGATGATATTTAGTGTTTGAATAATCACATATGTATATGTGATTCTTGCCAAGAAAACAAGGAGAAGTTTAGTGAGTTCATCTATTAAACTAAAAAAGAAGAAAGTGAGATATCCAAATACAAGAGGTATTGGATCCCATGGAATCCATGTATGATGTGAATGAGAACTAAGACTAAATCCAGAAAGAGTAAAGAAGATATTTTATCTGATTGTTCAGTAATTTAAAATCCAAAAAGAAAGAATGATGATATTTTGAAAGATCATTCTTGCATATTATATTCTTGAAGAAGTTGTTTGCACTATTGGCACATATATAAGTGAGTCCAGGTCATCATCAAAAGATGAAATAAATTATTGAGCATTGTTGAGACTGAGAACTGATCAACTCAAGTGATCAGAAATATTGAGCAAGGCCAACAGACCTTACCAAAGGTTGTTGAAGATCATTAAAGAAATTCACAATAATGTCTTATTCAACAACCTTGTGTGAAAAGAGCAGAAGATCATCTACAGTGAAACAATAATGAACATAAAGAAGAAAGATTCTCATGTAACTTGAGAGCTAAGAGAACCCTATGAAATTCAGTGAAGAGAATAAGTCTTTAGTGGGACTCTAAAGTAGGCAAGTAAGACTCTAGTAACACTGTGTGAGGAAGTATAAAGAATCTCTTGTGGGTCTCAGGAGAGATACAGTGTGACTCTGTATCGACCATTGTAATTACTAACCGAATTATAGTGGGGAATATTTGTTTGAGACAATTACCAACACATCATGGAGTAGGTCTTTGAACTCAAATTTGTGAATCCTTGTGTTCAGTGCCATTACATTTATAGTATTATTCGAGGTAAGGATGAGAGACACAAGAAGAGTGGATCGAGTCTTTAACAAGCCATATAGGTTTAATTGAAAGGAATCAAATAGTAAAATTTTTTAAAGGGATAACTGATTCAACCCCTCCCCCTCTTAGTGATTCACACTGATCTGGGTACCTCAAGTAATTTTCAACTATTGTCAATAATTTTATAAGAATATTATATGAAAGGTATGATAAAAAATTGTATACACTTGAAATTAGAGGTTACTTATTTCCTGATGAACTATATTTCATACTTCTTTCATATGAGATAAGTAAAACCATAAAATTTAAAAATAAGATCATGGAATAAATGACTTTAGAATAAATAAGAAAGCAAAAAATTTGAGAAATTGAGGATGAGGACTTTGATGAATTACAATACAAGTAAGTGAATGATGAAGAGTATAAAAGTATTATATCCATTATCTCAAGGATTATTTGAAAAGGAAAAAGTATGTATAAAGGTAAACACCCAATAAAAAGATTTAAAACTTTTGGAATTAGAAAATTTCCAATAAATAATCTAATGAAAATGGGTGGTGAGTGTGAGGATGATAAGTGAGAAGAAAAATGTCAAAGGAATGAATAGAGTAATTATTTAAAAGAGTTAAAAAAATATACCCAATATAAGAAATTGTTTAGTAGAAGGAAAAGAATGTTTACATTGAGAAAGGATTAATAATACTAATCTACTAATTATAGTGCATAAAAAAAATAATATCTTCAAAGGTTCATAAATTTTATAGATCATGTTAAAATCTCAGAAGATACCTCAAGTGGTGTGGAAGAATTGGGTGAAGAAACAAAAATTGAGAATATGTTAAAATCAATACCTTAGTCTCTTTGTGAAAAAAACTAAAAATAAATAATAATTTAAGATTAGAAAATAGTAAGTTAAATAAATAATTTATAAAAATAATGTTTGCATGAAATTGAAGATTTTTACATTGAAGAATCTAAAAACCACAAGTTAAAAGTAATAGAATAATGTAAAATTTGGAAATAACTTCAAATAAAACTTACTAAAAAAATTTATGTAAGAAAAAAGAAAAGTTTCTTGAAGCTAAGAACACACTAAAGTATATGTGAGAATAATTTCACAAATACATGGAAGCTAATTATAAATCATCTCAAGCTATGAACAAAATTCACCGAAAATCCCATTATAATTTAATCTAGCTAAACATAATAGTAAATATGGTATTACTAACAATGTTGGATCTACATAATTTTTTTTGAGTTTGATATAAAAGGAATTGCGAAAAAATTTATTCTACACCAACAAAAGTAAAGATTTACTTCCAGACTATTTTTCCACCATTCTATAAAAAATCAAAAGTTATGAGTACTATTAAAATTCAATAATTCTCACATAGACATAATTCATATTATAATAGAATATCAATGTTAAAAGGCAATTGTTGGTAATGGGGAGTATTTTGGGAATAAATTATACTTTTTTAGGTAAAACATTCCACTTCATTGAATTAATAATGAATCTAATAGTGTAAATATAATAGAATAAAAACAAAAGTAAAAAAGGTAAATAATGATTTTGGGAAGAAAAAATCAATTGATAAAAGAAATTAGAATCTGCTATCTCAAAAAAAAATATCAATTATTATAGTATATTTGATAAATTTGTGACCAAATATGTCACTATGAAAATGATTTCATGGAAAAACCTTTAGTATAGGTTGCATGTGTTAGAAAATAAAAGGATGTTGGGAAACAAAAGATAGAAAAAATATCTCTTTTATTTGAAGTTTATCTAATAGATAGAATAAATTATTATTCATAGAAACATGATAGCATCTATTACATAAATATAAAATATGATATAAAATTCATTAAAAACATTTAATAACATGATGGGGGAGTAGTTACCATAGGGAATGATAGTTCATTAAAATAATAAGAATTAATACAGCTAGAGTGGAATCTTGGAAGTTGAACTCCAAAGATGTTATGTTTATTAATGGACTTAAAAACAACATAATAAATGTTAGAAAACATTTATATGATGGGAATAATGTTATATTCCATAAAAATTCATGTATCATCTTGTTCTCAAAGGATGGAATACTTTTCACTAAGAGAGATAAAACCAGATATAATCTATTCTAAATTATAAACCCTGGTAACTATTTATATTTGATTATACATGATGAAAATAAGTTGTGGCACAACAGACACATAAATCATGGTCCAAAGAGTATGAGAATAATCTCAAAAAAAGATTTGGTGATATAATTACCAAAAAAAGAGAGGAAATAAGATATAATTTGTGATACATGTTATAAGGGAATAATGATTTTTATAAGTTATAAGATAATTGAGATTTAGTTTTCCAAACCACTTATGCTCATATATTTTGATTTATGTAGACTAATGATACCTCAATTCATAAAGGGTTGAATTTACTTTATCAATTTCATTGATAATTTCACTCAGATGACCAATTTGATATTTATGAAACATAATAATGAACTTGTGGATATATACAAAATATTCAAAAGGGATGTTGAGAAGGATCTCATAGTATATATTTCAAAGTTGAGAACATATTATAGAAATGGTTTTATTCGAAATTTCTTTGATTCCTACTAAGAAAACAGGGAATTAAACACTAGAATAGTTATCCATACACTCCTCATAAAAATAGAGTTTTGTAAATGATTTTTTTATTGATATGGTAATAACCATGTTGAGCTAATATAAACATTCAATGTTCTTTTAGAGGGAAGATGAATCTATGACTTAACATTTGTAGAATTGATATTTATATTGGCTAGAATAAAACATGACTATATATGAGATGTGTTACAAAAAAAACCCATAGTTAGATACATTAAATTTTTTATGATTCTTTTCATAATAAATATCAAGAATCTAGATTTTGTAATTTTTTATGATATGTATGATGAATGAATTTTCATGTGATATTCATCTAATGGAAGAAGTTATAGGCATTAGAACAAATAACTACATAAGCTGTTTTATTTAAATGATGTGAAAAAACTTGAAAGTGTCTAACGTAAAAGTGATATATGAGGCTGATTTCAAAGAAATAATGGATGTTAGGTAGTTAAATTTAGAAAATACCAGATAAAAGGAAGATGGTTTTGAACTTATGCTGGTTGATGTAAAATTTGATCTATATGTCAACTTTGAAAGTAATGAAGGAATAAAATGTTTATGGTTTTGGATGTTATAGAAATGGACTTAATTAGAAAATATTACTAGAATATAGGAATATCTATTTTAAAAGAGAATAAATTTGAGTATTGAAATTCAAAAAGATGCTTATTTAACTTCATGAACCTTAATATGTTTCATAAGTAGATGATCACTTGTAGTGGACAGATGTGATGAATAACGAGTTGGACCATATAAAGAAAGCATGAAAGATATTATTATGAGACTAGAAGGAAGGAATGCAATAGGAACTAAATGGTTTTGATGACTAAACTCAAATAAAAGGTGATATATCAATGAATAAGTCAATAATAGTTTGAAAATGGTATTCATAGGTTTAATTTGTGGACTTTGGAAAAGCTTTTTCACCCATTGAATTATTTTAAACCATCAGGATTTTTTTTCTATTACAACACACATGCATTATAAAATTTATTATATGTAGGAAAAATCCTCCTTCCTAAATAGGGATCTTGAATAATAATTATTTGTTGATAAGTTTTAAGGATTTATATTTTTCATTGATGGAACTATATTGTATAAGTTGATGAAAAACTTTTATGGGTTAAAACAACCCCTATTTCATAGTACTAAAACAATTATAGTTTCCTTGATGGAAATTTATTTTCTATGTTTTAATACACATGGTTTGTGATATATTAGAATCTATAACATGGTTTTAAAAAAATAAATGGATAAGAAATTTATTTAGTATAAAAGAGTTTTTCAAAGATAATTTTTAAAATTAAAGGAAAATATATTAAACCAATATTGTATGGTATTTGGTGTACTTTGGTTTTCCTTAACCATATTTGGATTTTAATAATTAAAATATTTTCTTTAAATAAAATATTCCACCACCATCAATGATATATTTTTATGAGTAAAATATACTTTTAAAAATAATGCAACAAAAACATAAAATACCTATGATATGGTTGGTAATAGATTATTTTTTATATATTCCCAATAACAGAAATAAGTGTTGTCATCTTGAGTACAATGGAGTTTGTGATTATTATAATACGATTCTGTACATAATATTATTTCTAAGAGGATGGTGGGAGTATGTTTTATACATAATGATGTTAATAAATATAATAAAAGATTATATTTGTCAAATTCAATGTGAATGTTACATTATAACTTAAAGGACTTTAGAATATGATGGTAACAATATATAATGTAAGGGGTAACATTTTATTACCAAATTGATCTCAAATAATATTTTGGAAGGAAAAGATCAATGATGATGATGATGAACTTAGAGATAAAGAAAAGTGTAAAATGTTTATTAAAATAAGAAGATTACATGGTTTTAAGTAAATAAGTTTCAATAGTTTTTCAATGAGTTGAATACAAGGAATGTGATTCATAATATCACAAGTATTCAACATGATTTTTTCATAGAATTTACATATTAATGGATTTTAATGATAGAGATTTATCATTGATACATAATAGGAATTACATTATTATGTAATGAGTTTAAAAACATTAAATACTATAAACATAAAGAATTATATTAGTCTTTAATATTAGATATAATACTAGAACTTATGTATGGGTTTTTTAAATATTCCTAAAAAAGTATATGAATTTTAAATTTGTTATATTATATAATTATAGTCTCCACTTAATTATTTTTTCTTGTTGGATTCATTTGAAAATTGAAGTGGAATGATAATTAAACTATAACAGTATAACTTTTAGTTATCCCTATACAATGTTCATCAAGTATTATTATAGGTTGTTATTAAATTTTATGGTTATTATGGGTGGGATTTATTATCCGGACAAGAAATATACTCATGAGACATAAAATGAGTTTCATGTACTGGATGTGACACAAATTATACCATATGAAGTGTCAAAAAATATGACTTCTAAATTCTAGGGGTGTATACATAATATATATTTACTCATTTTCTAAGTTTATTTGAAATACCAAGTGTGAGAACCTTTATATTTTGATACATTTATTATGACATCCTTAAGGATGATCTTATCAAGGGTGGTTGGGTATGTTTTTTATCATTACATCAATTTAATTTAATCAAGTTGTAATTTTTCATATCATATGATGAGTATGATGTCTTGTCCCTCAAATTAGATAGCCTGAAAGAGTTAATATTCATAACTAAATAAGGGACATGTGATGTGCTCATCCATCACATTGAATAGCATGGGATGTGTTCGTCCATCTGCTTAGTCTATACTCAGATAATTGAGAATATAGCAGTAGCTATACATGATTGATATAATTCATTTCTAATGGTTAATAGATGGAATATAAAAAGATATAATATAAAATGCATAACTATATATGATAAAATTGGAAGACATATGTTTCAAGATGCATGTGTTTAATAGAGATCACTCTAGATCCCTTTATAGATTGAGTATCCTTAATTCTTTGTTAAAGATGGTCCTTGATTAAATTTATGAATTTATGAATTTATATTTATTTTTAATGATATAGTGGACCATGCAGTCAAAATTCATAGTTAAATGAATGTATATTGAGTTTAATGAAACTTAGATAGCTACATTAAATGTTTTTTAGAGTTTATCCAAAATGAATTTTGGATGGATATTCAAGAGGTGTACCATATGATGTAATACAATATTAATTTGATGATATATTTTCAAAAAAATTAAAATAACCCAAAGGATTTTTTGAAATGTTTTCTCAAGTTATTATATAAGATATGATATATAGTGAAATGGCACAAAGTCTATTAGGTTTTAGTGTAACTGGGTGATTGATTGATATATCCCCTAAAGTCAATATAAATCATGTGATATTCTTCACCATATCATAATATATTGTGTGTATATTTTATAGGGTATGACATATGGGAATCCAAAGAATATAACATTCCTTAGATAAGGGCATTTCACAATGCATGATATAGGATATCATGAAATTTACTTAGCCTATCACAGTGTATAAGAAACTAAATTTTATTATTTTAATTTATGTTTATCACATATTGTGAATAACATGGAATCCTATTATTTATAATTTAGATGAATTATATGTTTTAATGTTCAATTTATGTTGTATATAATCTGTCATTGATGATTAAACTTTCATATGATGAAACATATATGAGTATTGAACGATGCATTTATATGATTAATGCATGCATGATTGGTTGAGTAGTTATAAATAGTTTGTAATAATATTACATTTAATTATATGTTACAAAAGTTTGAGTAAATTAAGTTAAGGATTTAGAACTACCCCAAGGATAATATAAATCATTATACGGACCTAAAAATGGAATTTGAGGATTATGTGTTTTCCTGGTCGATTCTCCTGAATCTCTTTTATATTTATTTCTTTAATTTTAGAGGTATTAGAATACCATGAGAGTTTAGGAGGATCCCACCACATTTTTTTTTGGTTATTTAGGTAGTTTTAGGGATACATCATATAATAAGGATACCTTTGGTCACTTCTTAATAATTTTTTTGAACTCATGTTTGAAGGTATGGGATTAAGAAAACTATGATGGAAGATACACATTTTGTTTATTTTATATTATACATGGTTTTGGTTTTATAGCATGGAGATCCTGGATTTGGATTTTCAATGACTCCTAATACTTAAAAAAGTGTATTTATTCCATTTAAAGCCATCAATAGGATCAAAACATATTTCAATTACCTTCCATAGAAAAAATGTCTATTTTTTCTAAAAGGAGTGAGTTAGTATGAGGGATATAAAAGAGGAAACATTCACCTTTAATGAATTTTTTCCATAGATAATTCTTTTTAATACTCTATATCTCTATAAAAATTTAATTCTATCATCTAAAAGGTGTAAAGGAATTTCATTTTTTTAGTGGGTTACTGTGAGAATACCCCATCCCTCGATAGACTGTGGATGAAAATATAGATTATGTAGTCAATATAATAACGAAAAACAAAGTCATTTCATAGAAGGTAACTCAATTTTATTTTTCCTTTCACTTCTTATAAGTATATAATTAATAATAATAATATGAAATCAAATAATAATAATATAATAATCAAATGAAATACACAATTTTTACATGGTATGTTATCATTTGATATAATTCAGGTATAAATAAACAACCATGACATACATAGTGCATGTGGATCAACATTCCTATAGAAAACATGTTTAACAATTACATTTAAATTTTGTAAAAGTACATATTGTACACCCCCTATTAGGATAATTTGTTTTAAAAATATTCAATAGGAACCCACTAACTATTTTATATTGATGCCCCCCATATACATTATTCAAATGATGTTTATCTATAAAATTAGAACTTCCAACCCAATGAGGTTATTATTTACTTAAAATTTGTTTTTTCTAAATTCCTTTACTTAAACCCACATTTCAATTTTCTATATTTTTAGAGATTAATAAATTTTAATATCCAATGATGTGAAGTGAAGTAGAATATTTCATTATCATCATGATGAAATTCGTAAAAATATTTTCTTTTCCCTTATTAATAAAAATTTTAAGGTCAATATTTTTTATTTTATTTTATTTATTTTTTAAATTTTATTCTTTCAAATTTTTATTAAAAGTGTTATATTTAACCACCAACGTAACTCATGGAATTTTTCTCAAGCTATATAAATTTAAAAATCATTTATGTGTTCTAATATTTAGTTTTAATATATAACATTCATTTATATTATATTTAAAGTTTATCTAATTGAAAAATAAAATGAAAATGATTATTTCCTTTTTCTTTATTAACTTATTATAATTTTTTCCTTTTATGTCTATTTTTTAAATTAACCCCCAATAGTAAAAATTTATTGATGATAAAATATACTATTGGAAACTATAGTTTAGACTCAAATTTCTTCCTACCATTTTTCATTGATCCCACATTTTATAAAATCACTTCTGTCGGTTTGTTATGCATTATCACACTTATATTCACTATGAGGGTGAGAATAGATTTTTTCTTCATGATTGGACCAGATCATTGAGAAGGGTTATTTTAATTGATAATACCTTGATTTACCAATTATTAAGTTATAATTTTTTATGTGGGAAAAACAAAATTTAATTTCCTGACCCCTCCTCTATAAGGCACCCTTCCATGGATGGAAATGATATGAGAGAGATAATGACCCCAAAAGCCCACCACCAATAGGTCACAAGTTGGCGACTAGCACTGAGGGTATATAATCAATACAATGGGAGGAACTAGCCTTGTATATTATTTATAGAATAAGATACAAGATTAGATATCACCCATAATGATCATGAATAAATATGAAGCAAACCTGATTAATAATATAATTTTATAAAAAATAAGAAAAACTAGAATGTAACAAAATTAAATCCTAGACAGCCCCCTGAAGCTCCAACAACTTATGAACATACCCACATGCTAGTAACACCCAAATCAATCACCTAACATCTCCAACGAACTGGAAATTAGTTTAAATACACGTAGGATTATTATTACATGTATAATTTGTAGTTTTTTCATTGGAACCTCTGATAAAAAATATGAAAGAAACATAATAAATCCCAGTGAATAAAAAAATTAAATAAACTCATTATCTAAACAGTTAAAGCTATTTCCTATCCTCGCCAAGGATTGCTCACAAAGTAATTCATAAAAGGTAAAAAGTATCTATCAAAATACTATATATATATATATACACACACACAAATAAAGTCACATCACATCAACTTCCCCACCGGTTTTTATCTCTCACACCCCAATGGATGTCATATTATGCTCATGTATTCCATAAGTCATCCTAGATTTCAAGAAATTGTGTCATATACATCTTGAACCACATTAACCCTGAAACATACTTCTCGTCATCAACTAATTCAAACCAATTAGTAGTATCAAATACACTTCATCCAACGTATCATGCATCACACACCAAGCCATCACAACCCATGCATAAACACATATGGGAAGACATAACCAGCATGACTAGACAAAAGTATGCGGGACACCTCAAGCCATTACAACATAATCAAAAATTTATAATAAAACCAAGTTCCATCATAGCTCATGTTATTCCATATACTATCACAGCCTGAATATTCCCACACATAACTTCATTCAAAGGTGGAGCGGGGATGAGTGATAAGTCATCCATCGATTCACTCATCATCTTAGATGTTAGAGAAAACACCCCAAAACATTTGGGTATTTATTTCACTACCAACTAAGGTGTTGAATCATATGAAATCATATATAGATATATATATATATATATATAAAGATATATCTCACATAACCATAGTAATGAAAATTACCTATCCTTACATTTTTCTATTACTACCTTCTCACAAAACACCCAGCTACCACTAATAAGGACATGAAAATTATGCTCATAGAAGAATAAAATCATTATGATTCATTCATCATTAACAATTTCCAATTAGTAATTATAAAATAAATATAAATTAATTTAAAATTATTGATGTTTAATAATTATTAGATATAGAATCATTAAATATAGTCTAAAAATTTCATTCATTAGGACCCATTACAATTTATTATGGTTTAATAAAATATTATACAATTATAACCAAAATGTTCTCATGAATTATATTACAATTTATGGATTCAACATCCATTCTCTAAGATAATTTAATTCAACCATACCATGATTTGTATTATTAAATAATTCATTCATCATTTCTTCCAACAATAACACCCTATACCATGGGTTCATTTTTAATACAATTATAATTCCATAAATTATGGGTACTCTAGGACTCAACTTGAACTACAACAACAGAGAGTCACTTTTCATTAATAGAGTCAAAGTATGTTTAATTGTTGGGAATATTAATATATTATATTTAAAAAATAAAACATTCAAAAAAATAATACAAGAATAAAATGATAACAAATAACAACTCTTCACTCATCTCGACCACCTCTAGTTCATCCCTAACACCATTTCACGTAATACAATACAAACATCCATTAAAAAAATTATTCACCACCACATCCCTAGTAAATCACCATCCACTGCATTCCAAAAAGTCCAACCACACTAGGTTATCAACTATATACATTAAGGCTCTATCTTCCAAGATTAAAAACAATGAGTTTAAAAATTATTTTCAATATGACACAATCACGTGGAAAAAATGTCCATAGAACTAAGGAATTTAAGTCTGTATCAAATAAGAAAGGAATCGTTCAAACCCAAACAATTATATTAGATAAAAATCCAAATTTAATTCTCATACTAAATGAAAAATTTCATTATTCATAGTATTCTACAACAATAAACCTATAACTTATCAATTACCAATAACTTAAAGTCAAACATATAATTATTCAAGCATAAATCTATATTTCACCACCATTAAAGAAGCGAAATTGTTAATTTTTATTCCAATTTAATTTATCATTTTAAAACAATTATATTTTGATGTTATGTGATCATTATAACCAATAATAATAGCCATATTATATATATAACACAAAATCTAGAAAATCAAAAGGCAATATCATCAAGCACAAATCATATGTGAATGCAACAACCCAATTCCAATTTTTATATCCTTTATTTTCTTATTATTATCTTCATTAGATTTATTCCCTTAACACTCAATGAATTAAATCATGATAATCCTATATATTCACATAAATAAAGTTAATTAATGGATATATTTTCTTGATTAGTGGTTTGATGTTCTCTAATCATGAATAAATGATTGAGGTTCAATCACCACTAAAGTAAACACCACCAAATTTAAAGGAAGAATCCATCTAACCAATCCACCATAATAAGACATTAAGTATTTCATTATGTTAATTCAAAATAATAGGAACTATAACAAATAATTCTATGGAATGATATATAGAAATAAAAATAAATAAAATATTATAAAGGAGAATCAAGATTTTTAGACTTCAATCTAGATGAACCAATGTGATTAGACTCTCATGTGTGAAACTAGAGAGGTGTAGGAGGTGAAGTGGTGAACTACGATTCTAGATAAGTAAAGATAAATAAAAACATTGATTATTTTACCCTCTATTTATACAGGATGTTCGAAGAGCCTCCAGTATAGAATAATGATATCCCTCTACATTGAGTTCCCCCTTATTTAAAGAAAATCCAATTTTAAGGAAGTTGAATCGTTAAAGATCATTCACCATAAAAAACCAAATATTACTCCTTTAATAAAAACACATAATGAATTATAATTTGATGCATCATGTTTCATACCCCATGAATCTCCCATATCCAAACACCATGATATAGGAGAATTTCCTTGATGGTTTCCCCCACTATGTCCACACACTATAGTATGATGAGGCCTCTCTCACTATTTTCTTCCCACCATCAATCTAGTCAACTCTTCCAAAACTCACAAATGAACATGATAATAACCTCACCTTCCCCCATGGACATCTCTTTGATATGGTGATATTCACAATTCTAGTTTACCATAAGGTGACACACTGAGATACATCTCATTTACATTCCAGAACACCTAAAAAGAGGGATTCACTATGTTCTTCAAAAATTTCTTTTATACAAGTGTATAACCTATGTGAAAAAACTACTAAAAAAACCATGAAATCCATTTCTCTCATTATATTCCACCTACAACCAGATCTCTATCTACAAAATAGTACACCTTATTCTCAAACCTCTAAAAAACTCACTCTACATACCCTAGATTAAAAGGAGATCCACTACAACCAACACCACTCCAAATTCTATAGTAATGTCACCATATAAATGGATATAACCTTTATCTATACTTATAAACTCCTATAAAATCCCTTAATACACCTAATATCCTTATAAAAACACAAGGGGATGGTTTTCAAAAAATTGAATGCTAACATTAGATACCCCCCAATCAATTCTCATTCTTAAGAATTTAAATCTAAACCCAAAATGGAAAATATGTGGTTCCAAACAACCATTCCATGAGATACCTCTCAAGTATATCACTAGAATAAGAGCATACATTAAAAAAATTCATGCAATAGGACATAAATATGTAACATCATAAAACAACATATAAAGAATGAAATGTTCTAATAAATAATATCATTAAATATTAAATAAAGCTTCAAAACAACTTGGGATATTGAGATCGGATATGCGACCCCTATCCCATGTAATTTCCTCTATACCACCATGTCACTATATGACACAAAACATGGGAATAACACACCAGCATGATACATTCTCCTAAAGGTTGTGAATCTATATAGGCTACTCCTCAAAGGTCTTATCATCCTCAAAATCCATCTCACCCAAGTCAATAACTTAGGAATCATCCTAAAGATATCAGTAAAGCTTCAATACATGAAATACAACATGTATCTATTTTATATATGTGAGAAAATGATAAAACATAATTAATATATGCTTCACCACCTTGAAAGGTCCAATTAATTAGGGAGAAAACTTACTCCCAAAATTGAATCTATATTTACCATGGGGTGGAGACACATTTATGAATAAATGATCTCCCCTGTTAAACTATATAATCCTTATCTAATTATTGAAATTGTATATTCGACGATACTTTACCACATTTTTTCACACATGGATCACCTGTATCTTATCTATTATGTTTTTCACCAATTCTAATTCAAGAATAGATGACTCAATAACCATAGTCTAACATAATTTTGATCATAATGGTCAGCCATATATTGATCAAATGTATGCATACAAATTGTGCGTGATAACTATTATTTTATGAAAATAATAACAAGGTTATGTGCCTCACCCATAAACCACTAAAATATTGAATTCATGAGCACAATATATCCTCTAGATTTTTGATAGTATAATTTATCTAATCATTTTTTTTTGTGGAAGGAATGTAGTGAAAAAACAAAAATGAGAGAAAAAAATATTATTGGAGACCTATATAAACCCTGGACAAAAATTTTCAATCATTATTAGAGATAATTGTCTTCAAATCCCCATAAAGACTCACAAATTCCTCTATATACATCCATAAAAATTGTCTAATGAGCTCAAATCCTTAATATCTACAAATTTCTCAAATGAGCTCAAATACTTAATCGCTACAAAGTGAGATGAATTTTTCAAGAGGTGCACACTCATCCATATAGAATCATATCCTTCATGAGATATTGGAAAATGGTTATTTTTTTATTTCCTTACACTTTTATTGGAGAACATTAAGTGGTTGTAGAAAACCATTGGGAACATAATTCTCAACCATCACCTTTTTGAAAACGAAACCTCAAGAGACAAAATCCAAAGCTATTATCTTCATCACCAACCACCAAAACTAGACTATTAAAGAATGATTTTTCTTAATTACAATAGGATTAACACCAAAACAGAACTCTAGAGCTCATTAAGAACCACATAATTAATAACCATAGTAATTGAAATCATCCCCTGGAACAACACCTGATGTCGACCATCCTCAGACCACCACCTAGGGGAATGTCCATAAATAACTCAATCAAGCCAATACTCTACCTTAGAATCAACTATCTTAGACTCCTCTACCCATTCCACCAAATATGATTGCACCACAATTTGAAAAAGGAATCCTATTCCATTAAAATCTCTTCTATCAAGATGCATTGAAACCAACTCTTCCATAACTCACCAATTATGCAACTTCTTGTTTAAGGCATTGGCCACAAAATTTCCATTAACAGCTATTTATGAAATATTATTGTAAAAAATTAAACCACTAACACTAATACAAATTCAAGTAATGTTTGTAAAATAAAAACATTAGTATCTTATGATCCATGAAGACTAAAAATCATTGACCGATGAGGTAGTGCTACCAGAACTTTAGAGAAAAAAAACTATAGAAAGTTAAATTTCTTGGGAGGAATAATTAAATTCATGATGATTTTACTACCAAGACCCATAATTTAAAATCACCATATACTAATTTAAAAAAAAAACAAAGATATATGTGGAGATTCATAACAAAACCCAAACAAAAAATCTCATCCAGAAAATGAAGAACCAAATAGATAATAATATCTTCATTTAATTACTTGAATATAGGTTGGAACTGGTTAGTCCAAAAAAATTGCTAATCCTTTCTAGTAAAGACTATCATAGGATTCACAATATGAGAGAATTAAAGAATTAACCTCATGTAATACCTATCTATAGAAAGAAAAATTTGTACCTCTGAAACATTATTAGGGGATACCTAAGAAGAAACTTCATCAATCTTCAAAGGATCCATGGATAATTTAGGTTGATACAAGACATTCCCTAAGAAACAGACCTCAAGGGGTTAGAACACACACTTCAAAAGTGTCTAAAATAGATGATGAAACCAAATAAATACCGATATATATATAAATACTCTACGTGATCCTCCATTGAATAAGAAAATACAAGGATTTAGTCAATCAAGAAAACTATGAACTGCTCTATAAACACATGGAACATGACATTCATCAGCCCCTAGAACTTTACTAGAGCGTTCATAACTCCAAATGACATAAAAAAACCTGTGATGATCATAATGAAATTTCAAATTAGCATTCGTGATATTATCATTCTTCACTCAAGCATTATTACATATAGGCTGAAAATTGATATTCAATAAATAGTTATCCCCATTCAACTAATTGAATAGATCATCAATCCATGGGATAGGATAATAGTTCTTCATTATCAGATAATTCAAAAAGTAGTAATCGATGGACAAACAAAAACATTAATATTCCATTTTGAAAATAAAACTAGAGAAACCTAAGGCTATGCAGTAGGTTTAATGTATCCTCTCTACTAGAGATCAAATATCTAAATGTGAAGCTTCTTCAGCTTAAAATGGCCCATCCTATACAGATATATTGTTATAGGGAAAACAATTGTCTATAGATCTATCCCAAACCCAATCTCTCATCAAGGGGGTAGAATCACACCATCTTTAATGAAGAAATCATGGTACTATTTAATGAACCTAGGAAACACCACCACTGATCCTCCAAAGTACTAAACATTAAACCCTCGATCAAGGAAGATAGAGGCTCAACATGCTTCTAACCCATATAAGGGTCTCACTCACCAATAGAATTCACCCAATATCTATTAGAATTATTGAACATGACTTGCATCCTAAAAAAATACATTATATAATACACCAATACAACCAATCCATACCGAGGATAATTTAATATAGCAGTATCAGTAAACATTGATTATCTCCCTAAAAGTAGTGCTTCCCCAACACCAACTCACAATCTCCACATACATTATACATACTCTACTTTTCTCCAACTAGCATAGTAAATTCTAGTAGAATTAGATGTCTCTCTCCATCAGGACATAAATAATATACTAGGGTGGTTAAAATAACAAAATGTATAAATATTAAATCAAACAAAGAATATACCCAAGTAGAAAATAAAAGGATAGTACAACGCATGAAATCTGGATTTGATGAAAATAGAAACACTAAGGCATGCGTATGACTATGAAATACTCCATGGATTCTCTATCATAGATGGTGACCACCTCCATGAATGATTTGTATTCATTATCCCTATAGATGAGTAGAATCACATGGATACTCTATTCCTACCACATCCATTATTTATTGAGTATATACTGGGACACCAATCTACTTCTACTACCTCAGATTAATGTCCTACAATGGATGGTCCTAAGAAGGGAAACTATTAGCAGGATGAATTCTAAGTAAGTTCCAACACTCACCCTTATATTGTTCATGACATCTACAACAAAATAAAACCACATCTGACTCACTGGAAGAGGTCTAAGAACCACTATATCTATTGAAATTATTTGAAGAAGGACAAAACCTTCACCCTAATGACTAAAACCACTAATTATGAAAATGAAACTAATAGATTCTAATTACAACCTTGCTCCACATAAAATCTCGAAAAATCCTATACCATAGTGATATATTCCAATCCATTTTCCTATAAATGGCCAATACCTTTGTCATCACCTCAAGAAATGTATTTATAATAAAGGGGTGACATGATTTAGATCTATATGTAACAACCTGAGATCTTATGAAAAATATTCTTTTTATTTCATTAATGTCTTGTGTTGTATGCTACACCAAGATTACCTTGTGCTATACGCAACACCGTATTAGCTTGCAGTATACGCAACACTATTCTTGGATCGTGCTACACATAATTTTGATAATAGTTATTCTACACAACATTGAGTGTATATATATATATATATATATATATTCAATGTATAAATATGGTTGAATTCTGTTATACGAAACAACAAAGGATTCTTGCACAACACGCAACCCTGACTTGGCTTGCATTACACACAATCGCAACCTTCCTCGATAGCGTGTGTTGTACGCAATACCTGGTTTTACTAAACAACGATATATTATTATAAAATTATTATGAACTAGCCGTTATAAATAGTATTAACAGAAATTTTAATTTTATAACATTATTATTCATCTTACACATTTTCTAGAACATGGTAAAAGTACAAAATAAATTTTTCAGGTAAAATAAGTATTTTTCAAAAAATGCAGTTTTGCCGCCTTTTGATGGCGCATCCACTTTAAATCTAGTTTTTGACATGTTTATAAGTTCAATTTGACAAAATAAAATTCCTCTTTGGAATCAGGAAATATAATTTTACTTTGGACAAATCTTTCATATTATTCTGGTAACTTTCATATTTTGATGAATAGTAAAAACACGCTATATTTTAATTAAAAACAACTTTTTTAATCGCAATAATTTATATGGGTAAATTATAATATTGAATGGTTTTAAAGTATAAATAGAATATATTTTTACCATTTAATATAATTTATGTCATTAACATTGATTTTACATTAAATTCGTATGTTAAATCAATTCAATCTTTTCCAATGTTTTAAAGAAAAACCCGTTTTCTTTCGACAACAGGATTAAATTTAATTTAATTTCTGCAACTTTTTTGTATTGAATTTGGAAAAATGGATTCCATATTTGGAATCAGTGGGTCCAAATTATGTTAATAAGCTACTTTTTATTTTTGGGAATTATGAATAGTAACTACGGTAAATTTTATTTACCATAGTTAAAGGTAAATCTGGTAATTATGGGTAAATATAATATTATAAAATTACCCTAACACATGTAAAACTTCTATTGGATGGCTAAAAGTATACCAATATCACCTAAGGGTCGGATTAGATTCATTTAATGGACTTTTTCCCATGAAAATAACTTAATTATTATTAAAACCAAAGAAAGTGACAACATGTCACTCTCTTAAATCTTATAAGTATATAAATTTTAATTTAGTGATAAACTTCATGAAACATCTAACGTGAGTAGTATCCAGAAAGATAATAAAATTATATTCATCATATGAATTTAATTATAATTTTCAGGGATTAAATAATTATCATTAATTATGACACAATAGTGATGCAGAAATTGTTTATCTAGTGAAAAATCAAGAATGTAGTTTTCATTAAACTAATAGTGACCATAAAATACATAAAACCCTGACCCAAACTTATTTTTCATGTAAATGTAAACCTTAATAATCCAATGGCCGAATATTGGACCATTTGGAGCCTTATAAAAGCAATTATGACACTTATATTATTTTATCTTAAATGATGCCAAAGTTGTCACCTTCATAATTTAATAAATATAACAATTTAAATATTTTTATTTTAAGATGATAAATTCGATTAAAAGTATTATTATTAAAGTTAATAGATTTATATTCATCATAGGATTTTATTTTTAATTTTTATGCAATAAATCGGTATATTAAATAATTATACAATAATGTTGTAGTAATTATTTTATTAAGAGATAAACCAAATAAATGGTATTAAAAATCATAAAATAAATGTTATATGAACTATTTAATGTGATCCACTAATTTTATAGATACATATGACCATTTATGAATCTATTAATGCTTTTAGTTTGAACTTATCTTCTGTATATATTTTATTTAAATTCAAATAAATGAATAGTGTCAAAATTGTCACTATTGTTATTTTATAAAAATAACATATTATAAAATTGTTTAAAAATGACAAAAATATTTAAAAATTATAAATTTAAATTTATAGGGTCTATAATGTTATAAAGTAACCAATTATGGAAAATTCACAACAAATAAGTAATTATGTTTTATAATTTAAAATTTAGAATTTTATTACCACAAATAAACTAAAATAGATTAAATAAGGATAAATCAAAATGATAAGGTTTAAAATAAGATCGAAACATGTCTAAATTTTATTGGTTGATGAGATTACAACCCTATCTCATCTAATCTTCGAATATGAGTCATTTTTGGATGTTTTTATGTGGAGTTTGAATTTATATTAAACTAATATTTTTGAGGATTCCAAAGGTGCCCCTCTCCTCCCTTGTAAAAGGGCACCTCCTCCCTCTCTTCCTCACACCACATTGAGCCTTCTAGCTCAGCAAAACCCTGAAACATTCTCTTCTAAACTTCCCTAGAAATATCCTAGAGGTCCTGGTCATCTTCAAAGACCAATTTTAGTGTTCTAGGATGAGGTCTCAAAGAGGCTCTTCAAAGAAGAGGTAATTTCCATTACCGATTCTTTCACCTTTACTTCTTCTTCCACTTATTCTTCTTAGGATGTTTCATTATGAAGTAATAACATCAGTATCAATAATATACTGATATGTTATTATCAGTATGAAACAACCCTATTTCACCATCTATCCATCCTACGGAAAACGAAATCACCGCGCGTGCGTACGTACGGAATACCGTCTCCCAGCCGTGGTGTAATATATTTTCCACCACCACCTTACTTGGATGGGTATAATGGTGTAAATAATAACTATATATGATTATTGTAAAGTGATATTGGTTCTATAATAGTATACATAAAATCCAATAAAATTCCACGATCATGGGAACGATATCATCACTCGTGCGTACGTACGGAATACCATCTCCACGACGCGATGAGATTCATTCTCAATGATTAACCATTCATAAATGATTATAAAGTATATATAATAAGTAATCATGAAATATATGAAATAATAATGATACTGGATTTATGTATATATATTTTAATGTCATCCAGTTAATTCCATTCAATTCAATGAGGAAACAAAAACAACGTTCATTCGTACGTACGGCCTACCGTCTCCATGAACGGTGTATTTCTTTCCATTTATCAATCTATTATATATATGTATATTCTGAATATATATTATATATAAATCATGTTTTATATTCTGGAATTAATTAATTATGATATAAGTAATCATATGAATAATTACAAGTCAAAACACGGATGACAAATGAAACGATTTTGCCCAAAATTCTCTTTAACATGGAATTTACAAAAGAACGGGAAATATAAAGTCATAAGTGAACAATAAATGATATCATAACAATAAATATTATTCTGTAATAATTCAATGACATTATTTAAATAATTATACATGAGGTTCTGATACGTACGAAGCATATCGGACCTAAGTTAAGGGATAATTTTGCAAATCTCATTGTTATCCGAGATTGCTTATTCGTAAGTAATTACTGGGGGCATTTCTATAATCCATGTCCATGGTTTATAAAAGTTTATTCATGTATTTTTAAAGACCCTTTCACCCATTTGTTTACTTTTACTACATCTATCTATGGAATCTTTCTATTACGAGGTACTTTTTGACTTTTCCGGCAAAAGTACGAGAAGAATGTTTTTTAACTTATATGGCATGAACGGAATTTTACGGTTTTATAAAGACTTATTTGCATGAAGCTTCCTTCAAAAGATTTCATGACTATTTTCAACAAAATATCTTCCTTTTAAAATAGCATGACTTTTTGTGAAAAGAAATTGATTTTGAATAAGAAAAGATATTTTCCTCAAAAATTCATTTCAAATGTTTTATCAAAACAATTTTCCATCTAAGATGAAATTATTTTATATGCGTATGTTTTAAGCTTAATGTATATATAATTTACATGGTTCACTTTTCATATGATGAAATTTCGGTTTGTTTTATATGGATTATGAAATGATGGGATGATGTTTATGAAACCCATTTTATTCTTTGGGTTATGATGAATGTTTTAAGTTTATTTTGTGGCACAAGTAAGAATGATTTCATTATGAGATGGGTGGGACCTATATCTCCCCCAAATGAATTGGGTAAAGATTTTATATCTCATGAGATAGACATGGCTGGAATGGTAAGTTAATCCGGTTCAGTGTTTCAGGACTGAAACGGGGAGTGAACTCGATTCAGAATGGGACTTTGTCCACTAAGATGGTCTTGGCAGCAAAGCCTTGGCTACTATGGAAATCATTACATGTGCTTAATGGATTACACAATTACATGTTTTATTCCCATGTTATGTTATCATGATTTATGTTCCATTATTATCTATGCCTTATGTTCTTCCATGTTTTATGTCATTTCTCATGCGTTTGAAGTTTAAACATTATTTTCATGTTTTTAAGTTCAAATGTATATTTTATGTTTTATTTTATCCATGCTTACCCTTACTGAGCATTTGAGCTCACCATTTTTATGTTTTCTTTTCCCCAGGATATAAAGAAAGTTTTTAGGTAAGAAAAAAAGGGGGAAGATCTTTATGGGAGATGTTGAAGATCTTTCAAAATGATTAGAAGATTACGTTCCATGTTTCCAAAGACACTAAACTATTACGGTCCTTGTGTGTCTGTTTTTGTTATGTATTAAGTATTCCGCAAAAGTAATGTAATGTATTTGTACGTCAATCTTCGGGTCTCTACAGTTGGTATCAGAGGAAAAGTTTAGTCGACTTTTGGAAACTAGAATGCGAGAACTTTAGTGAGATCCCTGGAGATATTTCAAAGGTATGTCTAGGGATGTCCCTAAGGTTAAGAATAAGAATAGGTTATAGTCCTAGAATTATAGTAACGATATTAGAATTAAACCTAGGATGTTAGATGTTGAAGGTACTCCCCCTTGATTATGTTATTATCCTTGTATGATTTTTGCCTCTCACGGAATTCTTTGTGTGTTTTAGTTAATGGAGGGAACCAGAAAGAATTCGGTTATCATTGAATCCAATGGACAAATTGGTGACTATGAGCAAAAAAATTTTGTAATTCATAGAGAGAAAGATATTGTGATTATGGTAAACCATTCATCGTGATATATGATTAAAAAAATGAAATTTAGTTGTATGCCTAATTCATCAAATAAGAGGAAGATATAATTTTTTGCATGTTCGCATGTTGAGGAGCATAAAGAAAGGAAGATTGAGATTTTGAAAGAAGGGAAGAAGAACCTTGAGGAATACCTCAAATGGAGGGACAAATGTTATCTGTGTGGAGAAAAGGGACATAGAGTGATAGACTGTTATGGAGTTCAATGTCTTATTTGTGGAGAACATGGGCATTACCCAACTCAATGCCCTGACCTAAAAAGTTACTTCTAAATTAAGGAAGTACTTATTCCAGTACAATCATTGAAGATGATGGTTTGAAGTGTTTATGTATTAGTATTCAAGAATAATTTTATTGAGGTACTTTTATGGTATATTGGAATATCTATGTATTGGTCTATTGTGGTTTTCAATAATTTTATGGTACCGGTAACCATGGAAAGTGATTGAGATATTTTTGGAAAAAAGATGATATGCGCATAATGAAGGGATAAAGAGAAAATGAAATGTTTGACAGTATTCATGAGCTCATGACTGATATAAGGAAATAGTTATATCGTGGTTTGAGGTTTTGGTATGTTAAAAGAGTTAACTTTTGATAGCACTCATGTTTTCACTAAGATTCAATGTGTATTCATTTTTCAAGAGAATACATGATTAAGGCCATAGAATGTTTGGAATGTGACCAACAAGACATATCTCATGATATACGGGGAACAACGATGGTACTAACATGCTTGTTATATGATCTCTTTGGTAATCGTTTTTATAATAATATTAGATTGGACAGAAGTATTTTGGATAAGCCTAATGATTAGAAATGATTGTGATGGGCATAAGTTAGAATTGTTTAAGGATAGATCTTTTTCCGATATTATTTATGGGATGTTATAGTAATGTAGTTTTAGAAAAAGGACAACATTCAGGATGGGTGACAGCCCATCGCGTCGGACAAGGCTGTGGGAATCGAACCCACAACCGAAGTGTGACTGGCCTTTATCGCCTACCACTAGCCTACGGGAAGTCCCTGGTTTGTAGAAACTAGATTTATTTTGTTAAGAGGTACGATATATGATGTATAAGTTCATTTATGGAACCATATACGATTAATCTAACCATAAGATGGACTTATAACTTTTCTAACCTTTTGTTTGAGACAGATGGAATGACCCATCATTCTATCACATGATCTGCTAACACATCACGAAAGACAAATTCAACTTCATTTCATTAAGAGATGAAGTGGAAATTGTCCAAATAACAACCAATGGTGAGACTATACCAAAATCACGAAAGTATTTCTTCTAATTCCAATTTCATCAACTTTAGGGAAATGATCTTGAAAACCAAAAATGTTGTCCTAGTTCGCTTATATCTGATGAATCAGATGGTACCTTAGATCTTCACAAATTTATGGCTTTGTGATTACTGGCTTTTCCATATCCATGTTCTCTACCACTCTCCATCAGAACATGATGGTTAGATTTCTCTTCCATATCCATATTTTCACCTATGTGGAAACCCAGTGATTAGTTTATTTAGGTAACCATTACATTTCATACATTTGTTTTTAAAGATTGGTTTTGGTATTCCTTTTTATGATGTGGGTTTCTATTAAAGAAACTTTAGAATAGTAAACCATTTATAACCCCGACGAATTTCGAGGGAGAAATTCATTTTAAGGGGGGTAGAATGTAACAACCCGAGATTTTATGAAAAATATTCTTTTAATTTCATTAATGTCTTGTGTTGTATGCTACATCACGTTTACCTTGCGCTATACCCAACACCTTATTAGCTTGCAGTATACGGAACACTATTCTTGGATCGTGCTACACACAATTTTGATAATAGTTATTCTACACAACATTGAGTATATATATATATATATATTCAATGTATAAATATGGTTGGATTCCGTTATATGAAACAATGAAGGATTCTTTCACAACACGCAACCCTGACTTGGCTTGCATTACACGCAATCACGACCTTCCTCGATAGCGTGTGTTGTACGCAATACCGGGTTTTATTAAACAATGATATATTATTATAATATTATTATGAACTAGCCGTTATGAATAGTATTAACTAAATTTTGAATTTTATAACATTATTATTCATCTTACACATTTTCTAGAACATGGTATAAGAACAAAATAAATTTTTCTGGTAAAATAAGTATTTTTCAAAAAATGCAGTTTTCCCGCCTTTTGATGGCCCACCCATTTTAAATCTAGTTTTTGACATGTTTATAAGTTAAATTTAACAAAATAAAATTCTTCTTTGGAATCAAGAAATAAAAATTTACTTTGGATAAATTTTTCATATTATTCTGGTAACTTTCATATTTTGATGAATAGTAAAAACATGATATATTTTAATTAAAAACAACTTTTTTCAACGCAATAATTTATATTGTTAAATTATAATATTGAATGGTTTTAGAGTATAAAAAGAATATATTTTTACCATTTAATATAATTTATGTCATTATCATTGATTTTACATTAAGTTCGTAGGTTAAATCAATTCAATATTTTGCAATGTTTTAAAGAAAAACCAGTTTTCTTTCTAGAACAGGATTAATTTTATTTCTATTTATAAAACTTTTTTGTATTGAATTTGGAAAAAAGGATTCCATATTTGGAATCAGTGGGTCCAAATTATGTTAATAAGCTACTTTTTACTTTTCGGAATTATGAATAGTAACAACGGTAAATTTTATTTACCATAGTTAAATGTAAATCAGGTAATTAAGGGTAAATATAATATTATAAAATTACCCTAACACAGGTCAAAATTCTATGGGATGTCTAACAGTATACCCATATCACCTAAGGGTCGGATTAGATTCATTTAATGGACTTTTTCCCATGAAAATAACTTAATTATTATTAAAACCAAAGAAAGTGACAACATGTCACTCTCTTAAATCTTATAAGTATATTAATTTTAATTTAGTGTTAAACTTCATGAAACATAGAACATGGGTAGTCTCCAGAAATCTAATAAAATTATCTACTTCATATTAATTTATTTATAATTTTTAGGGATTAAATAATTATCATTAATTCTGACACAATAGTGATGTAGAAATTGTTTATCTAGTGAAAAATCAAGAATATAGTTTTTATTAAACTAATAGTGACCATAAAATACATAAACCCTGACCAAAATTTATTTTTCATGTAAATGTAAACCATAATAATTCAATGGTCGAATATTGGACCATTTGAAGCCTTATAGAAGTGATTATGACACTTATATTATTTTATCTTAAATGATTCCAAAGTTGTCACCTTCATAATTTAATAAATATAGCAATTTAAATACTTTGATTTTAAGATGATAAATTCTAGTAAAATTATTATTGTGAAAGGTAATAGATTTATCTGCATCATAGGATTTTATTTTTAATTTTTATGCAACAAATCAGTATAATACATAATTATAAAAAAATGTTGTAGTAATTATATTATTATGAGATAAACCAAATAAATGGTTTTAAAAATAATAAAATAAATATTATATGAACTACTTAATGTGATACACTAATTTTATAGATACATATGACCTTTTATGAATCTATTAAAGCTTTTAGTTCGAACATATCTTCTGTATATAATTTATTTAAATTCAAATAAATGAATTGTGTCAAAATTGACACTATTGTTATTTTATAAAAATAACATATTATAAAATTGTTTAAAAATCACAAAAATATTTAAAATTATAAATTTAAATTTATATGGTATATAATGTTATAAATTAACCATTTATGGAAAATTCACAACAAATAAGTAATTATTTATTATAATTTAAAATTTAGAATTTTATTACCACAAATAAACATAAATAGATTAAATAAGGATAAATCAAACTGATAAGGTTTAAAATAAGATCCAAACGTGTCTAAATTTGATTGGATGATGATATTACAACCCTATCTCATCTAATATTCGAATATGAGTCATTTTTGGAGGTTTTGATGTGGGTTTTGAATTTATATTAAACTAATATTTTTGAGGATTCAAAGGTGCCACTCTCCTCCCTTATAAAAGGGAACCTCCTCCCTCTCTTCCTCACACCACTTTGAGCCTTAATGCTCGGACAACCCCTGACAAATTCTCTTCTACACTTCCCTAGAAACATCCTAGAGGTCCTGTTCTTCTTCAAAGACCAATATTAGTGTCCTAAGAGGAGGTCTCAAAGAGGCGCTTCAAAGAAGAGGTAATGTCTGTTACCGATTCTTTCACCTTTATTTCTTCTTCCATTTATTCTTCTTAGGTTGTTTCATTATGAAGTAATAACATCAGTATCACTCATATACTGATATGTTATTATAAGTATGAAAAAACCCGATTTCACAATCTATCCATCCTATTGAAAATGAAATCACTGCGCGTGCGTATGTACGGAATACCGTCTCCACGCCGTGGTGTAATCTATTTTCCACCACCACCTTACTTGGATGGGTATAATGGTGTAAATAATAAATATATATGATAATTTTAAAGTGATATTGATTCTGTAATAGTATACATACACTCCAATAAAATTCCACGATCATGGGAACGATATCATCGCTCGTGCGTACGTACGGAATACCGTCTCCACGACGCGATGAGATTCATTCTCAATGATTAACCATTCATATATAATTATAAAGTATATATAATAAGTAATCATGAAATATATGACATAATAATGATTCTGGATTTATGTATATATATTTTTATTTCATCCAATTAATTCCATTCAATTCAATGAAGAAACGAAAAAAACGTTCATGCGTACGTACGACCTACCATCTCCATGAACGGTGTATTTCATTCCATTTATCAATCTATTATATATATGTATATTCTGAATATATATTATATATAAATCATGTTTTATATTCTGGAATTATGTAATCATGATATAAGTAATCATATGAATAATTACAAGTCAAAACACGGATGACAAATGAAACGATTTTACCCAAAATGCTCTTTAACATGGAATTTACAAAAGAACGGGTAATATAAAGTCATAAGTGAACCATATATGATATCATAACAATAAATATGATTCTATAATAAGTCAATGACATTATTTAAATAATTATACATGAGGTTCAGATACGTACGAAGCATATCGGACCTAAGGTAAGGGATAATTTTGCAAATCTCATTTTTATCAGAGATTGCTTATTCGTAAGTAATTACTGGTGGAATTTCTATCATGCATGTCCATGTTTTATAAAAGTGTATTCATGTATTTTTAAAGTCCCTTTCACCCATTTTTTGACTTTTACTACATCTATGTATGGAATCTTTCTATTACGAGGTACTTTTGACTTTTCTGGCAAAAGAATGAGAAGAATGTTTTTTAACTTATATGGCATGAACGGATTTTTACGGTTTTATAAAGCCTTATTTGCATGAAGCTTCCTTCAAAAGATTTCATGACTATTTAAAAAAAAATATCTTCCTTTTAAAATAGCATGACTTTTTGTGAAAAAGAAATTGATTTTGAAGAAGAAAAGATATTTTCCTCAAAAATTCATTTCCAATGTTTTATCAAAACAATTTTCCATCTAAGATGAAATTATTTCATATGTGTATGTTTTAAGTTTAATGTATATATAATTTACATGGTTCACTTTTCTTATGATGAAATGTCTGTTTGTTTTATATGGATTATGAAATGATGGGATGATGTTTATGAAACCAATTTTATTCTTTGGGTTATGATGATTTTTTTATGTTTATTTTGTGGCACAAGTCAGAATTATTTCATTATGAGATGGGTGGGAACTATATCTCCCTCCAATGCATTGGGTAAAGATTTTATATCTCATTAGATAAACATGGTTGGAATGGTAAGTTAATCCGGTTCAGTGTTTCAGGACTGAAACGGGGAGTGAACTCGATTCAGAATGGGACTTTGTCCACTAAGATGGTCTTGTCAGCAATGCCTTGGCTACTATGGAAATCATTACATGTGCTTAATGGATGCCACAATTACATGTTTTATTCCCATGTTATGTCATCATGATTTATGTTCCATTATTATCTATTCCTTATGTTCTTCCATGTTTTATGTCATTTCTCAAGATTTTGAAGTTTAAAAATTATGTTCATGTTTTTAAGTTCAAATGTATATGGTATGTTTTATTTTATTCATGCTTACCCTTACTGAGCATTTGAGCTCACAATTTTTATGTTTTCTTTTCCCCAGGATATAAATAAAGTTTTTAGGTAAGAAAAAAAAGGGGAAGATCTTTATGGGAGATGTTGAAGATCTTTCACCATGATTAGAAGATTACATTCCAAGTTTCCAAAGACACTAAACTATTACGGTCCTTGTGTGTCTGTTTTTGTTATGTATTAAGTATTCCAAAAAAGTAATGTAATGTCTTTGTACGTCAATCTTCGGGACTCTACAGTTGGTATCAGAGGAAAAGTTTATTCAACCTTCGGAAACTAGGATGCGAGAACTTTAGTGAGATCCCTGGAGATATTTCAAAGGTTTGTCTAGGGATGTCCCTAAGTTTAAGAATAAGTATAGGTTATAGTCCTAGAATTATGGTAACGATATTAGAATTAAACCTAGGATGTTTGATGTTGAAGGTACTCCCCCTTGATTATGTTATTTTCCTTGTATGATTTTTGCCTCTCACAGAATTCTTTTTGTGTTTTAGTTAATGGAGGGAACCAGAAAGAATTCGGTTAGCATTGAATCCAATGGACAAATTGGTGACTATGAGCAACAAAATTGTGTAATTCCTAGAGAGAAAGATATTGTGATTATGCCAAATCAGTCATCGCAATATATGATTAACAAAGTTAAATTTAGTGGTATGCCTAATTCATCAAATAAGAGGAAGATAGACTTTTTTGCATGTTCGCATGTTGAGGAGCACAAAGAAAGGAAGATTGAGATTTCTAAAGAAGGGAAGAAGAACCTTGAGGAATACCTCAAATGGAGGGACAAATGTTATATATGTGGAGAAAAGGGACATAGAGTGACAGACTGTTATGGAGTTTAATGTCTTATTTGTGGAGAACATGGGCATTACCCAACTCAATTCCCTGACCTAAAAAGTTACTTCTAAATTAAGGAATTACTTATTCCAGTACAATCATTGAAGATGATGGTTTGAAGTGTTTATGTATTAGTATTCATGAATAATTTTATTGAGGTACTTTTATGGTATATTAGAATATCTATGTTTTGGTCTATTGTGGTTTTCAATAATTTTATGGTACCAGTAACCATGGAAAGTGATTGAGATATTTTTTGAAAAAAGATGATATGCGCATAATGAATGGATAAGGAGAAAATGAAATGTTTGACAGTTTTCATGAGCTCATGACTGATATAAGGAAATAGTTATATCATGGTTTGGGGTTTTGGTATGTTAAAAGAGTTAACTTTTGATAGCACTCATGTTTTCACTAAGATTCAATGGGTATTCATTTTTTCAAGAGAATACATGATTAAGGCCTTCGAATGTTTGGAATGTGACCCACAAGACATATCTCATGATATACGGGGAACAATAATGGTATTAACATGTTTGTTATATAATCTCTTTGGTAATAATTTTCATTATAATATTAGATTGGACAACAGTATTTTGGATAAGCCTAATGATTAGAAATGATTATGATGGACATAAGTTAGTATTGTTTAAGGATAGATGTTTTTCCGATATTATTTATGGGATGTTATAGTAATGTAGTTTTAGAAAAAGGACAACCTGCAGGATGGGAGACAGCCCATCGCGTCAGACAAGGCTGTGGGAATCGAACCCACAACCGAAGTGTGACTGGCCTTTATCACCTACCACTAGCCTACGAGAAGTACCTGGTTAGTAGAAACTAGTTTTATTTTATTAAGCGGTATTATATATAAAGTATAATTTCACTTTTGGAACCATATACGATTAATATAACCATAAGATGGACTTATAACTTTTCTAACCTTTTGTTTGAGACAGATGGAATGACCCATCATTCTATCACATGATCTGCTAACACATCACGAATGAAAAATTCAACTTCATTTCTTTAAGAGATGAAGTGGAAATTGTCCAAAGAACAACCAACGGTGAGACTATACCAAAATCACGAAAGTATTTCTTCTAATTCCAATTTCATCAACTTTAGGGAAATGATCTTAAAAACCAAAAATGTTGTCCTAGTGCTATTATATCTGATGAATCAGATGGTACCTTAGATCTTCACAAATTTATGGCTTTGTGATTACTGTCTTTTCAATAGCCATGTTCTCTACCACTCTCCATCAGAACATGATGGTTAGATTTCTCTTCCATATCCATATTTTCACCTATGTGGAAACCCAATGATTAGTTTATTTAGGTAACCATTACATTTCATACTTTTGTTTTTAAATATTGGTTTTGGTATTCCTTTTTACGATGTGGGTTTCTATTAAAGAAACTTTAGAATAGTAAACAATTTTTAACCCCGACGAATTTTGAGTGAGAAATTCATTTTAAGGGGGGTAGAATGTAACAACCCGAGATTTTATGAAAAATATTCTTTTAATTTCATTAATGTCTTGTGTTGTATGCTACACCAAGTTTACCTTGCAAAATACGCAACACCGTATTAGCTTGCAGTATACGCAACACTATTCTTGGATCGTGCTACACACAATTTTGATAATAGTTATTCTACACAACATTGAGTATATATATATATATATTAAATGTATAAATATGGTTGGATTCTTTTATATGAAACAGTGAAGGATTCTTGCACAACACGCAACCCTGACTTGGCTTGCATTACACGCAATCACGACCTTCCTCGATAGCGTGTGTTGTACGCAATACCAGATTTTACTAAACAACGATATATTATTATGATATTATTATGAACTAGCCGTTATGAATAGTATTAACTTAATTTTGAATTTTATAACATTATTATTCATCTTACACATTTTCTAGAACATGGTATAAGAACAAAATAAATTTTTCGGGTAAAATAAGTATTTTTCAAAAAATGCAGTTTTGCCGCCTTTTGATGGCGCAGCCATTTTAAATCTAGTTTTTGACATGTTTATAAGTTCAATTTAACAAAATAAGATTCTTCTTTGGAATCAAGAAATAAAAATTTTCTTTGGATAAATTTTTCATATTATTCTGGTAACTTTCATATTTTGATGAATAGTAAAAACACGATATATTTTAATTAAAAACAACTTCTTTCATCGCAATAATTTATATTGTTAAATTATAATATTTAATGATTTTAAATTATAAATATAATATATTTATACCATTTAATATAATGTATGTCATTAGCATTGATTTTACATTAAATTCGTAGGTTAAATCAATTCAATATTTTGCAATGTTTTAAAGAAAAACCAGTTTTTTTTTCGAGAACAAGATTAATTTTAATTTAATTTCTAAAACATTTGTGTATTGAATTTGAAAAAATGGATTCCATATTTGGAATCAGTGGGTCCAAATTATGTTAATAAGCTACTTTTTACTTTTCGGAATTATGAATAGTAACAACGGTAAATTTTATTTACTATAGTTAAAGGTAAATCAGGTAATTAAGGGTAAATATAATATTATAAAATTACCCTAACACAGGTCAAAATTCTCTGGGATGTCTAAAAGTATACCCATATCACCTAAGGGTCGGATTAGATTCATTTAATGGACTTTTTCCCATCAAAATAACTTATTTATTATTAAAACCAAAGAAAGTGACAACATGTCACTCTCTTAAATCTTATAAGTATATTAATTTAAATTTAGTGTTAAACTTCATGAAACATCAAAAATGAGTAGTCTCTAGAAAATAATAAAATTATCTACATAATATTAATTTATTTATAATTTTTAGGGATTAAATAATTATCATTAATTCTGACACAATAGTGATGCAGAAATTGTTTATCTAGTGAAAAATCAAGAATATAGTTTTTATTAAACTAATAGTGACCATAAAATACATAAACCCTGACCAAAATTTATTTTTCATGTAAATTTAAACCATAATAATCTAATGGTCAAATATTGGACCATTTGAAGCCTTATAAAAGCAATTATGACACTTATATTATTTTATCTTAAATGATTCCAATGTTGTCACCTTCATAATTTAATAAATATAACAATTTAAATACATTGATTTTAAGATGATAAATTCTATTAAAAGTATTATTGTGAAAGTTAATATATTTATCTGCATCATAGTATTTTAGTTTTAATTTCTATGCAACAAATCAGTATATTACATAATTATACAAAAATGTTGTAGTAATTATTTAATTAAGAGATAAACCAAATAAATGGTTTTAAAAATAATAAAATAAATATTATATGAACTACTTAATGTGATCCACTAATTTTATAGATACATATGACCTTTTATTAATCTATTAATGCTTTTATTTCAAACATATCTTCTGTATATAATTTATTTAAATTCAAATAAATGAATTGTGTCAAAATTGACACTATTGTTATTTTATAAAAATAACATATTATAAAATTGTTTAAAAATCACAAAAATATTTAAAAATTATAAATTTAAATTTATATGGTCTATAATGTTATAAAGTAACCAATTATGGAAAATTCACAACAAATAAGTAATTATTTGTTATAATTTAAAATTTAGAATTTTATTACCACAAATAAACTTAAATAGATTAAATACGGATAAATCAAACTGATAAGGTTTAAAATAAGATCCAAACATGTCTAAATTTAATTGGATGATGATATTACAACCCTATATCATCTAATATTTGAATATGAGTCGTTTTTTGTGGTTTTTATGAGGGTTTTAAATTTATATTAAACTAATATTTTTGAGGATTCAAAGGTGCCCCTCTCCTCCCTTATAAAAGGGAACCTCCTCCCTCTCTTCCTCACACAACTTTGAGCCTTCAAGCTCGGCCAAACCCTGGCAAATTCTCTTCTACACTTCCCTAGAAACATCCTAGAGGTCCTTTTCTTCTTCAAAGACCAATTTTAGTGTCCTCAGAGGAGGTCTCAAAGAGGCACTTCAAAGAAGAGGTAATGTCCATTACCGATTCTTTCACCTTTATTTCTTCTTCCACTTATTATTATTAGGATTTTTCATTATGAAGTAATAACATCAGTATCACTCATATACTGATATGTTATTATAAGTATGAAACAACCCTATTTCACAATCTATCCATCCTACGGAAAACAAAATCACCGCACGTGCGTATGTACGGAATACCGTCTCCACGCTGTGGTGTAATCTATTTTCCACCACCACCTTACTTGGATGGGTATAATGGTGTAAATAATTACTATATATGATTATTTTAAAGTGATTTTGATTCTGTAATAGAATACACACACTCTTATAAAATTCCACGATCATGGGAATGACATCATCGCTCGTGCGTACGTACGGAATACCGTCTCCACGACGCGATGAGATTCATTCTCAATGATTAACCATTCATAAATGATAATAAAGTATATATAATAAGTAATCATGAAATATATGACATAATAATGATACTGGATTTATGTATATATATATGTATGTCATCCAATTTATTCCATTCAATTCAACGAGGAAACGAAAACAACGTTCATGCGTACGTACGGCCTACCGTCTCCACGAACGGTGTATTTATTTCCATTTATCAATCTATTTTATATATATGTGTATTATGAATATATATTATATATAAATCATGTTTTATATTCTGGAATTAAGTAATCATGATCTAAGTAATCATATGAATAATTACAAGTCAAAACACGGATGACAAATGAAACGATTTTACCCAAAACGCTCTTCAACATGGAATTTACAAAAGAACGGGTAATATAAAGTCATAAGTGAACCATATATGATATCATTACAATAAATATGATTCTGTAATAAGTCAATGACATTATTTAAATCATTATACATGAGTTTCAGATACATACAAAGCATATCGGACCTAAGGTAAGGGATAATTTTGCAAATCTCATTTTTATCTGAGATTGCTTATTCGTAAGTAATTACTGAGGGCATTGCTATCATCCATGTCCATGTTTTATAAAAGTGTATTCATGTATTTTTAAATTCCCTTTTACCCATTTTGACTTTTACTACATGTATGTATGGAATCATTCTATTACGAGGTACTTTTTCACTTTTTCGGAAAAAGTACGAGAAGAATGTTTTTTTAACTTATATGGCACGAATGGATTTTTACGGTTTGATAAAGCCTTATTTTCATGAAGATTCCTTCAAAAGATTTCATGACTATTTTCAACAAAATCTCTTCTTTTTAAAATAGCATGATGTTTTGTGAAAAGAAATTGATTTTGAAGAAGAAAAGTTATTTTCCCCAAGAATTCATTTCAAATGTTTTATCAAAACCATTTTCCATCTAAGATGAAATTATTTCATATGTGTATGTTTTAAGTTTAATGTCTCTATAATTTACCTGGTTCACTTTTCTTATGATGAAATGTCCATTTTTTATTTGGATTATGAAATGATGGGATGATGTTTATGAAACCCATTTTATTCTTTGGGTTATGATTAATGTTTTAAGTTTATTTTGTGGCACAAGTAAGAATGATTTCATTATGAGATGGGTGGTACCTATATCTCCCTCTAATGCATTGGGTAAAGATTTTATATCTCACGAGATAGAGATGGTTGGAACGGTAAGTTAATCTGGTTCAGTGTTTTAGGACTGAAACGAGGAGTGAAATCGATTCAGAATGGGACTTTGTCCACTAAGATGGTCTTGGAAGAAATGCCTTGGCTACTATGGAAATCATTACATGTGCTTAATGGATGCCATAATTACATGTTTTATTCCCATGTTATGTTATCATAAGTTATGTTCCATTATGATCTATGCCTTATGTTCTTCCATGTTTTATGTCATTTCTCAAGATTTTTATGTTTAAACATTATGTTCATGTTTTTAAGTTCAAATGAATATGGTATGTTTTATTTTATCCATGCTTACCCTTACTGAGCATTTGAGCTCACCCTTTTTATGTTTTCTTTTCCCCAGGATATAAAGAAAGTTTTTAGGTAAGAAAAAAAAGGGGCAAGATCTTTATGGGAGATGTTGAAGATCTTTCACCATGATTAGAAGATTACATTCCAAGTTTCCAAAGACACTAAACTATTATGGTCCTTGTATGTCTGTTTTTGTTATGTATTACGTATTCTGCAAATGTAATGTAATGTCTTTGTACGTCAATCTTCGGGTCTCTACACTATAGATAGGAATCCTTCTCAAAGTTCCTCTCCCAATCCTACTCTTCTAAAATCAGTTCCAAAACCTAACAAAACAGGTTCTTGTATCAGATACTGAACCCTTACAAACAATAAATCCAAAATTAAAGGGTAAGAATATCCTAAAATCCTCTCGCCTTAGTGTTCAAAAATGAAAACTCATCCTAAGACTAATTTTTGAAATTATTCAACATGTTATTAAGCTTTTTGCTATCCTTGATGAATAAGATACACCACCACCAAGATTCCCAAGAAAACACCATCACAATCAATTAAACATGATTTTATTTCTGAGAACAAATAGAACTGAAGGATATCTCTATATCTAATATAAAATCCTCTATCTCACAATATTTAATAGAGACCTTTTACTTCTATAGACCTCTATGATAAAAATCTCAGATTGTGATCCTCCAAGTGTCATCGTCATCAAAATCCAATCTATAGTTATCGAATAAAACATCATAATAAACATATTTGACATGAACATGATAAGTGAATTGACCTGGATCTATATATATATATCAAAAAACATTAAGAACTCTAAAAACCTGTATATAAAACATTCAAGGTTAATTAATTCATTAATTTTTACCATATCTCCCTTTGTTAGCCCAATTCAAACATAGGTGTAGTTAATATGATGCATGATACTTACCTAGGTCTCTACCCCTAAAGTAGAATCACTTCACTTGGTATGTTTTTAAACATGAGATTACTTACATTAGAATATATTGGTCCCAAAAATCTTATGACCTACTTAGTGAACTCTTATTATGGTAGGTATTAAGACCATATGATACCATTTCCCTAACGATGATGAATACTCAACAATGACTAACTATAAAATATATTGAATAAGCCAACCATCTAATCTGATACCACTATGTTATGACACAATCCCCCAAAGGTACCCCTCCTTGGCATTTGATGACGTTTTTCAAGTGGATGTGGGTGAGGTAATTCAAGAAGGCACTGATATGCAATGCATTTCAGTTGATGTAGAGAAGGGGATGGATCTTAGGAAAGATATTGAGGGGAAACCTGAAGATGTTTATCAAGTGGAGGTGGGTTCTTCAATAAAGGAATGTAACAATATGAATCAAGTCTTGATTGATGCACCGATGGATATGGATGCTAGCCAGGAGATTGGAGGGCAGCCACCATGCTTGGAAATGCTTGACTGTAACATGTGCAATAATGAGGCCAGGGGGGTGGGTGATCATTTCCATGATGTTCTGGTTAATGGAATGTGGGGGAATGTCTTGGACAGTGACAAGTCAAATGTGACAGTGAAACCTTCCTATTGTGAGGTTCTCAAGGATGGGAAGAGGAAATCTGGAAAGGAGGTGTTCACCACACCAAGTCGAAGGATGAAGAAGAGCTACTCTGAGTTGTCGAACCCACTATCCACTAGATCATCTTTCAAAAAATCACCATAGGAGTTGATCTCATTGGAGAAATTAAACCTTAGAAAGATGTATGCCATGATCCTAAGGCATTATGAAATCTAGGAATGGGAGACGACCACTGCGAAAGGAGGCTCTAATATGGGTTGTGATGGGTATGATTTTTATGATATGTAATCTACTTCTGAATTGCAGTTTGTGTTTTTCTGTAATTTTATTTTTCTTTAATAAATATTCAGGGGCCTACCTCTGACGGACATTCCTGGTATATATAATTTCATGTCCTGTAAAATGAAAAAGTTCAATAGTACCAAATGTAAGTCATTTATAGATACCAAAAAGCTCCAACAGATCCCAGAAAATATCATGAGCAAATAATGTGTATCTTTAACCCTCTCTATCTCCAATTAACCTAAAAAATAGTTCATATATACATAGGGTGAGTATAACTTGTATTCTCAATAGGATCCTCCCTAAAATAACTCCAAAAAAGCTAATGAAATATACTAAAGTTTAGATAATAAATAAATGAAACCAAATCATCCCCAAAATAGGTAAATATATTTCCCATACTCATAATGGATCAGTAACCAAGAAACACAAAAGATAAAATATTATTTATCCAAATAATATATATATATATATAGAAAAGGTACCCTACTCTCACTTTTTGAAAAGTTTTTTTATCATCCCCCAATGACTCACATCCTACTGTTATCTATTCCATAAGATGTACTATATTTTGTGTGATGGTATCCCAATCATTCTATATCCCATGATACTTGATATATCCTACTCCTCATCACCTCATCCACAACAAAATTTTAATCCATAATCCACTATGACCCATGTATCATGAATTATAAATCAATACATAATAGCCTATTCATGTACACCCATGTGAATCCATGACCACCATGATCAGATACACGAATTTTCTATTACTCAAGATGTTATATCCCACACATAAATATATAGTGAAACTAAGATCCATAAAAACCTATGTGAGTCTATACCCTATACTATAAATCATCTTAGCCTCGATATGCACAAACACAACTTCATCCAAAGTGAGATTCAAATAGAGGGAGAAGTTATCCATATATTCCCTTTCCATCCATGGTCCTAGATAAAAAACAACCACTTAGCATTTGGGAATCAATTGCTCTACCAACTCAGATGGAGAGGCATATAAAATCCGTAAAGATATATAACACACAACCACACTAAAGGAAATTAACTTTTGTTTTACCCATTTTATAGTACCATCTCACAATTCACCCAACTTCCACCATTAATTCCTAAGAACTCAAGCTCATAGAAGCACATAAGGATTAAGATTCATTCATTATTAACCATTTTCACTTACTAATTATAAAATTACAATTCATTCATTTAAAATTCTAGATATTTAATCATGATTTATTATCCCATAATTAAATATGGGTTAACCATTTCATTTATTTGACCCCATTAAAATTTATTCTAGTTAAATCAAACTATTATATAATTGTATGTGAACATGCTTTCATGAATAATATTAATGTTTATAGATTCAATACCCATGATCTCTGAGCATGTAATTCACTAATATCATAGTTTCCATTGTTAAATAATTCATTTATAATTTGTGCCAATAATAAAATCACATTCTATTGGTTCACTTATTTATCGAATTAATATTCTATAAAATCTAGGTACCATAGGATTCCTCTTAAGCTGACACAATAGAGATATCTTTTCTGTTCATAGAATCTACCCTCATCTAGCGGTCAAGAACTATAAAAAATAATATTTGGCCAAACAAAAATTAAAAACAATATCATAAGAATACATTGATGAGAAATTCAGACTCTTAATGTATCCTGAACACCCCTATGTCATCATTGACACCGTTTCCAATAATACCATCTATCCCAATACCACCAACATCAACCATCACCATAATCCTTGGAAAGCCCCACTAATTGCTGACAAAAAATTCTAACCTCACTAGTTTATCAGAAATAAGGCTCTACCATCCTAGATAAAATCCAAAAAATGAATCACATATCTACCATCCTTGATAAAAAATAATAAGAAAAAAAATTAATTACATTATGACACATTCACAAGAAAAAAATTCCATATAACTATGGATCCAAACATTTATCAAACAAGAACATTCTCACTCATCCCTTAAAATTTATCTCTATTTTTACTAATTCCCACCTAAAATTTTTCCGTTCATTGTGCATAAGTTTTTAGAAATAAGAAAACTATAACTTATTAGATACCAATATATTTTAATCAAACATAGAATGATTCATGTTTAATTTCCATATTACTTTACTTTCATGGAAGAATGATAATTAATTTACATGGATCTTATAAATCATTTTAACATAATTTAGTATTTATGATTTTTATTAAATTTCAACCATGTTGATCACACTAGAAAACGAACGTATCCATAGAACCTATATATAAAACATCTAGAAAATCAAGATGAAATATCATCATGAATAAATAATATCTTAACATAATAACATACTTGTAGTTCCTCAAACTGAATCACCTGATCTGGGATGGAGTGCATTGTGATCTCATGTGCACATCCCTGTATGTAAAAGGTTTATAACTAAAAACAAGGGTCTAAATGGTATGATGAAGAGACTATACACTCAATATTAATAAAAAATACTATAATAATTAATAAGATGAATAATCACCCACAAAGTGATAGTATAATAAGGTATAAACTGTTCTATAATAGAGTAAATGTTAGATAATGCAGAGCCACAAAAGTAATAACCAAATACCCACAATGTGGAAGGTAAAACCTACGTATTTATAGATCAAATGAAAAATAATTAATTATACAATGAATTCACTCCAGATTCTACCCTAGTGCCACCTACAAACACCAATCCCATGCCCTTTAGCTTTTTATCTTTGGGTCCTTTCCCTTTACCAGATTCCTTATCAGGAAGTGTGCATGCACATCAAGATTACCATGTTAGATGTGAGTATAAATCTGATATAAAACTGCCAATGAATCCATAAAACAAGATAATATATATATATATATATGGTGTATTCCACCCATTAATGTAATTCATATGTTAACAATCAACTGCACAAGTGTTGGGTCATCATGTGATCACAAAGTTGCAACAAACCCCATCCCCAACTACTTCATCACTATAATGGTAAGGATTCCAATTTAAATCACCAAATATATTGAAATATCCTAAACGTTGCATGTATCATATTAGAACTTTACACTTATCAGTTGTATGTCCACATTCTAGCTTTAAGGAACACCTCACTCCCCACCATATGGTGGTTGTCTGCCCTTGTATAATTGTACGTCTACCGGACATTCCTATTGAATTGGATCATAATCACCCATATAAGATCATTCTCCCATGTTATAATTCTAACAAGTTGGATACACATTATCCATACATGGTATACTCCCATATGAAGTAATCATATTTGTAATATTTAACTAGTACCATCATGAAAGACAAGTCCTTTGTCTTTATCAGAACACACATAACAACCCTACTATTTAATTCACACTTAAAAAAGATTTATTACAAAAACTAATCACTTGATAAAAAAATATATTATTTATAGGTATAGTGTATTTGGGGCTTAAGAACATTATATAATGACTTAAAATAAGAAACACAACATCTTTATTGAAAACTTCCTTTACATGAACACTACATTCCCTCGTACTTAGCACTGCATGAGATAACCTGAGGACATGAATATGAAAAGGGTGAGCTATAAAGCCTATAAAACGATAAAAAAAAGCATAAAATGAAGAATAAAATACATATTAGGTAATATGCATATCAATGGAGCATAAGAGAGACATGAACATAATGGCATGATATAGCATGATTATTATAACATGGAAATGTGGAAACAACACTTAACATGGTATTAGCATGAGCCAAGGGTTATTGCACGTGGATAATGAGTAAACCCTAATTGTACATGAATTATCATTATTAAACCCTCATTTCACTTGATGTATCATTATACTAATATTTACTCAATGCATTGGATCATTATCAGGGAACACCCTTCTTAATCATGTCATTTCATACATAAGTGTGCCACATGGATCATACAACATGGAATCATTCAACATAAAAATTTATTCCATGATAAAGGAATGTGGAATACATAAATGAAACAATATAATCAATAATTAAAATTACTAAAGCTGAATACCCTTGATATAGAAATTATAATGGTATTCACAACACAATGACTTGGGCTTGGAAAATCACGGTGCAATTTTGACAACAAAACGATGTGACATAATAATTATTAAAAATGGTTAATGAGAGAGAACGAGGTATATAATAATTTTTACATGAAATTTTAAGTAAGGGGGTCATATAGATACTTGTACAAACATATTTAATGTATTTATTTTCATAATACAAAATAATTTCTTGAATTTAAATGGGAAGAGAGAAATTCCTTACAGAATTTTGACATAGTAAAAGGTGTACTTGGGAATTATTAATGAGAGATAAAGGGGTATATAATCATTAAAACATAAGCAAGGATGTATGGGGGATGTTAGAAATCATAACCTAACATTTTTAAATGAAATAAATGGTATAACTACATAATTAAATTTGGACATATGTGAGAAAGGAAGAAATCCCTTACTTGGAAGTATGATCCCAAAGGCTTGGGAGGGGATTGAGATAGGATTTTTGAGAGATTGGGTCACCTTGGGATGATTATAGATAGAGAAGGTAAGATTTTGGTTGAGCTCAAAAGGATTTGAGAGAAGAGGAAGTGGGTGCTTGGGTGGGTTTATATAGGAAAAGAGAGTGAATTCTTTATTATTTAGGTTTTGGACACCACACAATAAACTAATCAAAACCACAAACCAACCCATGGTTTTTGCCTATAGTTTTTTTTCAAAATGAGGTTGAAAATAATTATTTTGTAATGCCAATGGTCTAACTTCATAAAATATTATCCTTTCTTATGTGGAGGGGATTCACACTCTCAAGGAAATCAATTTAAAATTTTAAAATGTTTTATAAGTTTTAGAGGGTCTGCAAAAGATTTGTAAAATAAATAAAACAAACCTAAAATCAAATTAATTTAATGTTAAAACATATATAGGCCAAACATAAAGTTTATATTATTCTATTACATCACTATTGGTTCATTATGATATCATAAAAACATTATATATTTAAACGGTATATAATTTTTACCCAAAAATTTGACTGCCTCAGAAAATTATGAAAAATTAACCATTGGATAACTTCAACATCCTGATTCCAAAAATAATATTCATTTTATCCAAATAATTTTATAAATATTTTAATTTTTACTTTTAAAAAAATTGACATTTATCAAAAATTCATCGGTTTTGACAAAAATAGCTCTCACAAATTAATAAAAATCACAATTGTATTCATAATAATTATAATTTCATTTATATTAAATAAAAATTCATTTAGTGAAAATATTTTAATAAAATATTTTTTAATTTAAAAATCCATTAATTCATCAAAATAGACTAAAAATGATATTTTTTCTATAAAAATTATTTACAAAGTAACATTAATTAAATTAATGTATATTATTTATAAAAAAATAATATACATAGTCATAGTACTAGGGAATCATAACATAACCCCTTATAACACCCACATATAACCAAAGGGTATGGTGTGCAATGGTGATAGACTCTTAGGGTGGCTCAGATAACATCACTGAGGTCGTAATCTTTTTCAACTTCCACTTCTCTTGTAGGCAGTTCCGTTCAAGATTAACGTGTTTAAGCCTGGCTTGGGCTTAGTCAAGAGTGAATACCAATGACACAAAATCCTTTTCAAGCTCCCATAAATGGGATTTTTATGGAGAAATTCTACTGGATGAGGCCATCACTTCCTTTTTATATGTAATTTAGATTTGTTAAAACCCTATATTTATTCTAATCATGTGATCACTATTGAAAGGATATATTAGAAACAATAAAAATTTATAACAATAATCTAAAATCAAAAATCATAAAACCGAAGGAGTGCATATTTTATAAAACCATTTTACAAAACAATTCATTTAATTATATCAAGATAAGTTTTCATTAATAAAATTTTTGGTCGTCAAAATCATCCCCCTTAAAAAATTTCACCCTTAAAATTTCATTTGCCCATACTAAAACATATATGGGTAACTATACTTCATCACCTCCTCTAATTCCTATGTTTCCTCTTCAAACATGTGGTTTCTCCATAACACTTTGACGAGGGGCATTGTCTTATTTCATAGAACTTTGTCTCTAAGATCTAATATATTCACCGGCTTCTCTTCATAGGAGAGGAAATTCTCCAAGGGTACCACCTCTGGATTGAGTACATGTAATGGGTCAGGTATATACTTTATCAAGAGTGATAAATGGAATACATCATGTACTTGAGATAGGTTTGGTGGGAGTGCTAGTCGATAGGCCTCTGTTCTAATGTGATCAAGGATCTTAAAAGCCCTAATGTACCTTTTATTAAGCTTTCCCTTCTACCAAAATCTCATAACTCTGTTCCACGGTGATATGCATAGGAATACCATGTCTCAGACATCAAACTCTAGGTCTCATCAATTATTATAATCATATATCATTTTTTGAATCTGAGAATATTTAATGTGCTGGTGGATAGTCTTAACCTTCTCCACCATTTCATCAACCATTTCCAAACCTAGGAGTTTTTTCTCCCCAACTTCATCTCAACATTCCATTGTTCTGCACCACTTCGCATACAGGGCTTCATTATGAACCATTTGGATGCTTGAGTGGAAACTATTTTTGTAAGAGAACTCAACTAGAGGAAGATGTTGATCACATCCTCCTTTTAAGTCTATTTAGAATTATCTCAACATGTCCTCATGTTCTTGGATAGTCCACTCAGATTGGACATCAGTTTGAGGATGATAAACCATACTGAATTTCATCTCAGTATCCAGAGCATGTTGAAGACTCTTCCAAAACTGAGTGGTGAATCTTGGATCTTGATCAGATACAATCAATAGTGCTACTCCATACAGCCTTACCATATCTCTGATGTATATCCTTTCCAATTGATCTAGTGAGAAATCCTCTTGAATTGCAAGGAAGTGTGCAATATTTGTAAGTTTATCCACAAGAACATAGATAGGATTGTTTCTTTTGTATTTCTTCAGAATTATGGTGACAAAGTCTGTGGTGATGTTCTCCCATTTTTATTCATGTATGGGTAATGGTAACATAATCCCCTTAGAATTCTACCTCTCAGCCTTCACTTGGTGACATACCAGGCACGTTGGTGTATACTCAACGATCTCCTTCTTCATGTTATCCTTCCAATAATGATCTTGGATATCTCAACACATCTTTTTGTTTCTTTGGTGAATGGAGAAATTTGAACTATGTGAATAATCCAAAAGTTCATTATTTAACTCTAGATTCTATGGAACACATAGTATTGACCCAAATATCACAATTCATTCTTCATTGACATTCAACACCAAGGATTTCCATTTTCTGATATTGTCTAACTTCTTCTAAATTCCCACATTATCCTTTTGAGCATCCCTTCACCTTTTCAAAAGAGACAGTTGATCAATAATTTATGAAAGCTTTTATGATGTTCCCTTCTCTATGATCCCCATGTCCATCTTCATCAAATATAAATAATATTATATCCTTTTAAATTCTCATCAGTGATAGAATCACTGGGTCCTTTCTACTAAGAGCATCCACCACCTTGTTCTCTTTCCCTGGGTGGCAATGGATTCTTCTATCATAATCTTTGATCAGCTCTAACCATCATCATTGGTGCATGTTCAACTTTTTCTATGTGAATATATAATTGAGGATTATTTGGTCTGTATATATTTTACACTTATCCGTAAAGAGGTATTGTCGCCAAATTTTTTCTGATAAGATCAATTAATCCAACTCTAGATCATGTGTTGGATATTTTTTCTCATGAACTTTCAATTTCCTTGGAAAATATGAAATGAATTTGTCAATCTACATCAACACACAACCCAGACCCTTCTTTGACGCATCACTAAATACCACAAAAAGTTATCCACTTGAGGGTAGTGTGATCACGAGTGTAGTGATAAGCCTCTTTTTTGACTCCTTAAATCCATCTTTTCATTACTTACTCTAATAAAACGTGACTTCATTTCATGTTATCTTGGTAAGAAGGTTGGGCAATCCTGGTAAATTTCTCACAAATCAATGATAATATACAGCTTACCCCAGGAAGCTATGGATATCTGTCACCAATGTTGGCCTCATCTATCACTCAATTATAGCTATCTTGAAGGGATCCACAGATATCCCATTTCTTATGATGATATGACCCAAGAATGAGACTTACCTCAACCAAAACTCACACTTTATGTATTGTTCATAGATATTCTCCTATTCCAAGGTCTCTTTTATGGTGCTTAGATGCTTCTTATGCTCCTCCTTGGTTTTGGAGTATATTAGAATATCGTCTATAAAGACTACCACAACTTTTTCAAGGAAATCTCTAAAGACGATATTCATCAAGTCCATGAAGTTTTCTAGAGAAATATAGAGTTCGAAAGGCATTACTATGAATTCATAGTTCCCACACCTTTAATGAAAATTAGTCTTGGGGATATCTTCCTTCTTTACCCTTACTTGGTAATATCCCCACAACAAATCCACCTTTGAGAAGTGTTGTGATCCACGTTGCCGGTCAAACAAGTTATAAATTCATGGAAGAGGATACTTCTTCTTTATCAGGATTTTTTTGAGAACATGATAATCAATGAAAAGGAGATTTGACACATCCTTCTTCATGACAAAGAGGACTCGTTCACCCCATAGTGAAGGACTTGGTCGTATAAACCCTTTATCCATATTCTATGTGAGTTGTTTACTCATCTCATCATGCTTCACAACATCTATTCTATACGGAGTCTTGGATATTGGAAACACCCCAGGTATAAGGTAAATTGAGAATTCAACATCTCTTCTAGGAGGAAGACCAGGAAATCCCTTAAGAAACACTTCAGTGAATTCCCTCACAATTGGCATGTCTTCAAGGATAGTTTCTTCCTTAGACTCAATCATCTGATATAGATACACGTGCTCATAGAGAAGTAATATCCATGCTTGAGATGATGGTGCTAAAGAGGATTCATCTTCCTCCTTGCACCTGTATAGAATCAGGGGTTGATTCACCACATAGAGAGTGATTTAACTCTCATTTAAACTTATGTTGGATCTATATAATTAAATCCAATCCATGTTAAGAATTGAATCAAATTCCACCATAGAGAGTATGAAAAGGTTTACCGAGAAGTTTATACCACAAATTGTGACAAGGGAGGAGTTATATTAATGGGATGCAATGATTTACCCATTTTCCTTTCTCACCGACACCATTACTTCCATGATTTTTGGTGGTGTTGGGATTCTTCTACTAAACTTTCGGGATATAGAAAAATGTGTAAAACTAGAAGAAAAAATAATTTTCAATATTCGTGAATTAATAACTATCGTACCTATCACCACTTCATTAACAAGGTTCACTTTAGTGGTAGTGATGGGAAAAGATCTCCCTTGCCGCCTTGGAGGATGTGGGTTTACTTTAAAAACCCGTGTCTTAGGGAACTAGTTTTCAAGGTTTCATGGTTATTTTCAGTTGAAGCAATGAAAAAATGTGCTGAGAGTCCAACGGAGCGTTCCTCTCCTCTATTGCTGCTACAGGTTTTTCTTGTCAGCAGTTAACGGTTAAGAGCCCTTCTCCTCCACACCTAAAGAATTTCCTCATCCCCTTCAGAAAATTTCTTGGGTGCTTCTTTCTACACCTTTGGAAAGTGGGGTGCTGGATTATCTTAGAACCATTGGATTCATCTATTGGAATGTTGGAATTAAAGTCTACCTGTAGCGCCCTGACCCCAGTTACCCAGAGTCGGTGAATTATTATATAATATTGGCATGATCACAAAAGATCAAGTCTCGAAAGACCAATTAGTTTATTAGCCTTTGAATAACTAGATACATTCATAATGTTTACATTACATCATAAACTGAAAAATACTACAATAACAGCTTTTATTCATATCCCCTCATAATATCCCTACAGGTCATTCATAAATTACTTCTTCACATCCTGGTAAAAATAAAACATTGAAAGGGGTGAGCTCAGATGCTCAGTAAGGATAACAATATAGCGTAAACTTTCATAAATAAGCATAAACATTTAAGGAAATGTATAACTAAAAGAAACGCCTTTTAAACATGAACTTCATCTTAATATGGAAAAGCTAAAATGAAATAATGTCATTTACTTATTCACATGGATATTCTACTAGTCGAATAATCACTTGCAATATCAAAACCACTTTCATAATTATAGAATACATAATGCGAGACTATCATAAACACATAGCCAAGGCCTCATGCCAAGACTACAAATAATATTTTGTCAAGGCCTTGTTCCAAGACACTAGCTTGTCTCATGAGACCTACCGATGCATTGAGGAGCTATAGAGGGCCCCACCCGTCACTTATTAAGTCTAATCCATCCCTAATATAAAGAGGTTTAAACATAACATAAACATTCGTATTAAAACTAGCATATGAAATGTCAATACATTCTCCATAAACCATGAATGGTATAAAAATAACACATCCACAGTCAAACATATCACAAAACCTTCAATAAAATATGGAAGTTTTGTATCAAAATAAATAAAATTCAAATAAACTTAAAATCCATCAAAGGATGTTGACATATATGAAATCAAAACTATTTGAGAGAAATATATCTTTTTCTGAAATAATTTAAAACTCACGTAATTATAAAAGAAAAAATTTACTTTAAAAATATCCTTATAATCTGTTAAGGTAAGCTTTAATGATTTTATAATAGCGGAAAATATCTGCATCCTCCGTATAAGTTAAATAGACATTCTTACCATAATTTTGTTGAAAAGGTTAAAAAGGAATTTGTTTGGAAAATGATGGAAAGATTCCTTTATAAACCTCTTATAAAAAGTAAAACAAGGGTATAAGTGACTTTAACCCATATTCTATAAAATAGTAAGAATGTTTTGAAATTCATTATTAAGAAACATGGATGTGGACGATAAATATGTCCCAGTAGATAATTACCTATAAACAACCTCGGATAATGAAGAGATTGTGAAATGAACCCTTACCTTGTACTTTTCCTTGGTTAAGGGTAGGTTAACCTCCTGTATAATTGTGAAATAGTTGTTATTAAATTATAAAAGAATCATATAAAATAATATGATATAATATATGATCTTTTAATATTTCTTTATTAATAGTATTTTAGTATTATCATCATTTCAGGTGTTAATTTTCTCGTTTTATTTTATATGTTTTGTTACATAAGTCATGTTTGTTATGGATAGGTTGTATATTATTCATATCCAGAATTATATCAAGTCCTTAAACATTATTTTTAATCATCAGAAGAGAATTATTCTAGAATGGATACGATGGGGAATGAATCTTATCGCGTTCGTGGAGACGGAAGTCCGTCCGTACGGACGAGCTACAATATCATTCTTTTGACATTAAAATAATATATAATTGGATGGTATATCATATATAAATAATAATTATCATGTTATATTTATTATTTACATTAATTACACATCATTATTATACCCATCCAAATAATAATATATTGAATAACAATTAAACCCCGACGTGGAGACGGTAAGCCGTACGTACGCACGTAAGGTGACATGTCATTCCAAGAATGGATAAAATAATGAATATGGTTTTACCATATTTATAATAACATCACAGTATATAGAAGACACTAGAGTTATTATTTTAGAATGGAACTAACAAATAATGAAGAAGGTGAAGAAGAAAGGAACTTGAAATATGGTGGTGAAAACATTACCTCTTCTCCGGTTTCTTCCTTTTGATTTGATCAAAAGGGATCCTTAGGTTGACTTTATGACTAAATGAAGGCCTCTAAGATGAAGGGAGGATATTCTAGAGGGTATTTGTGAAGATTTTGGCCGATCCTAGAGGCTTTGAAGGTGTGAAATTGAGAGAAGGTGGAGTTCCCTTTTATAAGAGGGGTGAGGGGCACCTTTGGAAAAGCTAGAAATATTATTTTATAATAAATTTATATTCAGTTTATAATGGCTCCAAAGTAGATTATTTGAAGTTTAATGTGGGGATAGGTAGAAAACAACTCAAACAATAGGTTTTAGACAGGTTTGGATCAATTTATTAACCTTATCTTTTAGTTATAACTCTTAGTTAATTAGTTTGACATTTACCATGTCACTTCGTATTTTTATATTATATATTTAATAAACTTACTATATACATCCAAGATACCCCAAGTGGTCCAATACTGATGCACCTATAATGATATAGTCCATTGGAAAAACCTTAAATTTTTAGTAATAGAATATCAATTAATAATATAATATTCTTTTTAAAAACTATTTTATGTCAATTTTGACACTATTTAATAAGTGATTTTTTTAATTCATAAAAACATTATTAATTCAAACCAAATTCATTTAAGAAATACTAACAGGTCGTATTAATTAACAAAATTCGTGGATGGTATCAAAATTTTCAAATTAAGTTTATTTTAATGTTTATAATACCAATTATTCGATTCTTTCATTAATAAGGAAAATACTGCATAATTATTGTGTCATAAATAAATTTAATTATTAAATGTATAAAAATTATAAATAAAATACTATTATATAGGAAAAAATTTTATCTTTCTAATGAATATTTATAGTCTAAAATATAATATATATAACCCTATGTACAAATGGTTTTTCTAAACGATATATGCTTATGTCAATTTTGTATTTTCTTTAACTTAATTAATATAAAGTGCCATTATCACTTACAAGTGGATCCATGGGGTCCCAAAATCGACCCAAATATGCCCATGGTCAGAAATGTATCATCAAATAGTGTTAGGATATGTTTTAGGGTATATTAATATTATTATAATATTATTTTTTACCCTTATTTACCAGATTTACCCTTTAACCATTGTAAATAAAATATTTACCGAAGTAATTATTCAAAATGTCTAAAAATATAAGTTACATATTTATACAATTTGGACCCCCTGATTCCAAATATGGAATCCATATTTTCAAAATTAAATACACATATGTGGCAGAAATTAATTTAAAATTAATTCCCGTTGTTAAAACAAAATGTGTGTTTTTAGGAGATAATAACAATCAAAAGATTGAAAGTTGTTAATGTCCGGTTTAAATGTGAAATTATGTGAAATGACCAAAATTTTATTAAATGGTAAAAATATATTCTAAATATACTTTCAAACCACTTAAATTCATAATTTATCACTATTAATTGTTTTGATTAAAAAAGTTGTTTTTAATTAAAATTTTGTAATTTTCACTATTCATCAAAATATTAAAGTTATCCGAAAAGTTCCAAAATTTTACCCAAGGATAATTTTCATATTACGAATCCAAAAATGAAGTCCATTTTCAGAGATAAAATTTATAAAATTAAAAAAAGTGGGTATTACTATTCATAATGGCTAGTTTGATTGGTTGTGTGTGTTAGAACTCAAAGTTGCGTACAACACACGCTACTGTATTATTCCAAGAGAAGCATACTGTGGAAGCTTGTGGTGTTACATTATACCCTCCTTCAAATAATTTCATCCTCTAAATTTCTAGAATACAACTGCATGAAAAGACTCGGGTGGTTCTTCATCATATATTCCTCAGGTTCCTACGTTGCTTTTTCCATCTTATGGTTTCTCCACAAAACGTTTACCAAACAAGTCATCCGGTTTCTCAGTACCCGTTATATCATATCAAGAATCCTGATAGGCACTTCAGAATAAGACAAATTGGTTTGCAGTTCTAATTCCTCATATGTGAGTACATGCGTTGGTTCAGACACGTATTTCCTCAACAGTGATATGTGGAACACAACATGATCTTTGGATAGACTTGGTGGGATTTCCAAACGGTAAGCTACAACCCCAATTCATTCTAGAATTTCGAAAGGATCAATGTACCCCGAGACTCAATTTACCCTTCTTAACGAAAAATATAACTCCCTTCCATGGAGATAACTTCAAGAAAACATGATCTTCTACCTGAAATTACAAATCCTTCCTTCGGTTATCAGCATAGCTCTTCTGCCTACATTGAGATTCTTTGATGTGGTTTTGGATTACCTTTACCTTTTCCATTGTTTCCTCAAACCAGTTCTCGGCCTACAAGTTTTCTTTCACCAACTTCATCCCAACAGGTTGGTGTACGACATATCTTTCCATATAATTATTCATATGGTGCCATCTGAATACTCGAATGGAAGCTATTGTTATAGGAAAATTCTACCATAGGTAAATATTGATCCCACATACCCTAAAAGTCAAGTGAGAAAGATCTCAACATGTCTTATAAGGTTTGAATAGTCCGTTCTAATTGTCCATATATTTGAGGGTGTTAGGCAGTGCTCAAACGAAGTTCAGTATCTAAGGCCTTCTGAAGACTCTTCCAGAATCGGGATCATGATCAGAAACAATCGATAGGGGTTCTCTATGAAGTCTCACAACTTCATTAATATATAGTCTTTCTAGATGTTCCAGTGGTAGATCTTCTATTATAGCAAGAAAATGTGCTGACATGGTAAGACGATCAACAATAACATCTATTCTGTCGTTCCTTCTAGGAGTCTTTGGTAGCCCCATGACAAAGTCCATCGTAATAGTCACATTTCCACTCTAGTATGAGAAGAGGTTGAGTGACTCCTCCAGCCTGTTGCCTTCCAGCTTTCACTTGTGGACAAACCATACATCTTGACAAAAAATCATCAATCTCTCTCTTCATGTTGTCCCACCAAAAGTGTTCCTTCAAATAAATATACATTTTGGTTCTCCCAAGGTGTATGGAGAAATTGGAACTATGAGCATCGTCCAACAATTCCCTTTTTAGATTAGGTATATCGGGAACACAAAGACTCTTCCCAAATTTTAAAATTCTTTATTCATACACAAAGTCTCTCAATCTCCCATCATTCACAACTTTAATCTTCTTTTGAAATTCTTCATCATCGGTCTGAGAACTCTTAATACTTTCTAGTAATGATGGATTTGAAACCATTTGAAAAAGCATTGGTGTTTCACCTGACATGGTTATTCCTATGTCCATCTTCACTAGATCCATGAAAATTGGACCCCTTTAAATTCTCATATTGTTCAAAACTACACGATCTTTTCTGCTCAAAGCATCTTCCACCTTATTTTCCTTCCCCGGGTGGTAGTGTATCATGAAATCATAATCCTTGAGTAATTCAAGCCATCTCCTTTTCCCCATGTTGAGTTCTTTTTGTGAGAAAATATACTTCAAACCCTTGTGATCAGTATAAATCTCACATTTTCACCATATAAGAAGTGTCTCCATGTATTCAAAGAAAAGATCACAGATGCTAACTCATGATCATGAGTAAGACAGTTTTTCTCATGAATTTTCAACTATCGTGATGCATAGGAAATAACCCTATCATTCTGCATAAGGACACAACCAAGCCATTCCTTCGAGGCATCACTATAAATAACGAACACACCATTCCCCAATGGTAGAGTTAATATAGGAACATTGACTAATCTTCTCTTCAGTTCTTTGAAACATTCTTCAAACTCTTTTTTCAAAACAAATTTAACCCCTTTACGTGTGATCTTTGTTAATGGGTTATCTAACCAGGAAAAATTCTGGACGAAACATCGATAATAACCTGCTAAACCAATAAAACTGTTTACCTCAGTTATACTCATCGGTGTAGTCCATTATTGGATTTCCTTTTTCATAGAATGATCAACAAAGATTCCATCTTTAGAGATAATAAGGCCAAGAAAAAAAATCTCCTGAAGCCAGAATTCACACTTGCTTAACTTCCCATATAATTCATGTCTTCTCAGAGTCTTTAGGATAATGCGCAAGTGATTTTCATGATCTTCGTAGTTTTTGGAATATACCAAGATATCATCAATAAATAGCACCAAAAATTCATCAAGATATTCATTGAAAACTATTTTCATTAGGTCCATGAATATAGAGGGTCATTAGTCAACCCAAAATGCATTACTGTAAACTCATAATGCATGTACCTGGTTCGAATTGTTGTCTTTGGAATGTCTTCCTTCGTCACACACAACTGATGGTATCCAGATCGCAGTTCAATCTTTGAAAAGTATTGAGATCTATGTAGTTGATCAAATAAATGATCAATGTGTGGTAGGGGATACTTTTTCTTTATTTTTATATCATTGATCACCCAGTAGTTGATACATAACCTTATAGATCCATATTTATTCTTAACAAAAAGGACAGGGGATTTCCATGGAGAAACACTAGGGAGAATAAATCCATTATTACGCAATTCCTCTAGTTGTTTTTTAGTTCAAATAATTCTACAGTGGCCATTCTATAAGGGGTCTTCAATGTGGGCCTTGAACTAGGAATTAAATCAATGGAAAACTCAACTTCTCGTTCTGGAGGATGTCCAGGTAAATCATTCATAAACACATCTACATATTCTTTCACAATAGGTAGATCCTCTATCTGAACATTAGTTTCCTTACCCATAGTCATTTCATTTTATTCCTCCCCAATAATTGAATTTAGTTGAGCTACTGGGGGTGGATCTAGGTAAGAATTAGGTGGTGATGATTCTGCTCTAATGAAAAGGTGTTCCTTATCATCATCATCAAAAATAGTAACCTCCTTATTCTTATAATAAATTTTTGCATCTTGGATAGAAATCCAATACATACCAAGGATTATATCAAATACAATCATAGGTATGATGATGAGATCAACAGATAAAGAACATTTATGTGCTCTAATGGGGACTGATTCACAAAACATTGTTGCAATGATACATCCATTAGGAGTTTTAATTGAAAACTCCCTTGTTAAATCAAATGGTAATTATCTAATTATATTATAAAACTAGGAAGATATGAAACAATACGATGATCCAGATTCAAATAATGTATTTTCTAAACATGAGGAAACCATTAAATTACCTGCCACCATGTCTTTCAGAGATTCTACCTCAGCAGTAGTGATAGCATAAGCTTGACCTTGATCCATTGGACATTTTTTAGGTAGGTTCCCCTGACTCTTGGGAAATCATTTTCATAATGTCCCATCTCCCTGCAATTGTAGCATTGAAAATAGGTAGCTTCCTTCTTCCCCTTGTAATCACGAGCTTGGTGGCCTTTTTCACCACACTTGTAACAGACTCCCATTGTTTTTAAAAAAGTACCAGGGTGCTTCTTTCCACATTTACTGAAGGATGGATATTCAACTTTTTTCCTTCTTCCCATTATTTCGATTCCCAGAGTGATCAGCTGATCTCTTCTTCTCCTACATTGCTTTAAAGTCATAAGACTTAGAGAATTCCTTTTTTTTCTTGATAGTACATGAGACAATATCTTCGTACAATGAGAATGTTTGTGAGACTAATGCTCGACAGAGAAACAGTTTTAACCCATAAAAGAAACGATCAATATTACTTATTGGGTTACGTATATAATCTCCAGCATACCTTGCTAACCTTGTAACGTTAGCCTTATACTTTTCGACATTCTCGTCCACCTTTTGTCTCAGACTCAGAAATTGCCTTTCCATATCTACTCGATGGTCACGAGGAAATTATTTTTCTAGGAAAAGTACTTTGAACTACCTCCATTCCATATTTGATACTTCCTCGTCATCCTTTGTGTTTTGAATTAAAGACCACCATTGATCAACATATCTAGTGAGGTGGTAAACTGCCATGATAACTTTTTTCCTTTCACTAATCCCCAAAGCCTGAAATATTTTATCTAATAAATTAATCCATTGCTCAGCTACTAAGGGATTTGTACTCCCATTGAACGTTGGTGGTTGTTTCCTCATGAAGTGATCTAACATTCATCCTCCACACTATGGATCAGGTTGCTCTATACGGGTAAGGTTATTATTCATAACCTGAGTGAGTTGTCCCAGTATGGTGATTAGCTGATCATCACCAGTTGCATCACCAGCTCCAATATAATTATCTTGAGCATGAGGGAAATCCCTACATTGAGTGCGCACATTGATATAGTTTGCATTTCTTCCACTAGGTATCATTTCTAAACAATGGCATAACCTAGATCAGTTTATGAATCAAAATACATAATTCCGTACTTGTAAAACACTTAACATAAATTGAACTATTTATGGATATAATCCATAATCATAAAAATGGTTTCTTTGAGAAATTATATACTCATAAACCCTTCATAATGGTTTGTAATGAAAATGAGATTTATACTAAGCATATCCCCTGGGAGTGTCGTAACCAATAGTGCAGCAAGCCCCGTTGTCATGCATCAATTCTCATTCGAGTCTAGCTCAAAGTGGTGTTTTCGGGTTTTACACCTAGGTACATCTGTGCCAGAGCCACCTCTACCTGCTCATATCTAGACAGTGATGTATTTCTCAGAAAACTCACAAAATCTCTACAATACCAAAATTCTAGGAAGTTATTCTATACTAATCCTCAAAGTCTATCTTTGGGCTATGTGCTATAATCAGAGTTTATCTAAATCTAGCTTCCAAGGTTTGTACAAAACTTCTTTTGATACCAACTGTAATGCCCTAAATCCTAGTTACACAGAGTCGATGCATTATTACATAATATTGTCATGATCACAAAGGATCATGTATTGAAAGACTCATTAGTTTATTAGCCTTGGAATAACTAGATACATTCATAATGTTTACATTACCTCATAAAGTTAAAACTACTACAACAACATCTTGACTTAATATCCCCTCATAATATCCCTGCAGGTCATTCATAAATTACTTATTCACATCCTGGGAAAAATAAAACATTGAAAGGGGTGAGCTCAGATGCTTAGTAAGGATAACAATATAGTGGAAACTCTCGTAAATAAGCATAAACATTAAAGACAATGTATAACTAAAGCTAAAGCCTTTTAAACTTGAACGTCAGCATAATATGGAAAAGATAAAATGAAATAATTCCATTTACTTATTCACATGGATATTCTACTAGTCGAATAATGACATGCAATATCAAAACCACTTTTGTAATGATGGAATGCAAATAGCCAGACTATCATAACCACATAGCCAAGGCCTCGTGCCAAGACTAAAAATAAGATTTTTTCAAGGCCTTGTTCCAAGACATTAGTTTGTCTCATTAGACCTACCAATTCATCGAGGAGCTATAACAGGCTCCACCTGTCACTTATTAAGTCCAATGCATTCCTCATATGAACTGGTTTAAACATAAAATAAACATTCATATTAAAACTAGCATAAGAAATGTCAATACTTTCTCAATAAACCATGAATGGTATAAAAATAACACATCCACATTCAAACATATCACAAAACCTTTAATACAATATAGAATTTTTGTAGCATAATAAATCAACTTCGAATAAACTTAAAATCCATCAAAAGATGTTCACATAGATGAAATCAAAACTATTTGAGAGAAATATATCTTTTTTTGAATTCATTTTAAAGTGGAATAGTTATAAAAGCAACAATTTACTTTAAAAATATACTTATAAGCTTGTAAGGGAAGCTTCGATGATTTTATAATGGTGGAAAATAGCCACACCCTCCGTATGAGTTAAAAAGGCAGTCTTACCTTAATTTTTTCGAAAAGGTTAAAAAGGACCTTGTTTGGAAAATGATAGAAAGAATACTTTATAAACCTTTTATAAAAAGTCAAAAAAGGCTCTAAATGACTTTAACCCATATTCTATAAAATATTAAGAATGTTTTGAAATTCATTTTTAAGAAACATAGATGTGGATGATAAAGAGGTCCCAGTAGATAATTACGTAAAACAACCTCAGATAATGAAGATATTGTAAAATAAACCCTTACCTTGTACTTTTCCTTGGTTGATGGTAGGTTAACCTCCTATATAATGGTGAAATAATTGTTATTATATTATACAATAATCATATAAATTAATATGATATCATATATGATCTTTTAACATTTCTTTGTTAATACTAGGAAAGCATATCCATATGTAGGACCCCTGACCATTTATTAAGATAAAAGAAAATGACAGGAGAGAAAAGATAATAGAACCATAAAAGTCACTGAAAATACTCAAAATCATACCCCTCACCACCTCCATGATAAACAGACTCTTCCTCAGTCACTGTTTCCCACACCGAACTCCCGTAGTGTTTTAGAACCTTTCTGTATTTCCTCCTCAGATTCAACCACTCCAGATCAAGAAACTCATTTGAATACTAAATATGGTTTTACCATAATTATAATAACATCAATGTATATATATGATACTGTAGTTATAATTTTAGAATGGAAATAAAAAAGAAAGAAGAAGTTGAGGTAGAAAGGAACATGAAAGAGGGTGGTGAAAACATTACCTCTTCTTCAGGTTCTTCCTTTTGATTTGATCAAAAGGACTCCTCACGATGGATTTCTGAATAAAGGAGGGTCTCTAGAATGAACGGAGGATATTTTATAGGTTAATTGGGAAGAGATTGGGCGATCCCAAAGGCTTTGAATGTGTGAAATTGAGAGAAGGGCGAGTGCCCTTTTATAAGAGGGGTGAGGGGCACCTTTGGAAAAGCTAGAAATATTATTTTATAATAAATTAATATTCGGTTTCTAATGGATAAAAAATAGATTATTTAAAGATTAAGGTGGGGATAGGTCGAAAAACACTCAAAAAATAGGTTTTATGCAGGTTTGGGTCACTTTATTAACCTTGTCTTTTAGTTTTAACTCTCAGTTAATTAGTTTGACATTTACCATGTCACTTTGTATTTTTATATTATATAGTTAATAAACATACTATATACATCCAAGCAACACACAAGTGGTACATTAATGATACAAATATAATGATATAAGTATTTTGGCCAAACCTTAGATTTTTATGAATACAATATCAATTAATAAAATAATATTTGTTTTAAAAACTCTTTTATGTCAATTTTGAAACTATATAATAATTGATTTTTTTCAAAGTTTTAACAACATTATTATTTCAAAATAAATACAATTAAGAAGTCCTAACATGTTATAGTAATCAATAAAATTAGTGGATGATATCAAAACGTTCAAATTATATTTATTTTAATATTAATAATACCAATTATTTGAGTCTTTCATTAATATGGAAAATACTGCGTCCTTATTATGTCATAAATAAATTTAATTATTCAATGTATAAAAATTATAAATAAAATACTATTATGTAGGAACACTTTTTAGATTTCTAATGAATGTTTTTAGTCGAAAATATAATATATAAAACCCTATATAAAAATTGTTTTTTTAAAGGATATATGCTTATGTCATTTTTGTATTTACTTTAACATAATTAATATAAAGTGTCATTATAACTTACAAGTGGATACATGGGGTCCCAAAATAGACCCGAAGATGCCCATGGTCGGACATGTGTCAACCAATAGGGTTAGGACATGTTTTAGGGTAAATTAATATTATTATAATATTATTTTTTTACCCTTATTTACCAGACTTACCTTTTAAGCATGGTAAATAAAATATTTACCGAAGTAATTATTCAAAATGTATAAAAATAATAGTTAAATATTTACACAATTTGGACCTCCTGATTCCAAATATGGAATCCATATTTCTAAATTCCAAAAACATAAGTGGCAGAAATTAATTTAAAATTAATTCTCATTGTTAAAACATAAAGCGTGTTTTTAAGAGATAATAACTATCAAAAGATTGACAGTTGTTTATATCCGGTTTAAATGTGAAATTATGTCTGATGACCAAAATTGTTTTAAATGGTAAAAATATATTATAAAGATACTTTAAACCCACTTAAATTCATAATTTATCAGTATTATTTATTTTAATTAAAAATGATGCTTTTAATTAAAATTTAGTAATTTTCACTATTCATCAAAATATAAAAGTTGTCTGAAAAGTTCCAAAATTTTACACTAGGATAATTTGAATATTATGAATCCAAAAATGAAGTCCATTTTGAGAGATAGAATTTATAAAATTTCAAAAAGTGGGTATTACTAATCATAACAGCTAGTTTGATTGGTTGTGGTGTGTGTTAGAACTCGAAGTTGCGTACAACACACGCTACTATATTATTCAAAAAGAAGTGTAACATGGAAGCTTGGGGTGTTACACCACCTTATTCTTCTTATCCCCAGGATACCCTTGAGATTATACGATCTCCATTATGTCTTTGAGGGAACATTAGACAATTTCCTCATAGCTATCAATGTCACGGATCGCAAGGGAATTCCATATGCTAGGCTTCAATCCACTAAAAAATGGTTAACCTTGCATTTGGGGGTAACAACAAAGTCGGAGTCGTATCATTCAAGACTTGTGAATATTACTTATACACTCTGATGGATTTGCTGTCCTTTTTTATTGTAGTCAAGGAAGTCCCTTTTCATCTTTTTTCAGAGGGTGCGAAGAAAATATTTGTCAAATTTTTTTTCAAGAAACTCTTCCCTTCCAACACCTCGATCTCCTCCTTAGGAATCATATTTTTTATGAAGGTTCACCATTGGTCAGCTTCACCTTCCAAAGGACAAGTATCTAGAATAACCTTATCTTATTTGGAAAATTTAAGGATGGATAATATCTTTTCAATGGAGTTGATCCATTCTTTAATAATTGAGGGATCAAATGATCCATTAAAATTAGAATGCCTTTGTCTCGTGAAGATCTTGATTATGAATTGTTCTTTCTAGGGGGGTTAAACGTTCTTATTGACCCATGTTTTTATTCAAATATTTATTTAAATGAGAGAGTATTATGAAAAAGTTCATGATTCCTACTCCCATTGGAAATGGCATCTCATTAGAACAATCATCACATTGATCATCACATCGGTTGTTTGCCTGAGTCCTCCTATTACTGGCCATTGGCTAGAATAAAAGGAATGTTTGGCGTAACACATTTAGGGTAATCCAAAGAAAAAATGGATGACATATAAATAACTTTTATTTCTTTGACTTATGAATCTATAGGATTTAATATATGTTATCCATGATCTAATTCCCAACATATATTCTTAGGAGCATTATTTTTATTCCCTTAAAAATGGTTCATACTAATCTTGTGAATATACCAAAGCATATCCCTCGAGAGTGTCATAACCAAGAGTGCAGCAAGGCCGATTTTCGTGTACCAGGATACCCCAGATCAAGCCCAAAACTCCTTGTTGGAGTTTTCACTCTTTTGTACATCTATGCCAGAGCCGACTCTACCTGCTCGTATCCATACAAGGATGTATTTTATTGATAAAAAAATTACTCAATACTCACCAAAACATAGGGCTGTTTTTTATACATAGTCGTATCTCTAAGGATTTCACTGGTGTTTCCAAATCCTAATCCCATAAATAACTAAACCGATCCTCTGATACCAAATATAAAAACCCTTATCATTAATTAAAACATATACATGATTTATTATAAAAATTATTCACTTGATACACCATAAAAGATCGATAGGTCTAGTGTATTTTAAGATTAGTAACATTACATAACAACTTAAAACATGAAACACAAAATATTTATTTAGAACTTCATTTACATGACCACTACATTCCCTCATACTTAACATTGCATGGGATAACATGAATACATGAATAAGAAAAGGGTGATCTATAAAGCCCAATAGGGGAGTAAACATTAAATAGAATGAAGAATACAATACATTTTAGGAAATATTCATATCAATCAATCATAAGAGAAACATGAACATAAATACATGATATAGCTACATTATCATAACATGGAAATGTGAGAACAATACTTAACATGGTATTAGAATGATCCAACGCTCATTGCACATTGAACATAAGTAAACCCACACTACACTTGAATTAGTATTAGTAAGCCCTAATTTAACATGAAGTATCATTATACTAATCTTTTCCCAACTCATTGGAGCGCTATTAGGGTTCACCATTATTAATCATTTCATTTCATGCATAAGTGTGACACATGGATCATACAGCAAGAAATTATTCAATATCATCATTTATTCCATGATAAAGTAATATAGAATTAATACATTATAATATATAATAAATAATTAAATTTTCATAGAGTTGAATACCCTTGATATAGAAATTGGCATGGTGTTCACTATACAATGACTTTGGCCCGGAAAATCATGGTGCAATTTTTACAGCATAACGACGTGACATAAAAATTCATAAAAACGATTTATCATAGATAAAGGGGTATCTCATCTTATTTAGATGAAGTGGATATTAATGGGGTCATATAGATACATCTCTCAACATATTTAATGGAATTTAGATTCATAATAAAAAATAATTCTTAAATGTAAATGAGAAGAGAGAAATTCCTTATAGAATTCCTACATAATAACAAGTGTATTTGGGAGGCATTAATGAGAGATAAAGGGGTATATCATCATTAAATCATAAATGGGGAAGTATAGGGGAGGTGAGAAATCATACCCCAACATTTTTAATTGAAAAAAATGGTATAACAATCTAATTAAATTTGTATAAAAGTGAGAAAGGAAGAAATCCCTTACTTGAAAGTGTGATCCCAAAGGATTGGGAGGGATTTGAGAGAGGATTCAAGAGAGCTTGGGGTACCTTGATAGGATTATAGATAGAGGAGGGTAGAGTTTGGTCAAGCTCCAAATTCTTTGAGTGAAGAGGCAGTGGGATCTTGGGTGGACTTATATTGGGAAAGAGAGGGAATTCTTTATTATTTAGGTTTTGGACACCAGACATTAAGCTAATCAAAACCACAAACCAGACCATGGGTTTTTAGCCTATTTTTACCAAATGGGGGTGTAAAAAATTATTTTATAAGGCCAATGAAAAAAGTTCTTAAAATATTAGGCTTGATTACGTGGAGGTGAGTCACACTCTCAAGGAAATCAATTCAAAAAGTTAAAAAGTTTTGTAAGTCTTGAATGGTCCACTAAAGCATTGAAAAATAAATCAAACAATCCTAAAATCAAATTAATTTTATGGTGAAACATATATTGGCCGAATACAAAGTTTATAGTATTCTATTACATCACTATTGGGTCATTATGATGTTATAAAACACATTATATATTTAAATATTATTTAATTATTATCCAAAAATTTGATTTTCTTAGAAAAAATTAAAAAATTAATAGTTGGCTAATTTTGACATCCTCATTCCAAAAATAATATTCATTTTATAAATATAATTTTCTAAATATGTGAATTTTTTCTTTTAAAATAAAAACAAACATTTATCCAAAATTCATGGGTTTTCACAAAAATAAATTTCAATCCTGAGTAAAAATCCCAATTATATTCATAATAATTATACAGTCATTTATATTTAATAAAAATTAATTTAGTGAACATATTTTATTGAAATATTATTTAATTCAAAAATCCTTTAATTCATCAAAATAGACTAAAAATTTTATTTTCTCTTTAAAAACTATTTACAAAGTAACATTAATAAAATGAATGTATATTCTCTATACCGAAATAATGTACATAATAATAGTACTAGGGTATCATTTCATAACAACTTATAACACCCACATATGACCTAAGGGTGAAATGTGCGGTGGTGACAGACTCGTGGGGTGTCTTAGATAACATCACTCGGGTGGTAATCGCTATCAACTTTCACTTCTCCCGTAGGTGGTTCCATTCATGCTTAACGTGTCGATGCTCGGCTTGGGCTTGGTCAAGAGCGAAGCCCAATGACACCACCTCCTTTAAGAGCACCGATAAATGAGATTTATATAGATCAATTCTTCTGGATGAGGCCATCTCTTCCTTTTTCTGAGTAAATTATATTTGTTAATTCCCTATATTTATGCTAATCATGTGATCACTGTTTAATGACTATATTAGCAACAGTCAAAATTATGAATGGTATTTTAAAATAAAAAAACATAAAACAAAAGAAGTGCATATTTTATATAACCATTTTACATAATAATACATTTAATTAGATTGAGAGGAATTTTCATTAATAAAATTTTGGTTCGTTACAACACCCATACTCCAGGACAATGGGGTCTTCTAGATAATTATGAGCAACCCAACTAGCTTGATACAAAAATAAATGTTCCCCTAGCCATGAAACAACCAAATGAAATTCATATTATATTTATAACTACCGGTCATATTATACATGGTTTCCACAAGGCCACCCAACCACCCACAAGAAACACACAAAACTCATAGGACTTAATGCACATGATCACGTACCATTATATCAGTCCAAAAACCATATAAATTGTTTTTATATGGTAATGATATTCCCAAATCATGTGCGTTGATTCCAGAATCCAACTTTCATAAATGGGGGGGGAATCATTTATATCATATCTTCTCACTAACCAGAACAAGCCTACACATCAAGGATTCCCTAGAATTGATTCAAATTCATCGGAACAAGGGTTATAGAATGATTTTCAGTAATGGAATCATTCCATGATGGTAAAACAAAATCAAATTACCCAAATCAATTCACAATTGATTGTAGATCTAAATCAGGTTCAAGGAAAATGTTGAAAAATCTCTAGATTCGGTGTTGACACTACTAAATAACTGAACTTTAATAGCAATAGGCGTGGAATTTATCAATGCTTGAAAAGTGATGACTACATGAGAAATGTTAAAATACCTATTCTTTTTATCTGTGCTAAAAAAGCACTGAAAAGGTGTCATTTATCAACGCTAATGAAAGAACTGATAAATGTGACCTTTATCAGTGCTTTAATTTAGCACCACTACAGGAACCATTTATCAACACTGATAAAATATAACTTTATTAGTGCTTTTAAAATCACTGATAAATGATTCCACTATACATGCTTTTAAAATCACTAATAAAGGGCCACATTAAAGTAGGGTGCAACAACACACTGTATCACCATTGTAGTGTTCTTTTTCAGCACACCATAGCACGAGAAACACACCACATATCAACAAAAAAAGTCCCAATATAGGATTTAAATGAGATGAAATTTTCAATAATAACACAAGAACAAAACCTTATATTATAGACATTTTAAAAATTGGTTTATAAAATGACATAAATAAAAACTATTACATGCATTCAAAAAAATAAATGTTACATTATCTTTTAATCCAAACTTGACTCATGATTTTGATGAAAAACCACACCTTTGAAAACAAAATAATTCACCAATATAAGGAAAAAATTCTTATGTTAGTATTTATATAAAGAAATAAAATAACAGAAAGTGTTAATTTTACTAATTTTTTTTTCAATTTTAAATAAAAAGATGCACATGGAGTCATACCAGTCACACCATGTATCATATTGAAGTGTGACTAATTCAAAAACGTATCAAATGAAATGTGGATTGTTCTTTTTTAAGTATCAATACAATATTAATGTGTTTGGTTATTTTTGAGTATGTTGATTGTCTTTTTTACTAAAATGTAATTTTAAACTAGAAACACACACTTTTGACACATTCCCCTTAGATCTTGCATCTGTTTGATATGAAACAGATTCAAATATGTCACAAATGTCTTATGAATCATTATCCTAAATTATTAAGAAAATCCAACCACGTATTATTGTTTTTATTGGGTGACACTGTTTAAACTAAAATGTTGATTTTAAACTTATAATGGACACATTGAGTCATACTGGGCACGTCGCGTATTGTATTGAGTTTCACCTAATTTCTATACATAAAAAATTACTTATGGATCATATTCATTAAGTATCAAAATAAAAAAATTTGTTTTCTTAGTTTTTATTATTAAATTATTCCATTTTACTAAAATTGGTGATAATTTTAAATAAAAAGATACACTTTGAGTCGTACCAGTCAGACCGTGCGTCGGATTAATGTGAGACTAATTCCTACACACCCCAAATGACTTATGGATCATTTTCCTAAATTATAAAAACAATATGAATGTGTTTTTTTTTGTTTTTAGTATGCCAATTGTATTCTTTAATAAAATTTCATTTGAAAACTGAAACATGAACTCTGACTCATACCTATCACATTGTGTATCAGATTGAGGTGTGGTTGATTAATACACATCACAAATGACTTATGGATTTTTTCCTAAATTATTTAGAAAATTTAAATGTATTTGATAAGTTTTTATCAATCACACTGTGTGTCAGATTAAGGTGAAAATGATTCGTTCATTTCTAAAATAACTTATGAATTGTTTTCCTAATGTATCAAATTAATATGAATTTGTCTGTTTGGTTTTTAAGTAGGTCATATAGTTTATTTACTAAAATTGACTTAAATTTTAAATAAAGATGCACTTAGTGTCACACCGGCCACACTAGGCATCCGATTGAGGTGTGGATGATTCCGACATTTTCCAAATTGCTTATGGATTGTTGTCCTAAAGTATCAAAACAATATGAATGTGTTTGCTCAGTTTTGAGTACATCAGATGTCCTTTTTACTAAAATATCATTTTAATCTTGAAACACACAATTTTACTCATATGGATCACACTATGTATCATTTTTATGTGATACCAATTTCTACATAACACAAATTATCTATGAATTGATGCCCAAAATTATTAGGAAAATTCAAGCGTGTTTGCTCAGTTTTTAGTGAGTGAAATTTTTTAAATTCAAATGTCAATTTTAAAATGATAATGGAAAAATTAAGTCAGTTTTCTTTTTTACTAAACATTTTGTCAATTTAAAATATAAAGAATTACTTGGAGTCATACCAATCACATCAAGTGTTGGATTGATGCAATATTGATTCTTACACACCCCAAAGTCTTAAAACAATCATAATTGTAAATGTTACCATGATTTCTATTGAATTTCTTTGTCAAACAGCCTACACGGCTGGATGAGATTCAAAAAAAAAACACATCACATGAAAAAAAATATACCTTTATAAAAAAATAATTATTTTTTTTAATAATTAAAATAAGTAAACTAAAAATAAATATGTAATAATAAATTAATCAAATGGAAAATGATTTTACAGCTCAAATATCAAGTCAAACTCTATGATTGAGTAGTTGAGGGAACATGAAGGAATGTGATAAATGTCAACACTACAGGGGTGAAAGGTCTTGAGGGAGGAGAAGTATGTGGAAATTTTGTTGTAGAAAGGGATGAAAGATGAACAGAGCACCCCAACTCGAACAAAAGAATCCACCTATATAAGATTACAATTATTATGTGATTGAAACAAAAAAGAAATAAATTAGTCATACATATTTAACAACACATAAATTTTATAGAAAATGATTTTACCATAAAAAACATTAAGATTACGTTTGTGATTGAGCAAAGGAGTTTCTTCTTCTCTTCCTGGAAAATTGGTGGAGGTAATTTTAAAGAAAGTGATAAATGAACCACTATAGGGGTGAAAATGTTTTATGCGAGAAGGAGAATAAAAGTTAGACATAGCAACCCAAATCATAGAAAAGAATCCTCGTATATAAGAAAATAGTTATTATGTGATTAATAATAAAAATAAATAAATTAAACATAAATATGAAACAATAAATTAATTATATGGATATTGACATTTCTATGAAAACATCATGATTAACTTTGTGATTGAGAAGAGACGACATCGTTTCTCTTCCTGAAAATACAGTAGAGGTAATTCGAAAGAAAGTGATTAATGGAAAATTGTAGGTGTGAAAAGGTTTGAAGAGAGAATAAGCATGGAAGTTTGATAGAGCACCCCAACTCAAACAAAATAATCCATATGTATAAGAAATTAATTTTTATGTGAGTTATAGTAAAAATAAATAAATTAAATATAAATATGAAATGATAAATTATTTATATGGAGAATGATTTTACTTTGAAAACATCAAGATTATCTTTGTGATTGAGCATAGGTGGTGTCCTTTCCCTTCCTTTAATGGCAGTGGGAGTAATATGAAATAAAGTGATAAATACACCACTATAGGTGTGAAATGGTTTTATGGGAGAAGAAACATGAAAGTTTCAAAGAGCACACCAACTAGAAAAAAATAATTTACTTTTATAAAAAAGAATTATTATATGAGTAATAATAAATATAATATTAAACATTAATATAAAAAAATACATTAATTCTATGGAAAATGATTTTACTATTCAAATATAAAGATTAACTCTATGATTGAGCAGAGACATCGTCAACACTCTTCCAACAAAGGCATGGAATATGGACAAAAATATTCTAAAATAAATGAACACTATAAGGAATAATGAAAATTAAATCAATGTTTCATTATATAATATTCCTATAAAATATGTAATTTATATCATAAAATTACCTTTACATATTTCCAAAGAGTTTAATTGATCTAAATAATAGCTAATAACAAAACTAAGGATTATTTATGCACTTTTTTATAGTTTAGAAGACTATATGGATGCCAGGAAACCATGAGACAACTAATGATATTGATATCTATTTGCCTCCATTGATAAATGGATCCAAAACGGGGATTGATTGTCCATCACTCACAATGTTAATAACAAAACCAAGGGTTCTCTATGTACATCACTACTGTGGGTTAACTACCACTTATCATAGCATCTGACCTGAAATTCCTATAAAAAACCCATGTGATGATCTTATCCCACACAATCTCACCACCATATCTATCATATCAACATTCATCTTTCAGTTTTCCTTCTCTTCCTCATTTTTTATTCATTATTCAAACAAGTGGAAATATTTTTCTAGCATATCATTTTCTGATTCTCATGTTGCAGATTCAATCATATGTGTTTTCCAAAAAACCTTTACCCAATGAATTATATTATTCTTTAAAATTTTCTATTTATGTAAAAGAATCTAATTAGTTTGTTTATCTCTATGTTTGGGATGGGAGCATCACGAGGATGCTGGGCAGGAAGTTCAGGTCAGATGTTATGCCAATATGTAGTTAACCAACAGTAGTGAAGTGCCAAGAGAATCCTTAGTTTTGATATTAGATTTATGAGTGATGCACAACCAATTCTTATTTTTATCCATTGATCAACAGATCCAAATAGACATAAATATTCTTCAAAATATTCTCTATTAATTTTTCTTTAATAAAAACAATGTAATCACAAAAAGGGGATTTTAGAAGGGTTGTTTGCATGATCTCTTGAAAACTTGATGAAATATTCAACTCCATCTTCATATTCGTTTAGAAAAAAATTAGCATGTATACATTTTTGGTTCATATCCATCCTATTGGGTTCATAGAAGAATATTTTTATAAAACATATAAATAAATACACATAAGATATTCATTATCCTAAGTTAAATTTATAGATAATTCTAATAAGGAAAACTCAACATTTTATTATTTCAAAAAAAATTAGTATGTTGAATAAAATGGTTAATTGAATTTAAGGAAATAATTACTCCACATAAAATCATTCATAAATCCCCTAAACCAATGAAAATATAATATATTCAATTAACGAGAAATACGAAACTCAAATATGATAAAAAAGAATAATAAACTATTATTCAATCAACTAGAAGATATAAAAATATATTAGAACAAGTTAGGTAGCAACCAAAGGAATTATTACATTTAAAATTAATGGTATATCAATATTTGAAAACATCTCTAGACTCTAGGGATGTCATATCACCACACCAACTCATACCATTGAAATTCAAGGTACTCCAACTGGATATAAAATTTCCATTTACTAATGGATTACATGAAGAGGAATTACATCAAACAAACATATATTTTTCTCATTATTTAATATGAGAACAATGTTTGTAAATTTAAAAAGTAGATGCATGAATTGAAATAATAACTAAGAGATTGGTGTTGAAGGCTAGATGAATTATTAAAGATACTTAAATTTAAAAAAAATAATGAATTAATCATAATAATTACATAAAAAATAATTTTATGGATATATTGAAAGTGTTTATGAATATGGATGAAATAAAATTTAGAGGTTCAAGAGATGAATGATGATAATAATTTTATACATTAACAATGAACAATTTTTAAATGTTGATGATTCATGAGTTGAAATTTTCCTTCATTTATAAGCGACTCATCGAATTCATGAGATATTTATTTCCCAACCCATGTATGTGATGGAAGTGTTTTATAAATTTCTAAAGGAAGCTTAAAAACCCATATTGATACCCATTCAAAATTGAATAACATTTTCAAATGTTGTGGGTGGAATTTCAATCTATACCATGATAGTTTCCGAGAGAAATTTTTGATCCCCCTTAGGGTGGAAACAAGCACCAGGGCATTAAAAACAACATAGTGGGAATAATTTTACCCAAAAAATAAATAAAACCTATAGAAATAAAATTTTAATAAAAAATAACATGATGAATAAATATATTATATTATCAAAAAAACCCAGATAAGTAGATAAAATAAGATATGAAGCTGTATAATATTAAAGAAATACATTAACCTACCTTCAACTCCCTCACACAAATAATTCCCAGTTATAAAATTTCACATGTATGGAATACATTGATATAAAACAATCAAATAAAATCCATGCGACTCCTTGTGTCACCATTGAGTCCATAAACATTAAAATCTCCATGAGTGACCAAGAGTTGAATCAAAATGGGAAATTGAGAAAATAATAAGGCATGCCCTACTAGTATACAATCACCAGACCACAAATAATGACACCGTTGAAGAATTAATCAAAATTGAAACCAAAAATACACAAAGAAAATAAGAAGGACTACCTATCTAGGTTGAAGAAAATATGAGATCCTCTTTAGAAACCCTAATTGAAATCAAACACCAAATGTCAGATGAGATGTTTGAGCAATTAAAGGCAGTCGAGTGGTGTGATTCGAGCTTTGATTTACTAAGGAGGAATGCCGATAATTTGTGGATTTTGAGGAAAGCTTCTGATATCGTGACAGGTTTGCAAATGGTTAGGGTTTTCAATTATATTAGGACACTTATTTCAGTGCTTATAAAATAACATTGATAAGGATTCCTTTTATGAGCACTTATTACCTTAGTACTGATAAAATTACTCTTTATCAACGTTTTTTAGTGCTGATAAAGGTAGGTCATTATAAGTGCTGAAAAAGCACTCGTAAAACCAATCTTTATCATTGCTAAACTTATAACATTGATACATTTAATCAGCACATTATTTAGCGTTGATAAAGCCTCATCTTTATAAGGGATTACTATTTAAGCAGTGTTAAATGATTTATAATTATAATTATAAATAAAAAAGTTGTAAATATTTTTATATACTTAATAAATATATATAAATATCAATGTAGTAAATATATTCCTTTTTAAATATATTTATTATAATTTTATAATTATTTATTTATAATTATGAAAAAAAAATTTAAAATAATATTTATATATTTGTATACATTTGTATAATTATACATATATATTTAATAAATATACATAAATATAAAAATAGTAAATATATTCATTATTTTAGTATATTTATAATAATTATAATAATTATTTAAATAATTTTAGAGAAAATATTTACTTATTTATAATTATAAATATATAATTGTATGAATTTAGTAAATTTACATTTATAAATATATTTATTTATAAATAATTTTTTAAAATATATTTTTAACATTATTAATGAATATCTAATTTTAGATGCATGCATATATGTTAAAAATGAGTGAAATTGAATAAATTAATAATTACACTTTAACAATATTGAAAAGGTGGATAAGTTTTATATTTGTGAATTGTATATAAAAACACTTTATTTACGTATATGTGAAATCAATGTAACACATATTTGATATATGTTAAATTGAAAATTAAAATAACATTCAATTATATGTAGAGTACTATAAAATTACTCAAATTTTTTAATTCATATTAAATTTTAATTATAAAACATTATTTAATAAATATATGACTATTTAATGTAAAGCACATTAATATCTTTTGATATGTAAATCATATTTATATACACTAATATATACAATTTAATAAAATTAATTATCATAATTTTATAATTAATAAAAATTTTAATATTTAATATTTTATAATCAATTTATTCTTTTTAATCAAAAATTATATAATTAATAAAATTTGTATCATTTTTTAATAAAGTATTTATATTTATTTATTTTATTATTTCATTTTATTTATTTAGACCTCTACCAGTGCTAAAAAATCACGAATGAAATAAATATTTATCACTACTAAAAATAAAGCGCTGATTAAGGTACCCTTTACAGTGAAAAAAATGATGAAAAAAGGTTAGATTTATGAAGAGGCCAAGAATAATTTGTTATATAATAAAAAAATTTCATAGGTATAAATAAAATAGATTAGATCCATATCCAATTCTATAAGAAGAATTGGATTCAAGCTAGAATAGAAGAATCTTACCTTATGGAAGGCAATGGATAAATCTATCAAGGGCAATGATAAAGGATAATGAATGATGGATGAAATACCTCATAGGGATGGACCTTGGTCACCCAGTAATCAAAATTGATGGTTGAATAATGATAAAGGGGGTTTGGGAATTTATTGGACAAAATAGAAAACACAACACCACAACACAATCCCTACTACACTGTGAATAGAGGGATAGTGCAGAACAAAACTATGGGACAAGTGAAGGGAGTACGCTAAAATGGGGCTTGTCAAAAAAATGTTTGAGAAACATGATGTGGTACATGGAGATATCCTATAAACCTATAAAAGTTACTAGACTACAAGGTAACCACAATTCCATAGAATTCAAAATCTAAATAAGAATTCCATTCCACAAACCAACTATATGGTGTAGTGACCATGAAAAAGGAAGAACCACCAAACCCTCTCCTACCTATCCTTCACACTAAAACTCTTCATCTATACTATAGCCTCAAATACCAACTAGGATCCATATAATACCACAAATCTCCACACCACAATGATTGTAAATCAGATATTTTCTATCATGAATTATCATTCTCAAAAAGTTACTCTTGCATTCCTTCTTGAATAACTTATTCGATTGATCTAGAAACTCAGACTCCCACTCCCATGACTCCTCTTGGATCCTTCCATTATTCTATAAGACTCAATCTAGTAATATCATCTTTCACCTCAACACATTAATTATCCATTCTATAGTTCACAGTAAGAACTCAATAAATGTTAAATCTAGTTCCAACTCAATGTTCTCATAGTCAATCACACACACTTGATCATGATTATACCATTGAAGCCATGATACATGGAACCCATTATGTATACCTTAATATAATGGAGGAAGGTCTAGTTGGTATTGAAACTACATCAATAAACTCATTGATTCCAAAAATTCCCACAAACTACAACACCAGTTTCTCTTGCCTCTGCAAATTATGATTCCCTAACTGAGGTAAAAGTCTTAAGAAAACATATTCACCCAAATCGAACTCCAAATGTCTTCTCCTCTGGACATTATATAACCATTTTATACTATTAGTAGTAAACATATACTTTTGATCAACTATACCCTCTTTATCTCTCCTACAGCATACTAAGACCAATAATATATACCTTACTCGCCTTATTCCAACACAATGGAGAGTAGTAAGACCGACCAATGAGAGCCTCAAAATTCGTCATTTGAATTGAAGCTTGAAAAAATTTGTTTTCACAAAAACTATCACATGTAACGATGATTATCCCATGCTCCACTAATGATTATAATGAATTATTGAAGTATATATCCCAATATTAGGATCAACCTCTTCATCTTTCCATTGATATATGGATGATATGTCACACTCAACATCAACTGAGTCCCCAAATCCTTCTATAAGTCTTTTCAAAAAACAATGACGTAAAATATTTAGCCTTTTTTGATATTTTGTTGAAATTTTACTCCATATCATTGTACAATATCTTAAAAATAATTCTTTACCAACACATATAAAGAGTGAATTTCTTAGATTGGTAAGAAATGTTCTAATTGTCTCAGCATATCAACTATCACCCAAATAACATATCGACTTCATAGTTTCCTCGGAAAACCCATCCCAAATTCTATCATCACCTCATCCTGATTACACAAAAGAATATTATGTGGTTGAAGTAACCCTCTTGAAAACTTATTCTCTTCCTTAATCCTTTAACAAGTCAAGAAATGATGGAAAAATATTACGACATTTCTCTTTATTCCTATTTATTGGAAGCATATTCTAATATCCTAAAACAACATCATAAAACATCGGTGAACTTCCCATTGATAGGAATATGAGTCTATAATAATCTCATACCTCATAGAATTTGGAAGTTCCAATTTCACATAGAAAAATATCACGCTGTCACCATTCATTTACTATCAAAAAATTGGATCTCTTTCCGCTAATCGTTCACACATAACTAATAATTTAAAATTCACCCACTGTATTTTATTTACCTTGTCAATGAATATTTATGTGGGAACAAAGGGAAAACATTTCATCATAATTCAATCCTCAAATACATCCACCAACCATTTAACCAACATATTCATCAACTATCACTCTTTTAAAGGTTTCTCTCACTATGATCCTTCATTTTTCCTCTTAGAGAATTTGTAATGAAATTACATTTTCTTATATCACAACCCATCTAAAAAAGTTTATTTAGATAACCCATCCAATGACTATACCATAGATTTAGGATCATATGAGATATAAAATAACAAAAGATATTAAGGAAAATATATAAAAATAATCCCTCACCAATGTGATAATGGAACCAAAACTTGAATGCGTGGACCACATCCTCTAACTCCAACTCATGCTTAGGGTAGTTTCACTATTTGCGTGGTAGTTAGAAACACCCATAAGCTACTAATGATCCCTATATGTTGGGAAATATCATAAACTAACACCCTAGTCATTCTAATAAACCACATATCTAATCCTAAGATCTAGAAATTTCAGGATTGATGATGTCATCAATCTCATTAACACATTGAAGAATAACTTTTCATACTGTTCAGTCTATTAAAAAATCCACCACCTTATTTATAATCCCTTTCATAGTTTCTTACAAATATATTATATCTTATATGAACCATATATAATATAAAATTAAAATAATGAATTTATTGATCTCAAACATATTTATAAGGTGCTCAAAAGACACCACGACCACTACTTTCTCTTGGACAATATAAATTTTTGTCTTAAATATTACACACCCAAAAAAACACACCTTATGGATCTATAAGTGAAACCTAATGATATTGTTATATGTTTTATATGATTTAAGTGTACTCATAACACTCTCTAGGTTTATTGAATGTATCTCCAAGGTCTTTTATTATATGAGGATATCATCAAAAAATGACAAAAAAGGAGTTTAGATGTGGATGGATGTTACTGTTCATGAGAGCCATGAAAAATTCATGTTCATTTATCAACCTTAATGTCATTAAAAGATACTCATAAAATCCATATAAACTTATAAATGTTATCTTAGGAATATCCTTATCTCTATCATGAAGGTGGTGGTAGTTGTATTGAATGTCAATGTATGAGAACCACCGGGCTCCCCAAAACTGATAAAAAAAGTCATTGATCCGCAGAAATAGGTATCTATTATTTATGGTCACCTCATTTAGCTTCCTATAGTTCACACTCAAACAAATTATACCATTCATCTTCTCTATGAAAAATGAAATACCACCCCTAGGAGATATGATTGATCTCATAAATCCCTTCACCTTCAAATCCTTGAGCTATACATTACTTTCCTTCAAGTCAATTAACACTGTATGAAATAGTTTAATATATATAGGTTTAACTATATTTTTTTATGTTTAAGTAAACCACATTATTATAAAAATGTTTTTATAAATCCTCTTGACAAACATCGTTATAATGGTCTACTTTAGTCGGAAATGATAAGGGATCTTCCATGTGATAATCCACAAGAATCTTGCAAGCTTCTTACACTATAATATCTATAAAAAACATAGGTCCAATATCATTATACCTTTTCCAACATTACATTACCAAATAAGAACAAAAATATATTCCTTACGAGTATTAAAGGTTACTCATATATTTGATTAGTTTATTTTCTCTCAATAACTTTTCAACCAGTTCATACCAAAGAACACATTGAAACTAGTCATATAAAGAATCATAAAATACAACAAATGTCTATATCAAGAATATATCATGGGAAAATTTTGATATCTATAAAAAAGATCCACTTTGTTCACCAAGGTCATGTCATAAGATAATAAATGAAAAGATAACATGACCAATAAGTCAATTATAGCAACAACTTGAGAAGATATAAAATAAGCATAAGCTGCTATATAAAGAAAGGTATAAGATAACGTAGTTTTCATCAATACCATACCAATAAAATAGAGGTTCCCACTCTTAAATCTACATTAATTTAGTTAAATTCATACATCCTTATATAATTTGGTCCATATACTTTCCCTTGTGTCCCCTAGGTCACCCGATTCATTGAATTCTAAGTCCTTTGTATCCTTTGCAAAGGTCCTCCACCCCCATTTTAGCCTATCCTACTAGAACTCATCCAAAAAATCCCTCAAACAGTAATTCAATTGTTGAACTACATGTATACCAAATTAAAACTCCATATATGGTTACCCATATTTATTTGTTGGTGAACTATCTACCAATCATTAAAACGCCTAATGGAACCACCTCTCATAGAGGGAGCTGAAAAAAACTTTCTCTGCTTCATCTTCTTACTACCACCCTAATGTGACTCCTCTACCGTCCTATTCCCACTAATATAAAAGGAAGCTATAACATAATTAGATATTTCAATTATTAGTCATCTAAAATATTTAATAAGTCTACCATTTCAATCTTATTTAAGATGCTTCTCAAAGGCCATATCCTTATGAAACACTTCTGAGTATGTCATAATGTCAAATCCCTTAATCAGGTGCATCAGTTCTATTAAAAGTCCAATATCAAAATTCCAAGCCATACACACCACATTTATATCAAATAAAGAAATGATGTAAAGAAAATTTCTGAAATGATTAGGCTAAGTAGATACCAACATCCACCCCTGCTGATTCTCAATAACTCTATAGCGTGGTCTATATTCAATGTATCCAAAAATAACTCATTGAATAAGAGATCCTTGATAGTTTATTGAGTAATATGTTCATTACTAAATTCATGGTTGGTAACATCCCACCATATCTTAGGGGTTCCCTAAATCATAAAATTATCAATATTCATCAGTCGATCCTCCAATGACTCAACCAGGTCAAATATCCAATCTATGATGCTGATACAATCCATAATATCTTGTGGTACACCAGTACTCTAGAAGGATAGGGAATATAAAGTATAAATTATCAAGAATAATTGACCATCATCTTATGGTATCCTCCTATTTTAACAGTCACTATGTGGAAGACTCTTGGATTTAGTGGTTTCTCTACATGAACCATTGGAAAAGGAATAAGAACATCTTCCCTAGTGGGAGAATTCAGACCTACTTACAAAGGATATATTCTCAAAAATATTCTAGGAAACGTTTATATAATCCAAAAAAAATTATTATAATAACTAAAATAACTTACATGATATAGAAACCTAATCAATTTATAGGAACACACAAGATATTTATATAGGATACCTATCCTAGGAGGCTACCCACAGTGATAAGGCATAACCCTCCTCACACTACCCAAGGATCAAACCTAGTTCTTCATACATGACTAACAGTCACAATCATATATATATATATATATATATATATATATGAAAATTATCAAGTTTAATTTATTGAAATGTCATCCAGATATATCACAAAACCAAAAAATCATAGGTCAAGATACATAATTAAATAAACTACCATGTATAACAAATAACATGAATATACCTGACATGTGATCCTACATTCCTAATTGTGATGCATGAACACACCCAAATCCCATATAATGTTACAATACAACATTATCAGTGTTATCTTGAAACTATAAGTCCACAATTATAACAAAATCTTGTCATTTGTATCTTAGAGGTCTATCACATACTATATTTCTAGGAACTCATGTTACTCTCATACCTATGTTCTATAAAACCTATCTATTTTATACATTTACCTAAAAAAGTAAAGAAGGATGAAAAAAAATAAATGGAAACCAACTTTTATACAACATTGTAAAAACACAACCCAAATCACCTGGTTTGGACCTGATTACCACAATACATCATGTGTTTCACCCCATGCACAAGAGGTTTCAGACTAGTAGAAAACGTTTAAACAATAAAATGTGGATAATGAACCCTCATTATTAATGACCACATACCAAAAAAATAAATAAGAATAATAATAACCTAAAATGGGATATAAAAATAAGATAACAATAATTCTATAATAGATGTCACTTTAGATAATCTAGGGTCATAAAATTAATAACCACGGACCCCTAATGTGGTAAGTCAACCTTGATTATAATTAGAGATATATAAAAATAAATGAAGGAATTGTGACATCACTTTATAATCTATCCTAGTGACTCCGTTGAACACCAATATCCACCTACACAGATCCCTATTTTTTTGGGAATTTTTCTTTCCCAAATCATTTATTATGATGTATAAATGTGCATTGAGGTGCACATACAATGTGTGAGTATAAACCAAATAGGACACCACCAATGTAACCCTAACACATGTTTATGTATATATATGGTGTATGATAGACCTGAAACTAATGTATTTTTAAATAATCAATGACATAAGTGTGGGGTCATTTTGTTTGAACCAAGATGAAAAAAACCCCAACCACACCTGATTAGACATTTCGAAACATCACCTATGGTCCATGTGTTGGTTTAACACCCTATTCCAATCAATCATATGTCCATATTCCACCTTTAAGGAACACCTCATGCCCATACCATGATGTGATTATTTATCCTCACATAATGGTATGCCCACATGAAATTCCCAAATAATTAGATCAAAATATCAATTTCATGGTCTTTCTATTATATCATTATTATAATAAATTGGATATAATTCATCTCTCCATGATCTAATACCATATCTACTAAACAAGTCTTAGATATCTGACTAGTATAATCAGGTAATCCAAGTCCTTGGACATTTTAATGACACTGACACCCCCTTAAAGGGTTCATGTAGTCTATTTTGAGTAGCTGAACCATCTTGAAATAGGAATTATAATTCTATAGTCCATGAAACATACATAGGAAATTCATATCATAGAAATAATAACTAGTCATATCATGCATGGTTCCTTTGTGGACACACACATAACCACATGAAACAAGAATCAAGTATGAGTCTCATTGTATATGAGAATATACCATAATATCTTTCTAGAAACCATAAAAAAGGATATATATTGTAAGGTTATTCCTACCTCAACGGCATTGATTCCAAAATCCATGTTCTACCATGGGGGGTTATCACCCGTATCACATTCATTCACAAACTAACACTAGACCTTGTAAAAAGATTCCATATAAAAGAGTATTTTCCACTATATATATGGCTATAGAAAATTATTCAATAATGGAATCATGCTAATATGGTAGAACCAAATCAACATACCTAAAGAGATCATCCATCAATGGTAGATCTTGATCCTATTCAAGGAAAGGTTGCTAGCCCTATATATCTGATTCTAATTTATTAAAGTCCAATAATACTTTATTAAATCCTGATATAATTCATAAATCTATCAAACATATCCTATATATGTGGCTAATAATATAAGAAGAATATTATTTGGGCTTGAATGAGTGGATCTTACATCAGGGAATCTGATGGATCAATCTCACCAGACAAGGTTTGATGGATAATAAAAGAGGGTTGAGATACCTCCAAGGGACACACCCAGTATACCCAAGAATTGAAAGTGATGGTGATAGAATGATCAATTTTGAGAGGGTTTTGTAATTTACATGAAAATATATGAAACATAACAACCTGATGTTATCCTCACACCTTAATGCAAAGGGATGACACATAACAAAAAACGATGAAAGGTAAGGGATTAAACTATAATGGGTATGGTAAAAACCATTACTGAGAAACATGGAGTGGTCCATGAAGAGATACTATAAACATATAAAATATATCACACCACAACAGAACCACTATGTCGTATAATTCTAAAACTAAGGAAGACGACCACACCACATCCTAGTTCCATGGCATAATGACCCTGAAAACGTAGAATAAAGAAACTTATACTACCAAGTAATCACATCACATATATTAATCCACCCAAATCCTCATCTACCAATTTGTATCTATAGTATAGAAATAACCTTCATTCCATAATTCTTATAAATATGAGGGTGTTACACCAATTCCAATTCATACATTCATCATTTTATAGTTATAAAATTCATTAAATTAATTCTTTTTTCAACAAAAGTATTACAGAATGATTATATAATAATTTCACTTAAATTTTTTTAAGAAATAAATACACTACCTCTATTAAGAGTTCAACATTCTCCATGAAAGAAAAAAAGATCAAGGATCAACCAGTGATGAAGAAAACACCACCAAAACTGAAGGAAGAAACACATGAACCAATCCATTGAAAGGAACCATTATGTATTTCTCAATTTGGAGCCCAAAATAGATGAAATATACCAAATATAATCAATAAATAAATAGTTCAAGGGAAACACATAGAATAGTAGGAGATATTACCTTGATTCGTAGGACCTCAATTTGGAGGAACCATAGTTCTTAGTTCTCAAGAGTGTGTCTGGTGAGTGATGAAGGTGGAGGGGTTGACTTAGATTTAGGATAAAGAAATAAAAATAACCAGTTGTAGCCATTACTATATTTGTAGAGGAGGTTTTAATATCCTACACCATAGTTTAGTGATTTCCCACTATGTTCTAGTTTCCCTAAGTTAACGAAGATTCATTTTTAAGTCATTTGAATATCTGAGGATCATGAACCCATAAAAATCATATCAAAATACTTGACCAACAAAAGGCCATGAAATATAGTGTGTTTCATGTTGTCCAAACCACTAGATATATTACATATCTAGAAACCATATCATATAGAAAATTAATTATATATTTCACCTCACCATGCCCATTAACTATTGCATTGTGTGGTGTTACTATTTCCCCCAACCTCACTCCACTTGACTCCTCCACAACTGACACAATAACTCACAAAGGGCCTCTCATGACACCAATAATAGATATATGATGTGATGGTATCAAAATTACCCATTTTCTATAGGGATACTCATTGTTATCCTCCTCATCCACTCCCCAACATTCATGAAAACAAGCTTCCCTTAGAGTTTCAACCACCTTTTTTTCAGAGATGGATACCCCATGTGAACACCCTTTGAAATAATCACCACAATCATTTTTATCATAGTGGTACATCTAGAACCATTCCACCACCTTCAAAATGACATTATTCACAATCAAACCACAAAATCACTCACTATCCACACTTATATAACCACTTTAAAACATAAATATAGTGATTTATATTATGACAACATATCTATTTATTACAATATGATGATTTTGGTTCTTTAGGAAAAAGGTCCAAAATATGTTACAATTCATAGTCTTAAATGATATTTATTTCATAAGATATGAGAACTAATGATGTTGATTCATTGTTTTTGATAAAAGTGAATTCCCTTGTGTGGCCTTTTCGAACCCTCCACACAAGGAAACCCCCCTCCCCACAAAGAGGTCACTCCAGAGAGAGCCCCAGCCGGGAAGGAGTCATTACCAGCCGATATGGCAGAGCGTCCCGAATGGTGACAACCCAGGCAGTGATGGTTCGTCAAGCAATCCGTCAGCACGGGTGGGTTGCGCCTCATTTTTCCCACCCAATCAGAAACCGGGTGACCTGGCAAGGCGAGTGGATCCCGGGGGATAGGTTCGCCCTGAAAGTGGACTCCCAGGATTCGAACCCTGTACCTCCCAAAAAATGATAAATCTCATGAATTGGAAGTAAGGAAATTAATAATCTTTCAATGGAGGTTGACATCAAAAAAAATGATATTGATGAAGTTATGTCATTCCTTTATATAAATATAAATTGTTCAAAGGGATTGTTTAAGGGGAATATTGTAATCTCTTTATTTTATAGTGGAATGGATGTGAACCAAAATTATAAGTGTCTCATTAAATTAAAATATAACAGTGAAGATGATTCGGTCAAGAATAAGTTTTCTTAGGATGTGAAAAGAATATAGAGTACCATGAAGAATATTTTATTGAATGGAATATTTATATCACAATAATATGATAACTTAGAAGAAATTAAAGTATATGATTTTGATGAATATATTATGTTGATATGGAGATAAAAAATATAAAGACATAGGGGGTTAATTGTGTACTTAAAAAACATTGATAGATTCATAACACCATTCTTCTTATGCAGTTAACATTTCCTTCTCTAAAAGATGATTAAGTAGTGGAAATATATAAAGGAAACTAATAAATAGATGTATAAGGGTTAAGGTAACAAAAATCCCCTAGTCCACTTAACCAATTCTTAACTCCATAAGCTTGGAGATTTCACTAGACATGTCATCTTATCATAAGAACTAAAAATAGAAACAATTGAGTGTTGGTAATTGAAACCATATAAGGCTTTATAGGGACTTTTGGTTATTTTATAGAGAATCGTAAATCCAAAACTTACTAAAAGAAATATACACTTAACCAAGACTGATTACAAGTAGGCAAAACTACAATAAATAAATAGAAATTGATTTTATTAATAACACATGTTAATATTCAATGTTTTTGCAGAAACTAACATATGAAATTGATCTTCAATAACACACAATAGAAAAATAGATCTTGAACATTGAACATTATTTATTTAATAATTAGAAAATAAAATATAGAACAAATTTTAAACATGTATGCCTTCAATGTGTATCTTCACTCAATGATTTTTCATTCTTGCAAAAAAAGATACAACAATAAATTGAAGTAGTAGTGAATGTAATAGAAATGATTCGATCAGATAGATGAAATCATGTATATATCCAAAGTATAGCATTGAAGGAAATGAAAAATAATTATTCCTATGTATATCTCCCATCCTATGTATTTTTATGAAGAGAATCTCAATATTTATATTATATGATAAACATATATAGATAAAACTATCTTCAGAAATGTCACACAGTAAATCTTGAATATTCGAATTCATAATAATTTAAGAGAGTCATAACTTTCTGTTAGAATAGAAATTATTTACTCAATTTAATACAATCCTTTAAAACCATCACAAAGAGACTTTTAATTGGTTTTAAAATATCCTCAAATAGATCTTTACTTCTATCGAAAACATTTCATAAATCATAGATAATGTCAAATATTAAAAAATGCATCATTTATTGGTCAAACCTAGGGTTCCATCATATGATGAAAAAACTCCAAACATTTGGTTGACAATGTATGATTGATCCCAAAAGTAGGGTTGATGTACCATATGTTTTTTCTCATACATAGGGTTCTTTATAAACATAGGGTTACTATACCATACATTCCCAATAGTATAGGGTATATGATTCATATGTTCCATTTGAAATGTCAGGTTTTTGAACCATACATTACATTTATAAATACCGAGTATGAACCATGTTTCTAGAATACATTTAAACACATAGACAATACTTTAAAAAATATTCCCTCTGGATCAATGAATTGAATATATTTCTAGAATAAATATTTCATCAAAAAATTATTTCTTTTGATTCACTTAAAAATAAATTCAATAGTAACACAAATTTGGGAATTTGTTAGCATCAAAATCAAAAATAAATTAACAAAATTATTGAATCAACACATAATCAATAATCTCCCATTTTTTATGATCATAAAAAAATTAAAAATTGACATAAAAGTTGCAAAAAAACTGTATAAAAAGTGATATAGACAAAAAAAATTCCCGTTTATCATAGTTACATAAAAATATTTTTAATTATATTTCATAAATGGAAAAGTTATTTTATTGTAATTTTATTTCATTTAAATTTCCCCGTTGATCTCTTTAAACAATTTATCTAACAAAAAAATTACACCCATTAAATATCTCTCATATTTCATGGATATTAATGATAAAATTAAAACTTCTACAACATGATGATAAAAATGTAAATGAAAAACTAAAAACTAAAAACTTCTCCCCCATTTTGTGACATCAGAAAGATAAGAGTAAAGAGAAGTAAAATTACCCCCCTTAATTAATGATTACAAATATTTAGATTTGTAAGTACTAATTATTAGAAATTATTTAATGAATAATAAGATCATTATCCGAAGACCCACCCTAGGTCATAAAATATTAGATATTATATGAATTAAAATATTTTTATGAAATAAAAAAATTAACTCATTTTTTCACAATTAAAATTATTATTTACTTACAACAAAAAAATAATTTATGTCATTTATATAAATTATCATGTACGATAGCTAAAAAAATTAAACATTAAATTACAAAAAACTTATAACAAACATTTAAAAGAATAATATATAATAATGAATTCAGTATAAATATAAAATTGAAGGGTTTAAAAGGGATTAGTTGGTTCGTCCAACATTATAAACCTAACTTTTTTTAAAGTGTATAAAAATATTTATAGTTCTTCTAATATATTTTGAAAATCTACAGTTCTTTAATATGAAGAAGATGAAAACTATTTAACCAGGAATAATTTCACCTTATCAAGATCCAATTATATAACAACTTCATATCTATGTAACTCCATATGATTCAAAATTTAAACATTGAAAGATTAAAAATCTTTTTTTGAGATAAAACTATCATTAAAATTATGATATTATATTTTTAATGAATGAAATACCATTTTCAGCATAGATGATTTTATTAATTCTTAATATTAATTTATTAGACACATGAAATTTAGCTTTAAACATAACTTTTTCTTCAACAAATGCGATGTCTTTGAAAAACATCTTTCTTAAAACATTTGAGAAGAAGATACTTATAGTTATTCAGTACTATGAACTTCCTTATTTATCTCATAGGTTTTTTCAAACAATTATTTAACATAAGAAACTGACAATTCTTTTTATTGATCAGATGTATTACCTTTTGTCCTTTTGTGTGGAAGATTTTCTTATGGTATTGATGTAATTCATCGCTTTATCTTGCTGTAACTAGTTTTCTAAATTCTTTGAACAATATATTTTGAAGAAGAAGATAGAAAAATAAAATGTTTTAAGAAGAAGATTACACATTAGGTTCAGACAGTTTCATATAAAATTTTATATTCTTAAACCAAAAAATATTTAGCAATCATTAGATATTTTAATTTTTAAAAATACATAATACATAAGAAAAGTTTTTATGGATATGTAAACAAATAAAAAAATATATATATATTTTAATAGTTTAAAAAGATATAAAATATAAATTCTTTAATTATTTAAAAAAATAATGTATTATTCCACAGATTTAAATGATGTTTATAAATATTTTATTTTTTTTGCAAACTAGTTACATAATCAAAATAGATTAATACTTTATTTAAATAGTATATAAGAGTTTCTATCGGAATTTAAGAGATATGTTTATACTCCAATATAAAACATTTAATGCACTAGAAGCATAAAAAAGAAATACATAATGGATCTATGATTTTAGTACATAGTATTTTTTAATAACAAACCACATTACAGTTGTTAAATACTCTAGTAGAGACTTTCATATATCAATTGATTGAAAAATTAGTCATTTAATGATGAAACTTAGTGGTTTAATACTTCAAAGAATAAAATAAAAATTCTTTTTGGTACCTATATTCTTTTGGGTATAGTAGTGTTATCAATTTAATTTTTAAGGAATTAATCTTTTTATATTGAGTAGTAATTCTAATATTTATGTTAAATAATTATTTTGATTATGAAAACATTTTTTACAATAGAAATTTGAGGTTCTATAAAGTATAAATAATTATCATAATGAACATTTTTACCATAATAAAAACAGTAATTATAAGACATGTTATTTCTATTTATACCCAACACAAAATAATTCTTATATAGTTTTATTTTTTTACAATTTATTTATATTTTAAATTATATTTTTTGGATTTTATTTTTACCATAAATTTGATTTAAATAATCTTTCCATTAATTATCATACCTGATTATTTTTTTAAATTTAAAAATTCATCCAATAATTCATTAATCTTAGAATCATGAAAATCATAAAAAAATAGAATAATTACATTTTAAATCAATAATTTTTTCTGAAAAACTTTCTTTATTTAAAAGAATAGTATCATAGGGTTTTATAAAATTTATTTGATATTTATTTAAGGATTCAAATTTGTCTTTTTTCATGAATAAATAAATATTTAATTCATCATAAAATAGTTTTTCACAACTTGTGTTTTAAGAGTAACAGGATTTTACCTTGTCAGTATATTCCATAAGACAGATCATTTAATTTTTATGCTCAGTATTAGAATCTATATAAGATTCAAAATTTTAATCAAAATAATTAACATAGGTATAATTCATAATTTTATTTCCCTTTATATTGTAATTGGATTTTGTTTGATATTTCAGTAATGTATAGTTATCCTTTATATGACATTTTCCTTATATTTACAACATCCAATTTTGTCATTACCTTTCTATTTCATTCCATACATATTTTAGATTTTTTCTAAAAGATATGATAAATATTTATCTAAATATATATGACTTGAATCATAGGACTCATCTATTGTAGTCTTGAGATAAGCTTCTGTATATTTTGTATGATTGTCAACATCAACATGCTTGTTAGCATCATATATCATTAAGTTCCCAATTAATTCCTCCATAACCAAATTTTTCAATGGTGTAGATTTCTGAATAGATTTAAATATTCCATTCCACTTAGAGGATAGTACTCTGGGTACTTTAAATTCTTGGTCTTATTGTGATGTTAGATATCCCAAAGTAGTGATATTATTGAGAATACCTTTCAATATTCCATTCATTTTGAGTAATAGTTTCATCCTCAAGGATTCCGAATGTATCACATTTTCATTTCACCATAGTTTACTATAATTATCTGATATTATCAGTCCCCTAATAGGAAAAAATAATTATTTCCACATATCATATGCATTAGGAAATTGAGATACCCAATTGAATTCATTAGTTCCAAAATCACACACCATATCATTCATTTATTTTGAGTTGAGATCATATTCTCTATATTGGTCATCATTACAATCTTCTAAATATTTCTTGGGAATATCATAAGGATTAAAAACCTTTAAATAAATACTAATTCCATGATTTTCTAAGTAAATAATCATACATGCATTCTAGAACCCATAATTATCATTATTAAATTAAGGAACATATATCCTTGACACACATTCTCAAGAATCATCCATTTCAATATGTATTAGCCTAAATCATTAACTCAGGCTTGTTAGATCCATAAAATATTCAATATATCCCTTCTTCAGAAATTACTTGTTGTTTAAGATCGATCCAACATAATATTCAAGGATTTCCAAAAATATAAATATATAAGTAGAGTACTTCCTTTGATAGTGATTGTTAGGATGAGATTCTTATGATAAAGACAAATAAACAAGAGGCGGTGAATAGTTCCCTTAAAAAATATTGATAGATTTAGAATACTTTTATTATTATGAAGCAAACCATTCCTTCTATTAAATATGATTGAGCATAAAAAATAAATAATGGAAAATAACACAGAAATGTATAGTGGTTCCAGGCACAAAGATCCCTACTACACTCTACCAATTCTCAACTCCATTTTTTTGGTAATTTCACTAGATATTTCCTCTTATCATAAAATATCAAAATAGAACCAACTGAGTGCAGGAAGTTGACAACTTACAAGGAAATTACAGGGCCTCCGTGTTCATTTATAGGGAATGGTAAATCCATAACTTAGTTCAAGAAGCAGACACATAAACAAAAATGTGTAAAAGTAGTTTAAAATAGAACAAATCAACAGAAATTTATATTATTGAGCACACATGTTTGATTTCATAGTCACAACAACAAATGACATATGTAATTTCTCTTTAATAAAACATAAAAACAAAATAGATCTTCAATTTTCAAAGGTTTTATTTAATAAATAGTACAAAAAATAACTAATTTATGTTTTAACATATATGTATCAAATTTTATCTTCACTAAATTTTTCTTCATTTATTCATAAGTAGATGGAACAATAAAATGTAGTAGCATTAACAACAGTAGCAATTATTTAATCATATAGATCCAAACAAGTATGTCTACAATGTGTAGCGTTATAGGAAATGACAAACATTTATTCCTTATGTATATATCCTCTCATTTATATTCTAATGAAAATAATCTTGATAATTATACTATAGGTTGAAAATCTCCATATAAAACGAGTCTCAGAAATAGTACATAAGAAATCTTGAATATTCGAATTCAAAATCATTTTAGAGAGTAATAAATTTCTCTTACAATTCAAATGATTTACTATATTGAATTTAAGACATTAAAAGAATGATAATAATCATTTTAATTGGTCATAAAATTTATTTTAATAGATATTTACTTCCATTGAAACAGTTTCATAAATCCTGGATAATATCATAGATTTAAAACTCTATTGTTGACTGGTGAAGTGAAGGGTTCCTTTATATGATTACATAAATCGAAATGTAGTGTTGAAAATGTACATTTGATCCCAAAATTAGGGTTGATGTACTATACGTTTGTTTCCTAAAACATATGGATATTTAAAAATGTAGGGTTTCTTAACCATACTTTCCCAAAAGTGTAGGGTACATGATCCATATCTGTTATTTCAAATATAGGGTTTCTAAACCAAATGTTACTTTTACAAATGTAGGGTATGAACAATTTTTACAAAATACATTTAAACTCATCCAGAGTAATTCAAAAAATATTCCCCATGGATTAATAACTTTAATATATTTCTAGAATAAATACTCCAATTAATATTAATTTCCTAAAATTCACTCGAAAAAAAATCATTAATATAAAAAATGTGGGTGTTTATGAGGGTAAAAACCATAAAATAAATAAAAAAAATTGGTGAATAAATTTTTTTTCAATAGAATACAAATACTCCATTAATTCTTTTTGTATTTTCACATATAAACTAAATTATAATAATAAAAACAATAGAAATTTTACTAGTGTCAGGGTAATGGTAGATATAAAAGTGGAGTTAGAGGATACTCTTGAAGAGATAGATTATTTAGATGATAAAATAAGGATTTAAAAGATATTTTCTCATGATTCCACACTATATATTCAGTATTAAGAAGAGAAGAAAAATAAATTAAAGTATGGGATATAAAATCCAAAATAAGAAACGATTAATAAAAAATAGAAACATGAGGACCAGATCATTGATGGAATGACCAAAAAATGGACAATAGAGTCAAATAATCTATATATCTTGAAGGATAAGATATTTAGATATGTAAAAATATTGAGGTTTAATAAATATGAATGACTCCTTAGATGAAATTATAAATTTTTATTATAATAGATTATAAGAATTTAAATTAAGTCCTTGGGTTGAAATAAATTGTTTGGAGGATTTTCTATAAAATAAAAATATTTGTTAATAAGATCAATCAAGTTCGTGACTCACAAGAAATTTTTTATCATGGTGAAGCCTAAGATTCATGAAAACACTTCTTATATAAATACTGAATTAGGAGAACCCAAAAACGTTATTAGATAATTCATGACTACACAAACAAAAATTATAAAATGAGAAGTTATTATTATTGATAGATGGATAAAAAATAAAATATATGTACTATTATAAAAGTTTACATCAAGGTATAAGAGAAAAAATGATATAAAATATGATTTTTATATTGACCCTAGCCTTTTTTCACATAGCATTACATGATTTTAAGCATAATTATACATCATAGTAAAAGAAAAGGATTGTGATGTATAGTGTATATATATACTAGGTACATAAAATATGCATATATTATGTCATGGGATGTCAAAAATAAGGTAAAAAATGTGGGAAATGTATTTGAGAAATTTTAGCATTAAAATATTTTTGTGCGGTTTAAAGGAAAATAATATAGAGATTTTAAAATAGAAAAGGGGAAAATCATTTATATAAAACTATAATTGGAGCAAGAATTTTTTCATAATAAAAATAATGATTTTATAAATACAATGGTGGCTTAAAATATAGGATAGATTGCCCTTGAAATTGGGTAAAAATTTGGGAAATTCCCTTAAAATAGGGTTTCTTATCGGAATGTACTAAGGGGGAATCTTTAAAAAAATGTATATCCCTGAAACTGAGTGATGTAAGGGTATTTATAAATTAATTTTTTACAACTAAAAATCACTTATAATATTAACATAAATAGATAAGATAACTATATTTTTATAAAAATAAATATAAGGCAACCTCAAAGAATAAAGGAGGTTCTGGTAGAATTCTTTACAGATTATTGGCATGATATCAGATGTACATAATAGAGTTTGATAAGAAATAGAATGGGTTTATAATCACTTATATATCATTATGGACGTATGGGGTATGTGATAAATCATAACCCATCATTTGTAATTACACATAAAAAGGCATAGCATAGAGGAAAATCGTGATTTTAAGAGTGAAATAGAGAGTATCCCTTACCTTTAGTCTGGTGGTGTCCTCCACATGTTATCAATGATCAGAATAAAAAAAATACGTTTATTAATTATTAATTGCATAAAATCATATATAAATAATTGATTTATTATAACCTTTTTTAGTTTATTTAATACCTTTATGATTGGTTATAATGTTCAATTTCATTGTTCTGATCTGTTTTCTTGCATGATTTTTAATGATCAGTTCATATTTGGATAAACACGTATAATGAAAGTGGTTGTACAGATTGAAGCTCTATGTTATTAGTGAACATAACGGAGATTAAAATGTTATAATAATTCATTTGGTTATTGGGAGTGATGATGAATTATTATATAAAATCTTAGTGACAACCATTTTGGTTAATCGGTGGGTTTTGATTACAAAAAACATGTTTTGATTTATAAGTTAATAACTTTTGTAAAAAAGGATTAAAAAACATTAACTAGGATATATTACATATATAATAATCTGTTTCAACCATAATATTAATGGTTTCATGACCATAATTAAAAATGATAATATAAATTGATAAACTGTTGTCCTTGAATGTGCTAAATTAACACATCTGAAACTGTGTTTTCATTTCTTTCAAATAAAAGATCAGGAAAGGAGAGAAGATAATGAATTATACCATTATCTTAATATAATTAATGTATATTTATGTTACTGGAGTTATCATACCATTTGGGTGAAGGGATGTGAGGAATGAAACATGAAAATAAAATTACTTAAAAGAAATAAAATAATTGGAAGGAGGAATTTACCTCTTGAGTTTAACACCTTTTAGAGCCTCTTAAGAGGTGAGGATTTGGTATTTTGAAGAGACTATGGGCTTTTGGATGTGGGGAAGGGGATTGGGAGGAGATTTGGGCAGAATATTGGTATGTCACAAGGCTTGAAAGGAGTGTAGAAAAGAGGGAGTGAGTGGGGTTTTATAGTGTAGGAGAGGAGAGTTTTCATAATTTTTTAATCATTAGTTTATTAATTTCCCTCAAGACCAGAAATAGTGATGATTAAATGAACAAAAAAAGTAATATGTACAATTTAGTTCTAACGAATGGACATTTACATCATCCATGACTCATGAATGATGCAGAAATTCAGGTTTTAGCATTTATTGTAAATTAAAGGATTTTACTATTCAACGAAAATTCAAGTATTTTTGAAAATTCTCAAAAATTCACCCTAACCATTTTTTGACGTGTAGAATCAAAAAATGAATTCTTTTTTTCATAATTAATTTTCTGAATATGATTATATTAATATTTAATTAAAATCATTATTTACAACAAAAATACAGATTTTAAAACGTTTATTTTCTTATTCCCAGATATAGGTATATCGTACTTCCACTTGAATATTTTTTATATACTATCATATATAAGGATAATATTCTTTAGGTTATATCAATATTCATAAGGGTAGAATTAATATTCATATAGTTATGTTATTATTCACTAAAAATTTAGTTGGTCATATTGGACTCCGAAGAACTTATTGATCACAACCGTGTATGTAAAATTTTCATAATTCTAAACACAGACGTAACAAACCTTTGTTTAAAGGACAAAAAGCACTTATTAGATGCTTTTGTTCTGATTTAATGTGGTTATATGAAATTTTTATAAGAAAGTAATTTCCATTTATAAAACATTGGGTTGTTACATTTTCCCCCCTTATGAAATTTTACCCTCGAACTTTTGTTTTACATTATAAGCCATAAACATTTGAGGGTATTTTTCCTTCGTTACCTCCTCCAGTTCCCATGTTTCCTCTTCATACTTTTGGTTCTTCTATAGTAATTTTACCAGGTGAGTAGTATTGTTATTTAGACCCTTATCTCTACAGTCCAAGATCGTCCCTGGCTTCTCCTCGTAAAAAAGATCTTTCTCCAACTATACCACCTCTGAAGAGAGTTCATGTGAAGGGTATGGTATGTACTTCCTTGAGATGGATACATGGAAGACATCATGTACTTTTGAAATAGTAGGTGTATGTTCCAATCAATATGCCACAGACACAACTCAATCATTATATGGACCCTACCTTAAAACATTACATAATCTTGAATTAAGTTAATAATTCACATTGTGGATCTATTCAGGATTAATGTTTTAGATAATGAGGCCATAACTATTATATTACATCTAAAAAAATTAAAAAGTAGACACTTCTAACCATTTTTTATTTTTTCATAAAATAAAAACTCTTGAAAAAAAGAGTCATGTCTAGTTCCATGTTTTAGACAACATGACTTTTCCTTGATCACATCCTTGACCCTATTCATCTTTAAGTCCTCTGAAAAATATTTCAAAAACTTGGGATGAGTATAAAAATATCAGTAAGGGTAATAAAATAATGAATGAAAACATTATTTAATAAATACCGAACAAGCATAAGAACATTAACATACCTCATTAAATCATAATATTTATGAATAATACATAGTAATCACATATCATATAGGTAACTTGTGGCATCCATAAGATACTTACGTTATAGATTTCACAGCTACGTGGGGAGTTAAATTTGGAATACCCATCACAGTATATGTAGATACCCAAAGCTTTATGTACATAGACATTACATTAATTTTTCCGAATATCTAGTACATAACAAAAACAGACACCAAAGGACCATAATAGTTTAGTGTCTTTGGAAACTGAGAATATAATCTTCTAATCTTGGTGAATGATATTCAACATCTCCCACAACGATCTTCTTTTTTTTCATACCTAAAACCTTTCTTTATATCTTGGGGAAATGAAAAATAATATAGGTTGAGTTCAAATTCTTAGTAAGTGTAAGCATGGAGAAAATAAAACAAACCATATACATTTGAACTTCAAAACATGAACATAATATTTAAACATCAAAATCTTGATCAATGACATAAAACATGGTAGTACGTAAGGCATAGATCATAATGGATCATCAATTAGGATAAAATAGCATGGGAATAAAGAATGTAATTTTTGCAACAATTAATCACATGTTATGATTTCCATAGTAGCCAAGGCATTGCTTCCAAGACCATCTTAGTGGACAAAGTCCTTTTCTGAATCGAGTTCACTCCTCGTTCCGGTCCTATATCATTGAACCGAATTAACTTACCATTCCAGCCATGTCTATCTCATGAGATATAAATCTTTTCCCAAGGCATTGGAGGGAGATATAGGTCCCACCCATCTCATAATGAAATCATTCTTACTTGTTCCATAAAATAATCTTAAAACATTCATCATAACCCAGAGAATAAAATGGGTTTCATAAACACCATCCCATCATCACATAATCTATATCGAACAAATGGATATCATTTCCTCATAAGAAAAGTGAAACCATGTAAATCAAAGAGACATTATAATTGAAACATACACATATGAAATAATGTCATCTTAGATGAAAAATGGTTTTTATAAAACACTTGAAATGAATTCTTGAAGAAAATATCCTTTCTTTTTCAAAATCCTTTTCTTTTCACAAAACTCCACACAATTTTAAAATAAGTGAATTTTATTTAAAATAACCCTGAAATCTTGTAGAGTAATATTTATGATGAAAAGACATAATGAAACATTAAAAATCCGTTCATTTTGTATAAGTAAAAAAAACGTCCTTCTCGTACTTTTGTCGAAAAAGTCAAAAAGTACCTCATATGGTAAAAAAATATTCCTTAAATAACATGTAGTAAAAGTAAAAAATGGGTAAAAAGGATTTTATGCATACATGAAAATATTTTTAGAAAACAGGGACATGTATGATAAATACAACCCCAGTAAATACTTACGAATAAACAATCTTGGATAAAAACGAGATTGGAAAAGCTATCCCTTACCTTATGTCCTATTTCTTATGTATGTGTCCGAGACTCCTATATAGTGGGTTTAAAAATATTGTTAACTTGAAACATATTCATAATAATATTTATTATATCATATATGGTTAACATAGGTATTTATATTACCCGTTCATTTGTCAATTCCAGGTTAAAGCAACGTTTGGGGTAATATTCTTTCCATTTGTCGTACGCGTTTGGACTTGTTGTTCATTATACTATTATTACTTATATCATGATTTACTTAATTCCATAATTTAAATCATGATTTATATATCTTATATATTTAGTATATATATATATATAATAGATAGGTGAATGAAATGAAATACACCGTTCATGGAGACGGTAGGCCATATGTACGCATGAACGCTGTTTTTCTTTTTCTTATTGAATTGAATGGAATTAAGTAGATGAAATACATATATATATATATATACATAATTATTGTAGAATTATTATGTCATATATTTCATGGTTACTTATTATATATACATTATAATCATTCTTTAATTGTTAACATGGAAAATGAATCTCATCGCGTCGTGGAGACGTTAATCCATACGTACGCACAAGCGATGATATCATTCCTATATTTATTAAATGGTATTGGAGTGGATGATATAATATCATAGAATTAGTATGATTTTATAATAATGATATATAGTTATTATTTACACCATTATACCTATCCAAGTATGGTGGTGGTGGAAAAATAGATTACACCACGGCGTGGAGACGGTATTACATACGTACGCACGCGTGGTAATTTCATTTTCCGTAGGATGGATAGAAGGTGAAATATTTTTGTTTCATATTTATAATAACATATCATTATATAATTAATACTTATGTTATTACTTTATAATGAAACAAATAAATAATAGTAAGTAGAAGAAGAAAGAAACATGAAAGAGTCGGTAGAAGAGATTACCTCTTCCTCGACGCACCTCCTTTAAACTTCTTCTTAGGTCCCTAGAGTTGGTCTTTGGAGAATACCGGAACCTCTATGATATAACTAGAGAGGTTTCTAAGAGTAGTAGTAATGTTTTGGCCGAGCTTCAAGTCTCAAAAGGGTGTGAAGATAAGAGGGAAGGGGTGCCCTTTTTATAAGGGAGGAGAGGGGCACCTTTGAAAAAACTAAAAATATAATATTATAATAATGTCATATTCGGTTTATAATAGATCAAAATGGAATTATTTAGAAGCTAATGTGGGTATGGGTCTAAATACTCTCAACCAATAGGTGTTAGAATAGTTTAGGTTACTATTTCAACCTTATCATTTAGATTTAACTCTAAGTTAAATAATTTATGTTTTACCGTGTCGTCTTATTTTCTTACATTATATGGTTAATAAACATACTATAACAAGAGAAAAGAAACCCAATATGTTCATTATTAATATATATAACCTTATATAATTCATTTGGCCGAACCTTAGATTTTTATGAATAAAATAACAATTAATAATATAATATTTTCTTTAAAAACTATTTTATGTCCATTTTGACACTATTTGGTACATGATTTTTGTGAAAATCATAATAGAATGATTAGTTAGAAAAAAGTAAATTAAATCAATAATAACATGTAATATTAATCTATAAAATTAGTGTAATTCATAAAAACTCTAAAATTAAATTTATTTGGGTATTTATGACATCAATTATGTTAATATTTCATTAATAAGGTAATTACTACATCATCATAGTGTAATAAATAAATTAAATTATTTAATGTCTAAAAATTATAAATAAATTAAAATTATGTAGTAAATATATTTATATTTCTAATGAATATTTATAGTCGAATTTATCTTATGTATATCCCTATATTAAAAAAATAGTTATTAAACATTGATTTTAACTATTTTAACTCTTCTTTAAATAAAATTATAATAAGTGTCCTAATCTAATCCAAGTGGACCTAAATGGTCATATTTTATTTTTAAGGTTTTTTTTGGTCGAATTAATATTATCAATAGAGTTAGGACATGTGTTACGGTAATAATAATATAATTTTTACCTTTAATTACCCTATTTACTTTTAACTGTGGAAAAAAAAGTAAAAAGGTACTATTCACCAAAAACTATTTTTATCTTATTGAACCAAATTTTTCTCATTTATATAAACCATTTCTCTTATATTTTCGAAATTACACTCTCAGAAGCGGTAAAATTATGTTTTATGTAAATTTTCAGATTCTCTTAGGAGGTGGGTAAAAGGCGGTGAAAAGTTCAATAAAATTTTTATGTATATAAAATTATTATAAAATGACTCCAGTAAATTACATTGAGCTTATATAGGTATTATTTATCAATTTGGACCTAAAATAAATTTAAAAAAATAAATAATTATTTAAATAATAAGTCAGTTTTTAAATAGTAACACAGTATTTTCACTATTCGTCAAAAATTGAAAGTTTTCAGAAAAGTACCAAAAATTCACGCTAGGCTAATTTCGATATTCAAAAACCAAAAATGAAGTCCATTTTGAAAAAATAAAATTTCAATAAGTGGTTCTTACTATTCATAATGTCAAGTTCATAATAATATTATAATAATATCTTGTTTAGTGAAACTTGGTATTGCATACTACACACGCTATCGAAGAAGGTCTTGATTGCGTGTAATGAAAGACAAGTCAGGGCTATGTGTAGTGAAAGCTCCATTTGGTGTTGTGTATAACATTATAAAAAAATATTTCTTTTATACATTAAAAAAAATCTATACTTAATGTTGCATAGAATAATTTCCACAAAATGAACTTGAATTTGTGTCTAACACGAGCCAAGAATAGTGTTGCGTATACTACAAGCTAATATGGTGTTGTGTATAGTACAAGCCATTCTTGGTGTAGTGTATAATAGAAGTCATTAAAGAAATTAAAAATAATATATCTCTTAAAATCTCAGGGTGTTATATTCTACCCCCTTAAAATGAATTTTGCCTTCAAAATTCGTCGGGGTTTAAATGGTTTACTACTTGAATGATTCTTTTATAGAAACCCACATTGTAAAAAGGAATTCTAAAACTTCATTTTAAAAAGGGAAGTTAGAATCATAATGGTCACCCAAAGTAACTCATCACTGGGTTTCAATATAGGACAACATAGGTGAAAATATGGATATGGAAGAGAAATATAACCATGAACTTCTGATGAAGAGTGGTAGAGGACATGGATAGGAAAAAATCCCACAATCACAAAGCCATAAATTTGTGATGATCTAAGGTACCATCTAATTCATCAGATATAAGGGCACTAGGATAACATTTTCGATTTTCAAGATCATTTCTCTAAAGTTGAAGAAATTGGAATTAGAAGAAATACTTTCTTGATTTTGGTACATTCTCACAGTTGGTCGTTCCTTGGTCAATTTCCACTTCATATCTTAAAGAATTGAAGTTGAATTTTTCATTCGTGAAGTGTTAGAAGATCATGTGATAGAATGATGGGTCATTGTATCTGTCTCAAACAAAAGGTTAGAAAAAGTTATCAAAAATACATAAGTCTATCTATAGTGAGATTAATCATATATAGTTCATAAAATGTATGTATACTTCGTATATCATACCACATAATAAATTGAAACTAATTTATACTAACCAGGGACTTCATGTAGGTCAGTGGTGTGCGATATAGACCTATTGCACTTCGGTTGTGGGTTCGATTCCTCCAACCTTGTCCGACGCAACGGGTTGTCTCTCGTCTTGCAGGTTGTCACTTTTTCTAAAACTACATTATTATAACATTCCAGCAATAATATCGAAAAAAGTTATATCCTTAAACAATACTATCTTATGTCTAACTTCATTCATTCTAATCTTTAGGCATATCCAAAATACTTCGGTCCAAGCTCAAAGTATAAAGAAAAGGATTACTTGAAAGGTCACATAACAGGCACGTGAATACCATCATTTATCCCCCATATATCATAAGATATATCATTTTGATCACATTCCAAACATGTGAATACCTAATTCATGTATTCTTTTGAAACATTAATTACCATAGAACATTAGTGAAAACATGAATGCTGTCAAAAGGTAACTATTTCCACATACCAAAATCCCAAAATTTCTATATACTCAAACCATGTTATCACTTTGTCCTTATATCATTCATGATCTCATTAATACTATCAAACAGATCATTATCCCCTTATCCCTTCATTATGCGCAAATCATTTAATTTCCAGAAATATCTGAATAACCTTTCATGGTTACCGATACCATTCATCGCATACTTTAAAATACTTTCGGAAAAATAATAGTGTAACAATCCTTAGATGTGTCTTTATTCCATAGTACCATTACCTATACAACATAACTCTTGATAAACATAAATCATTCCACTACCTTCTTAAACCATTGACCGAGCTTCAACACTTCTTTCTTCTCATATATCATTTATAGTCTCCTCATCATCATCCACATAAATACTACCCAAATGACCATGCTGATTCTATTCATGAGATTTTCCCTTAGGGCATTGATTTTCATAATTCCCATACATTACACATTTAAAACATCTAATCATTGTTGATGTCGTAGAAATACCATTATCCTTCTCCATGGTGTTAACTGAACATTTTCCTTTGCACTTACTAGATTTTTGTCCTTATTTTCCACACCCAAAGCATCTTCTAGTTCCTTTGAAACACTCTCCTTGATGCCTCTTCCCACATTATTTACATGAGAGAAATTTAACTTTCTTTCCTTTATTATCATCATGAAACTCCATCTTTATATTATTAGCTGAGTCGGGAAACTTACCAAAGTGTAGATTATTGATCATATTATGAGATTATTGATTAGGCATAATGACGATGTTTGGACTTCCAAATCCTGTTTCATTTGGTTTCTCATGAATAATATCATTCCATTGTCCAACATATCCTCCATTATCATGAATATTCATGTTTCCATCCATTTTCTAAAACCCAAAAAGAATAGTGTGAGAGGAAAAAATCATGCTAGGGAAAGCAACATAATAAAGGGGGAGTACCTTCAATATCAAACATCTTAGGATTAATTCTAATATCGTTACTATAATTCTAAGACTATAACCTATACTTATACTTAACCCTAGGGGAATCCCTATACATACCTTAGAAATATCTCTAAGAATCTCACTAAAGTTTTCGCATCCTAGTATCCAAAGGTTAAATAAACCATTCATCTGATACCAACTATAGAGACCCAAATCTTGACATACATAGACATTACATTACATTTTCTGAATATCTAGTACATAACAAAAACAGACACCAAAGGACCGTAATAGTTTAGTGTCTTTGGAAACTCAGAATATAATCTTCTAATCTTAGTGAAAGATCTTCAACTTCTCCCATAAAGATCTTACTTTTTTTCTTACCTAAAACCTTTCTTTATATCCTGGGGAAAATAAAACATATAAATTGTGATCTCAAATTCTTAGTAGGGGTAGGCATGGAGAAAATAAAACAAACCATATACATTTGAACTTCAAAACATGAACATAATATTTAAACATCAAAATCTTGAGAAATGATATAAAACATGGCAGTACGTAAGGGATAGACCATAATGGATCATCAATCATGATAAAATATCATGGGAATAAAGCATGTAATTTTGTAAACCATTAATCACATGTTATGATTTGCATAGTAGCCAAGGCATTGCTACCAAGACCGTCTTAGTGGACAAAGTCCCTTTCTGAATCGAGTTCACTCCTCATTCCAGTCCTGTATCACTGAATCAAATTAACATACCATTCTAGACATGTATATCTCATGAGATATAAATCTTTACCCAATTAATTGGAGGTAGATATAGGTCCCACCCATCTCTAATGAAATCATTCTAACTTGTTCCACAAAATAAACTTAATACATTCATCATAACCCAAAGAATAAAATGGGTTTTAATAAACATAATCCCATAATCACATAATCTATACAGAACAAATAGATATCATCTCCTCATAAAAAAATTGAGACCATGTAAATCATAGAGACATTATACATGAAACATACACATATGAAATAATGTCATCTTAGATGGAAAATGGTTTTGATAAAACACTTGAAATGAATTTTTGAGGAAAATATCCTTTCTACTTCAAAATCATTTTCTTTTCACAAAATTCCACACAATTTTAAAAGAAACGAGTTTTATTTAAAATAACCATTAAATCTTGTAGAGTATGATTTATGATGAAAAGTCGTAATGAAATAGTAAAAATCCATTCATGTCTTATAAGTAAAAAAACATCCTTCTCATACTTTTGTTGGAAATGTCAAAAAGTACCTCGTATGGTAAAAAAAGATTCCATACACACCATGTAGTAAAATTCCAAAATGGGTTAAATGACTTTAAACATACATGAAACCATTTTTAGAAACCAGGGACATGGATGATAAATATAACCCTAGTAAATACTTACGAATAAACAATCCTGGATAAAAATGAGACTGGAAAAGTTATCCCTTACCTTATGTCCAATTTCTTCCGTATGTGTCCGAGACTCCGGCATAGTGGGCTTAAACATATTATTAACTTGTAACAGATTCATAATAATATTTATGATATAATATATGGTTAACTTATGTATTTATATTACCCGTTCATTTGTCAATTCCATGTTAAAGCAACGTTTGGGGTAATATTTCTTCCATTTGTTGTACGTGTTTGGACTTGTTGTTCATGATAATGTTATTACTTATATCATGATTTACTTACATCCAGAATGTAAATAATGATTTATATATCATATATATTCAGTATATATATATATATATAATAGGTAGGTGAATGAAATGAAATACACCGTTCATGGAGACGGTAGGTCGTACGTACGCATGAACACTATTTTTCGTTTCCTTATTGAATTGAATGTAATTAAGTAGATGACATATATATATATATATATATATATCTAGTAGCATTATTATGTAATATATTTCATTATTACTTATTATATATACATTATAATCATTCTTGAATTGTTAACACGGAAAATAACTCCCATCGCGTCGTGGAGACGATAATCCGTACGTATGCACGAGCGATGATATCGTTCCCATATTTATTTAATGGTATTGTAGTGGATGATATAATATCATAGAATCAGTATGATGTCATAATAATTATATATAGTTATTCTTTACACCATTATACCCATCCTAATAAGGTGGTGGTGGAAAAACTGATTACACCACGGTGTGGAGACGGTATTCCGTACGTACGCACGCGCGGTGATTTAATTTTCCGTAGGATGGATAGAAGGTGAAATAGGGTTGTTTCATATTTATAATAACATATTAGTATATAATTAATACTAATTTTATTACATTATAATGAAACAACTAAATAACAGGAAGTAGAAGAAGAATGAAACTTGAAAGAGTCACTAGAAGAGATTACCTTTTCCTCGATGCACCTCCTTTAAACTTCTTCTTAGGGCACTAGAGTTGGTCTTTTGAGAAAACCAAAAAATATTTTATATAACTAGAGAGGATTAGAAGAGGAATTTTCAGGGTTTTTCCGAGCATCAAGGCTCAAAAGGGTCTGAAGAGATGAGGGAAGGGGTTCCCTTTTTTTAAGGGAGGAGAGGGGCACCTTTGGAAAAACTAAAAATATTATTTTATAATAAAATAATATTCTCGCTATTATAGCTCCAAATTGATTTATTTAGAAGATAAATTGGTGATGGGTATAATTTCTTTCAACCAATAGGTTTTAGACAAGTTTATGATGCTATTTTAACCTTATCATATAGATTTAACTCTTAGTTAAATAGTTTAACTTTTACCGTGTCTTCATGTTTTCTTACACTATATGGTTAATAAACTTACTATAACAAGACAAACGAATCCCAATTTGTTCATTATTAATATATATAACCTTATATAAGTAATTTGGCCGAACCATAGATTTTTAGGAATAAAATAACAAGTAATAATATAATATTTGTTTTAAAAACTATTTTACGTCAATTTTGACACTATTTGGTAATTAATTTTTGTGAAAATCAGAACAGAATTATTATTTCAAAAAACGTTAATTAAATCAATACTAAAATGTCATATTAAACAAGAAAATTAGTTTAATTCATAAAAAGTCTCAAATTACATTTATTTGTTTATTTATAACCCCAATTATGTTAATATTTCATTAATAAGGTAATTACTGCATCATCATTATGTCTTATATAGATTAAATTATAAAATGTCTAAAAATTATAAATAAATTTCCATTAGGTAGGAAATATTTTTATCTTTCTAATGAATATTTATAGTCGAATTTATCTTATGTATAACCCTATATTAAGTTTTTTAGTTAGTAATCTTTGATTTTAACTATTTTAACTCTTCTTTAAATAAAATAATAATAATTGTCCTAATCTAATCCAAGTGGACCTAAATGGTCATATTTTATTCCTAAGGTTGTTTTTGGTCGAATTAAACTTATCCAATAGAATTAGGACATGTTTTAGGGTAATAATAATATCATTTTTACCATTAATTACCCTATTTAGTTTTAACCGTGGTAAAAAATGTAAAAAGTTACTATTCACCAAAAATTATTTTTATCTTATTGAACCACATTTTACTACTTGATATTAACCATGTCTCCAGGATTTTTTAAATTTCACTCACAGAAGCGGTAAAATTATGTTTTATGTAAATTTTCAAGTTCTCCTAGGAGGTGGGTAAAGGACGGTGAAAAGTTCAATAAAATTTTTACATATCTAAAATTAATATAAAATGACTCTAATGATTTACATTGAGCTTATTTTGGTTTTATGTATCAATTTTGACCTAAAATAAATTTAAATAAAATAAATAATTATTTAAATAAAAAGTTGGTTTTTAAATAGTAATATAGTGTTTTCACTATTCATCAAAAAATGAATGTTTTCAGAAAAATACCAAAAATTCACCGTAGGCTAATTTCAATATTCCGAATCCAAAAATTAATTCCATTTTGAAAAAAACAAATTACAAAAAGTGGGTATTAATATTTATAATGGATACTTCATAATAATATGATAATAATATATCGTTTAGTGAAACTTTGTTTTGCATACTACACATGCTATTGAAGGAGGTCTTGATTTCATGTAAAGAAAGCCAAGTCAAGGCTGTGTGTAGTGAAATCTATGTTTGGTGTTGCATATAACATCATAAAAACTTATTTCATTTATACATTAAACAAAATCTATACTTAATGTTGCGTATAATAATTTCAACAAAACGAACTTGAATTTGTGTGTAACATGAGCCAAGAATAGTGTTGCGTATACTACAAGATAATACAGTGTTGCTTATAGTACAAGTCAATATTGGTGTAGTGTATAATAGAAGACATCAAATAAATTAAAAATAATATATCTCTTAAAATATCGGGGTGTTACATTATATTCCCTTGATCTCTCAGGAGAAACATTCATGTTTGCCTCTATCATGTTACCCAATACATTAGAGAGCTATCTCGGGCTCACCAGCCCAAGGTTTATAACAGAACCACCCATATACATAAAAAATGACCAAGAACCATAACATATTCATAAAAAATAAAAAACACAAAAGAAAGATCACATTTCCACATTTCAATCATAATATATCATTAAAATATACTGACATAAAAAATAAATTATCAAAACCATTTCAATACCAAAAAACATAAAAGAGTATATGGTATTTATTTTTCTTTAAAAAACATTATTGCTTGTTAAAGTATCCAATGATCAAATAATACTCACGGTGGTGAAAAAGTCATTGTCACCACTTACATTAAAAAAACATTCTTTTTGACATTTAGTAAAATGCTTCATAGAGAAAATATTCCATTTAAATGAAATTAAATGTCAAAGGGGTTTATACACCGTATAAAATTACGTCGTGTATAAATCCAAATATTTCTCAACGAAAGGAGATTCAGACGAAGTCTCTTACCTCGTGTCTGACTTGACCCGTTCATTATTTAATCTTTTGAATAATAATATAATGTTATTTTCTAATTTCTTAAGAATTTATTTAAAGTTTATTATTCCTTTTATTTCACTTATTACCTTGTTATAAACATTATTTAATAATTTCATTTAATAACGGTCATTTGGTCGATATTTGGTACTTGAGTAAAAAATGAACAACTTATATTTACAAGTTTTCCATTTGGTCAAAATTTCATTATATATAGAATGGTATTCACGATTTATATATAATATATATCATATATATCTAGATTATATATGTATTTATAATAGTACATAAAATATGGAGGCAAGAAATGAAATGCACCATTCATGGAGTCGGTAAGCCTTACATTTGTATGAATACAACTTTCATTTCTATTTTTTATTTAATGGAATGAAACCATAATGATAAATATTTATATTATAATTTAAACATAATATCATATATAATTTCAGTAACTCCATCCTTTATATGTTCCATGAATGACATGAATGAGTCATATCACTTTGAGAGGCGGTTGTCCGCACTTCCTAAAATCAAATTATCGTATTTACCAACTATGGAAACAATAAAGGTATTATATAAATGAAAAATACAGAAGCATAGAAACAATATAAATATAATATATATCACATGTGAATAAAGTTCCATCTTAATGGCCACCATAAGAGGTGGTATGAGACGATTGAACAATCATAGTTTCGTGAGGCAGTAGTTCGTCGTCAATAGAAACAATATGTTCTTTACCCATTAGATGGAGGTGTGTGTAAGTGTAGTTCGAATCCTTATCAAAAAAACCTATTATATTGAGGATATTGGTGATATTATAAAATATAGGAATTAAAAAATTTAGGGGTTGGAGAATTAAAATAGAAAAACTTAAGAGAACACGTTACCTTTAAATCGGGTAACTTCCTTTGGTTTGACGCAAAATGATTTCTTGATGTGCCTTCTGACTAAGGTAAGGCTCCTAGGTTGAAGAGAGGGATCATGAGAGATTATTTGGGTAGATATTGGATGAGTCAAGGGGCTTGAGATTTGTGAATAATGGGTTAGAGTTGATGGCTTTTTATAAGGGGGAGGAGGGGCTCTTTAGGAATGTTTGAAAATATTATTTTATTATATATTGATTTTCGGTTTCTAAAGGTCCAAAACTCCTTAAAGAAGAAGATAATATGACTATTTTTCGAAATAAAATTATCCAATAATAATTTTATAGGTTTTGTATATTTTTTTTAATTTTTATAATCTTATTTGTTAAAATCATTCATTAATGAGGTAAACACTGCATCCTTATTGTGTCCAAAATAGATTTATATATTTTATGTCTAAAAATTATAAAAAAATACCATGATATAGGAAATATTTTTATATTTAAAATTAGTATTTATAATATAAGATATAACTTATATAACCCAATGTAAAATTTTATTTAATAAAGGATATATGTTTATGTCATTTTTGTCATTACATTAAATTAATTAATTTAAAGTGTAATTATCACTCTTAGGTGGATTAATGGGGTCCCAAAATCAACACAAGGATACCGTTGGTCATACATGTATCAATAAATTGTATTATAATGCATTTTAGGGTAATTTATTATTATTTTAATAATATTTTGTACCGTTATTTACCATATTAACCACTTAACCATGGTAAATAAAATATTTACTGAAGTAAATATTCATAATGTCTAAAAATAAAAGTTACCTATTTACACAATTTGGATGTCTTGATTAAAAATATGGAATCAATTTTTCCAAATTCAAAATACAGAAGTGGTAGAAATTAATTTAAAATTAATTCCCATTGTCAAAATAAAAAGAATGTTTTTAAGAAATAATAACTATCAAAAGATTTACCTTTGTTTATGTCCAATTGAAGAGTGAAATTACTTCCAATGACCAAAATTGGATTAAATTGTAAAATTATAATCTAATTAAACATCAAAACCAATTAAAAATATAATCTAATTATATAAATAAATTAGATTAAAAGGCAGTTTTGAATTAAAATACAGTATTTTTCACTATCCATTAAAAAATGAATTTTATCGGAAAAAAAACCAAAAATTTACCCAAAGTAAATTATTATGGTTAGATTCAAAAGAATAATTTTATTTAGTCAAATGTAACATATAAAATTGATAAAAACTAGATTTAAAAATGGTTCCCCTTCAAAAGGTTGTAAATCAACCTTTTGAAGAATATTAGAGTATTTATGCATAAGATTGAATTCATTTACTTTTCAAGACTCTAAATTATATTGGATAAATTTAAAAACATTTATAATCATATTTTAGTTAGTTATATTCATTCCCAGCAATACAATGGCTCGGCATTAACTACTATTTGAAATAATATTATATTATTATTATTCTGTATGACTCAGTATTGTATGCAACATAAGATTTCAAAGAAAACTATTGTTGTGTATCAGTTACGTCATCGAACATAGCATCCACATTAAAACAACATTAATATTTAATTCAAAAATATTAATATATATGAAAATATTATATTCTTTATTTACCTGGGATGTTACATCCATCCCCCCTTTTGGGTATTGTGTTCATGTAATACTATTCACTTATCAAATAAGTGGGGGTATTTATACCTCATAGAATTTTTAGATACCCGCATTAACTCTTGAACCATATGTGGTTTCCACAAAACCTTTACCTGATGAATTACATTATTCCCAAAAACATGCTCTATTCGGTCAAGAATCTGGACTGGTTGTTATTCATAAGAGAAATTGTCTTCCAACTGAACTACCTCTGGCCTCAAAACATGTGATGGATTTGGCATATACTCTCTCAACATTGAAACATGAAAAACATTATGTACGTAGGATAAATATAGAGGTAAAGACACTTTGTACAAAACTGATCCAACTTTCTCCGGGATTTCATAAGGTCCAATGAACCTCAGACTCATCATTCCCTTCTTACCAAAACACATCACACCTTTTCATGGAGAAACTTTGAGAAAGACATGATCAACTACTAGATAAGAATGATCCTTCCTCCGGTTATCCACATAATTTTTTTCCTGATATGAGTTGTTCTCATGTGCTTCTGAATCAACTAAACTTTTTCTACCATCTTTTCTACCAATTCTGGTCCCATCAGTTTCCTTTCACCTACTTCATCCCAAAAAGCTGGAGTTTGACATTGGTTCCCATATAATACCTCAAATGGAGCCATCTTTATACTGAAATAAAAACTGTTATTATAATAAAATTCAACCAAAGAAAAATGTTGGTCCTAGCTTCCCTGGTAATCCACTAAGAAATCACGTTACATATCTTCTAAGGTCTGAATTGTTCATTCAAATTTCCCATTATATTGAGGATGAAAAGTGTTACTAAAATTTAATACAGTACTCAATGACTACTAATGGCCTTTCCAAAAGTTCAAAGTGAACTTGGGATCATGGTCAGATACAACGGAGAGAAGAAATCCATGCAACCTAACTATCTGTTTAACATACAACCGAAAAAGTTGATATAGGGAAAAAATATCTCAAATAGGAAGAAAATGAGCATATTTAGTAAATTTATCAATAAAAAACAAGATTTAATTATTACCTTAAGATTTATTTGGTAATCCCACAACGAAGTCCATGGATATATTTTCCCATTTCCACTCTGGCGCCGGTAATGACGAAAGGATCCCTTTCGGTAACTTCCGCTCTGCTTTAACCTACTGACAAGTAAAACAATTCACAGTAAAATACACAATATCACTTTTCATTCCATTCCACCAGTAATACTCCCGAAGATCTTTGTACATCTTAGTACTACCAGGATGAACTAAAAATAGATAACTACGAGCTTCACATGACAACTCAATATTCAAATGTGTATCACAAGGCACACATAATCTCTTCTTAAACCTTAAAACACAATCATTATCAATGATAAAATCAGAAAACATAACCTTCTGAACCAACTCTACCTTTTTCAGAAACTCGCTATCTTCTTTCTGTGCTTGCTTAATTCTATCTGATAGAGATGATTTCACTGACACCTGAAACAAAATAGAGGAATTTCTTGCACCAACAACTTCTATGCCGAAGTTCATCAAATCAAAAACCAAATGATCTCATCCCAAACATATCAAGGTTAATGTAGAATTACTTTTTCTACTCAAAGCATCACCCACTTTATTTTCTTTTCTCAGATGGTGATGGATCGTGCAATCATAATCCTTGATAAATTCCAACCATCTCCTCTATCTCATATTTAATTATTTTTGAGTGAATATATACGTCAAATTTTTTGTGGTCTATATATATTACACATTTTACTCCATACAGTTGATGCCTCCAAATTTTTAAAGCCAAAACAACAGAAACTAATTTAAAATCATGTGTATGGTAATTTAACTCATATGATTTCAACTGACGTAAATCATAAGAAATTACCTGATCATTCTGAATTAGGACACAACCAAATAATTTCAATGAAGAATCACCGTAGATAAAAAAACTCACCATTTATGGAAGGCAGTTCCAAAACAAGATCATTCAACAATCTTCATTTCAATTCTCGAAAACAATCATCAAATTCTTTTGTCCAGATGAACATAACACCTTTTCGAGTTAACTTCTTCATTGGACTAGATAACTGTGAAAATTTTCAATAACCATCTATTAATAACCTACTAATCCAATAAAACTACGAATCTCGGTTATATTTGTGGGTCTTGTCCATTCTTCAACAACTTTTGTTTTAGTAGTATCGATAGTTATTCCATTTTTTGAAACAATGTGACCAAGGGGAGAAATTCTTTGTAAATAAAACTCACACTTTCTGATTTTCCCATACAATTTCTTTTTTCTTAAGGTTTGCAAGATAAACCTTAAATTATTTTCATGCTCTTATTTACTTTTATAATAAACCAAAATATCATCAATGAACACAACAACAATCTTTATCCAAGAACCCACGGAAAATTCTATTAATAAGATCCACGAATACAGCAGGTGTATTGGTTAACCGAAAGGGCATAACTACAAATTCATAATGGCCATATCCTATACGAAACACGATCTTCGGAATGTGTTCTTCCTTTACATTCAAATAATGGTACCCTGACCTCAAATCAATATTTGAAAAATAATTTGCGCCCTAGTGTTGATCAAATAAATCATAGATATTAGTCAAATGATACTAGTTCTTAATAGTGATGTTATTCAATGCTCTATAATCAATGAAAAGTCTCATTGGACCATATTTATTTTTAACAAATAAGACAAGAGAACCCCATACTGATGTGCTAGGTTGAATTAAGCCTTTATTTAATAACTCCTGCAATTTATTAATTAACTCTAAAGGTTCAATTTGAGCCATTCGATAAGGGGTTTTGAAAATGGATTAGCATCAGGAACTATGTCAACAGTAAATTCAACTTCTCCATCAGGTATTATACCAGGAAACTCATTAGAAAAAAATTAAGGTACTCATTTAACACTAGAACATTATTAATATGAATAGTTCCTTTGTTTTCAAAAATATTTTCAAGGTAACATTCATTTCCATCTTTTACTAGTTTCACAGCTTCCTGATATGTTATCAAAAGTAAGGGTTCATTCTTGTACAAAAACTGAAAATATTTCTGAAAAGAAACATCTTTAGCTCTGTAGTCAATATTATCTTGATAAATGGATAGCCAATCCTTACCCACAATAATATAAAACTCTACTAGAGGAAAAACAAAAAGGTTTGCAGGTAGATTCTTTTGTACACAAGCAAATAAAGGTTCTTATATTGTTTTGTCTCAAAATTTTCTCCAGGTGTTTTTACCATAAGTTCAGGATTCATATCTTGAGATGGAATTACCAATTTACTAGAAAATATCTCAAAAATGAAATAGTGTGTAGGCCCTGAATCAAACAACATGTTCACATAATCTAAATAAACAAACAGTGTACCTGATACTACTTCATTCGATGGCCCAACATTTACTAAAGTAGTTGTAATGGATTTTTACCAGCCCTAATTATTGTAGTCTGACTACTTTCCCTCATTTGTGATCTTTGTTGGACACTCATTTGTATAATGACCCCTTTCATTGCACTTAATTCATTTCACTGACTGTAAATCATATGTTTTCTTACCATTACCCTGATCTTTTTCAGTGCAATTACAAGCCTTCTGTCACATTTTACCAAATCGGTAGCACTTACCAGAATTCAAAATACATTACCCAACATGCCTTTTACCATTGTTTTTACAATCTTTAAACTTTATTTTCATACCATGATACTTTTTTGAAGAGTTATTCCCTTTTGTCTGCCACCTCAACCTATTATTCTGTTGTTTGTCAAAGAACACTAGATAATCAGAAAACTCCTTTTCTACCTTCTCCATACATCGAACAAGTTTTTTGTAAATTTTTATCTCACGAGAAGCTAAATACCTTTGATACTTTGTCTTTAATCCTGAGTAAAAATAGTTAATTTTACTATCAAGATCTCGTATGAAATTTGGAGCAAACCTTGCCAGTCGAGTGAATTTTTCTTTATAAGAAGCCACAAATTCATCCTCATACCTCAATTCTAGGAATTTTTTTTATCCTAAGACAGATGAACTTAGGAAAATATTTCTCAAGAAAAATACCTTTTAATTCATCCCAATCAAGAGCATCAATTTCCTCACTATCCCTAATATTTTTCACCGTTGATCACCGCGGATCGACTTCACCTTCAAAATGGTAAAAAAATACTAACCTTTTGATGTTTTGAACACCTCATGACATTAAAAATATTCTCCAGTGCTTTAATCCACCCTTCATCTAGCACAGGGTCAGATGATCCTCTTAATGATGGGGGATGATTCCTCATGAAAAGATCCACTACTGACATGTTCCTATGTGGTTAATCTGGATGATCTAGTTCATGGATACCACCACCATTTATAGACTGATTAAACTATTCCATCACTTATGCAAACTATTCCGTTCTGATTCTGACCATCTCAGGTTACTGATTTGGAAGGTTGTCTTCTTCCTGATGTCATCCTAACATAGCTACCCTGTTTCCTCTGTGGAAAAACATTCTAAACACAAAAATATCTTAGGCAAAGAAACATAGTAACTTTTAAATGCTATATCATTTCAATCTTACTATAACTTAATTTATGGACATTAATATTAATAATATTCTAACTCCTAAATTTGTCTAAACTGACCATTGATACCAACTATATGGATTCGTCCTTAAAACGTTACATAATCTTGAATTATGTTAATAATTCACATTGAGGATCTTTTCAGGTTTATAGTTTTAGAGAAGTAGGTTATAAATATTAAATTATATCTCAAAAAATTACAAAGTAGACACTTCTAATTAGTTTCCATTTTTTTCCAAAAATAAAAACTCTTGAAAAAAAGAGTCATGTCTAGTTTCATGTTTTAGACGGCATGAATTTTCCTTGATCCCATCCTTGACCATATTCATATTTAAGTCCTATGAAAATCATTTCAAAAACATGATATGATAATGAAAAGCTCAGTAAGGGTTATAAAATAAAGAAAGAAAACATTATTTCATCAATACATACCAAGAATAAGCACATTAACATACCTCTTAAAATTATAAGATTTATGAATAACAAATAGTAATCACAAATCTTAATGGTAACTTGTGGCATCTATAGCATACTTATGTTTTAGATTTAACAACTTGGTTGGGAGTTAAATTCGGAATACCCATCATACTATATTCCTTAAATCTCTTAGGAGAAACATTCACGTTTTCCTCCGTCACATTACCTAATGCATTGAAGAGCTATATCGGGATCACCCGCCCTAGGTTTATCATGGAACCACCTATATATGTAAACAATTCCCAATAACCATAACATATTCATAACAAATGAAACAAACATAAAGGAAAGATAAGATTTCCACATTTCAATCACAATTTATCATTTAAATATATTGACATAACGAATCCATTATCAAAACCATTTTCAATACCAAAATACGTAAAATATTTTATGGTATTTATTTTTCTTTTAAAAACATTACATATTGTTAAGGAATCCAAAGATCAAATAATAATTGCAGTGGTGGAAAGGTCATTGTCACCACTTACATTAAAAAACAATCCTTTTGTCATTTAGTAAAAAGATTCGTAGAGAAATAATTCCCATTGAATGAAATGAAATGTCAACAGGGTTTTTACACTGTATAAAATAAAGTTCTGTATAAATCAAAATATGCCTCAACGAATGGAGATTGAGATGAAGTCCCTTACCTCATGTCTGACTTGACCCATTCGTTCATTAATCTCCTGAATAATAAACTAAAGTTAATTTCTACTTACATAAGAAACATTTTCAAGTTTATTATTCCTTTTATATCACTTATTACCATATTATAAACATTATCTAATTATATATGTTAATAACGGTTGTTTTTTTCGATATTTCGTACTTGAGTCAAAATTGAACTTCTTATATTTAAAATTTGTCCTTGTGTTCAATACTGCATTTAATCTAGAATGATATTCATTATTGAGATATCATATATATCATATATATCTAGATTATATATGTATTTGTAATTGAACATAACATTTGGAGGTAAGAAATGAAATGCACTGTTCATGGAGACGGTAAGTCGTACGTACGCATGAATGCTACTTTTATTTCTATTTTGTATTTTATTGGAATAAGAATGTAATGATACAAAGGTATATTAAAATTATAGTATAATATCATCTATAATTTCAGAAACTCCATCCTTTAAACGTTCTACACATGGCATGAACGATTCATATCACATTGAGGGGGTGGTAGTCCACACTTCTTCAAATGAAATTATCGTATTTACCCACTATGGAAACCATAAATGTATTATATAAATGAAAAACACAGAAGAATAGAAAAAATATAAATATAATACAAATCACATATTAATACAGTTCCATCTTAATGGCCACCATAAGAAGTGGTAGGGGAAGATTGAACCATCATTGTTTCATGAGGCAGTATTTCGCCGTCCACAGAAACAATATGTTATTTACCCATTATACAAAGGTGTGTGTAAGTGTAGTTTGAATACTCCTCATAAAAAAACTAGATTATTTAGGATACTATTATTGTTATAAAATAATGTAATAAAAAGATTATTGGGGCTGGAAAAGTAAAATAAAACAAAAGAACTTAAGAGACGATGTTACCTTTAAATCGGGTAACTCCCTTTAGTTTGAACCCAAATGATATCTTGAAGTGCCTTCTTACTAAGGTAAGGCTTATAGGTAGAATATAGGAATATTGAGAGATTATTTGGGTAGATATTGGATGAGAATAGGGTCTTGAGAGGTGTTAGTAATGGTTTAGATTTGAGTGTTTTTATAAGGGGGAGGAGGGGCTCTTTAAGAACATTTAAAAATATTATTTTATTATATAATGATTTTCAGCTTCAAAAGGTACATAACTCATTAAAGATGAATATAATATGACTCTTGTTCAATATAAAATCATCCAATAATAATTGGACATGTTTTGGATATTGTTTTAATTTTTACCATCTTATTTATTTAAATCATTCATTAATGAGGTAAACACTACATCATTATTGTGTCATAAATAATTTTATTTATTTGATGTCTAAAAATTATAAAAGAATACCATGATGTATAAAATATTTTTATATTTCAAATTAATATTTATAATTGAATAGATAACTTACATAACCCCATGAAAAAATTTATTTACTAAATGATATATGTTTATGTCAATTTGGTCATTTCTTTTAATTAATTAATATAAAGTGTCATTATCACTCTTAAGTGGCTTCATGGGATTCCAAAATCAACCCAAGGATGCCCATGGTCGGACATGTATTCACCAATAGGATTAGAACACATGTTAGGAAAATTTAATATTTTTATAATAATTTTTTTACCCTTATTTAACAAATTAACCCTTTAACCATGGTAAATAAAATATTTACTGAAGTAAATATTCACAATGTCTAAAAATAAAAGTTACCTATTTAAAAAATTTGGATGTATGATTCCAAATATGGAAACCATTTTTCAAAATTCAAATCATTGAAGTGGCAAAAAATAATTTAAAATTAATTTTCATTGTCAAAACAAAAAGAATGTTTTTAAGAAATAATAACTATCAAAGGATTTATCTTCGTTTATGTCCAATTTAAGAGTGAAATTACATCTAATGACCAACATTGTATTAAATTATTAAAATATAATCCAATTAAACATAAAAAATAACTAAAAAATATAATCTAACAATATAAATATATTATATTAAAAGGAATTTTTTAATTACAATACAGTATTTTCCACTATTAATGAAAAAATAATTTTATCAGAAAAATACAAACAAATTACCCGAAGTAAATTTTGATGGTCTGATTCAAAAGAAGAGTTTTATATTGTCACATAGAACATATAAAATTGATAAAAACTAGATTTAAAAATGGTTCTCCATCAAAAGGCAGTAAATGGGCCTTTTAAATAATAATAGAGTATTTATGCTTAAAATTAAATTCATTCACATTTTAAGCCTCTAAATTATATTGTATAAATGTAAAAACATTTAAAAGTATTTATAATAATATTTTAGTTAGTTCTATTTATTCCTTCCAATACAACTGATAGGTGTTAACAACCATCAAAAATAATATTTTATTATTATTATTCAGTATGAATTATAATTTTGTGCAATAATAAGATTTCTATGAAACCTTTTGTTGCATATCAGGTATTCTAGCAGACATAGAATCCCCTTTAAAACAAAATTAATATTTAATTCACAAATATTAATAAATATGAAAATGTTATTTTCTTTATTTACCTGGGATGTTACAATCAAAGATCTCAAAGGGGCCGATATACCTGGGACTCAGCTTTCCCTTCTTCCCAAATCTTATGACGTTATTCCATGGAGATATGAAGAGAAATAACATGTCTCCAATAATGAACTCAAGGTCTCGTCGACAATTATCAACATAACTCTTTTGTCAGCTTTGGGATGCCTTGATATACTGTTGAATGGTTTTCACTTTATCCACTATTTCTTCGACCATTTCACTTCCTAGTAGCTTACTCTCACCAACTTCATCCCAACATGACAATATTCTTCACCTTTTCCCATAAAGGAATTCATATGGTGCCATTCAGTTTCTCTAGTAGAAACTATTATTGTAGGAGAATTCAAGTAGTGGAATATGTTTGTCCCATCCTCCTTTGAAGTCTATATAACATGATCTCAACATATCTTCTAGTTTTTGAATAGTTCTATTATATCGGACATCAATTTAAGGATGATAGGTCGTACTGATGTTCTGTTCAATGCATAGAGCATGCTGGAGACTTTTCCAGAACTTTGAGGTGAATCTAGGATCACGATTGGATATAATAGATAGTGTTACTTCATGTAGCCTTACCACTTCATTGATGTATATCCATGAATTTTGATCCAATTAGAAGTCCTCTAGAAATGTGATAAAGTGATATGACTTTGTAAGATGGTTTGCAATGACCCATATAGCATTGTTTTTTCTAGATGTCCTTGGAAGTCTAGTGACACAATCTATTGTAATTTCTCCCACTTCCATGTTGGTATGGGTAGTGGTTTAATAATCCCCATAGATATTTCCACTCAACCTTAAATTTTTGACATACCATGCACATTTATGTATATTCCCCAATCTACCTTTTCATATTGTCCCACCAAAATCTTTCTCAGAGATCTCGATTCATCTTTATGCTCCCTGTGTGGATAGAGATGAACGAGTTTTGTGAATCCTTAAAAATATCCTTCTTTATTTATGGATAGTATGGTAAAAATAATTGTGACCTAAATCATATAAATCCTTATTCATTAATACAAAACTTAGAGGATTTTCCACTTCTGATAGCTTCCAGCCTTTCCAGAAGTTCCACATATTTTCTTCGAGCATCATTTATTTTCACCATGAGGGATGGTTGAGAAATAATTTGAGAAATGATTGGTGATGTTTCTCCCCCAATGATTCCCATGTCCATCCTATGCAAATATAATAAGACCAGATCCTTTTCAATTATCATCATTGATAAAGATGCTAGATTTTTTCTACATAGGGTATTTGCCACCTTATTTTCCATACTGAGATGGTAGTGGATTGAGCAGTCATAATCTTTGATGATCACTATCCAAATTTGATAGCACATATTAAAATATTTTTGTGTGAATATATATTTTAGACTCTTTCGGTTAGTATATATCTCACACTTTTCCCCATAGAGATAATGCCGTTATATTTTCAAAGCAAAGATCACATCTGCAAACTCTAGATCATACGTGGGATATTTTTTCTCATGGATTTTAAGATACCTTAAGGCATAGGCTATCACTTTATCATTTTTAATTATCACACAACCAAATACATTCTTTTAAGAATCACTATACACCATAAAGAGTTCTCTACTTATTGGGGGTATGAGTACTGGCGCAGTGATAAACCGCTTTTTCAACTCATTGAAACAGTCTTCAAATTCCCAATTCCAGATAAAATTTACTCCCTTACATGTCATCTTGGTCACTGGGTTTGAAAATCATGAAAGGTTCTTCAAAAATACTTGATAATACCCAACTACAGCCTAAAATCTATGGATCTCTATTCTAGATGTTGTCCCAGGCCACTCTTCAATTACCTTGGTCTTGGAAGGGTCTACAGATATCCCCATATTAGTAATAACACTCCCCAAGAATGATACGTCCTCCACCCAGAAGTCATATTTACTATACTTTACATACAGAATCTCCCTTCAGAAAGTCTTTAGGAAAGTATTCAAGTTCTCCTAATGTTCTTACTTTTTCTTGGAGTATATCTAAATATCATCAAAAAAATACTACCACAAATTTTTGAGGTAATCTCTAAAGAATCTACTCATTAAATACATAATAATTTCTGGGGAATTCGTGAGTTCAAAGGGAATCACTATGAACTCATAGTGTTCATACCTCATTCAAAATGCAGTCTTGGCAAAAAGTTCCTTACCTTTAATTGGTGAAATCCCGACCGAAGTTCTACCTTAGAGAAATAATTGTCCCCATGAAGCTGATCGAACAAATCATCTATCCATGGAAGGGGATAGATTTTCTTTATCATGATTTTTATGATCTCATGATAATCAATGCAGAGGTACATTGATCCATCCTTCTTTTTTATGAAGATTACTAGCACACCCCATGGTGAAGCACTCGTGCATATAAAACCCTTCTCTAGATTCTCCTGTAACTGCTTCTTAAGTTCTTCCAACTCTACAATGGCCATTCTATATGGTGTCTTTGATAAAATTAGAGATCCAGGAATAAGATCAATTGAGAAATAAGCCTCTCAATCAATAGGAATACCAAGAAACTCTTCAAGTAATACATCATAATAATCCCTCACGATGGGAATGTCTTCAAGAATGATTCTCTCCTTTGTCTCAATCATTTGAACTAGATATTCTTGATCACAAGGAAACAATATCCACACATGAGATGATGATTATAAAGAAGATTCATCTTCCTCATTACAATTTTAAAGAATCTGAGTATCCTTTTGGATGTGAAGAGTGATCTCCCTTTACCTATAGTTGATTTTGGCTTTGTATAATGATAGCCAATCCAATCCCAGGATAGCATTGAACTCCACTAAAGGAAGTATGACAAGATTAGCTGGGAGGTTTAGTCCAAAAACATTAACCAGGGAGGAGTTATAAACCATGGATGCAATAATATACCCAGTAGCTATTCTCACAGGTAACTTGTCCTCCATATTTTGAGGTGTTGTTTGAATATTTCTACTAAACTTGAAAGATATGAAAGAATGCATAGAACTATAATTAAATAGTAAGTTATCTAATCTTGAATGAATAACTAGTATACCTGTCACCACATCATTTTCCAACTCCAACTCAATAGTTGTGATGGCATTATCCCTTCCTTGTTTAATTGGAGGTTGATATTGATTCCTCCGAAAACCCCTCTCTTCGGGAAAGTTGTTTTCATAATGACCATGCTCCTTGCATTTTTAACACTGCACTATAGGCTGAGTGTTGATCTAATCCCTCATTTCTTCTTCTGCATCTACATGATTATTCATATCCCATAATTATTTTTTATCTAGATGAGGAAACCTTCCACATTTGAATCAATTCATGGTTCCCTCCAGATAGTTCCTAGGATCCTTCTTCCCACAAATTTTACAAAAATAAAAGTCAGGATTCATTCCATCATGGGATTTTTTTTGTAAAACCACCCCCGTTGTTCTCCATTTTCAGCTTCTTTTCATTGTTCCTGTGACACCACTGAGAGTCTCTATTCTCCATTTAGACCTTGAGGTCACAACGGAAAATCTCCTCATAACTGTTCAACTCTTGAATGAGCAACACTTTTCATAGACTCAGTATTAATCTGCTAAAGGAGTGATCTAGATTTCTTTCAGTGTTCATTAAAAATCTAGAGGCATACCTTTCAAGCCTTGTAATGTTTGTTTCATAGGCCCTGATGGACTCATCTTCCTTCGGCTTGAGTCTAAGGAACCCTCCTTCTATCCTGAGATGGAGGGATTGAGGAAAATATTTATTGAAAAATATCCTCTTGAATTACTCCAAATGCATGGAATCAATTTCCTTCTAGGGATTCGTATTCATTATTAGTTCCCACCACTGATCCACTTCCCTATCTAAAAAAATAAACTTCGAGTATGAATTTCTGTTTTTCTGAGCACTGGAGGAAGAAGAATATCTTTTCAATGGAATTAATCCATTGTTCCATGAGGAGGGGATCCGAATATCCACTAAACATGGGAGGCCTTTTCTTCATGAAGTATTCTAAGACAAATTGCTATTTTCTTAGAGGAAGATGGTGTTTCACATGGTTCATGTTATTATTCATAACTTGATCTAGCTGAGCAAGTACTATCATTATGTTTTGAGAAGCTATTTCAATCATATCAGGTATATCATTAGGGAAATCCTCACATAGCCTATCACATTGGTTCTCGGAACATGTTCTTATATTTCATTACATTATCTAAGAAAAAGAACATACAATTATAGGGCATGAATAATTCGTTAATGAAAATAAACAAGAAACTTTGGACCTAAAAGGATAAACTTTTAGAGGAGATTTATATCCTTACTTGTGATTCCTTAGTTAAAATTTAGGTTATCCTCGATCTATTTCTTAACATATATTCTTATGGGATTTTTTATTCCGTTAATAATGGTTTGTACTAATCTCATGAATTTACCATAGCATATCCCCTTGGAGTGTCATTACCAAGAGAACAGCAAGGCACATTGTCGTGTACCAGGAAACACTAGGTCAAGCTAGAAACTCCTTGTCAGAATTTTCACTCCTAGGTATATCTGTGTCAGAGATGCATCTACCTATTTGTATCTAGAGAAGAATTTATTTTTAGGATAAACCACTTACTCTATACTTACCAAAATTTAGGGAATCATTTTTATACATGATCTCATCCTTAAATTTCTCACTAAGGTTCTCTATTGCTAATCTCCAAAAATAACATGGAAATCCTCTGATACCAACTATAGAGACCCTATCCTTTTTCACATAGCATTACATGATTTTAAGAATAATTATTCATTATAGTACAAGCCATGCATTGTGAAGTCTAGTGTCTTTTAAGACTAGGTATATAAAACATAAAACATGGGGCTAAACGAACTTCTTTATTTAGTATCCATAAAGAGATCATAACATTCATTAAGCCCTTACATATTCTTAGGATACCCTGGGGAACACATGTACAAAGGGATGAGCTTAAAATTCCAATAAGGGAATGAACATAAGAATATATCTTAAGAACATGAGTTAGGATTCATGAAATAATGAAATCAAATGCATGGTACATATGAAAAAATAACATATAAACGTGGGATCATATAAACATGGAATCATAGAAATGTTGTAGAAACATAAAACATGTCTTTAGTACATGTCATGGATTACTGCTAATGCAGTTTCACATAGTAATATAGGTCAAGGCTAACTGCCAATCCTGTTTCCCATAGTAGCACAGGCCAAGGTTAACCGCCAAGACCATTGTACATAGAATCTCATGAGACTTATCTTTACCCAATTAATTATATCACTATCTAGGTGCACCCATAAGACATTTCATGAATATTATTTACACATAAATAATCATAAATAATAAATCATACATAAACATAAGGGTTACCCATGGGAATAATTAGGTACCACAATCATGACATAAAGCATAACCAGTGGGTGTATCATGAAAGTGTCCATGAAAGGGAAGAATTAGAACATAAATAGACGTTTATAAGATAAATTAGGCATATATCATTTAAATATTTGTCAAATATAATATACAACATGTAGTAACCGTATTTTATAAATTTTAGCATTAAAACATTTTTTTATTGTTTAAAAGAAAATACTATAGAGATTTAAAAATAGAAAAGAGGAAAATCTTTTATGTAAAACTAGAATTAACCAATAAGGTTTTAATAATAAAAATAATTATTTTATAAAGATAATGGTGTCTTAAAATATAGTATAGATTTCACTTGAAATTGGGTAAAAAATTTGGTATTTCCCTTAAAACAGGTTTGATTATCGGAAAGTACTAAAGAGGGAATCTTTAAAAAAAACATGTATATCCCCAAAAGAGATTGATTGAAGGGTCTTGATAAATTAATTTTTTAAAAATAAATAGTATTTATAAGATTCACATAAATATATAAGAGAAATCCATTTTTATATAAATAATTATAAGGGAACCTGAAAGAACAAAGGATGTTCTGGTAGAATTTGTTACGAATTATTGGCATGGTATCCGTTGTACCTAAGGGGTACTGATGAGTAAGAAAAGGGATTTATCATCACTTATAAATAATTAGGGATGTATGTTTTAGGTGATAAATTATACCCCATAATTTAGGATTACACATAAAAAGGCATAGCATAGAGGAACATCTTGATTTTAAGAGTGAAATAGATAGGATCCCTAACCTTAAGTCTGGTGGTGTTCTCCACTTGTTTAAAATGACATGAATAACAAAATTAGTTTTATTAATTAATAATTAAAAATCCTATTCTATAAGTAATTTATTTATTATAACCTTTTTTTAGTTAATTAATGATCTTTTTTATTGGTTTTAAGGTTCAATTTCGTTGTTCATATCTGTTTGATTGCTTGGTTTTTAATGATCAGTTCATGTTAGGATAAACACATATAATGAAAGTGTCTTTCCAGAATTTAAGTTGTATGTTATTAGTGAACATAAAATATATTACATGGTTATTTTAATTTATTTGGTTATTGGGAGTGAAGATGGATTATTATATAAAACCTTAGTGAAAACCATTTTTGTTAATCTGAGAGTTTTGATTATAACGAACATGTTTTGATTTATAACATAATACCATTTGTAAAAAAGGATTAAAGAACCTTAACTAGGATATATTACATATATAATAATCATGGTCAACCATAAAAAAAATGGTTTCATGAACAGAATTAATGATGATAATAGAAATTGATAAATTGTTCTCCTTGAATGTGCTAAATTAACACATCTCAAATAGTGTTTTCATTTCTTTCAAAAAAATATGGGTTAAAGAGAGAAGGTAATGATTTATCCCATTAGAATAATATAATTCCAGTCGATGTATGTTAATGGAGTTATCATACCATGTTGGGTGAAGGTAGGTGAGGAAAGAAAAAATAAAATAAAAGAACATCAAAGAAATAATAGAATTGGAATGATGAATTTACCTCTTGATTTTAACTCCTTTGAAAGCCTCTTAAGAGGAGAGGATTTGGTATTTTGAAGTGAATAGGGGATTTTGGATGGGGGGAAGGATCTTGGGAGAATATTTGGGCAGAATATTGGCAAGAAACAAGGCATGAAAGGGCTGGATAGAAGAGGGAGTGAGGGGGGGTTATAGTGGAGAAGAGGAGGGTTTTCATAATTTTTTAATCATAATTTTTTTATTTTTCCTCAAGACCTGAAATGGTGATGATTCCCTAAAAAACAGTAATATGTGCATGTGAGTTCATATCAATGTACATTTACAACATCCATGATTCAAGCATGATGCAGAAATTCATGTTTTGGAATTTATTGTGAATTATCAGATTTTACTATTCGTCGAATATTCATGTATTTTATAAAAATAACAAAAATTCACCCTAACCATTTTTCAACATGTAGAATCAAAAAAGGAAGTATGTATTTCAAAAATAATTTACTAAATATGATTAATTTAATATTTAATGAAAATCATTATTTACTTGAAAAATAGAGATTTTAAAATGTTTATTTTCTTATTCCTATATTTTGGTATATCATACTTCCACATGAATCATCTTTACATAATATCAAAGGTAAGATTAATATTCATTAGGGTATATCACTATTATTAAGGGTAACATTTATATTCATAAGTTATGTTACTATTCACTAAAAATTAAGTTGGTCATATTATACTCCAAATAACATACTAAGTGCAACCCTGTATGTCAGATTTTCAAAATTCTAAATACATAAGTGACTAAATTTTGTTTAAAAGTCAAAAATCACTTATTAGTTCATTATGTTTTGATTTCATGTGGTTATATGACATTTTTATAATAAATGAGTTTGCATTGATAAAACATTGGGTCTTTACATGTTTGATACAATCAGTATTTGTTTAATGGATACTACATTTTATGATAAGGGTAAAGACATAAATTATGTATTCCTGATTAATAATGTAATTAAATGTTTCAAAGAAACATAAACAAGTAGAGGGAATAAGTTCAAGGAGTCATCTTGGAACATGTGTATTAATCCTAAATAGATATAAGTTAACAATATTGAGTAAAATAATGGCTTGAGAAGGTGGTTTTAATTGATATTTATTTCAAATAATTTGACCAACATGGATTATATATTCTTAATATTTGTTTAAATTCAATTTTTATTGGAATCAATGATCTTATATATGTATCTAAATATAATAAAGAAGGTGTTTTTCATTTTGGAAATGAAGAATGATTGAAAATAATTGGCTATGAAATAACCATAATTGGATGAAATGATATGATAAAGTTTGATGTTTTGGTTTTTAATATCATTGGTCTCAATTTACATAGCCTAATATAATTGAGTGTCTAGGTAAGTAAATGAAATTTACTAATATTTTAATCATCTAGAGAAAGCATGGTACAATTATGATGTAAGGAAAGAACATAAAGGGGAACCTCTACCTCAATAGTGGGGAAGAAGACATGTGTTTTTTTACAAGGAAAATAAAAATCGGTTGTGGAATAATTATCTTGGATACCTTATGAAACAATACTTATAATATATGGTGAATTAGGAAGGGGGACCTGATATACCTATTCTTATGATCATAAGTGGTTATTTTTTATAAAGAGAGAGACAATTTAAAATATTTATGTGATAATATATCAAAAGGTTACAAGATTTTTGGAATTTTTGTATTTTAATGTTTTTATGATAATATCAAAAATATTTATTTATGGAAATAGGTACTCTATACTATTCATTAATTATTATAATTGGATAAAATAAGTGATAATGATTACTCAAAAGTTTTAAGTGTTTGCGTATATAACACATTATCATTGATTGGAAGATAAGACTCTGACTAATATTTTAAATTTTATACCCACAATGGTTTGGTTTTTGAAAATATAAAATGTAATGAATACCAAAAAAATAACTATATATTTCATTAAGTATTATATATGAAGACTCATTAATAATTGTATAGTTATGAAGAGAAATTGAATAATGAAAAACATGGATTAGAAAATTATTTTTGAAATGGAATTATCAGATAAGTTTTGGATGGAAGTTTTATTAACATTAATCTATATTAAAAATAGAGCCTTTTTATTTCCTTTTAAATAAAAGATTCTATATGATCAGGGTTAAATTAAGAATCCTACATTTAACTACTTTCAAATTTCTATAAGTAAATACTATAATATCAACATGGAGAAGAACCGCAATAAGTTTTAATATCATGGATGTGAGGTAATTTTTATTGGTTAATATTCTTATAAAAATGAAGATATATTTTTCTATAAATGAATTTAAAAAATTATAAAAGATAAGAAATTACTATGGTTGAAAATGAGTATATTTTTCAACAAAATAGACAAAAAATTATAAGGGAGTGATCTGAAAAGTTTACTATCTCAAGATGATCACAATGGGATTTTATAAACTCTATCTAAAAAGTTTATAATTTGGAGGATGTGGTATTTTTATAAGTAGAAAAAATAAATTTGATAAAAAAGTCTAAAATCAATGATAAAAATTTTATCAGTGACCATATAGCTCCATTAAAAATAATAGAAATGGAGTCCCTACAAAAAATCACTATTATAAAAAATTAGAGCCTCATTGTTTTAATTAGTATGACAATGATGAGATATGGATTAAGGATATGAATATGGAACATAAAAAATAGGGAAGAATCATGCTTGGTAGATTGTTTCAAGGATGGAAGAAAATAATTTTATTCAAACCAAGTGGTTTTTTATAATTGGTTGAACGAAGAAGGTAATATTATATGAAACATATCCTAACTATTTGTAAAGGTTACTACCAAATGAAGGGAATTATTATGGATGTAATTTTTTCTCCCATGTTCTAGTTGGAAATTATTCAACTATTCATAACTATACGATTATAAAAGAGATTCATGGATTTCCAAATAGATTCCAATTATAAATTGTATAATAGTGTTCTTGATAAAGTATATATTAAATAGTTTGTTTTTTATCCATTATGATGAGAAGAAATTATTAAAATTGATGAAGGTGCTTTATGGGATGATTTAAGAACCAAGAGTGTGATATTTTAGGCTCGATTATTAATTCAGAAATATTTTTTTCAAATATGGGGGAATTGACCAGAATATCTATAAAAATATAACAACCAATTGAAGGATAATATTTCTATATATTTTTATTATATAATCTTTATTGTCTCAAATAATACTAATTTCATGAATTCTTATGAATTTATGAGGAGTGAGTTCGAAATGTTGATTATTGGGATGCTAATGTTTTTCTTGGTTTTCAACTTATTTGCGGAAGAAATTAGAGTAATTGGGGTGGTATATGAGTGTTTAACACACTTGATAAAATAATATGAATCCATGAGTCAAATACTAGTGGGTTATAATTTACAAAATTACTATATCCGTATTGTAGTGGTACTATAGTATCAGAACTATTCACCCCTTCTAGGCTTTTGGGACCTTGATTTATGACTATGAGTCATATTGCCTTAAAGAAATCCATGTTATTTGGGTCATAGATCCTCCAGACTATATTTTCCCATTTGGTTAGTACCATTGGGAAATTATTGAATTATTTGGGTCTTGCTAATAGCCTAGTGCAATAGAAAGGAAATGTGGGCAAGCCCTACTGAGTGGGAAGCTATGATAAGTGGGGTAGGCATGCTAGGCCTCATCACCAAACCTTTCATCCCCTCAGAATCAATGTGGGATGGAGAGGTTTCTTGATATGTGAATAACCTCCCTTGTTACTGATCTGAGAATGTTTATAAAAAATCTAGTGATAAAAGCAAGGGCCATAGAGGCATCACTAAGAGGGTAACTCAAAATATAGATAGATGTGATGACACCTATCATCCAACCCTACTATAATGTGGAAGGAGTGGAGACCTTATATGATGAATAAAATTTCATTATGAAATGTATTAGGGAGGGGGATGCATCTTTCCCAATAGGTTCAAGGTGTGATTATTACTAGAAGGTGGAATATCATATGACCGACAACATGGCATGATGTAGACTACTCACTCAGGGATTTAAATGGATGTGTATTGGCCATAAGTACACTAGGTCTTTTGGCCATTTTAAAATATAATAGGACATTGGTAAACATGTTCTGTTGGTTGTTTCAAGGGTTACATCTCTACCACATTCAAAAATGGGCCATATTTCCTGAATAATAATGGGGGTGTTTGTTATACATTTCTTTTAAGAAAAGAATTAAAAATTTATTTACCATTCCAAATATTCCAATTAAGTGCTCAAAATTTTTTGAATAGGGTATTTTAAGGATGTTAATACACCATTTACTACCTAAATGAACTTAGAAGGCTATTAAAACACCAATTTCAACCTAAATGAAGTTTTAAAGTGATGGAAGTGGTGGATAGGTTGATGAAATAGAGTATTGTATAATCATTTGAAGCCTATATTATTTAATAATGAAAAAACCCAATATTTTTTTCTACTTATCAATATACAAGGCCTTAAATTTATCCAAAATAATTTCACAAGATATTAATAGAAAATATAGTTTTGTTTATCAATGTCATGGCATGTTACAATTTTTTTTTACAATTCGACATCATAATATGAGTTATTGGGATGCCTCAATTCGAAATTGGAATGTTAATTGGATTATATGAATTAATCATCAAGAAGTTCCTTTTATATTAGATTTTTTTTCTTGGGAAATTAATAAGGAAAAATGTTTCTCATTGAATATCATGAAAGATTAATATAAAGATGAAAATTAAGCTTTTCCATAAATCTATTAGATAAAGATGATTCTTGAGGATATTGGTGTTGAGGTGAATTATCCTATTTCAATTAATTGTGATAACTGAAGTTCTATTAATCATAGAAAAAAAATCCTACCCATATATTAAAGATGAACAAAATAAAGATTATGCATCAAATTATAAAGAAGAAAGTTAAGGAAGATTTAGTTATATTGGAATATATATCTACAAAAAGTAAATTAATGTTATTATGAAAAATTAAATATCTAAGGAATTCTATAAGAAACATCAACTAGATCTTGGATTTCATCATTAATCATTATTTTGAATGGATTATAGAAGGGGAAACCCCTACCATAATGGGATTATCATTCCATGATTGAAGTTTAGTTTTTACACTCAACAAATGGCATCTTTATCAAGTGATTCATGTAAAGGAATATTATCCCTCATGGTTTAATTTGGTGAGATAATGCTTATCCGATATAAACCTTTATGGATGTTCACTTTTGGTTAGTTGACAAAGAAGGATATATAACTCAAATATTACTCAAACATGGATATTGTTTTTGTGTACTCAAGAATTATAAGAAGTTATTTCTTTCTTGTGAAAGGGAGAGAGGAAACCTGGGTGGAGAGGTTTCTTAATAAGGTATAAGGTATAGTTGATAAATGATTATTTAGGAAGTGGTGTTAAGGTGGTTTCTTATGAAGTGATTCTAGTGATATTGGGGTTTAGAGAACTTGTGAAATAACAAGTATTTTCTAGACTAGTTTTGGAATGATTGTTGACAAATGGTATCGAAGCATGAAATCAAATATGAGTTTCATTAGTGAAATTTTCATAAAAGACTTGTTTCTCATGAAATGTATAATTATTTGAGCATAAATTAAATAAATAGTGTATCTGTTAATATACTATATTAAGATTATGTTTGTAGAAGTATGATCGTGTTTGAACAAGAGCTTTTTAGTTGATATTGTGATATGTGTGTTGTCAATAAACTTATAAGGTTGGATTGTTAGACAAAATCATTTCATTCATGTTTAGGTTTTGTTTTTTGAGAAATTTTGAGGAATAAATTTAAAATACTTATAGGATCATAGATATATAATGTTGTGTAGTTTGGGGAATTTTGGAGGAATTTAATAAAGTAATATCTTAAAGGACCAAAATAACAACACATTTAGTAGAATATAATTTCATTAAGTGTAATTTTAAATTTTTAAGAAATCCATGGATAGATAGAGGCTTATGATATAAATTATAGGTGGTCACACTATAAAATATTTTTATGATTCAATTATTAGATTGAAGGAAATGTACCAAGACGCAATGCTATTTATCGCACTATGTAGAGACATTATCACTATAACATGGGCCTTGTGATATTTTCTTATTTCATAGTTTCAATGAAAATTCCTAATGAAGACATGATTATGTCTTGGAGAATTTAATGAAGGTATATTTTTAAAAAGCAGATAAAACTGTAAAACTAGGAGATTAAAGTGATTTAAACAGTGATTTTAAAAGGATATATGATTTGATTCATTAAACCAATAGTCACACCAATATTATTCCAAATAGGGTGTTGTAATATACTTTTAAATTCCTTTATTTTAAGATATTATATTTTTTAAAAAATGGTTTTTTTATTAGATTTAAAAATATAAAAGTCATGAGTTTTACCATAAAATCAATAATAAAATAATAACTTTAAATAAGGGAGACATGATGATTCTATTGGGAATTAAAGATATATTTTATAAAAAAAGGTAAAAAATAGAGTGTTCAAGGGAGAGTAGAAAATTAGAGTAATTCAAAAATATAGAAGTAAATAGAAAGATAGTGATAAAATATTATTCCTAGAGATCATTTATAGAATATCTTGGAGTCTATGATGTTGATGAAAAAATGGCATAGTGTTACATCAATATTTTTGTAATATTTTATTTTTGGTTCATGGATGATCTAGGTGTTTACTTGTAGTATCCATGATTTAGTTGGAGTTTGGTGAGTAGTGAGTTCTAAAATCATTACAAGGGTTTTAAAACTATAGGAAATTCGAGTATGCTATGTTTAAAAAAAGAAGTTTCTTTATGAGGATTTTGTTATTTTAGTACATATTCACGTGTATGATTCATAGATATAGCCCAATTATGGTGAAATAATTAAAATCAATTTTGATTTTGTCTTGTGATTTTTCGTTTCCTATTCATTTTTGAGGGAGAGAATAGGGTTTTGAATAACCAAAATACATTATCATTGGGAAGTGCTATTTTAATTTGTCTTACCCTGAATCATCCCTTGTCTATGGGTATATTTCTTGTGTGGGAGAAATAATGTTGTTTTAATGGGGAGGAAATACCATCTTGGTATATTTTTATTAGGATAACTAGAAAAATCATATATAGGGAAGGAATTTAGTTTACATATTTATTTATTTTATATTCAATTTTACAAAAGTAGTCTATATTTATACTAAATTTTAAAGGGTAGTATAAATTTAATGAAATTTATATCTAATGATCATTATTTAAAAAGTTATATATGGAGTAATTATTTAATAAAAAATAGAAGAAATGAAAATAAAAACATGTAATGATAAAAAATGAATATTTTGAGGGACTTTGAGGAGAAGACTTTTAATTAATTTTGGTAATTATTTTTTCTAAAAAAACGAACTCGTTTTTGGACATATTTTTTTTACATTTAATTAACTTACCATAACCCAAAAATAACTCTAAATTTCATATTGATTGATTTATTTCGCATAAAATGTTGTGTAAAAGGTAAATAAAGTACTACATTATGGTTTTCAAAAAAAATTAAATTGGGAAAATTAATTTATATTTTTTCTACAAGAAGGGCTGACTTCAAGAAATGTATTCTTAATGGAAAAAATATGGAATAAATTTATGAAAAAATATATAAAATATATAATAAAATACACTATATACTTAAACTTATTTTATAAATGAAAAAGACTACTATTGTTTTTTATATGAATTTTTTAATAAGAAAATAATATTATTTTCTATTAAGTATTCGAAAATTTATTTTTCCATGATTAGAAAAGATTTACGTGTCATGACATTTTATGTTATAAATTCATGTTCTTTTTTATATATATTTTATTAGTAATATGATCAATTTCACCCTTGATCTCGGTATGTATATCATTTTCTAAAATAATGACACACATTGATCAAATTTTAAGGTTTTAGGAAATAAAAAATAAATCAGGATATCATTGGAGAAAGAAGAAAAAAATACATCTCATGGAAATTACATTCCATGTGTCTTTGTAAGTACACATTTAATTTTTACACATCATGTTATTTTTAAATCTCATGCAAAGTATTTCAATAGGGAATATACTTTATTGGTTCATTCCACATACACTGAGTCTTCTTAGGAATTTATATTCCATGTACTTCTATTTTGAGTGAACCATTCACATTGTACCACATACCCCGCTTGGTTTATATATGATGATAATAAAAATAACCATATACTACCACCAGCAGGGATCTATACCTCTTGAACTACCAATCCCAGAAACCTATATCCAAAAATGTTAAAGATCATTAAACTAATAAATTAATGAAATCAAAAAGATTTCATTGAATGGTTGTATTCTACTTAATTTTCCCCATTTACTTTTAGCATTTCATGTAATTTTATACATGCATGAATTTTTCTGAAGCCAATAAATAAGAGGCCTGGTAATTCAATCTAGAAAGAGGATGGGAACCATAACTACTATTGAAATTAATATATCCGGTTAAAGGATGATTATTAGGAGGTTGGAGAGCTACTCTATAAAGTGAGTGATTTATAGTAAGGTATTAGCACCAAATCTTACGTTGTTTTATATTTTTCAGTGTATATTATTCAAATATTTTATTTTCTGACTTATTATTAAACCAATTTTTTTCTCAACTGCCTTTTTTCATTCATGTTTATATATGATATTTATTATGATTAGTGATTATAATTTCATTTTTTGTTTATTTTCCTATCATGTTTTCTATTAAATAATTTTTAGAATGAATTAATAATTTTTTTCAGTTAAAATAATCAAGACAAGGGGTATTGGAGTCATGAAACACCAACATGATAGGGAATAAGTAATATCATGACCAATTGATTTCTTATCTCTTCTATTTTATGTCATAATTTCAATTATTCCTTACTAAATCTAATATAATTACTAATTATTGGGGTTAGATAGGGCGATTATATGAGTTACGTACTAAGGATACACTAATATAATTTGAATCCGCATTAACTAAATAATTATTTTAAACCAATTGAATGATTAAAATAGAAAATAATTATAAATTTATACAAAAAAATTCATTCCAATTTAATATGAAGCTTCCTACATTATCACTAAAATTGAATAGATTTTATTTTCGTTATTATATATTAAATTTCATATTTATCCAAAATAATTAGTCAAATTTAAAATCCTTGGGACCACCATTATTTATCTATAGGATCAGCCCCTACATCAAATATTTATAGAGTTATTTGGTTTGGGGAAATATATGAATTTTATTTTTACTCCCCTTCTAAAAGGCATGCTAAATATTTAATTTTAAAAAGTGATTTTTTTAAATGAAGTATACCTTATATGTTTGGACTAATTCATGAGTAGAAACATTTAGGTATTTTTTTGATAAAAAATGTAATTTTATATGTGTTTTGAAAAAAAAACATTTAAAATTTTTCCTAATGACAATGTTAGTGAAACGTTTTAAGGATTTCGAAAAATTATTAACTCCAAAAATAGAAAATTGTGAATATTATTAGGTTCAAAAAATAATTTTTATAATTTAAAAATATAATTTAAAATAATATCATGTCAAGCTTAATTTTTTTTATGTCTATGTTAACCTATTTATGTTATTATATATAGTAAATAGGTTATTTAAGGACCTATATATGATATGGTTAGAAATTTTTTTATTCTTTATTCTAATGAATTGATATATGTTTATATGGTTCATTTATCACAATAAAAAAGACTATGGTATTAGAATGATTATATTGAATATTATGTAGGGACTATGAGGTTGATGTTACTATCATGATGGTTTGAAGCAATAAGGTTATAATTGGGGGAAATTTTCAAGGTGTAGAATGTATTTTATTTTGATGAGATACACATATTGGTTTTGTTAATTAACCTATATATATGACAAGTGATACTTCTTCATGTTGAATAGAAATAAGGAATCTTGATTTGGATATGTAAAATAATCTCATAACCAATTGAATAGGAGATATTATGGGATAATGGTATTTTGAATACACCATTCAATAATAGTGTTAATCAACTTGTAGTCAAAGTTATGCTTTAAAAAAGAGAACTCGGGCATTAAATGAGTCAAATAGGTTGAGAATAAATGATTATATAATAATACAATTTCATTGGATTTCATTTCCTTTGACTAAAATACTTATATAATTTCTATAAATTTGTGAATATATTAAAGGAATGTCTAATATTCTTAAGTGTGAGTATATACACTAGGGTACACAAAATGGGTTTTACTTATGAAAAAATTATTTTTATACATGAAACAAGTTTTTATCATAATAAATTAAATCAATATTAGTGAGTCAATGTAATTAATTTTTTATATTATATATTCAATAATTTTTTTAACATTCATTCAATATTTTCATTGTGCATGGGCTAAACATAAAACCAATTTTATGCTTAAAAATTGTATTTTTATAAAAGGGGGTTTCATCGCATTTTGAAAAATTACATTAAAATTAATTTAATCCATATATAGATATTTAATTTGATAAAATTTATTTTATAGTTGAAATTGTAAGTTCAAAAATTGTTAAATATGTCAATTTTTTTAGGCATACTAAATAGAAAGTGTAGTAAAATCTATTACTTTAGTAAAGTGTAAATTGGGTAAATCATGGTTAAAATTAAATGATAAAGGCATAATTGTTCGTATCAATTATTAATTTATGAATTAAATTATTCCTTGATCATCTTAGGATCAAAATTTAGTTGTTTATTGGACACTTTACCAAGAAAATATCCCATATAAGATTTAGATAATAGAAAATATAAAATTCCACTCATAATTTTAAAATTATCTTATGTGTTCTTAAATGGGGTATGTAGGTTTTTATTAAATATAAATGTCTATTTTAAAAATAATTAATTTTTTTCATGATATAAATTTGTTTCTAATTTTTAATAATTGTATAATTATCTTAACTGTTTATGAAATACCGACATCACATTTCTTCAACTAATAGAAAAATAAAATAAATGATTTTAAAAATCTAAAAAGTGATATAATCTGACTAAGTTATAGTATTCCATGAATTTCATATATTATTATGAAATATCGGGGTTGTGTTAAAAGATTATATTCTAATTTTAGCTTTGTTTTTTTTATATTTTATGTCAAATTAATGGAATAGTTTGAAAATTAAAAATAATGATATATTATTAAAATAATACTTTATTAAATTATTTAGAAACATTTAAACCTTTAAATATGACAATGTTTATATTATATGGTCAAAAATATCATCCCTTATCCATTTATGATACAATATTTACCTTATATGTAAAATTATAACATTTTATAAGTGAAAAAAGTCATTACCAAAGTTAAAGATAAAATGGTTTAACTATGGGGTTAAAACAAAATATATGGTTTAAAAGATCACTAATTTAATATCACAATACATGAACTTCCAAATATGGTGTGAAAACATAATCTTTATATTTATGGATTTGATACTGATAAATGTGTCCCCTTTATTCTCTTCCAAAACATACATCATAAACAGGAAATATTGGATCACTTATAAACCTATGAAACATTTCAGATTATAGGTTTAGATAATTAGGAAAAAATATTAACAAATTGGTTTTATAAAAAACTAGTTCATAATGATCAACATCATCTCCCACTATTCTCATCTTTTTTTATTTTATCTTTTGTCTTAAATATCTCCCATAAAATTACATATAGATGAAACCTTTCTAAAAGTAAATGATTTAGTATCATTCCTCATAACCTGTTAGAAAGAAACATAAGAAAGGGTGAGATCATATACTCAGTAAGGGTAATCATGGGTGATATTTATTGATGATCATATGTCGGAATAATATAATCATAATTTTATAATATCATGACCATAACATAAAAATTTCATAGACAATTTAAAAAAATAAAAAACATGAGTTATGGAAAAACAACATTAGTATTTAAAAAGACAACACAACTTGAAAATTTCCCTATACCCATGGTTTAAAACTATGGGTATAGCCCAAGAAACCGTGGGCATAGGCTATACCCATGGTTTTATGAACCGTGGGCTCTCGAGGCGTCGAGACTGCCCAATACCTGTGGATTTGTAGAAATTGTGGGTATAGCCCACTGAAATTTCATATTACCCATGGTTTTGGTAAACTGTAGGAATACGTATATACCCATGGTTTATAGAACCATGGGTATACATTTTTATAGCATAAATTATATACCCATGGTTAAGTAAACCGTGGGTATAGATAGTTTTCTTCAAACACACATACCCACGGTTCAAAGATTTTTAGGTATAAATAAATTTGAAGCAGTATATATACCCACATTTATTTAAACTGTGGGTATAGAGGGTTGTCTCAGAAATAGAAACTTCCCACCTTGGACACACCCTGGAATCCCCTCCCCATGCCCCCTATAGCGCCTCCCTTCCCACCTGGACAAACCCCCTCCCCCTTGCACACCCCCACTCTCCTCCTGGACAGAACCCCCTTGCACCCCCCAGAAACAGCATCTTCCCACCTTGGACACCCACTATACACCCCCACTCCCTCTACAGACCCTCCAATCCCCCTGGATAGACCCCTCCCCCCTGCACAACCCCCCCCCCCCCCTTGCACACCCCCACTCTCCCCCTAGACAGAACCACCTTGCAACCCCACAGAAACAACAGTTTCCCACCATGGACACCCCCTGGACATCCCCCACTGCCACTTCATCCCCTCCCTTCCCCTAGAAACCCCTACAAGAACACCCCTCCCCCTATAACACCCCCACTCTCCCCCTGGACAGAACCCCCTCGCACCCCTAGAAACAGTAGCTTCCCACCTTAGACACCACCCTGGACACCCCCCAACTCCCCCTGCAGTCCCTCCCTTCACCCCTAGGAAGGCCCCCAGCACACCCCCTCCCCCTTGAACACCCCCAATCTCCCCCCTAGACAGAACCCCATTACACCCCCACTAGAAACAACAGCTTCCCACCTTGGACACCCCCCAGGACACCCACCTTGGACACCCCCCTAGACTCCCCCTTGACACCCCTTGGACTCCCCCTTGACACCCCCACTACCCCTGAAACCCCTCCCTTTCCCCTGGAAACCCCCTCCCCCCATCACACCCCACCCCCTTGCACACCCCCACTCTCCCCCGGAATAGGACCCACTTTTACACCCCCAGAAACAACAACTGACCATCTTGGACACCCCCTGATGGAAACCCACCCCTAGACAACCCCTAGACCCCCTGGACACCCCTTGGACACTCCCACTAGGCACCCACCCCTTGACACCCACCCTAGACACCCCCACTTGACCCCCCCCCCAAGACACCCTCTTAGACACCCCCATTAGACACCCCCTGGACCCCCTTAGACACCCCCTTTGGCCCCCCTGGACACCCCCTAGACCCCTCCCCCCTACACACCCCACTCGACACCCTCTCCTCAGACACCTCTATAAACCCCCTCCCAAAGACACACCCTAGACACCTCGTTCCCCCATAATCACCCCCTCCCCCTACACCTCTCACCCCCCTTCCCCCTTCACCCCCACTACCCCTACGACCTTCACCCCAACTACCCCCCAACCTACACCCCCACTACCCCCCACTTCCCACCTCCACCCCCACTGCCACCCCCTTACCCCCAACCCCCTGCACCCATCCCCCCTCTCCCCAACCCCCAACCCCCTGCACCTAGCCCCCTCCCTCCTTCACCATCCCACGCTCCCTGGAACCAGCTCCCAAACCCTGTAAAAAATACAAACAATAATGAAAAAACAATGGAACAACAATGAAACAACAATGCATTGTTTTCACCAATTAAAACATAAGAAGATCTAGACAATGTGTTTAAATAAGTAAAAAGTTATTATTAGTAAAGTACTTAATAAATATTTAATGACGAAGCAACACAATCATTTATCTCTTATTGAATCCAATGAAAGTCTGATAGAGGATGAAAAAAATACAGCTTTGCTGCACTGTATGGAAGATGATGTCGAGTATACTAAGACATCATTTTTAAACTTTAAATAATAAAAATTTATTTCCTAAAGTGGATGACACTATTCATGGACCATCTCTATCATCTAGAATTTCAACATCAACTAGTTGCATCAGGAAACCCTATTGTTTTCTTTCCCATCCTCTTCACTGCTTCCTGATGCCAAAAACTCAAAAGAATTATGTATACTCACCTTTAATTTTTGAGTTCCCTTAACATGATGAGCCAGGTATGTGACATGTGTGATCTCTACCTTATCTTCCATGGGAATCTCAAAGATGAAACCCCATAAATATCTCTAGAAGAAGTATTTTTACTAGTATATTGCTTGTAAGACAAGGCTGTAGTATTCCCAACCCATTCTACATTAAGAGAAGGGGTTAAAGAAATGTTATATTTTTTGTTTCCGCCCTTAACAAGAGTAGAGGCTTGAGTCTGAAACGCTGGTGATTCAAAAAACAAGCTTGCAGTGGTACTAGTTAGTGGTGGATTGGATCCTCCAAGTCCATCAGAGCTCTTCAAGGTATAAGAAATCACAACATCCAAAATATAAACATTGAATAAGTCACAACTCACTGGTTTTCCAGTTTTACACTCACTTTCCATATGAGAGGTACTTGTAGGATTTTTTGAGAAAGAGTGAACTGAGGAATATTTTAATTACCTCTTTGTGTAGAACAACTTTCCATCTTAGGTACTTATTGCACACTACAAAAAACTGCTACATGCGGTTGAGACTCACCAACCGTCTTATTGGAATCCTTAGCAGCCAATGCAATACCAGAAAGGGATTTCCCCAAATTAGGGTCAGAGGAGTGAGAAAAAAAGTTTCATGGTTTTCTCTTGGATTTCCCTCAAGTGGAAGCCACTATCTTTGACTTACCTTTTTGGTTCTTTGAAGAAATCATTCATTGCTCTTGCAAATAATTAGAATCCACCTCAACCTACGCATTATATTACATTTCATCATTAATATGATCATATGCTTATCCAAGCTGTTCATCAGAGATGACCCTTGATAGAGCATCTTTAAAAGAAATTACCTTATAGGTTGGATGATACTTCTCTACTATATCAGCCCATAAGATAGTATTTTTCATCTTCACTTGAATAAAATGAATAGGACCACTAAACTCTCTACAAGAGGAAACTAATTCAAGAACATGATCAACCAAAGGGGGGATTGTAGCAACCAAGGCATGATTGGTTAGATTTTGGGAAAATATATAAGGTACGAATTGGGTATGTTTGATTAAAGAGGAACGGGATTTTTCATGAATAATGGCACGAATATCTATTGCATGAAGATGTGTTGAAGATGCGTTGAAGATGTTTTGAAGATGTGTTAATGATTTGTTGAAGATATGTTTAAGATGTTTTGAATATGTGTTGAAGATTTTTTAAATATATATATGTGAAGAGTGCATTCGATGTGTTAAAATAAAGAAGAAGTATTGGAAGGGGACCGAGGGTGATGGTATGTGTGGAAGAATATTATAATGAAATGACATTCCTGATTTGGGGATATTTATATGTGTTTAGAGCATGGATAAAAGTTGATACAGGCTGGAAATAAAAATTGGATCATGTTCATAGTTTGAATTAAAGAGGTGGCTGATATATTAAAGATAGAATTGATCTTATTAACTGAAATCTGGAACTGATTTAAAATACACAAATGATGGAGAAATATTTAAGTAGTTTAGTAGGCTGAGGTTACACAACATTTCAATGGCCTGCATAAATATTTTTTCATAAATAGTCAGAAGATTATATGAAGTTGTTATAGAATCGGAACTACAGCTATAGGTGTGGACAAGCAGACTAATAGGCAGTGTTCATGAGTAAAAACATGCACCATGTGAATGAAACTCTTGTATGGTTTAGATGGTTTCATGAATCATGTTTTGGGGTCTCATGGAAGCGATGTTTTGAATGTTGTTTTTTGGTAATATATATTCTATAGTATTTGGAGTATTAAATGAAGAATACAATGTTGCGATATTTGAGATTTGATTTTAAGGAGAGTTTTTATTGAAGACTCAGTAGACCGGGTTCTTAAGTTAATATTTTTAAATAAAGATTCAAATGTAAAGATTCTTAAGGGGTTTGAAAGGAGAGTTTGAATGTTGATATTCAAAGATTTCAGTAGATCACATATTTGACCGTGATGAAGGTTTTTACAGCTGTAAAATCGAAGTATGAAGAAGAAAAATAGGAAACTATCATTTATATGTGTTATGAAGCACTCCCTTTGGTGTCTCGTACAAGGGATTAATCACCCTACTTATAGGTATGATATGTTGGAATGTTGAATGTCATACAAGGGGCATTTAGTTTTTTCCTGCATAGATTGACAAGTCAATCCAGAGAACCCAATTATCATGAGGCATTTATTGGTCCTTTTCCAGATGAGTGAAATTCCTTAGAAAACAAAACTGTGTGGGGTGGCTCTAAGATTGAACTAAATCTTCATAGAAGAATAGGTGGGAAGATTCACCTTGTTCGTAACTTTGTATCAGAGAACAAAGGTAGATTTAGACAACCTCATGTATTTATTTTGAGGATAGTGTCTTATTTAGGGTTGTGTGGAACTCCACTCAGGTTATGTGATAAGGGAATAACTACCTTTCCCCTGGTTTCGATCTTCTAACAAGTCTTGAGCCCTGTCATATGGTCAATGAAGGTTTTACTGGGAATTTCAAACCAAACTATCTAGTGTATGATAGAGTATTTTTGGCACCAAGGTATTTCGATAGTTGCTTTGGGATGGAGTCTAATCATCAACTCCAACAATTTATAGTATCTAATGATCTAATATTACATTATCAAATTGGTTATGAATTTGAATTTCCATTTATTAGTCCCAACACATTATCATTTGACCACCTTTTATACCCATATCATTTTCATAATCAATATATATTGCATAGTCTCTCATATCAGCTCATTATAAATACCAATTTCCTTGATCCTTAGTCATGGGAATTCAAAATTCATTCCAAGACATTCTCAATCCATCCCTAATTATCCTTGTTTCCTTGGCCTTCCATGGTTTACACATAGAATTTGATATAGGAATACTAGGATTGGCAAAGGTGGATGGGCTATGCCCACAGGCTGAAACAAGTGTCTGGGCTTCAAGGAATCACCACTCGGGAACAATTTCCCCCACAAACAACTAATTAAAACAGCAGTAGGAAATAAATAAAAAATTTTCATGACCCATATTTATGTCAAACATCCATGCCGAAGGAAAAAAAATTAAATAGAAGCAACACAGTAAAAGCAGAAAAAAATGAAACACACTATTAATCCCTCCAATACCCAGATCTCCCTCCCCTGTAAAGAAAACCATGTAGCTGCCACTAGTGCCCTTCTGGCCCCCTTCACAAAATATAAGTACCCCCCCCCATATGTAGAAAGTGGTAAAAGGCCTAAGTGGACAATGTGATAAAGAAAATAAAAATAAAAAATCAACTACAACATACTTATCTCCTATGATTAAACAAGTCACCAACCAACATATAAGAACCACAACATCTCATGGGTCCAATCATGTTCCTGTAAGCAATGAGGAAACAAATACAGGGTTCCAAATGATATTTTCAAATAGTAGAGTCCTATTAATTCAGAATCACTCTTCTTATTAATAGTATATAATCAGTTTGCCTTGAGTTTCAACTTAGTTCAGATTTGTTCGATAAAAGTTTGTTTGGGACGTTTTCATTAGATTTATTTTATATTTTTTTTATTAAATTTATCTTAGACAATTTCATTTATTTAGATTCTAATAAAATCAATTTTATTACATTTGGTTAATATTAGTTTGGTTTTTTTCGGTTTTTTTCATGTCAGTTGCAGTCATATTGGTTTGAATTCATTATATTTGACCCAATTTGATTTTTTTTGAGAGAGTGACATGAACTGGAAATTCAGTCCATGCCAAAGGAATTTATTAAATCAAAGGGTTACAAGGATAATTCTAGGTTTAATATTATTACATCATCTCAATGTTATAGAGACAACATTAGATTTAACATTGAGGAAAAAAGATAAAAAAGGAGTTTCCAGACCTGCTCCTAGAGATCCTCCTTGCTCATCAGATAAAGAGGAGAGCTTGAAATGTATCCAGGGACTCGCAGATCAAGTAGACATGGAGTTCAGAATTGCAGTCGGAATCAAACTAGAAGTACCTGCTATCATGTGGTAAATAGACTGAAGACAACTCAAGGATGCACAAAGAAAAACGGAAGGCTTCAATGTTGCACAAGATCAATGGAACCAAATAACAACTGAGCAGATAAAAAAATAATCAGATGATTTCAAGTTAGATAAGTTTGAATTTTTCCAATTTAGTTTCATTCAATTTTTTTCTATTTTAATTACATTTAATTAATTTTGATCATTCTAATCTATTCAGGTTTTTCTGATTTACATTTATTCAAGTAAGGTTCGGTTAGTTTGGGAATGTATTTGTAAAAATAGTTCATTCTAATTTTTATTAGGTTTTATTCTATCCATTATTTATCAAGTTACGTTGATTCTATTTTGATTCAATTCAATATAGTTTGGTTCGACTTGCTTTATGTCGTGTTAGCATGGGTTTATGCATTTCAGTTCTGTTTGGGGAGGTACAATTTTGGTTTCATTTGGTTTGGTTTTTTCATGGTAATTATGTCACACACAATAATATATTTTAGAGAACATATAATATATTATTAATCACCACAAATGAATATCAATCACTATCGATGCGGAGGCAGAGGAGGAGGCATAGGTGGGGGCGGGAGATGGAAGGTAACTGGTCATGTTGCAAAGGACTGTATGACATTACAACCAAGAAAAAAAGAATAAATGAAGAATAATAAGCTAGCATATAAAGTAACATTTCACTATGTTGCACATTCAATAAAAGAGGTTCCACACAATAAGAGTGTATTAAAAAATAGATCAGAATAAAATATAAAAATAATTAAGCGACTCTTTATTTCTTGCCTTGCTCACTAATATACATCAAGATATAATATTTTATCAGAAATTTCAACAGGGAAGCCAGTAACACCTAGAATGGCCACTGCATACACATTACACAAAGGTGTTTGTATAGGTACGCATAACACTCTAATAGAGGAAATATAGCCGCCTACAAAAACATATATTTGAAATTATGATCTATGGTCCTCGCAAACATTAATCCAAGGGAATAACCAATAATTGTCCATATAAACGATAGACTGGATTATTATACCCCATATAAGTTTCTATAACATGTAGAAGATAGTGGTTGGAGGTAAATATAAAAATTTGAGAAATAAATATCCAAAAAACCACACAAACATTGAAGGATGAGATGGAGGCAGATGCTAAGAGGTAAAGGCAAAGAGGTTGAGTCGGAGGTTGAGGCTGGGAGGTCGAGCTAGAGACAGAGGCGGTCGCCGGGATGTCAAGGAGGAGGCGGTGGCCAGGAGGTCTAGGTGAAGGTCGGGCGGTCGAGGTAGAGGTGCATGCGGGGAGGTCGAGGCAGAGGTCGGGAGGGGCAGGGATGCCGGAGCTCATAAGAGGGGATGAGGGATTGTCGAATTGGGTGGGGGAGAAGGAGCTTGAGTGATGTTTCATGTGTAAGGGAATATACCCACAGTTTTTTAAACAATTGTGGGTATAGTTCCGATGAGATAATATATACCCATGTTTTTGAGAAACCATGGGTATAGAACCATTTGTTTAGATCCCATTTCTATTTTGAATAATCATCTACAATTGTTGGCGCCAAAATTTGGAATGATGAAGCGGCCCCAGGATGGCCCCACAGACTGCCTCACGAAGCCACTTCATAGGGTCCCCCCAATACCACAGTCTCCGTGAAGTAGAGAAGGTGGGACTCTCCATGAATGGATTTGATGTTCACAAACCCACCGCGAATCACAGGTGGCGGGATGCTTTGCGAACCCATTTGATGTTCGCGAGCCCACCGCGAAGCTACATAACCCCTCTTCTTGCCGCATGAGCTCTACTCTGCGACGTCTCTTGGCTATAAATACTGGGCTCCCGCTGAGCTCTCGAGAAATAAAATCAGACCTTTTGGCTGCTCATCTCTCGAATCACGATGCATTCTTCCACTCGGTAAACCATGATCTACGCGAGGTACTTCCGCTTCGTGAAGGGCCTCCCCGTTGTCTCGTTTTGATGCCTTTCGTGAAGCCTAATGGATTTCGTGAAGTAAAGGGATCCCCAAGGGGTCCCGGGTCCTCGATGAGTGTTTATGCTTCACGAAACACCCTTCATGTACACATGATCCATATGAAAAGTTAGTATCATTGTACTTTGTGAAGCACATTACTTCCCAATACCTTTCTCCGAGAGACACCTTTTCTCAGCAAGGATGTTCTTTGTGAATGCCCTTCCACTTTTCAAAGAACCTCCCATTTGCACCTCCACCCCATGCTAAGGCTAAAGCGCCCCACTTTGTGGTTCACACTCCTTCACAAGTGCCATCCGCCATGTGGAGCAACAGAGATCCACAAGGCCCCTGCTTATGGACCCCTCAGCTTGGCAATTCCTTTCCCCGTGCGACCCTCCGGGTTTGCACGATGTGATTTCAAAGTCCCCTGGATGATACCACCCATTGCATTGCTTATCCTAATTCTTCATCGCATAGGCACACTAATGGATATTGCTTCTTCGCATAGCCACGCTAACATGAACCCCTTGATGGTTTTCTCTACGACACCCCCTCAATATGGAATTGCTGGTGCCTTCCCTCCCACAAGGATGAGAGGGTACTGGTTATGTAAGGCCTAGGGGTGCAGAGCAAACCCAACTTGTCTGAGCTACAGGATGTTAAACTTGTACGAAACCATGTCCTCAGCACATGACGTTAAACTGTGACATCACCTCATACTTCTCACGTGGGGTTCCCCCACCTTGGTCATTTTCCACGCCCCCTGGTCTCCACATGGGATGATATCTTCATCCTGGGAGTGGCTTCTGTCCACGCTGGGGAAGGAAAGTCACCTTGGTGTAAGCCCCTTACTTTTCCTTCAGGAGGCAGCACCCCTACCCTTGTTCACTTCCTCGGTTCCAAGGACAGTGGAGGGCGTGATAGGGAACAAGGCTCCCCCTTTCTTCGGTCCGAAGTCCCTCTCTCGCAGTGCTTTGTCGCCCAAAGGCCTCCATCCTGGAGTATGTCCCAACACCTTAGGCCACCTCATAGTGTTAGCCCCAATCCTCTTCACTTCCCACAGATGCACCTTTAGCAATGTGGATGTCAGGCCTTTGCTGCCTCTTATTTCTCACACCGAGCATGACTCATGTGGGTTTAGAGTAAGCATCGACTATGACACCCATCCCCGTCCCGCATGACGTTAAACTGTACACCTGAACTACATGGTCTTTGATCCTTGCCAAGGCATGGTACGTTAGAAGCCTCCACGAGGTTCAAGCCCACCTAGACCCTTGGTCCCGTCACATCAGTTCACCGATGTCATTCCTGTCCCGCATGATGTTAAACTGCATTCTAATCCAATGGTAAGCCATTGTGACACAACCCGAACTACGGGTACTTTGATCCATGTCAAGTCATGGTACATAGGAAGCCTCCATGAGGATCAAGCCCACAACCCAACTAGACCAACATCCCCATTCACGTCGGTTCACCGACACCACCCTCGTCCCACATGACGTTAAACTATACACCTGAACTACGTGGACTTTGATCCATGTCAAGGCATGGTACGTAGAAAGCCTCCATGAAGTTCAAGCCCACTACCCATCGGACCCCTGGTCTATCTTCATGTCGGTTCACCGACATATCCATCCATCCTGGACTATGTGGACTTTGATCCATGTCAAGGCATGGTATATAAGAATCCTCCCCGAGGTTCAAGCCCACCACCCGTTGGTCATTCTTCCACCCTTCACATCGGTTCACCGACACTTGGGCATCCTAGAGTGTAATCCCTACATCATCCTGAACTACATGTACATTGATCCATGTCAAGGCATGGTACGTAAGAAGCCTCCATGAGGTTCAATCCCAACAATCATTGGCCCCGACCATCCCTGTGCTGGTGTTCCAAGCCCCCCCCCCCCCTTTTTTACCCGAACTACGAGGACTTTGATCCATGTCACGTCATGGTACGTAGGAAGCCTCCCTGAGGTTCAAGCCTAACAACCACTGAACCGTAGGTCCACCCTTGGCGGTAAGTTGTTGTCACCTCGTCCAACAGTAATCCATTGACATCCTTATCCAGTGGTAAGCCATTGTGACCCCATTTAGCCATAAGCTATTGTCAACCTCATTCGGTGGTAATCCATCGTTAGATGAACTACGTGGACTATTATTCCCTGCCATGGGGATATGTAGGAAGTCTCTATGAGGCTCAAGCCCAAACCCATCATCCATTCTGATTCTTTCTTGGGTCGCCACATCCTGGTGAGATCATGCCACCCCATTCCCCTCCATAGCATTTGGAAATCCGCCCACGTGTTGGCCCCAATATTGGTGCTCCCTCAATGGGGTTCCTCAACCTGATCCACTCTAATTAGTGTTTTGATCATTCTGATCTATCTCCGCTGGATTTTAAGATTGCGGCATACCCTGTGTTAAACAAGGGAAGCTGAGGAAAACCTCAAATAAATTCTTCTGGCATATGATTCACCGCGCTTGATGTGGGATGTCTCAGGATTCTGCGCCCTCAAGAAGCCCTATAATAAGGGACATAAGACCGAAATTCCAATTCCCCAGCATCCATACATGCCAGTGATGCCCAAATGTGACTACTCTCCTAACCGAAGGTTGCTTCCCTAACTGGACCCCTTGGAGTTTCCCGAAAAAAGCAGCGTAATTAACTTGTTTCCATGAAGATATGGCACCGAGACGAGTTTCACGAACAATGTATTAAATATTAGAGGGAGAACCAGAATAGGTGACGAACTCCAAGGAGGAATCCATGGAAGGAAGAACCAACATCCCATTATCTCATTTCAATCACAGAGAAGATGTCCCTGAATAAGGAACAGATGTCGCCCACCTTTGGAAAGAGGGAATGCGAGGTAACAAAAAGCTGCGTCCTTGGTCCCCAAACGAGACGGATGCGTGCACCCTGACAAAAGAGTTAGAAATATAAATGGTGAACCCGATGGGAAGATATTCTCCTCCATATGGATATTAATAGTGCTCGAGGTATCAATAGATTGATGTGTCACCGGATCCATATATCTGACGCTGGATCTCGCTAAGAAAATAGAAGGCATGGCGTGAAACTATCCCAAATTTGGGGCAGTATGACGTTGGGCATCCCGTTCTATGACATTGTCAGTGTAGATCCCTCTTACAAGCCATGGAAGATGAAATGGTGATGGGGCACTAGTTGTCAATTTATTTTCTTAGTAGTGTTAATGAGTTCATCTCCCTGCATCCAAGAACCATGATGTTGCATCCAGAGCCCGATCACCTGCCCACCGATGCAGGGGAATGGTAAATACTAACGCGGATACTCCAAGTGGTTCTAACCCTTCCATGATGGCTTCGACCACCATGACTGCTGGGCACCCACGCCCTATCTCCCCATCACAAATTATCCAGCGAAGGGTAATTAATGACCTTGTACGTTGGTACGAGGAGATAAGATCATCCCCACTTGGTATATGGCCCGCCTGGACCTAGAGGCATCCATGACCCGCCATCAACGCCGCCCACGAGGGCCACACAGGAAGCCCCTGTTCCCCACCCCAACATTCAATCACTTCGGGAGCCTGTCCCCGGAGCGCTTTGATGACTCTATGCCTTATGCAGATGAGGTGGGTGATGTCCAGCCCATCCCGGTCAGAGTCCCAATCCAGGGGCTATCAGTAAGGGATCCCACCCGGCCGCGTCAGCGCCACTGTCCGGCATTCCTAGAGGAGAAGGTAAGCCATGAACCTACACTGGCAGCACTGGCCTGTCTGACCCGATGCCAGCGTTTGGCATGGGCTGAGGAGACCGCCCAATGAGGGGCATCAATGTTAATGGCTATTGTGGACCAATCCACCACCGACATGTATCATCTAGTCCCTTCACACACTAATAAGGGGTGTTTATACTCCCAACCGTGATCGAGGCCCCAACCGCCCCACGGGCAGGCTAAGTCGCCTCTCATGGTCGCAGGCATGATCAGCGGTCGCCGCGAACCAACCCGCCGTGATTCCACCCCATATCGAGGTCCTCCCCACACCACCACCACACAGAGTGTTGGCCTTCTCCAATATGAGGCTCGACATGGAGGTTTTACCCATGCTACCCCCAATCTGAACGAAGGTCGTCCCTGCGATAATGATGATTGGTATGGAAGCCTCTCCCTTTCCCATCACACTGGGAATCAAGTCCTTCCTATTTCCCCCAACCGTATATATAGATATAATTACCATACGGTCCCTCTCCAGCTTGGGGATCCTTCCTACATCCTCTTCGCAGCTGGCAATGGTCCTCCTCGCCCCGACAACCTGAAGGGTGAAGGAAACCCACTCTTCACTCGCACCAAGCATGGGGGTCCGCCCCATGTTCCTGCCGGTTCCAGTAGATGTTTTTCATGCTCTAGTGCTATTAATGGAGGTCCTCCCCATGTACCCTTTGACATTTTTCCTGGTTCTCCTCACACCTCTGCTTTTTCAGGTGGAGACCATTTCTGCCCCAGCACTAGTGCTGCCGAATGACCCTATGTCGGGAATCAGCTTTGTCCCGAGGAGCCAACCAGGGGCATGAAGGCGGGTCGTCGCTGCAACATGAAGAATCTTGGGAAGGCCTAGACAGACATCAAACCGGTCCGCTTATCAGAATCTGATGTGAAGTACGACTCAGCTTGGGAACCCCCCCCCCCCCCCCCCTCATCTGAGTCAAGGGATGGGGCAGAAATGAGGCACATCAGTCTGGTGCTCCCAGAATGCGAGGTCCATAGGATTCCCACCTCCCTCTGTAGGTTTATCTAGGTGGATTAAAACCTAGCGACCCCGCAGGTTACGGTCATGCAGTCACCACCATCATCACCAGATGCGCTTTCTTCCTCCACGAGAGATCACACAGAGCTATTCTGGGACCAATGGCGAGCGAGCAGCATCGCGACCTGTCACCGGAAGCCCCGGCCCCCTGAGCCTGGAACGACAGCTGTCAGCCCATCCTACTGCGACATAGAGGCCCGGTCGCTCCACTCTCCAGAGGACATACCGAGAATCGGTAGCCAGTCAGCCCGTTCTCCGTATTCTCCGCCGGCCAACCTACCATCCTAGTGGTCCACCTCAGTACTGCTTTCAGTTCCATAACCACCCCCAGTTGGGGAGTGGGGAAATCAAGGGCCAAAACCTGAATTTGAGTCGAGGATCTTTTGGAGCATTCTTGCAGCAGACCACTTCTCTGAGGAGTTCTGGCCCGTAGCAGCACATGATTTCTGCATATTCAAGTCTCTCACCCCAGAGGAAGTTGAGTGCCTCCGCTACACCCTCTGAAAAACGCATTTCATTCTCTGTCATCAACACATGGATTATCCAAGGATCTAGGAACATCTCAAAGACATCAGTTAGTAGTGTTGTCTAGTAGATCTGGATGCACTTCCTGTGGCCCAACGCCCCAAGTCATCGGGTCGCCGTGAGGCTCTCCAACAGCAATGCGTTTATAGTTTCAAGGTACTATGAAAAATTATCAAGGAGGATACCCCCCACACGCAAGTCTGTGACTGGGGAGAGTATGTCACCATCCTCTTCAGTTCTATCTGATAGAATCCCAACTCACTATGCGATATTGAAGACATGCCCCCAAGAAGGGTCACGGTCAACATGGCTGACGTAGTGGAAAGGGAGGACGAGCGAGTTTTTCTCGATGGAGACTTACCCCCTGAGGGTGTACCACCACTGTTGGATCCATTGGGGAAGATTACCTGTCAGTATAGGAACCTCCTAGGTCTCCTTGCGCCCACTGAGTCATTGGTACTCAGTCGAAATGTCAACAAGGGAAAAGAACGCATCGGGGCTATCAAGCACTCTGACCAATTGGCCTCAGTGTAGAAGATGGAGGAGGACGTATAGAAGTCCATGTTGCACCAGAAACTTTCTGAAAAAAAGAGGTTAGTCGACGAACTCCGGGCTGAATGCATTGTAGAGTGAAGACGCGACTATGGTGATCCTAGGCCGGGGCCGCAGGGGCATGAACAACTTCCCCCGACGAGATGCCTCTAGGAAACCCTGATCGTACCACTCCTGCAGACAGGGTTGAAGCTGGAACTCACGACAATAGGGTGCGGTATGTCTCACCAAACCCTCCCGAATGGTGTGTCAATCAACGAAATCCTGCCCGGGTTCCCCCAGCAGCTCTGCAGGCCACTCCACCAGCTGCTCCATGAGCCGCTGAGCCTATCTACCGTGTTGATGAACCTGAAAACACACTCATGGTTAGGGATACCCATAAATATAGGGACCGTCGCCTGGATGATCCTATGGCAGTGCTCATCGCCCTCTTCTAGGATTTGGAAATGCGACAGGTGGCTATCCCACATGATGGAAAGCCATACCTGGCATGGGTGGATGATATGCAGGCACCTCCGGGTTTTGGTAATCCCACCTTCTCCCCCTTTAATGGGATGGGGGACTCGCCGCAGCATCTAGTCCACTTCAACTCATGGTGTGGGCCCATGTTGGGTACTCCAGTATAGCAGGAGGCTGCCAAGCTCCGCTGTTTTGTTTAGATGCTGTTGGGGCCGATGTTCGTATGGTACAACCAACTCCCCATCGGATCTGTCACCAGTTGGGAGGATCTTCACAGACAGTTCCTCTACCAGTTCAGCTCTACCACCTGGAAAATGATCATCACAGACCTCTTCAAGTGCATGCAATGGCCTGATGAGTGAGTCGCGGACTTCATCACCCAGTGGAAGGGGATCACATACTCCCTTGACATGCCACTAACTCAGGAGAAATTAATGACGATATGCATGGAGAATGTCAAGATGGAACTGGTTCCCTCCCTGATCAATCAAAACTATCCTGGAGGGTTCCAAGACTTCTCTGACCAAGGCCCAGTGCCTTGATGAATCCTTACAATAGGTCAGGCAGGCACCTCCATTGCCACATGCAATCCCAACAAGGAGGGCTGCTAGAGTCGAGCCCGCCACAGTGATCCAGATAGAGGCCCCCAGGCTACTAGAGTTGCTACCAGTAGCACTGGATCTGTAGTCTCGTAGAGGCCCTCCACCTCAGGCATAGCTTCTGACTCTGCGGTGTCCTCATAATCAGTAGGCGCCTCTGTATAATGCGCTGCCACTGCCCAGGAAGGACAATCAGGGTTCGCCTCCTCAAAAGGCCCCTCCAACTCCTCGTCAAGGCCATGCTCCAAGGGCTCCCTATCTATAAAGAAAACACTAAACTTACTCGTTGAGCAAGAATGAGGTCCCTAGTTACTTCTGTAGTTCCCTAGAGCAAAGGATTGTGTTCTTACCTGAGTGCAGAAGGCCGACAGAGTCAAATCTCACCAATCGCCCCAACTACTACCCCTATCATCGGATTCTGGGGCACACCCTTAAGCAATTCTATGTGTTTAAAGAATGGATCCAGAACCAGGTCGATAAATACATAGTCAGGTTGGGACTGACTCCGGCATAAGTGGAAGATGTCTTTGTAGGATTAGGTGGTGGTAGCGACAATGAAGGAGAGTTGCAGCGGGTTCCTAGTCGCGGATCCCCAAAGTACGACGACTAGATGGCTCGTAAAACAATTTCTCATTCCCATGGAATCATTTGGGCATGCCTGAATCTGAAGGAACCTTTAGAAGCTTCGGCCAACACTTATGCGTCATCATCTCAATCGGCCTATTCCCAGAAGAGAAAGCATCACCGGCACAAGAAGAAGCAACGCGCTCCGCCAATGTCATTGTCCTCTCACACTCTTGACGAATTCAAGCCCCTCGAGATGCGTATTCCTCCCAGAATCTGTCTAGTGGTGGATGAATCTTCAAGCAATAGTCATGGGTACACTTCAGTTAACACTGTCGAGTTGGTAAACCCCTATATGACTCCCTACAAGGGGGAGCGCTAGGCGAATCTCCCCAATGTCCCCAGCCAACACCAACATCTGTGGAACCATGACTATATGGGTCATCAAGGTGCATCAGTTGGAAACTCCAACAAGGTCATGCATGTCACTGAGACCAGATAGCAGGCCTAGCGCAGAGCTCAGCATGCGTAGCCTCTTCATCTAGTGTAATCAAGACCGCCTCCACCGCCGTTTTTGCTACTGGATCAGGCATATCCACTTTGGCCATTTTGCGACGAGCTTCGCCCCACCATAGGCCGATATTAGTCGTCCAGACCTCACCCGCCAGCTACTCTTCAGGCTTCGACTAGTGGGCTGTGGGATACGCCTAGCACCTGCCAGTTACCGGTCCAGCCGGATGGCCCGCCATGCCTCCAATCGCAGAGCGACCTCCTGTAAGAAGAAGTTCACACCTGGTGTGGAAGTATGATTTCCTCAAGCACCTTGCTAGAATCCCATCGAGTCTTTCCATCCATGAATCCATCCGCCTATCATCAGATATGTGCAAGGACCTCCCTACGGATTTATGAATCCCCTTCCAGTTTGAGACGGACGTAGGAGCTGCATAAGCCTTTCATGTTGAAGCATTTGAGGATGTCGAATGTCAGTCCATCATCTTGTTCTCAAGAGAATAAGAAGGCTCTCCCATACTGGGGTACATCTTCCCATTGAACATCACAGGCCAATTCAACGGTGTGGAGGTTCACTGTTGTCTCGTTGACACCAGCTCCGGGATCTACCTCATCCCAACGCGGACACTGCGGAAGCTAGGGTTATCTGAAGATGACCTGACTTCCTCCGATTTAAGGATCCAGGGATATGAAAGGACAGAATATACCATGTTCGAGAAGACCCATCTGAAGACCCAGTACGGTGGCCTTGTTGTCAGTAATGAATTTATGGTTGTCTCCCAGGACACCGCGTATAATGCATTGATGGGTTGTCCATGGCTCCACCTGCACGCGATGGTTCCCTCATCATATCACTAGTGCCTCAAGTACTCCCTTAATGGTCAAGTAGGCGTACTCCAAGGTGATGCATCCCCTTTCAACTCTTGTGAATCCTATTATCTAGATGCTGACTATTACAAGATCAAGGATAATCAGATTCTGGAAAGTGAGGTTGAACCCGCCCCAGTCACAAGTGATCCCTGGGCTGGTCTGGATTACGACAAAATCTTCCCAATCCATTGGTTGGAGGCAACGACCCCCGACATGGGGCAGTGCTTTGCCTTTTTTGGTATAAGAGGAAGGCATATTCTCAAGTCTATGCGACGTCAGAAAATCACCTCGTACTCTTACACAATCCACACTCGGGTGATCCCAAAACCTCCTACCCCCGTATGGTATCGGGACGTCCGGCTCATGGAAATGGAAGTACGTCACACATGTTTGTTTTTTCGGGCTAGAATTAACTAGCTCAAGCCGATGCACTACTACTGATTTGATGTTATCAAGCGTGGCCCCATGGTCCAAAGACCAGATGAGATTGGATCGATGGACTTCATCGTTATGGTCTCAGTGGCACATGAATCTCTTGATATGATGACCACTGCTGCTCAAGCCAGCACCAGCCTCCCATCAGGGTCTGGTGGGTTAAAATCAACTTCCCCCGAAGAAGATCATTCCATAGTTGGAGAAGAGGATATAGAGGATACTCCCCCTGCCTTTGAAGAAGGAATCTCCACCATGGTCAATGAATTAGTACAGGTGATCCTTGGTAGTGAGACAGGAGCGAGACCCACATTGATCAGTGCCTCCATGTCCCTCAAGGAGTAGCAGCAGTACGTGGACTTTCTTAAACAAAACCGTGATTTATTTTCTTGGAGTTACGACGAGATTCTAGGACTAGATCCTCATGTTGTCGTCCACCGCCTCGGTCTCCCGAAAAACCATCATGGGTTCAAGCAGCCTCCCAAAAAGACGCACCATTCTCACGGTGACATGGTTGAGGCCGAATTTGACAAGTTCATCAGAGCCAACATCGTCAAGGAGGCCCAGTATCCCAAGTGGTTAGCCAACTTCATACCAGTCTGGAAGAAGAACGGACAGATCAGGGTCTGCATTGACTTCTAGGATCCCAACCACCACCATCCGAAGGATTATTTTCCCCTTCCAGGGACAGAATTGTTGATCGAAGCTAAGGAAGGGTTCCAAGAAATATCCATCATGGATGGATACTCTGGATTTAATCAGATCTAGATGGCCCCCGAGGATGAAGAGTCTATGGCCTTCATGGCACCCCAATGTACTTTCTATTACCAGGTTATGCCTTTCGGCCTAAAGAATGCAGATGCCACCTATAAGTGGGCCATGAATCGCATATTCCAGACAATCCTCAGGACATTAATGGAAACTATGTGGACGATCTGGTGGTCAAATCTTGCTAGTGCCAGGACCATCTCAAGGGTTTTGAGAAAGTGTTCGGCTTCCTCCATTCCCACCACTTGAAGATAAACCCATTAAAGTGTGCCTTCGAGGTCACCTCAAGGAATTTTCTTGCCTTTTTTGTCAAGTACCGAGGAATCGAGATCGACCCGGAGAAGATCAGGTCCCTCAGCCAGATGCCTCCCCCAAGCAATATTTAGGAACTTCGAGGTTTTCAAGGCCACATAGCCTATATACGCTGATTCATCACGAATCTGGCTGGAAAGTGTATGCCCTTTTCTCAACTCATGAAAAAGGGAACCACCTTTGAGTGGGATGAGGAGTGCTAGAACACCTTTGAGGAAATCAAGTAATATCTGCTCCAGCCTCTGGTCATGATGCCACCCATCTCTAGGAAGCCACTAATCTTGTACATGACCACCCTGGAATAGTACCTCGGCACCTTTCTCACCCATAAGAACAATGAGGGGATGGAGAACAACCTCTACTACCTCATCCACATGCTCCTAGATATGGAGACCCGGTACACCCCTATTGAGAAATGCTGCCATGTGCCTATTTTTTCCTTGAAGAAGATGCATCATTACATACAGCACCTCGAGGTACAGTTGGTCTCTCGAGTAGACCCGCTGAAGTACATTCCAAACCGCCCCATGTTGCCTGGTCGGCTAGTGTGGTGGGTGGTGATCCTCCAGCAATTCAACATCAGGTTCATACCCTAGAAGGCTATCAAGGGGCATGCATTGACAGACTTCCGAGCTGCCCATCCATCCTCCATGAATCAGTCCCTGGACCTGGATTTCCCCGATGATGCGATCCTCTCGGTTGACCATGTCATCTGATGTTGGAAAATGCACTTCGACGATGCCTCCCAGAGCCCCAACCATAGGTGGTTCAATGATCCTAGGCTCAACAGAGTGGGCCTAGGTATTGTCTTCATCACCCCAGTGCAAGCCATTCTGTCATTCTCATTCCTGTTGTCAGAAGGCTGCACTAACAACGAGGTAGAGTATCAGGCCCCCATTACTGGCCTCGAGCTCACCCTTCAGATAGATGTACCTCATTTACATGTGAAATGGGGCTCAGAGCTAGTCATGAATCAAGTAAACGTCAAATATGTTCTCAGGAATCCAGATCTCATGCCGTTGATGGAGTGCATCCTCCATCTAATGGCTCAGTTCCCTTCTTGACCGGACATTACCCTTGTTCCTCGGTCACAGAATGGTCAAGCGGACGCTTTGGACATCTTAGCTGCATCACTTGCCTAGCTCAAGCAGGATGATCTGATTATCCATGTGAAACACCATAGAGTCATTGCTCTTGTCACCCCAGAGGATGACGACGGCCTACGGATAAGACATCTTACCACTGGATCTTCCACGTTAGGAGTCCAATGTTCTTCAGATGTATTGGTTGAAACGACTCCCGACTAGAGTGCCCCTTTTTTCGTGTATCTCCCAAACGGTTGCCACCCGGCTGATCTGGCCAAGTGCAAGTTAATCCAATTCCATGTGCTGCAGTTTACCCTCCAGTGTGGTTCCCATTTTTAGCTGATCCTCTATAAGTGCAGTTTCGATGGTGTTATCCTCTGTTGCATCCAAGGAGTCAATATTTCATAGGTCATGCAAGAGGTTGTTGCCGGTTCCTACAGTTCCCACCAGGCCAGGCCAAAGTTTTCCCATCTTATTCGGATACTAGGGTAATTATGTCCCTCTATGACCCATGTTTGAATCGAGTTTTCCAAGAGATGTCACGTGTGCCAAGAATGTGTTATCTTCTTACATCAGCTGTCAGAACCTCTCCACTCCACCAAGTACTCTTTTCTATTTTTGGTGTGGGGACATGATGTCATGGGACCATACCCACCGGTGACAGCTCGCCCATGCAGGTTCATCCTGACCACCACAAATTTCTTTTCCAAGTGGGCAGAGGAAGTTCCACTCAGGGAGGTCAAGGCCCGTTACAATGTTAACATCATGATCTCCAACATCATCCACCGGTTTGGAGTCCCTCACACTATCCTCAACGACAACAGAACAACTTCCGAGTAGCTGAGCTGAATAAATTGTACACCAAGTACAATATACATTCGAACAATACCCCCCGCTACCACGCGCATGAAAATGAACAGATTCAGGCGTTCAAAAAAACCCTCTCTAAAAATTTGCAGAAAATGGTTGGCCAGAATAGGAAGAGTTGGCCGGACAAGGTCCCCAATGCCCTCCGGGCTTATTCGATGACGACTCACAATTCCACCCAGGTGACCCCATATTCCCTAGTGTACGGGGATGAGGTTGTCCTGCCCCTCAAGATCCAGCTTCCATCATTACGCACTATGGTCTATGACCAGCAGGAGCTAGATAAGGTGGTCGAAATCTATCTAGATGAATTGGAATCACTAGACGAGAATAGGCTATGTTCCTTGCACAATCTGGAAAGGCGTCTGAAGAAGATAGCTAGAGATTTCAACAGGAAGGTTTTCCTCCGCTCTATTCTAAAAGGTGACATGGTATTGTCCCTCCGAGCACCAATGATCCCTGGCAGGAAACCACCCAAGTTGGAGCCCAAGTGGGAAAGATCTTACATAGTCCACAGGGTTTACCCCAATGGAGCATACTACTTGGTGACCATGGATGGTGAGTGCATAACTCCTCCCACTAATGCCATGTTCCTCAAACAATAATTTTCTTGAGACCCATGGTCCTTCATGACCTTAAACTGGATGGTCCTGCATGATCCTACACTGCATGCTGGTCCTGCATGACCTTAAACTTGATGGTCCTGCATGACCCTAAACTGCATGTTGGTCCTGCATGACCTTAAACTGGACGGTCCTACATGACCCTTAACTGCATGATGGTCATGAATTACCTTAAATTGGACGGTCCTGAATGTCCCTAAACTGCATGTTGGTCCTACATGACCTTAAAATGGACGGTCCTGCACGACCCTAAATTGCAGGCTGGTCCTGCATGACCTTAAACTGGACGGTCCTGCATGACCCTAAAATGTATGCTGGTCCTGCATGACCTTAAAGAGGACGGTCCTACATGACCCTAAACTGCATGACGGTCCTGCATGACCTTAAACTGTCGGATCCTGCATGACCCTAAACTGCATGCTGGTCCTGCATGACCTTTAACTGGATGGTCCTGCATGACCCTAAACTGCATGCTGGTCCGGTATGACTTTAAACTCGACGGTCCTGCATGACCCTATACTACATACTGGTCTCGCATGACCTTAAATTGGACGGTCCTGCGTGACCCTAAACTGCATGCTGGTCCCGCGTGACCTTAAACTACCCAGTCCTGCATGCCTTTAAACTGCTCATCGTCCTGCATGACATTAAAATGCATTTTGAGAAATACGTATGGATTGATTTCCATCCGCATGGGATACATAGGAATGCTCAGATGCCTTGCCTTGAGCCCAGCCCTGAGATCTTCTCTTTGACTATTCGTCCAGGGTATAGCTTCCTCGGAGGATCCTTGCATGATTTGAAGTAGGCTTCCTTAGCCCCATAGATACAAGGATTATAATGGTCGCACCATGTGCCCACTCTTGTTCTTTTATCCTCCCATGTCTTCACCGCATTACGTTAAACTTCATGGACTTCAAGAACTATGTATGGCTTGATTACCATCCGTATGGGATATGTAGGAACGCCCAAACATTTTTTCTGTTGGACCAGCCCAAGCGGAAAAATCTTTACTTGGGTTAAGATATATGGAGGGGTGCATAATTTGTCCCCAATTCACAGCGATCGAGCCTCGATCTGGTCGTACATCCCGATCCCTGGAGACGTTCTCCTCTTTCATAGATATGTACAGTTATGCTTCACCCACTCCTTGACTAGGATTCCATCACCTTCCCCATCCGGAAGGGCCCCAGAATGGTATGGATTTTAGGCCTAAGGGCTCTCTTACCACTTCGGGCCAACGCCCTCGAGGATGTTGAGCAACAAATTGATACAAGTCATGTGTTGCGAATATGGTTAGTGGTCGATGCTCATTTGTTTCTCCCATTCCAGGTCACTATAGAGATGTTGTGTTTCGAACATGGTCAACAGTTGTCCTGGATCATTAGGACCACCCAAAGATGTCCCAAAAATCCAATATAGTGGTTCATTCTGCCCCGTTGTATGTAAGCGACGGACTCCCTTCTGGCGATGTCACCTCTCAGGCCCCATTGGATGGAGATAGCTGAGACCGGCTCCTTATATCCCACACTGAGCACTTATCACATTGGCTTATGAGCTGTGATGAGGCAGTAACCGTACAAGAAGGTGTATGACCTTCCATCCGGCTCAGGTTCTCTCTTCTAGGATTGTACGAAGTTGTGTGGGATTATGTCCTCATTCACGTTGGGGTTTCTCACCATGTCGTACACATCCCCAGATGAGACCATCCCTGACCCTCGTCCTCACTGCAAGACGTTAAACTACGGACTGGTTAGGCCTTCTTGACCAAGGCCCATCCTCAGGCCCCTTGGCCTTCTCAGGTCCCTGGCCCCTGTCCTCACTACAAGATGTTATACTACAGACTGGTCAAGCCTTCCTGACCGTGGCCCAGCCTTAGGCCCCCTGGCCTTCTCGGGTCCCTGGCCCATGTCCTCACTACAAAACGTTAAACTACAGACTAGCCAGGACTTCTTGACCAAGGCCCAGCCTCAGGCCCCTTGGCCTTCTCTGGTCCCTATCCCCCGTCCTCACTACAAGACGTTAAATTACAGACTGGTCAAGCCTTCCTGACCGTGGCCCAGCCTCAGGCCACTTGGCCTTGTCGGGTTCCTGGCCCTTGTCATCCCTTCAAGATGTTAAACTACAAACTGGTCAGGCCTCCCTGACCAAGGCCCAGCCTCAGGCCCCCTTGGCCTTATCGGGCACCTGACCCAGGTTCTCTCTTATGGGATTTTACGGTGTGGTGTGGTATTATGTCCTCATTCATGTCGGGTTGTTCTCTGTGCCGTACACCCCCCCCCCCCCCGCTTTGATAGGGTCTCTTACCCCCGGGTGTCTTCAAGAAATACGTGTGGCTTGATTCCCATCTTCATGGGATACGTAGGACCGCATGAACATTTAGATTTCGGGTCTAACACCATTTCATAGAGATGTCCCAATATCCCGGTCACCTAGGCCCCTTGGCCTGTCCCTCTCCACGGGGGGGGGGGGGAGGGGGGGTGATATATAGGTGTGGTAAGGGGCTATGACCTCCTTTGCGTTGGGTTTTTTGGCACCATGCCTCCCTTATCCCAGGATTCCACTATCTCTTGGCCGCCCTCAAGTTGATTCCCTCAACCCCTTGCAGTGGTTCGCCAATGTGTTAAGAGTACTTTGGTCTTAGACCAGGAGTGTCATATTCCACTTAGGAAAGTTCCTTCCACAGTTCAAGCTTCGTGTTCCCCTTCATCTGGGGCTTCATTATCTTTCACACCCAAAGGGACCCCAAAAAACGGCATGGATACCACACCTAAGGGCTCTCCAACCATTACGGGCCAACGCCACCGAGGGTTTCAGACAACAAATTGATACAAATCCCACATTGTGAATATGTTCAGCGGTCGATAATCATTTGTTTGTTTCCATTTTAGGCTAACGCGACCTGATACTGTGTTGCGAACATGGTCAACAGTAATCCTCCGTCGTCACGCCATCCCCTTCGGGTCTTGAATGTTGGTTTCATTATTCACATTATGTTCCACCACATCATGTCCAGGTGGAATCTCAACACTCTTGGCACTATCCCTCAGTGCACCTCTGCACATCAGGGGGACAAAGCTACAATACGGTGTCCTTTAGGGCTCCCATGGTCTGAGCTCTAAGACCATTAACTAAGATCCTCATTAAGGGTTATGTGTGGCTCGATCCTCATCCCTATGGGATATGTGGAGTCACCCGGATATCGTGCTTCCGGGTCCAGCTTAGTTGGGAGCTTTTTCTTCCTACCCCTTTCCCTCTTACCTATATTTGTGCCCCTTGGCCCAAGGTTCCCCTCTCGGAATTGCGTATGGTGTGATATAGGATCATGTCCCCATTCACGTCAGGTATGTCTTATTTCATCGTAAACATTCCCCGCCTAGCATCGTGTTTTCTACATCTGCATTGCGTGATGTTAAAATGCATGTTAGGTCCCATCACATGACGGTAAACTGTGATATTATCATCCTGGCCGCATGACAAAAAACGACACTGCATCGTGATGCTCTCACCCAAGGGGACACCATGTTTGGTATTGGTCATCCACCATACCATTTTTCAATGCCTATTATGGCTTGATTCTTGTGGATATGCCAAGGAACGCTACCCTAGTCCTGTCGCATCACAAAAAAACCACTCACCTTAAAGGACAAAGAAGATTTATCAAATACCGCTTCTTTTGGCGCGAGGGCCACACCCGCACACCCCTTTTTATCCTTTCCACTGGTTCCTTACCGTGCCCCCCCCCCCCTTAAGAACTATGTATAGCTTCATCCCCATCCTCATGGGGTACGTAAGAATTCCTTTTCACTTTTCCTTAGGCACAGATCAACTCTATTTTTTCCCCTTGACCTAAAACCATTACAAGGAACACGTGGTGGTCGGAACCCCCGATTCCCATTCACGTCGGGTTTTTGTAATTACTCACCATGAGCCTCCCGTGTTTCCTACCACCTATGGTCCAAGTTATATGACCCTAAAATAAGATCTCCCTATTGGAAGGGACTTGATTCCCTCTATCTAATACGCCTTTTTGTCGTATTCATATGCCTTTTGACAGAGAGCCCAAAGTGTGGAATTTTCATGGGGACATTACCCTCATTCCATGTCCAGGCATTCTGAGCTCACTATTTGGATCCTCATCCTCTTCCACATCCAAAAGGACCCTCAGAAGACATGGATTCTAGGCCTATGGGCTATCCATGGATGCTAGGACTAAGGGCTCTCCTACCATTTCAGGCCAACATCCCTAAGGCTCTCAAACGACCTTTGTGATAGGTCCCGTTTTTCGAACATGGTCAACGGTTGACCCTCATTTGTCTGTCCCCATTCTAGGATAACACGATATGGATGGTGCTTTTACGCCATAGTCAACAGTTATCCTCCATCGCCACACTGTCGTCATTTTGATCCAAATTGCGAGCATCATGATTCACACATTTCCACTTCCTCATGTTCAAGTGAAATTCTGACATACTCGGCTCTACCTTTTCGCGCGTCTAGGTGCGCTACATGGATGGGTTAGCATCATTGGGATAACATTCATCGAGCATTCCTCTGCCCTAACATGCCCATTCCTGTGTTGGGAAAGTCCCCCATTACTTCGTGTTTCCCTCATCAAGCATGAATCACATAGGTTTAGTAGTTTTGGTGGGATGTGTACTTGTGGAACCAGGATTCTCCTCGTCCTACATAACATTAAAGTGTGTTTCTAAAACTATGTACAAAATGATTCCCTTACTCATGTGATACATAGAGACACCTCGGTATTTCGCCCAGGGTCCAGCCACATCAATCATAAATTCATGTTCCTCCCCATTTCCTGCCCATGGCCTAAACCCTCTTGGGGAACCATGTATCTGGAATTTTTCCCTAAACATGTTTGGGATACCCCACGATGGCATTGGGAAGTGACATCCCCCCTTTCCAGAGAGTCTCTGTCTGAAAGAAGGAATGATCCATGATCAATCTGATGCACCCATCCAGTGTACTTCCACCACAGTGGCATAATTTCAAGAGTTTTGGATTCTGTTTGAACAAACCCTCACTCTATATTCCATGCTTTTCATGCCCCTTATTCAGACCCTCGTCCTCTTTCACATCAGGAGGAACACCCTAATAGTATGGATGCTCATCCTATGGCCCACCTACCATCCTGGGCCAATGTTCCGGAAGACTAATGGATGACAGTTGTGATAGGTCCTGTGTTTCAAACATGGTCCACGATCGACCCTCATTTTTCTACCCTATTCCAGGCTAAGGCAATAAGAATTTTGTGTTTCGAATGCAACCAATAGCCATTATTTACTATCACGCCACCCCCACGATGTTCCGAATCCTGGGTATCGTGATTTACATCTCCCATTACCATATGTTTAGATCGATTTCAGCACCCCTAGAATTACCTCGAGAGTGCGTTGAGAAAATGGTAATTCGGCTGTTCTGAGAGCTTCATTATCCAGTCAGGTCTCTCCCATTTCCTCCCAGATATCTGGATCGGTTGTTAAAACCCCTAATTCCTGAAGCTTGGTTTTCACTCCTACATTTGAATTGGGTGATGAGGTGGTTATCCATTATTTCTCACATTGGTCTTGACCCACGCGATCTTAAGGAATTGTCGCCGGATGCTCCACGAACATCATAAGGGTGCAATAAACCAATGAAAACAACAAAACTCATGCATGCTATGGAATTCAAACAATGAAATCATGAATGTATATTTTAGGGTTTCTAATCATTACAGTACCTGGTGGTCAACTCCCCCCATGGATGGATTGACCTCATCAAAGGAACATTGGAGCTCAGCCACCCTCTGGCTGGTGGCATCCAGGAGTTACTGCCGCTTGTTTACCTCCCACTCCTCCTCGACAGCAAGAGGGAGTAACTCATTGGCCGCAATATGGTCTCACTAAACGTCATCCTGGATGGAGATCACCTCCCTAGAAGCCTGCTTCATGCCCACTTCGGCTTCCGCCAGCTTAGCTTTTAGCCGCGAGAAGAGCTGTGATTGCCCATCAAGAGAAGCGGAATGCTCATTTGCTCGGGCCAGCAACCATTCAACCTCATTTTTGGTCTCATGGAGGCTCTTTATATTCAACACCTTCCTATGCTGCCAACCCACACAAAGGCCATGATCATACTCACGAATATTCTCTGCCATGAGATCTCGGACAAGCACGTGAGGGCGCTGGGCATCCACTCCCCCGGCACATAGTTCGCGTAGTCGCGAGCGTAGTCTATCTATCTCATCCAACCATAGTGCTTGGGGATTTTATTCATAAAGCGTGTGATCGGATTCCATGATCTGCAACAGAATATTTTGCTGTCCTCCTCGTCAGAGGCCGTCTCGTCCCATTCGACGTGATTGGAAGGTTCATATGCAGGGAATTCCCCCATGAACTCCTCATCTGGGTCCACATCTAGCATTGGATCTGGCGTGGTAGGGCCTGAATCGGCTGTTTGATCCTCATCATTGGATCCCACCTCGATAATCTCAGGTGCGGTCCCACTGGAATCCCTGCCAGCGATTGAGATTGTCGTAGCTCGGTCAGGATGGATGTCCACCTCCACGACCATTGGCATGCCTCGAGGAAAGGCGCTATCAAAAGCCCCGACCAACTTCGCCGCAGCATCCCAGGCCAATTAAAGGACTATACATTCCAAAAAGGGGACATGAATGTTAGTTAACATGGTCTGGGGATGATAGTTTTGAATTTCGTGCAGGAGACTTACAGAGGTCAAATCCCTGGTCTCGCTCTTGATTTGATGTCATCGGAACCCCTAGACGTGGCCCCTTGTATATGGTTGGCAGATCCGGAGACTCTGGGGAAGCTTCCTCGGATTGCCCACCCTCGTTAGACATAGAAGTTGATGCAGCCAAGGGTGTGGATCCTGGAGGTTCTGTGTCGGCACCCGCTGAGGGGTGAGAATGTGGTCTATGCACAAGGTCCTCCTGCATAGTGAAAACGCTGATAATGAATCCAGAGTAACCGAAGGGCAGAATTTAAATAAGAAACATGGGATTTCACCTCGAGGACCACCATGAAATCACAAAGACCTGAGGATTGGCTGTCGACTTCACCCTCCTCTGGTGGACACTCTCTACCGGCCTCATCTCCCCTGTAGGACTCATCTGATTCTACCGTCAGGGGGTAGCACTCCCTCAGGACAGTGGCTGACTACTACAGAGGGTCCAAACGACCCCACAACACCTTGAACTACTCTTTCATCGGGTGAAGGGCGCCCCGGGAGTGGATGAAGTCTTCCAGCACAACTATCTATTGCTCCACCTCTTCCTGTGATACTGCAAAACCGTCCAAAATGGGACTAATTCATGGAAAGTCCATCCCGAAGCAGTTGAGGTGCTGCGATAACTCGAATGGGACGAGTAATTGTCGGTTGAATTACCAGATGTCCCAGACCTTCGGAAAGACAGAATTATCCAACATGTCGATGTGGAACAACCGTTTCCATGTGGACTGAGGGAAAATCTTGTGGAATCCCCTTGGTGGTCGTCCCTATGGATGAATCTGTTCTCCCGAGACCATCGGCTCTATTGCCACTCCCGAATCTACTACGACAACTTCCTTCTCAACTTGTGTGCACGCCACCACTACAGCAGCCCCGCCACTACAGGATACCCTTGTCGCCTTCCAAGCTCAGCCCTAAGATCGAGGAAGCTATCCCTCACTGACTAGGATGGTTGGCCACTTCATCATCTCCACTGGATAGGCCGCCTCCCAGCTCTGGGCATATTCTTTTATCAGCCCATGATCAATAGTCGGCGAAGGCAGTGCATTCTACATCTTCCCATCCTCCTGTGTTAACATGAGCCACATCTATCTCATCACACATGGGTACACCTCATAGCGCACCCCCCGGTAAACCTGTAAGGTCAGCCGCTATAGGCATCAGAATTTCCTGGAGAACCGGTGTGGGGTGTAGGACTCGCAGAGATGCTCGCGGTCCACCCTGGCCACCAGGACTCCACCTTGAAAGGCTAGGAAGTAGGACCGATGCTCTTCTGTCCCCTGACCGTCGTCAGTAAAGGCCCCCGTCAACGATCGGAACATGTGGAAATTGAATTCCTCTACCCTCCACACCCAGTTCAGAACCGACGGTGCTGTCATCTTAGTTAGAAATCTCCCCGCCGCGTTCAAGATCGAGGGATGGAAGTCCGACCCTGGTGGCGATATGTGGTTCAGATACTCATAAATCCCCTTTATGTATGCCACCATCCAGCCATACAGAAGGTGGAATGGACCACATACCCTCTGTAGTCTTTTCCCCTCGCTAATGTGCCAAATCATTTTTTACAACTTAGCAAGCATCGAGATACCCAGGTTTAACTATACTCATGTCGCCAAGGTGGACGCCATGATGAAAGTGCTTGTCCACACTCCCATGTTTGTATCCCTCACCATATGGATCCAAACATAGATGAGAGACACGATAAATATCGCCAACCAGACTATTGGTCGTTGTTCAGTGATGGCACTGAACCCCCAGGTCTTCCATTGAATATCCTCCAACAGCCTCTAGTATGAGTTTTCCTTACTCCGGGCACCCTTTGGGAAAGTTCGAGGCCTCTCCAGAAATTGCCTATTTTCTAGGAAGTTCAAAATCTTCTTGACCACTTCTTGATGTGGACATCCCTAACTAGGAAGTCCATGCTTCCCCGGGCATAAGCTCCATCAATGCCATCACCAGACGTGGCATCTTCTCTGTATCCTCCCACGTGCCCATAGTTGGGAGGAATTTTTCATACAACATCCCCTTTATCGAGACGCCACGATATCTGATGCATGTCTCATAGGCTGATTCCAACCTCCCCATGGGGCATATGGAAGGTATTGGTCCTCTGTGATCACCGGCTCAGCAGCTCTGGCATTAACTGCTTCGGCTGGTAGATATGAAACTAGGAAGTCCATGCTTCCTCGTACATTCCCACTCTTCTCAGCTCCACTCCGAAATTCTCACACGAGGTGCCTACCATGTAGGCCCAAGCCCAATAATCTATAAAGTTTCCACCCTGGCGCAGGTCCCATTCCTTGGACCAAACCTTCTTCAGGTTCCCCAGTGACGCCTTAAGGATGGTTTGGTACATGGGAGGGGATGTCTCCAGTTGCAATGGCTTCCCATTGACATTGTTCATATGATTTTACAGGTAGTCAGTGATGACTGGCATGAAGTCCTCCTGGGCATAACCATCGGGCGCCTTGAACCATCGGTACTGACATGGGCTGGTCTAGAACCAGTAAGCTGGATCATCCCTACCTGCTATAGTGATGAAGACGACATCCCTCAGCCTGAATCCATACAAAGGAAATTTTTTCATAGTGGGTAGTTCTTCTTGATATCCAACAGCAGCTCCCCCAATGAACTATTGTTCGAGTGTCTCCAGACTATCTCCCAAGCCCCAGATTGTTATCCATTTTTTCCCTCCAGGCGGCATCCGTAAGGACCCCCTGGTCATCTTTTTGGTGGTCCATTCGGTTATGGAACATGGATGTTTGGGTGGATAGTTCACAGAGCACGTTCTCAAAGCATGTTTGGGAAGCCCGCTCGCGAAGACTGTTCGCAGGGTGATGCCTCAACATTCAAATCTAGATCTCAGAGTGCAAACGCGGAGTCGAGGACTCGTTATGCGCCGCAGATCCTTGATTCATAGATACCACTCGCGGGGTATGCAACGCTTCATGAATCGATAGTGCATGGTGAAAAAATCACGGAGAAAGGAAAGGAAAAAAGAGAGGTCCGACCCCCTATATATAGGCGGCGGCCGGCGGAGCTTCTCGGTGTGTCCAGCCCACCTAGAGCTTCATAGCGCGCTAGGCCCACGTGTCCCCTATCCACCTCACAAGCCCTCTTTGTGAGTCAGTACCGTGAACGGATGATGATTTTTGCCATTTCCCTCATACATCGACCCTTGATCTCTCTGCGGCTCTAAGTCTGAGGGGGGGCACTTGTTGGTGCCAAAATTTGGAATGAATAAGCGACCCAAGGACGGCCCCACAGACTGCCTCACGAAGCCACTTCGCAGAGTCCCCCCAAGACCGTGGCCACCACGAAGCATAGGAGGTGGGATGCTCTATGAATGGATTTGACGTTTGCGAACCCTCCGTGAAGCACAGGAGTTGGGATGCTCCGTGAACCAATTTGATGTTTGCGAGCCCTCCGCAGAGCTACATAACCCCTCTTCGCGCTGCGTGATCTCTACTCCATGGCGCATCTTGCCTACAAATACTGGGCTCCCCCTGGGCTCTTGAGATGGACAATCCGACCTTTCGGATTTTCTGCTCTCGAATCCAGAATCATTGTTCCGCTCAGTGAACCATGAGCTGCGCGAGGTGGTAGTACTTCACGAAGTGCCTCCCCATTGTCCATTTTTGATTCCCTCTTCTAAGAGGTTTTCCTTTCACGAAGCCTAAGGGATTTCCTGAAGGAAGGGGATCCCCAAGGGGATTCGGGTCGTCCCGGAGCATTAATGCTTTGTGAAACACCCTTCATGTACACATGATCTATATACTAAGGCAGGATCACTGTACTTCACGAAGCACATTGCTACCTAATACCTTAATCTGCAAGACACCTTCGCTCCACGAGGCTGTGCTCCGAGAATTCCCTTCCACTTCATGAAGTACCTCCCATTTGCACCTCCGCCCCATGCTAAGGCTAAGGCGCCCCACTTCGCGAAGCACACTCTTTCACAAGTGCCCTGTGCCACGCGGAGCAATAGAGCTCCACAAGGCCCCTACCTATAGACCCCTCTGCTTGGAAATTCCTTTTCCTGTGCGACCATCGAGGTTTGCACAATGTGATTTCAAAGTCCCCTGGATGATACCGCCCGTTGCGTTACTTCTCTTAATACTTCTTCGCATAAGCACATTTATGGCTATTGCGTCTTCGCATATCCACTCTAATGTGGACCCCTCGATGGTTTTCTCCATGACCCCCCCCCCCCTCAGTACGGAGCAGCTGGTGACTTCCCTCCCACATGGTGCAGAGGGTACCGGTTATGTGAGGCCTTGGGGTGCGGAGCAAACCCACCTCATCCGAGCTGCATGATGTTAAACTGCCATGCAACCTCATTCTCATCACATGATGTTAAACTGTGACATCGCCCCGTGCCTCTCACATGAGGTTCCGCCACCTTGGACATTCTCCACGCCCCCTAGTCTCGACAGGGGGTGATATCTTCCTCATGGGAGTGGTGTTTGTCCACATGGGGAAGGGAAACCACCTTGGTGTAAGCCCCTATATTTTCTTGTTGGAGGCATCACCCCTTCCCCTCCTCACTTCCTCGGTGCCAAGGCCAGTGGAGGGAATGATAGGGAATGAAGCTCCTCCTTTCTTCGGTCCCAAGTCCCACTCCCACTGTGCTTTGTCGCCCATGTGCCTCCATCCTGGAGTTAGTCCCCGCACCTTGGGCTCCCTAAGAGCGAAGCCCCAATCCTCTTCACTTACGGTGGATTCAACTTTCGCGACGTGGTCGTCAGGCCTTTCCTGACTCTTGTTTCTCACACCAAGCATGACTCATTTGGTCTTAGAGTAAGCATCAACCATGACACCCATCCCCATCCCGCATGACGTTAAACTGTACACCTAAACTACATGATCTTTAATCCTTGCCAAGGACTGGTACGTAGAAAGCCTCTACGAGGTTCAACCCCACTTAGACCCTAGGTCCTATCATGTTGGTTCACCGACACCATCCACATCCCGCATGACATTAAACTACATTCCAATATATTGGGAAGGCGTTGTGTCAGAACCCGAACTACAAGGACTTTGATCCATGTCAAGGCATGGTACGCATGAAGGATCCACGAGGTTCAAGCCCACCACCCAGCTGGACCAAGGTCCTCATTCACGTCGATTCACCGACACCACCCCCATCCCACATGATGTTAAATTGTAATCATGAACTATGTGTACTTTGATCAATGTCAAGGCATGGTAGGTAGGAAGACTCGATGAGGTTCAAGCACACTAACCATCAGACCCCGGTCTATCTTCAAGTCGGTTCGCCGACACATCTACCCATCGTGAACTACATGTACATTGATCCATGTCACGGCATGGTACGTATGAAGCCTCCCTAAGGTTCAATCCGACCACCTGTTGGTTTTTCCAACCCCCATCACGTCGGTTCACCAACACTTGGGCAGCCTAGAGTGTAAGTCGTACACCCATCCTGAGCTACGTGGACTTTGATCCTTGTCATGTCATGGTACGATGGAAGCCTACATGAGGTTCAAGACCAACAATCATTACCCCAAACCGTCTTCGTGCTGGTGTGCCAAGCCCCCCCTTTTTTACCCGGACTATGAGTAAATTGATCCATGCCAAGTCATGGAACGTAGGAAGAATCCCTGAGGTTCAAGCTTAAAATCCACTGGACCCCAGGTCCACCCTTGGTGGTAAGATGTTGTCACCTCATCCAGTTGTAATCCATTAACATCCTTATCCAGTGGTAAGCCGTTGTGAACCCATTCAGCAGTAAGCCGTTGTCAACCTCATTCAATGGTAAGCCATCATCAGATAAACTATGTGGACTTTGATACCCTGCCCTTGGGATACGTAGGAAGTATCTTTGAGGCTCAAGCCCAAAACCATCGTCCATCCTGATTCTAACCCGGGCCACCACATCCTAGTGAGATCATGCCACCCCATTCCCCTCCACATCATTTGGGAAGCCTCCCATGTGCTGGCCCCAATATCGGCATTCCCTCACGGGGGTTCCTCAACCTGATCCTCTATAATCAGTGTTCTGATTAGTCTGATCCATCTAAAAATGATGTTATTCTTGCAACATACCTTGTGTTAAACACGGTAATCTAAGGAGAACCTCAGATAAATGCATCTGGAATATGATTCCCCGTGCTCGATGTGGGATTCCTCGGGATTCCGCACCCTTGAGAAGCCCTATAATAAGGGACAGAAGACAAACATGCCAACTCCCTAGTGTCCAGACACATCAGTGATGCCCCAATGTGACTAGTCTCCTAATTGAAGGTTGCTTCCTGGATTGGACCCCTTGGAATGTCCCGACAGAAGAAGTGTAATTAACTGCTGTCCATAAAGATATGGTGTCGGGAAGAGTTTCATGAACAATGTATTAAATCTATGAGGGAGACCCGGACTAGGTGACGAGCTCCGAGGAGGAATCCACAGAAGGAAGACTACACCCTGAACGAGTAGGGAGTACAGAATCTATGGATGGAGGATTGTACCCAGATACATAAGGGAATATATAACACTCTCAATCATGTGGGGGATCATTCCTTAGCATATTTATTCCACTAATGGAGTACCAAATCCTACTTTCACTCTAAATACATAGTATCATCTCAATGAATCTATGATACACAAGACACATTAAACACCTCATAAATGGTCTTTAATTACAAATAAAAACATTCCATTTCATTTTATGTGAAAAATTCCTCAAAATAATCAATTCATTTTTCTAATTCTAACACCCAGGTGATATGATGTGAGACGCACTATAGAAAGGAAAATACATTACATGAACTTTTCTTTAATTTTCATGGATATGATGCTCGAGAGCCTTAATATGTTATTAATTTATTGGTAATTCCCTTTTAAACTAGCTTTAATGGGACCTTACATGGCCCATATTCCTAAAGGCACAAGTACATAATACTTGACTAAAATGCTTAAATAATAGTATAAAAGAGAATCCCCTAACCTAGTTATGCTTTATGATGCTCCAAAACTCCAAACATGCAAGGATAATTAGAATGAAATGCCCCATATAGAACTTCATAGTTCAGGGTACTGATTTCCAATGCCATACCCTCTCCTCCTACAATCTGATTAGATTTACTAGCAGTTTTTCCTACTATGTACCGCTTCATGGATCTACAACTGATTGTATAATCCTCCCTTTTTCTTCCACACATTGCATAGTTTCCATGCCATCATAACATATTTATGCTTCTCATAGTCACCACTATGCTGAGGTCCTTTACCACTATCTTTATGTGATAAGGTCTCCACTGTCTTCACCCACAAGACTTGCAATCCCGCTGCTAAGGTTCACCCTCCACTGCTACCAAGGCTATCACCGCCTATCAACTACCTAACCCACCCCCCCCCCCCACCCATAACACCATAAACCTTCACCGTCACTGATGTCGTGAGAAGCCCACCACACCCACACTGACGTAACCCCAAGACCCATTATCCATCTACTAAAACACACCAACCATGGTTTCACCCTCCATCTTCCACTGATGGCCAATGCCATGCCTGCAGGTATTATGTCCATTCCATGCACCAATAATCCCTCCCTAAAATATGTGGTTACCATGACTAAAACATGGTCTTATGGGTGTAGTTCTACATCGTTTCTTCTACCACTAGGCTATAACCCCATAAACTCTTTAAATTTCATGTGTATCCTAATAGAAAAACTATGTCTATAATGCTATAGACTAGTTATGTTTTTATGAACTACATAGAATATTCTACTAACTGACATTGAATGTGAGACACTATGGTTATAAAAATGTATACTACTTTCCAAAAAAAATCATGTAATAGAAATTAAGTGTTTTTAAAATATCTACTCTATATAAAAACATTCAGTGTAAAAGGTCAATTAGACAAGGTTTCATCCCTAAAAGTCACAAAAATTACAAATAAGTAGATATAAGGGCATGTACTCCTATATGACCTGGATTTACAAACCAGATTTTATATCTCAATATACATGGTTTATTGAGAATTGATGCACAATATGTTGTATTTGTATCTACAATCAAACCCAAGTCACTGACTAGTAGGAAGCATGACATGTGATTTGATGACTATATGTTATATGATCATGTTTTTGAGCCTATAAATTTATAGCCACCATATTATCTATTGTATATTATTATACCATAGATTCCTCTTAGACTAGACTCACATTCTTTCATACTGCCCTTTTTATTCCCACTTTTTGGGAATAACATATATGACTAATTCCTCTGTAAGGATATACGCTTGTAGATGATTGACTATGGGAATGTGAATTTGGAAAACCCCAAACATTGGTGAGTTGTGTCACTAGTAATCCATCATAGGATTAAGGTTAGTGGAAATAGATTCTCAATAGATACCCTTGAAAATTTAATTAATATATAACTATGAAATATTCCATTAAAATTCATGATTTACACAAGGCACAACTAAATTATCCAGTTGTGACCCCAAATACCTCATTGATGTCAATGTAGAAAACATCATCATCTCAATTTTATAATATTCTATGCAACTAACAATAGTAAAAGAAGTCATAGAAATAAGAGAATATGTAAGAACTCAAGCCAGTCTTATATATATTGGACTTATTACGTCCATCGCTTGTGGAATAGGCACTACCACACAAAATGGAACTTTATAAAATGAGGATTCAAAGTGAATATTTATATATTATATTCAATTGATTGATCCCTTCGCCAATAAAAAAGACTCATAAAAACACGAGTTCTATATTCATAATGATAGGCACATAAATCAACAAAATCCCCATATTAAATTGTGTTAAATAAAGCGATAATAATAAACCAACCTAAAATAGAGGAAGATGAACCAAGATGATCCCAACATATTTATCGAATTCCAAAACATGAAACGGACCCATGAGAACCATGATACACCCTAGAAACAAGGATCATAGTTAGAATCTCAGAAACTCAAAAACCCTAGGGTCCGGCCAAATGATACCGGGAAACATGAGATAAGATAAATATATGAAATTAAATAATTAAATAATATGAATGCATACCTCAAAGTACCGACCAATAACCCATAAAAAATTTGGGAGAGATGGTGGAAAGAGAGGGAGATGAGACAGGGGAATGCCGCGAAGGGTGTTAGACAGTGTGGGGTCTCGCACATGACTGGAGAGGATTAGGGGGTCATGGGATATCTCTAGAGGAGAGGGATCCAAGAGGGGTGGGGGTACATCATCAGAGGAGAGGGAGCCGAGAGGGGCATGGGGATGTCATTGGAGGAGAGGGAGCCGAGAAGGGGGGGGGGGCATCGTCGGGAGCTCGAGGTCGGGGAGGGGAGTGGAGCTTTCATGCGGGAGGCTCCCAGCAGATATGAAAAATGATGTGGGGAAGCCCTATAATATTGTTGGATTAGAGCAATGTATTTCCAAAGTTTTAATAGAACCATGGGAATAGATAAGAATATATCACTTACACCCACATTTTTCTAAATCGTGGGTATAGATGTGTGGGGAAAGACCTAGTTTCTTGTAGTGCAAGAATTAGAAGAATTAGAAGTCATCATGAAAAAAATCATAAACCATAATCTCATTTAATAAATGTGTGTTGTTTAATTTTAATTATAGAAAACATTTCATATGTCAAGGTTATCTACCAAGACTATTAAATCAACATCAACAACTATTTACCATTGTGGATCAAGCTCTTAAACTTGTTTCCCACAATAGATCAAGCACACAAACTTGTTTCCCATTGTGAACCAAGCTTATCTACTACTTTCCTTAAAATATATCATGATATATAATAATTTACCCTATTAATTTTCTGGATATATAGGTCCCACCCATCATATAATTAAAACCATACATATGTGTGCCATATGATCATTAATCATTCCTCATAGTGTTACTCATAGAAAAGAAATGGGTTTCATAAACATTAATCTATTTCATCATAAAAATAAACCATCCAAATAAATAAAAATGATTATATCATTGAATCATATCCCCAATAATGTATATGAAAAATCAAAGGAATTCATCTTATATTCAAAATACTTTTGAATGATAACTTGGAGAAATTCTTGAGGAAAATAAATTTTCGATTTTAAAATAACATCCTCTTAAAAAAAATGGAATTTTAAATAAAAAAAATTCATTTAAAATATACTTATAAAATTTTAATGTAATCTTAAAATAATTGAGGTGCCATGCTGAGGTAAATTTTCTCACATTGTATGATATAAAAAACATGCATTTCTAATTTTTATCAGAAAACTAAAAAAATTAAATCATTTGGAAAATGATTAAAATATTCCTTTAAAAACATTTTTTAATAAATTCAAAAATGGGTAAAATTATTTAAAACAATTATATGATAATATTAAAATGCTTTTTTATTTTTTATAAAATATGGACAAGGATGATAAATATTCTCCAATTAAGAATTAAACATAGGTAATTATGAATAATAATGAGATTATAGAATAAAATTCTTACCACATTAGTATCATCTAAATCAGAAGTCCCATAAAATAAAGAAACATAGATGGATATGTAAATCAAAAACTTTTAAGGAAAATAATCATAAAATACAATCATGAGTAGTTTATACATCACATAAAAGAAACAAGTGGGGAATATGGAATGTGTCCCACATATATAAAGTTGAGATGAAAAAACCTAACCTTATTTCTAACTACCTTAATACATGTTGGAACCTCCTATTATTTGAAATGACTCCTTTATAATCCTCTTTAGGTGTCTACGATTGTTTTTTGGGAGATCATCGCCTTTAGAATTTGGATAGGGGAACTTTTGGAATTTCTGAAAAGATTAAAATATAATAAGATAATTATAGAGAAAAATTATCCCAAATAGCCTAAAAATGAATATTAGATGACATTATAGACCATTTCTTATTCCATTGGTCGTTACTTAATATTTTTTATGTTTTTAAAATAATTTAAGAAAAAATTACTTTCATTAAACATCATTATTGTCAATTTTGACACTATTCATTACTTTGTCTTTAATAACATCTAGAATAAAATATAAATTAAAACCAATTAATCTAATACATCTCTACATGTAAAGTTCATTTATATAATTCTTGTATCACATAAATTATCTCCAATTTAAATAAATATAATATTTCTAATATCATATATTTTATTCTTCAATTAATGAATATTTTCTCTATCAGCATTGCATAAGCATTTAATGTTATTATTTCATCATTATAAATTAAAAATAAATTAAAATAATAAATATAAATATGTTTTATTTAAAAATAAAATTTATTTCCAAACATATATTATATTTATACCATTATTTAAAATATTATAGATTTTAAAAACCAGAGTCTCACATGTTTGACTTTTCTTGATATAAAATACTATAAATGTCATAATCTTATCTAAAGGGCCACAAAATTATCATATAACCAAATAATGGATGATTATGGAAGAAACTAACTCATAAAATAATATTAACGAATTTTTTTGGTCTTTTTATAATCCTTATCAATTCTTTTATCTTTAATTACCCAATTTACCCTTTTCCACAACAACACAAATTAATACGGTTACTATTCATATTGAAAAAAATAAAATAAAATTATTTATTAAATTTTTAAATGATTAATGGAAATATGGAACCCAATTTCAAAAATTCTAAACACCACAGTGGTATAATTTAATTTAAACTTTTATATAAAAAAACATGATGAAAAACAGATTCTAAAAAATATTCCCTTCTTTTAAAATAAGATGTTTTAATTCTAAATTCAAGAATAAAATCCATTTCAAAAACCAAAATTAAATTACTTTAAATCAATAGGAATTAATGAAATTTTAACACTAATAAAAAAATAATTTTAATTTTTAAATACATTAAAATAAAAAAATATATTCAATAAAAATATGTATTTATCAATATTCATTGAAAGATCAACATTTTCAAAAAATTATGAAAAAATAATATTTAGAAACTTTTTTAATAATGAATTAAAAAATGAAATTTATTTTTTCAAATATATTTTCTTGAAATTCTTCAAATTAATTATAATATTCACTCACAAAAATTAATAAAACTCTTTTTTGAAGATTTGTTTTGAATAATATAATGAATTTACTAAAAACTATATAATTATTCCCAATGTATTTTAAAATAAATTTATTTTGGGTTGTAACTTTATATTTATTTAAAAAATTAGTTAAACATATTCACACCTTCTAATTTAATTTCTAGGTTATAAAAACCACATAGTAATATTTATTTATTAGTTTAAACCCTATGTTTCATATCTTATATTCTATCAAACATAATATTTACTTTTAAAATATCAGGATATTACATTCTCCCACACTTTAATAACTTTTTTCTCCCAATTTTAACCCATTCTCACTAACCCAGGGTTTTAATTTTCAAAATATAATATTTTAAATCCCACATCAAAAAAAGGGTTAATAAATTATCCACCTGAAAGTAGGGAATGATGAGTACAAAGGTCATATGAGATATCACATAATAGGTTACCAACTAGGAGAAAAATAATGGTAAGTGAAGATAATGTAATTACTAGTTATAATTAAGAAAAAAGAATGTGTATGATCTTGAGAAATCTAAAAATCACAAAACTGTAAACCACAGATGTGGAAAAGACCCCCAATATTAGGGAGTTGAATATTATAAGAAATAATTTTCAGATTAATATCCACTTACTATAATTGACGCATTCCCATAAAATATAGACTTAGAACATAGAAAAATTTACGCAGTTGATAAGTTTAATTTCATCCTTTAATCAATTTCCACAACAATATCATCTATTTCACCAAACGATGAGTATTTAAGATGAATTTTTCATGTTTGAAGAAAAAAACATCTAATAGAAATCATAATCCAAATAATAATAATAATATATTCCCTATATATTAAAGAATTAAAATACCGAAATGGTTAGCACATGATAATATGATTCCTAAACAGAATAATCCGTCATATGAGGAAAATTTATTTAATATAAGAAATTCAACTGTAATACCCAATGTTCAATATAGATCAGTAAATAAATAATTATCCTTAAAATATCTCAAAATATTAGATACTAAGATAAAAAAACAAAAATTAGAATGATTTAATCACATAATATTAAAATATTTTTGTATATTTTTCCAATAATGTAAACTCCCTAAAAATATAATCTCTAAAATCTGATAACCATTACCATGAATAACTTAGATCACTATAAATGCATAATAAAATCGTTTATGCCTCCAAAATAAAATTAAAATTTTATTAATAAAATAAAATTAAAACATTATTACTAAAATAAAATTACAAAATATTCTAATTACCTTTATCATAAAGGGTTCCCAAAATAATGAACATCTTCCAAAACAATATTAATCACAAAACTTCAGATCAATTTTCTATCCCATGGTTATCTATATGATAAAATATATGCTTCAAATATGAGCATAACTTTTATATGTTAAATAGATTAAATAAATAATAAAATTTCCTACTAACCTGAAAAACACATCAACTAGAGATAGGTGATGCACCCTTTCACCCTTCGGTTGTGGGTTCAAACCATACTACCTTACTAGATGAAACCACTTTTCATACGAACTACAATTTTCCATTTTTACTAAAACAATATTAATATAATCCTAATAACATTCGTAGAAATGTGATTAGAAACCTAAAAAAAATCGTTAATATATTCATTATTAAATAAATTTTTAACCTCAAATGTTATCTCATACCTTTCATTTTGCATCCCAAAAATGTAATAACCCATATATACCTCAAAATAAATGATCTTATAAACCTAAATTTTTATAAATAACTTTAAAACTTCTGTCCAGAAAGTGTAAATTAATTATCCATGAAATAATACTTCATGATAAACAAAATTTTTTCACATACCAATCCCAAAATATCATCAGCCTCTTTAAAATTCTATCACTTAAAACCTCAAAATATGTGTTTAAGAATCTAAACTTGGAGAAAACCTCAAACTTATATACCCATGATGGTATCCATAACTCTTAATATAACTTGTTATCAAAACATTATAATATCCAATGTATTTTAAACCCTTATCTAATACCAGCTATAACATCCCAAGACCCATACTTCTATAACCAATGTTAACAACTAAAAATTTATATTTCTAGATTTGATACCAATAAATGTGACCCAATTATTCCAATCCAAAATTTATATCATAAAATGGAAATATTGGATCACTTATATAACTAATAACCATTTAGTTTTTTATTTTTAGAGAAATGGTAAAAACTATTAACAACTTGAGTTCATTAACAAAAGGTTTATAAAGATCAACTTCATATCCCACTATACCCAACTTTTTAGATTCCATATTACGTCTTTAATATTTCACATCAAATTCCTCACATATGAATCCTTTTTAATACAAATCATTTATCATTATTCTACATAACTTGGTAAAAGTAAACATAAGAAAGGGTGAAATCAGATGCTCAATAAGGGAAAGATTTTGAGATATCAATTGATAATCATATTAAAGCATACGATAATAATAAGATAATATGATCATAAAAATAATATAAAAATTTTATACCCAATCTAAAAAAATAATAAAAAATGAGTTATGGCATAAAACATTAGCATTTAAAAATATATGAATCATAAGATTGAGAAATCATTAAAACTCCATCATGAACCAGAAGAATATGTCATAAATGTGTGTGGAATCATCAAAATTATAGAAACCATTTCATATGTTAAGGTAATATACTGAGACCATTATACTATACATGAAAAATTGTTTCCCAAGGTGGATTAATCACTTTGACTTGTTTCAAATAACTGATCAAGCATATAAAATTGCTTCCCAAAGTTGATCAAGAACATAGACTTATTTCTATTAACTATATCATGAGACATAATACTTCAACCAGTGATTTGGAGGGTGGTATTGGTCCCACCCTTCATAAAATGAAAATATATGTATTTGTTCCACATAATCATAAATCACTCATCATATCATAACCCATGGAAAATAAATGTGTTTCATAAAAATTTCTTATATTAATCAATAAAATAAACCATACAAAGAAAAAATAAGGATGGTATCCTTGAATCAGATCCCCAGTAAATTATAATTAACATCAATAGAATTATACTTAGAAGGAAATTGATTTTGAAATATCACTTGCAGACATTCTTAAGGAATATAGACTATTAATTTTAAAATAACTTCTCTTAACAAAAACTATAGAAATTTAAATGAAATCATTTTCTTTGAAAATATACTTATAAACTTATAATATAAACTTCAAAGAATTGATGAGTCATAACATATGGAAATTAGGATCACTCCATATACGATAAAAAACATTCGTTCCATAATTTTTTATATAAAATTCATAATGTACGACATTTGGAAAATGAAAAAAATATTCCTATCAAATAGTTTTATAAAAAATTAATACATGGGTAAAATGATTTTAAATATTTATAGAAGAATAGTAAAATCATTTTTGAAATCATTTTCAAAAAACATGAACATGGAAGATAAATATTCCCAAACTAAGACATAAACATAAACAAATTCAAATAATGATGAGATAGTGAAACAAAACTTTTTCCAAATTTGTATCATTTGAATCATAATCCCCAATAAATGAAAGAAATATAGATGGATATGTAAATCCCATAATTTTCATAAAAAGAATAATAAAATACATTTATGAGAAGTATATAAACCAAAAAAAAGAAACCAGTGGTGAACATGGAATGTTTCCAAAATAAATAAAAGTGATACCTAAATCCTTTTCCATATGTAAGACTTCCTTCGTACATGTTGGAACCTCCTCTTCTTTGAAACATCTACTTTAGATATCTTTTTAAGGGAACTACAGATGGTAGTTTTGGGAGAATATAACCTCTAAAATGCAGATAGAGAATTGTATAAGAGAAATTGGAATATTTTGGTTAATCTAGAAGGATTAAACTGGTGTAAATGAGTGAGGTAGGAAGTTCCCTTTTATAATTGAGGTGAAGGTTAATTTATAAATTTTTCAAAAGATTAAACTACTATGAGACTATTCTTGATACAAATGCTTCCAAATTGGAAATTAATTAACATGGGATGAAATTTTAGACCATATATTTTCACACATTCCATTTTTTAAGATCTTTATGATTATTAAATAATTAAATAAAATAACATTTTCATAAAATATAATTATTGCTAATTTTGATGTTATTGTTTTTACTTTGGATTAAATTGCATCATGAAAACAATATAAATACAATAAAATATATTTTAATACATCCATAATATATAATATTAATATAGAAAATCATTCATAACATAAATTATCTCAAATATTTATACTTTCAATTTTTTAACATAATTTAATTGATTTTTCCCTAAATTGAATAATTACAGAGTCATCGTTTTGTAAATATTTAGGGTTATTATTTATCAACTAATAATTAAAAATAAATTACCATGATGAATTTTATTATTTTAAATATTAAAAAATATTTATATCTTAATGTATTTACCGGTTTACCCGATATTAAAAATATCATAATTATTAAAAACAAGAGGGTGACATGTTTGACTTTTCTTGAAATAAAAAAATATAAATGTCATAATATTATCTAAATAGAAATAAATACCTTATTACCAAATAATGGATTCATATGGATGAAACAGAATCATAAAATAATATTAAGACAAGTGTCGGGGTCATTTTATAATCCTTATCATTTTTTAAACTTTAACTTCCAAATTTATCCTTAAATGTGGTAACACAAATTACTAAGGTTACTATTCATATTATCTAAACAAAGAAGGAAAATTTCAACGTTTGGACTCCAAATATGGAATCAATTTTTCAAAATTCAAAACACATGATTTCTATAATTTAATTTATAATTAAAATGTAAAAATGGGAGGAAAAGTAGTTTTTCAAAAAAAATACCATTTTTTAAATATAAATTGTTTTTGTGCTAAATTAATATAAAAAATCGATTTAAAACCCCTTAATTTAATTATTTTAAATCAAAATGATCTAATTAAAGTTTAATAAGAATCCAAAATATAATTTTACTTTTTCAATACATTAAATAAAAAATACATTTTTTAATAACAATATGTATTTTTCACAACATATTGAAAATTAAACTTTTTCAGAAAATTATCAATGAATTATCTTAAGATAATTATTATATGATGAATTAAAAAATTAAATTAATTTTTTAAAATAAAGTTTATATAAATTATAGAAATTAATTATCATATTCACTCATATAAAGGAAGAAAACTCATTTTTTGAAGAAAATATATTTTATGAAGAATAAAATGACTTTACTAAAGATTGTGATGTTATTTTATAACCATTTTCAATACATTTATATTTAGTTGTAAATTTATATTTATTTTATAAATCATTTATTCCTATTAATAACCACTAATCAAACATCTGGGTTATTATGGTCACATCATAATATTCTGTTGTTTTTTTAAACTAGTTGTTGCATATCTTGTATGCCATCAAACGTAGTCTTTACTTTTAAAATATCATGATTTTACAAATTAATTTTTTTTATGTTATAAAAACCTCATCCTATACCAATTTTTAATATCTTTACATTTTTAATATTTTTTCTTAATATTGACATTGTTATATTTTATTCTTTTACAAAATTCCATCTGTGTCCTCTTCCCCACCTATAAATGGACACCCCTACTTTATCATATTTACACCACATTAACCTTAATGCTCTACAAAATTCTATTAAATTATCTTAAAAACTACTATAAATATTCTATAGGTTTTAGTCATTTCAAAATAATAACCCTATGATCATTAAGATGAGATCCAAATGAGTTCTTCCAAAGAAGAGGTAATCGCCTTAACCAGTCACTTTCTATACACTCATTATTTTACCTCATATAAATCTATGGAATTTATCTTATAATAGTAACATAATTATTCTAAATATAATAAAATGTTATCACTGTTATGAAACCACTATTACCCACCCTCTTTCCCCTCAAATGGGAAGTGAAAGTATCGCTCATGCATACTTACAGATTACCATCTCCAAGTTGAGATGCAATTATTTTTTCATAACTATCATTTATGGATGGGAATATTTTTTGGGTTTAATTTTTATGATATTTAGGATATAATTTTACTTCTATAATGATAATATCAATCTACCTTATTACCTTCAAGATCGTTGTGAAATGATAATGTCTCTAATGCGTACATGTCGACTACCACATCCACAAAATGATGGGATTCATTTTTCCAAAAATATTTTACTTGGATGGTAATGAGAATATATTTGATGAATATATATGATTTATATGATATTTTAACAATTTTTAAATGCTAAATATTTTTCTACCCTTATTTCTTTCAATATGTCAAAAAGTGACAACATCGTTCATTCGTACGTACAACCTATAGTCTCCATAAATGGTGTACTTAATTTTTATACATCTATATTTTATTAATTAATATATATATATTTAATATATATTATATTTATATCCTTAAATTTCTAGATATTAGGTAACCTTTACCAAATTATTAATGCTAAAACTAATGAAAAATAATATACATGAAAAATGAAGTAGTTATTGCCCAAAACAATGATTGTAATAAAAAATTATTAATAAATGAATAAAAAAATATTTTTAGTAATATATTATATGATATATTTGATTATTTTTTTGAATATATTTATAATAAATCTATATTACTATACATGTGTTTTGGATACATACGATAGAAGTCGAACCAGAGGTTAGGGTTTATTAAACAATCTAATCATTTTAATGATTATTTATATTTATGTTTATATTGGGGGAATTATTTAATATTTATATATAAAACCAAATATATTTTCTATCTTCTATTTATCCATGAAAAATGTATGTAATAATACCATTTCCCTCTCTTTGGTACTTAAAATGATTGATTTTTTTAATCAGACTTCTTTATCTTCCTCGGTCAAAAACATTTTTATTCTTTGATTTTTTTTCAAAAACTCTTTTCAATAATGTTGTTAAATTAATCCCATGATTTTTAAGGACATTTTTAACCATGTATAACTTTTTAAAATATGGTTTGAAAGGAATCTTTTTTTCGTTTTATGAATGAGGTACCTTTTGTTCTTTTTACAAGTGTGAAAGAAATGTTTTTTAACGTATATGGAATGAACACGATTTCATTACACAATGACCAATAAATAATTTGAGTAATCATTTAAAATTTTACAAATTTATTTTTAAATAATATTTTTCATTATAATTAGGGAAATATTTTATATTTAAAAAAAATGGTACTTTCCTCATTAAAATTTCCAATGATTTTTTAATGAATTTTCATATATGTTAATGAACTTTGTTGTATCTTATTCTCATGATATACTCTAATGATACAATATAAATTATTTCTATCGATTTTTTGTGACCAGTTTGATCAGAATGAACTATTTCTATACCATTCACCATAGTATTATTAATGGTTTATGATTATGAATGTTGGTTGGGGAAAATATTAACATTTTTCATGATAGTTTTTTTTAAATATGAATATTTAAATTGATTATATATAGCCCATTTAATATGTAGGATTAATTTTATTTATTACATGATGGGTAGGGCCGGAAATTATATATCCCATCATTTCATTGGTAGGTATCAAGAGACAAACTATTTTGGATTTTGTCCAAGGCCTTACCCATTTATATAATATGTATTGGAATGATGCCTGGACAGTATGTATAATATGTCTTGAAATGATCCATTGATGATTTGTTTTAGATTTTTGGTATTATTCAATCCATTATTATGAAATCAAATATTTATGTCTATGTCATTATTTTAATAGTTTACATATTAATGGATAAGTTTTTAGCTCATGTGATTATTAAATGGAATCATTTGATTATCATTTATTTAATTCCAAATTATTATTTCAATATTTATATTTTTATGTATTCATAACATTTTTATGAATCTAATATAACCCATTTATTATGTTTATTTTTTCCAGGATACTAGTAAGAGTTTTATGACCGATATGCAAGGATATACTAAAGGGGATAACGGTTCACTCAAGGAAAATACTATATTCTATTTTATTCTTCCACATTTCATGTAAAATTCAAGTATGTATCTAGTTTTACAACTCTAATAAATTATTTTCACATCCTGGATGTGATCTCTTGTATCTAGTACCAATGTAATAAATTACCACTGACTCTAGGCTAATAGGGTTGGTGCCTTTATATAGTTTAATTCATTTTTCATCACCGAATTATATGAATGATTATAAAATTGTATAGAAATAATATATATGATTCTTATGAAATTATTAAAATTATATAAATGATTAAATATAGACCAAGGTTCAAGGACAAGAATGACCAAATCAAATCATGTATGATGAATGAAATAATGAATTCCTAGAATAATGATTTTAAGGATTAATTATTAACAAAGGTGTTATTAGAGATTCTAATTGAATAATATATGGAATGACTAGAATGAATATGGTTCTAGTGTAAATTTTTAATAAATATAAATTATTATATATGAGGTTAATAGCATGTATGAAAATTTTCAAGACATGAGGTATTGGTTTCCCACATCACTTTAATTTGAATGATACATTTTCTATATTCACCACTTGTATATTTTTTATGTAATATGTTATACTGATGAATTTATTTTATGATAATTTTAATTAATATTATTTTGATTTAAAAATCCATTTAGTTTTCTCTCTTTTATGAGGTTTTGATTCATAAAATACCAAATCTATAATGGTTCTCCATCTCAATATTTTTTCACTAAGAATTGTTTCATGTTATAACCCAATTTGTGTTTATATAGTTCATATACATACCATTTTATTTTTTATATCCATTATATATTTATATTTATTATATTTAATGTTATTTTTTAAGTTATTTATTTCATACTTTTTAGGATTCCAAAGTTACTAAGGCAATAAGGGTTTATGTTATAATATTAATTCTTTTCATGATTATCTATGTTAAAATTAAATTGTGGGATATTATATTATCATTATATTTTAAAATACATCTATTTCCTTAAAAAAAATTATTTCTAGTATTTTTATATATTTTTTCCATTTTTGATTTTTTGGTGATCAAAATACAAAAATGATGTTTTTATGAGAATTTGACCTTATTACTTTTCTTTTGGCCAAGATTGTCTCTCCTATATGTATTTGATGTTAAAAATGTTTTATGGAAGTTTTTATCTGTAGATAAATTTTATAGAAGGGATATTTTCACTGACATTGAATTTATTGAAAAATTATTAAAAGGAATATTTTTTAAAAAATTCCATATAACTCACTTTTTAACTTTTCTTTAAATGGTTAGGAATAATTCTTATTTCAATTATATAACATGAAAATACATTATCACCCTTATAACCATTATTTACTTTGAATGTACATTTAAAACTTTTCATGGTAATTTTTGAATAAAATAATTTTTTTTGAATTTTTAAAAAAAATTAGTTTTTAGATATACCAAATAAAAAGAATATTATCCCCTATTTTCAAGGAAATCATGAAATATTCTATTAAATATATTTTTTATGTATATCATCTCCCTAAGATTATTTTTATGATCCATTAGGGATATGTTCTCAGGATAAGAATCATGTTATTTATCTATATGTTTTATGATGATTATGTTTTAAGAATGTTTTTATGAAACCCTTTTGTTTCCACAGGTCAATTATGATATGATGAAATACTTATTGTTTTTATGAACCAATCCACTTTCTTTCCCTTTATGGATAATGATTATGTGATGATGAAATCATTATGAAATATATTACTTTTTTCATGGGTTATTATTTAATGAAATGATTAATGTATTTATGATTTCATTTCAAAAATATGTATGGTTTTCATTATATAATAGGTTATCCTGAAACAATATATCTATATAATGGTTTTGGTAAATAATTGTATCTTATTATATAAAACTATTAGGAAATGGGATTCAACCCAATCCACTCTAGGACTCTTTTTAGTATGATAGTCTTGGTAATGAGCCTTGTATAGGGAAATGATAGAATGGGAAGTGAACCCAATACACTAAGGGTCTTTGTCTACTATGATAGTCCTAGTTGTGATCCTTGACTAAGGAAATGATGGGAATAGGGAGTGAAACCAATCCAATATGGGACTCTGTCCAATATGATCGTATTGGTAGTGAGACTTGTGTAAGGAAATTATTTTCTATTATTATTCGTATGATAAAAACTTATTTATCGTGGTCAGGAAATGATCTCATGGAACGTGGCTGATTATTGATGATTCCAAACTCATATAACAAATGTATTTTTTTAATGAAAAAACCTTATAATATGGAACATAATTAATAATATTTGACTTATTAAGTATAAATTTCATATGTTATGAACAATATCGCATACTATTATTCTTATATTATACTTACATATTATTTTTTAAATGATATCTATTAGGATTACCCCAACTAAGTAACTAATATCACCCTTTATTTTGTTAAATTTCCCCAATTTGTAAACAATGATACTAAAAAATACATTACTAGAGGCATATCATTTGTAGAGAATTTTTCGGTATACTTTGAATTCTTCTTATGGAATAAGAATGTATAAATATGAAGGAAAAAATAACCATATGATGTGAATGTCTTGGGTTTTTTATGTACATGTTTTTTTATAAATCTAAAAAAATCTAAACCTAAATGGTCTTGGGAATGTATGTGAATCAATATTGGAAATATATATTTTAATTATGGATCATTAAAGTTGGGTCACTTCTGTTGGTATCGAAGGTAGTGCGTAGAAAAATAATTATCACCAGATTCAGGTGTAAGGGTTTCGAGTTGTCTCAACTGATATCAGATTAGGGTTTAGATAAATTTCATAGTTATAAAGTTATAAGTTGAGGATAATTTAAGAGTTAAAGATACCATTATGAGTTGATAATTTTAATTATTTTCATAAGTTTAAAGAATGGATACCCATTGAAGGTTTTATGTGATGGTATTTTAAGGAGTTTGATAACATTTTAGGATATTTTATAGATGATTGAGTTACACATATCTCACAGGTTTAATATGTGATTTAGAATGAATTTAATTGGAAAATGGTTTATTAGTTACCTCATTTATAAGGAACACATAACCTTTTAAGGTTAATATATTCATTGAAAAAAATGTAATTATAGTTATTAGGCATAAAGGGGTTATCATATTTTAAGAATATATGTTTAGATTACCATGTAATTGAAAAGTGATTTGGTGACATAGTGATTAATGTGTTTTAGAGAATTTCACTATATTTTGGAATATTATATGTTTTAGTAAAAACGAATATCAGTTTTATGTATGGAACAATATTTTAGGAATAAATATTAAGTTTACTTGTGGAATTATATATATTTTGGTTGTTTTATGTTTATTTAGATTATTTTAGAAATTATTATTATATTTTGGAGAATATATGATAATGGTAAATACATTTTTTTATGTGACTTTATGAGTGATTAATGTTATTCAGGGATAAATATTAAGTTGATGATCAAATATTTATGTTTTTTGGTTTTTGAATTTGGTGAAACATATTATGGAATATTTTTATGGATAATTATTTATTAAATTATTTACCATAAACATTGGGTGTTTTTTTTGTGGATTTTGAGATTGATATAGTATTTAATCATATTTTATATGATACAAACTTTTTCTAACCATTTATTTGGGTTTTAATGGGTAAAAATATGAGGAATAATATTTCAAACTTTTTAGATCTTTTAATTCATTAAAAATAATTTTAGTACAAAAAATGAAATATTCACCATTTTTATTTATCATGTGACGTGAAACTAAGGTGGAAAACTACTTAAAACAAAAACTAGGAAAAAATTATGGGAACAAATCAAGTAAGTATATTCTCTCACATTATTTATCGTGTTGGTAAAACAATTCCCCAAACTCAAGTAAGAAGAAAATAAATCTATTAGGTCGTATGTGGAAAATATTTCACATCTATAAAGTGAGGGTTTAGGAAACTAGTTACCAAGTATTAGTTTTATAATAAAAAAATGGTTTAAAAAATATTTAAGACATGATAAGTTCCCTAGTTTAACATAAACATTTAAGTCCTCTTCAAAATGAAATGTAATAAATATTAATTAAAACTATTCCTTTCTAATTATTTATATTTATCATTCAATCCTTAGAATTGATTCTTAAAATTTTATAAACCTTTATCCCTCAAACATGAGATAAAAATTAAGAGGACACAATTTAATGAATGGGTAGATTACAAAAACCTTATTGTTTATAATTTATTTGTATTTTAAATAAATATTATATTTGACAGTGTTTTCCACATGCAAAAATTATCTTCAATAAACTATGATATATTATGGAATTTTTTTAAATGTGACTGTTATAACTAAAATGTTTGTTTGATGGGTATGAATAAAAGTAACCACATTATGAAATATATGTTTAAAATATTTATTTATTTAAAGTTATTCATTAGTTCCTAGGAAATACGCACTCAATATTTAATGATAATAATTAAATAACATAAGTTTAAGAATGGTATAGTTTTAAAAGGGTCATTTTTTTCTATAAAAATTGGGTTTCCATATATTTTTTTATTTTTATTTTAAAAGATATGTTTATGAATTATAGAATTTTTATTTTATGAATTGAAATTTATTTTTGGATTAATCAAATCAATTTATTATATATTTATTTTTTAGTATTTATCAGAAATTATTAATTTTTTTTAATAATGAAAAATATAGATTTTATAAATAATGTCCCTTTTATAACATTGTCATGATATAAGAATTAATTGAATGTTTTCACCCTAAATAAGATAAATACCCTAAGAGTGGGTAAGTCAGGGTATGAAAAATTAACAAAAACTTCCCCTTTGAATATTTCTTCATCGTTAAACGAAATACTCTTCTATCCCTTTCCCATATCAATATATGAACCTAAACGAAAACATATATCAGACACATCAATTTTACGTGGTTCACCCTCAATGGGATACATTCAAGGAGTATAAAATGATAATGTTATGATATACCAAATACACTAAGGCCCACTTCCAAAATATAATGTTTGGGCTATATCACTTCTAGGACCAAACTCACTACCTTTACAATGTTTAGGGTCACATCATTACATTCTCAAGGGTCAATCCCTAACTCACTTTCAATGGATCACTATCAGTGGAAAGGATCAAATTCTTTCTCTTCTTTTTTTCACTAAACAAGAAAGGATCCACATATAGTTTATGGACATGTAGGTCCCTTCATTATAAATAATGAATGAATCCTTAATTTTAGGTAAATGATATTTTAAAATTCATTCTGGGATGCCTTTTCACTTTTGTGTAAACACTTGGATTCAATACTTCCACTTTTTAGACAATTGGAATGACATTATATTATCTATAGAAAAAGTAATTATATATTATTTGTAGATATTTTCAAGAGATGCTACGTCTTATATCCAATAACTTGATTGTAGTAGTGAATAATATTCTTTGATACTTATTTTTGAATATTGCAAATCTTCCATGACATTCTTGTTCTTCTCCATAATTCAGATACGAAAATGATGATTATTCATTGGTAAATGTTGGTACATATATCCATGCACAAGATTATTGTTTGATAACCCTATGTGAGACCTTGGGGAATAACAAATTTCATGGGATCCTAGCATGCATCCCCTTGCTCGAGATCCTACTATGAGACCATGACATAAGACCCTAGAATGAGTCCCTGGCATGAGACCTTGGAATAAGACCATGGTATGAGATCATGGAAGGAATCCATTTCGTGAGTCTATTTTCTCATTGAGCACATGTTCTTGGGGTGAGACCACTTTTGTGCTTTGCATGAGTCCCAGGCACGAGACCACTTTTGCAATATGTGCATGATCTAAGTGTGAGTCAAATTTTGTGAGTCAAAAATCTCACTTTACATAAGACCCTATTTAGATCATTCCCAAAACTTATGTGATTTCAATTGCGTATACTCCCCCATGAGATCTCTCAAAAAATATCATTTTCAAGTTCTATCCACAAACATTCTACTTAGGCGCTTGCATCAGATAAATATTTTTAAAAAAACATGATCAATTTTTAAGGATCAGTGAGGGGGTATTTATAGGTATAAACCCACTACTTTAACAAAAAAATTCATGAAAACCATCTGTTACACCACCTCCACACTCTCACTCCACGATCCCCCATCACGAGATCAAAGGTTTGTCTTGGGATGGTCAATGATGTAGTCTTCTAGTTATTTATGTGACCCATCACGGGTTCCAAATACAATTATGAGAGATGCACCATATCTCATTACGTGATCCAAAGAATATCAGGGGCTTCATGAGATCTCATCAGGAGATCCTTTGAAAATTACACTTTGTCATCCTAAGCTTCTAAGATCTCAAATGACCCTGAGATACCTCTATAATTTCTATATTTTTCCTTATCCTCCCAGGATTTCATGAGATCAAAAATCTCAGGCCCCATGAGATCATCTTAGAACTCGCGCTCTATGAGAATAGTTTAGAACTCACACTATGTGAGATCAGATCATCACTCATTCTCTACGAGATCATCTCATCACTCGTGCTCTGTGAGTTCATTTTAGCATTCATATATTACATGAGATCAAACAATTTCTCATTCCATGATATTAGACATTCATTCCTTCACAAGATCAAATATCCATGCTAACTCTTCATACCTTCATTGAAAAATCGCCTTCATCAACAACCTCAAACTATGCCAAAAAACAAAATCAACACCAAATCACCATTATGAGGGATTTTTTCCTAACAATCTCCCTTTTTTGAATTTTTGAAAACTATTGACATTTTGATACCAAATTAGATCTTCTTCCATATTCTTTCCAAAATTAACTTCTTATGATTCCAATAGAAATCATATATTTAATCAAACCACACTCTATGCCCACATGATCCATGCTTACCAGGAGAAACAGGAGCATTATGAAATGTTCATTAATGAAACATTTCATTACAAAACAACTAAACTAATTTCATCATGAAACTCATCTCTCATGATATATATCCTTTGATTGATCATCTTTAGTATCGTATAATTTAAAAAACCCCTACTTTGTTGATCCACCTATCAACTTCTGCACATGTCTTAACTAATATATTTTCTTCTTTTATAGACAAAATTTATCCCCCTTTGTCAATGAACCCAAATGTCACTTTGTTAAGGTCTGAACTAGGTAAAGAACACATATCAACATATTATGGAAATACACGACATACCTCGAGGAGTGGGGGTTCCAATTCTATACTTTTTCAATTATAAAGAGTCGACTAAAATCCAAGAGCACATTGATGCTGTTCAAAATATTATTTAGGTAAGTCCTTTGTTAGAATGTTTGTAACCTATAGTTATTGAATTGACAAACTAAAACTTAACAAGTCCGTGATCCACCTTATCCATGATAAAATGATTCTTAATTTCAATGTGCTGTGTCCTCAAGTAATGGAATAGATTTTTTATCAAATTTATAGGAACTGAATTGTTGTAATGGATTCCAATCAGAGACATCACTAAACCTCCCATATCATCATGTTGCTGCTTCATCCATAAAAAATGTGTGCAAGATTGAGGGGCTAAAATATATTCATCTTCTTTGGTGATCAATGAAATGAAGTATTGTTTATTACATTGCTAAGAAATACAGAAAACATAATGATAGAATTCACCACCAGATGTTCATTTTTCATTTTATATTGAACCGTCCTAAATTGAAACTTAATATACCAGTATATCTTTCTGATATTTTTTATTATATAGAAAACCAAAATCCACCATCCCCTTGATATATCAAAGTGTTATTTTTTACTGAAAGTAAGTGGATTTATTAAGGATTTCTTTGATACCATGATGCATATAATGTGGAGAAAACAATATCAGGTATTATTTCTACCAAGTATAATAGAATTCCAATGATTTTACTATATTCTATGACACAAACAACATTTCCTTAATCATCCCATGATAGTTTCATCTAGGAAGCCACTAGAGTCATCATATCCTTACAGTTTTCCACTCCAATTTTTTTCAAAACCACTAAAGAATATTTATATTGAGAAATGAATGTTCCATTATTTCATTGGGTCACCTGTACACAATGTAAAAAGTCCAATTCACCAATCATTGAAATTTGGAACTCATTTTTCATGAATTTTGAGAACTGATTACACTACACTTCATCTGATCCAAAAAAATATTATGTCATCGATATATACTAGAACCATCATCCTTTGATTGCAATCATTTTTTATAAATTGTTTTTAATAAAATCTACTATGATAAAAAGTAAACTTATTAAATAATAGATATATTCTTGAATATCATGCTCTTGTTACATGCTTCAACCCATATGGCACCTTATTCAACTAAAAAAATATATTCTCATTTTTATGAATGTGAAAAACATCTAGATTCTCATTATAAAATTCTTATTAGAGATCCCCATTAAGAAATGATAACATTCCATTCATATAGAAAACTTTAACCCTTATTTACACTACTATGGAAAAGAATAATTAAATTTTCCCTAACCATGCAATAAGTGAAAATGCTTCATCAACATCAATACCCTCTATCTTTGAGTACACTTCGCACACTAGTTGTTACTTTTTTCAAATCATAGCATCATATTTATTCATTTTATTGTGAAATAACCATTTAGTCCTATAAAAATTCTTATCTATTGGTCTCAATGTAATATCCCAGGTTTGATTATCTTTAATTTGGTCAAGCTCATCATTTATATAATGAACCCATTTGTCATCTCTAGATGCTTCCTCAAAACATTTAGGCTCTACCTATGATAAAAAATGATGATTGTTGTAGAGTATTCATCATCCTTATCTGCACTGGTGTTATCAGACCACTGATTATGTTATGTATATCAAATTGCGTTCTCCTCTATGATCATTGTGTAGTTAATCATTTATTCTATTCCTCTTCATTATTTGAATATTATTCTGAATTAGCCTCTAGAAATGGAATATCCTATGATCTTCTTATCTCTTAATCACTATCCTCCTAACACTAATCATATAGTTTCTTAAGATTATTTTTATTCTATGTGATAGTTATATCATTTCATTAAAATACCTTTCCCATATAATTATGAAAGAATTTATATAATTTTATTTTCTTTTAGAAAACAATAAATATCATTTAATCTCTATAGGATTCAAACAACCTATGTTTCTCATTATTGAGAAAGACAATCTTACTTATAAATAATAAAAATTACTTCAACATTAGATTATTTCCATATCATTCACATATGGAGTACTCTCTTCTTCTGGAAATAATAATGCTATATTTTATGTATAGACTAATGTCATCAAAGCTTATTTCCAAAATTTCTTTGGACGGTCTTTCTCAATGATCATTATTTTAGTAATGTTGTTGATAATTCAATTTCTTCTCCTAACTACTTCATTCTATAGTGGATTTCATACTGCTAATATTTGGGTCCTTATCCCATATTATTTGAGATAATCCTCCTCTTTCCTATATGTGAACTCTTTTCCCTAATCTATTCAGATCTTCTAGTTTTTTTACCTATCATATTCTCAACTTCCCTTCGATAAGTTATTAAGAAACATAACATCTTATACTTGTGAGTGATGATTAAAACCCATGCCATTATCCTAAAATCATCAATTAAGAGAACATAGTATCAACTCCAATCAATAAAACCTGGTGAAATAGGTCCGCCCACATCAATATTCACGAACTCAAGAACTTTTGTTGACATTTTAAATTTTTCATTATATGTATTTTGAATGATCTTCACTTATTGAAAAGTATCACACGTATGAATAAGGTCACATGATAATCTAGGGAGGTCCCTAGAAAAATCACATTTCACTAGATATTTCATGGATGGTTGGCTCATGTTACCAGGATGTTTATTTCATTACTTGTTTTCTTCCTCATTGTACAGAAAGCATATATTTTCTTCTCTACTCACTAGGTTGATATTACCTATTGTACTCTTTCCTCGTAGAACATATGCACCATATTTTTTCTTTGATGAAGCAAAATTTATTTGAAAAGTTTATATAATGTCTTGAATCACATAATTTACTGACACTTAGTAAGTTGTGACTGATACCATCAACGACCAAGAAATCTTCACATCTCATGACTCTTATAATTACCCATACTTTACATACATAAATATTACTTAAAAATTGAATAATATACATTACCAAATATAACAAATCCATGATCATAATATATATGTATAATGTATTCAGAAACTGGGAAACAAAAATAACTAGTTTATAAGATATCTATATTGTCTCCTTTTTATTCCTTCATAACCGGACACCTTTTGACATATATTACATAATAATCTTCTTTAGAACCTGGGGAAAATAAACATAAGAATTATTGAGATAAAATTCTCAGTAAGGGTAAACATGGGAGATATCAATCATATCATAATCATAAGACATAAGAACATAACATTTCAAAATCTTATCCTGTATATAAATGATCATGATATCATGCCATGGGATATATCATAAATGTTCATAAAAATCAACGAACGTAATCCCAAAATTCATAAAAAAGGAAGTAAATTTTATGGAATACACATAAGTATAGAAAATAATTTCATATTAGTCAAGACTCATTTCTAAGACCATCATATTGGAAAAATTCCTCTACTGAACCGAGTCCACTCTTCATTCTAACTATGTATTACTGAACTAGATTTACTTTCTATTACATCCCTATATTACCAAACCAAATTTACATTCTATTATATTCCTTTCTATATCGTGAGATATAAATCTTAAACCAATGAATTGGAGGGATATGAAATCATTCTTACATGTTACACAAAAACATAAATCATTCATCATAGAATAACCTAATGAATAAAATGGGTTTCTTAAACATCATTCCATCACAACATAATCCATGTAAAATAAATGGATTTAAAAAATATAATTCCGTAAAAAACATAGTAAATCCATATGAATAATAGGTATACAATACTTGATACATAAAATTATTAAATATTTCCATCTTAGATGGAATATAATTTTGATTAAACACATGAAATTAATTTTGGAGTAAGTATACTTTCTTCTTCAAAAACATTTTCATTTCTCAAAATGCCACACACTTTTAAAATAAATTTTTTTATTTGAAAATAAACTTGAAATATTTTAATGAATGATTAATGAAAATATGTTTTTATGAAAATATAAAACCGTATCATTCCATATAGGTTTAATGAAAATATTCTGCTCGTACTTTTTTTGGATAAGTCAAAAAGTACTTCGTATCGAAAAATGACACAAGATTCATTTCATAACATTTTATAAAAAACAACCAATTGGGTAAAATTTAATTTAAAAAACTATATAAGGATACAAATAAAATTTTGGAATTAATATTAATGAAAAATGTAAAAGGATAGTAAATATAGTCTATTATATATTTATCTATAAATTATCTCAGATATTAATGAGATTTCCAAATTATCCTTTACCTTATGTATGGGTTCTATCGTATTTGTCTAAAGATCATATATAAGGGATAAAAATAATGTTATTAACTTATTCTAGAATCATATGCACTTTTAAAATATCATAAGTGATTTTATTATTACATGTTTTTTAGTAACATTATTTCTCATCCATCGGGTATTAACTAGTTTTTTTTCTTACACATGTTTCTTCAGATAATTTCTTGTTCCTATTATTAGATTATAGTTATATCATTTACATAATGATATTAATATAATATATATCATATTATTTCATTCAATACGTTTATACAGTCATGATTTAATAGTTACCATTTATAGTGAATCACATCACATTGTGGAGAGGGTAGCCGTACGTACGCATGAGCGACGATATCATTCCGATAATTATGAAATGGTATAGAGGTTGGTGGTATATATTTTGTTCTAGAATCCATATCATGTTAAAATAATGATATATAATTATTTTTCCATTATTTTACACATCTATGTAAGATGGAGGGTAAAAAAACAGATTACACCATGGGGTGGAGATGATAAGTCATACGTACGCAGACGTGGTGATTTCATTTTTTGTAGGATAGATATAAGGTGGAATATAGTTGTTCAATAATTATAATAATATCTATGTATATAATTTATACTATATTTATTAATTTATATTGTAAAAAAATCATGAAGAGGAAGTATAAGAAGAAATATTTTTTAATGAATCAGTAGGGATGATTACCCCTTCTTCGACGTGCTCCCTATAGATATCTTCTTAAAGGAACTAGAGTTGGTATTTTGAGAAGACAAGAAACCCTATAATTTTACTAGGTAATTTTATAAGGAAAAATTTCAGTGGATTTCTATGCTTGAATGATCAATGTGAAGTGAAGAGGTGAGGGATAAGGTTCCCTTTTATAATTGTTGTGATGGTTACTTTTGGGATCTCCAAAACATCAAAATTATAATAACACAAAACCCCATACAAAATCCTCAAAAATGTCCCAATTTAAATCATGATATGATATAGGGTTTTAAAATCATCAAAAAATATATTTTAGACAAGTTTTTACATCAACATTATGCTTATCATTTTACATAACACTTAGTTATTCTATTTATGTTTTAACTATGGAAAAAAATTTCAAAATTTAAGGGGTGAAATATTTACTTATATGGGTCATTTAGACTATAAATAAATATAATGGAAGGTATTATACAATATAATAATAATTAAATATTTTTTAAAAATGTTTTATTATTTTTAAATTATATAATAAAACATTGTGTTGATAAACAATCAATAGCGTCAATTTTGACACGATTCAATTATTTGATTTTTAAAATATCAATATAACATGTAAACTTCAAAAAAATTATTATATTATATTAACAATAGGTCAAGGTCACCTATGAAATTAATTTGGAATATTAATTATCCCAAAATATATTTATTTTAATATATTTAATAACGTTTATTTGATATTTCCCTTAATAAAATAACTACTATAACAGTTTTGTGTAATTATTTAATATAGTTATTTGTTGAATAAAAATAAATTTTTTTTTTGACAAAGATAAATACTATATATTTCGTAATTATACTTATAGTAGTATATATATATTGAAAAATGATACATTAAAAATTTTATATCTCACGACCCGACCCTACCCGGGCTCGAGCCGCAACTACCCCAAGCCCGCCTCCATAGGCTAGGGGCTGGCGACTAGCGCCGAAGGCACAAAAACTCAGGGAGGCCTTTGAATATGTACCTGTACACACACACACGCCTCCCACTCAATGAAAAAGTGCACAGTAAAAAAAAGCCACGTAAAGTAAAGGGAAACTACTAAAAATAACCCAAAAATGTGCATCGACCTCTAAACAGTACAAAGCAAGTGCTGAAGGTAACTGAAAAAGAAAAGGTCCCAACCAGAAAAGGTGCCAAAACCCGGAAACATGTAAACAAATGGAAAACAGCTGGAAGGGTCCCCCACCTGGAACCCGACTCTGACCACCGTACGCAGTCCAAGCTCCCAAACTCCTAAGCTTCACTAAAGTCACGACCAACTTGTCCGTCGTCTGCAAGGGCACACCATGTGTGGGAAAATACCAAGCAGGGGTGAGTAAAAATACTTAGTAGGATACCCCGAATGCTCGAGGGAGAAACAAAGGAGGTACCGAAGGGTGAGCAGTAGATCGAACAGGGAAAAGTGAAGGAGTACAACCGAGAGTGAAGTAAGAGTACAACAAGGGGGTGTAGTAGAGTAACAGTAGAGAGTCTATCTCAACCCAACAAGAGGAAAGAAGGTAGACTAGTCCAGACATAAGGAGCCAGAAATGGTAAGAAGACGAACTTCCCGTCGAGTATTCGCTACCTATAGCAGGAGAGTAGACTCATCCAACCACGAGAAGATAGACATGGAAAGCACATGGTATACCCCGCACATCATTACCTCTCCTGGGAGGAGAGTAACCAAATCCCAAGGACTGGGTACTGGAACAAGGTATACATATACATATGCTCTTTCAAGAAGCCCGAACAAGATTGCAAGGAGATATCCATCCCATAGCTCATCCCAAGAAAATGAGTCTCCAATAGTCCAAGAAGTAAACACCATCAATGCCCAGCATCCCACACGTCAGCCCCGAACTATAATTCAAGGGGCTCAAATCACCACACCTCTACACTATCCTCTTTGGGTGACACTGACTCACCAGCACGGTTTTAGGTCGCGTCACAGGGACACGTCTTGGTGGGGAAAGCATCCCTCGTACTTGAGAGTTCTAGGGGAATGACAAACCACACCTCGTCATTGCCATGCAGTCGAGAGGTCTCCTCAACGTCAACAGGCAACCCCCTGCCCAGCCCTGCTGGAGGGTAATCCCTGGAAGTCGATGGGTTCCCACTAGAGGGAGACCCGGCAAGAGTTGACGGATGCCACACTTCCAAGTCCCATAAAAGGGTAATCCACTAGTGGGCGACCCGACTAAATTCGTTGACGAGCCCCGATGCCCAGTCTCGTAAAAGGGTACTCCACTAGAGGGAGGCTCAGAACCATCATTGCGGACCACTTCCCTGCCGAAATGGAGGTAAAACATGCATCGGGGGCCACTTCCCATCCCAACTGGAGGTAAACCCGGCATTGGGGACCACTTCCCAGCCCCGTTGGAGGTAAACCCAGAACCACTATGGACATCCCGACTAGATGGTACTGCTCGGTGAATACCGCTGTACTGGCCATCCCTGCTGGATGGCAACCCACTAGCCATCCATGCTAGATGGTACTGCTCTGGCCATCCCTGCCGGATGGTACCCCACTGGCCAGCCCTGCTGGAAACAACCTCTTGGCTAGCCCTTCTAGAAACAACCTCCCAGGTAGAGGATCGGTGCCCGTGTAATGTGTTGGTCACACTGAATCCAAAAGAACTCTACCAGGGAACACGAAGCGATGGGAGAAACTCCTCAGGCCTCTCAGGGCGATCACGCTCCAATCTGTTGAGTCACTGTCGAAGAGGACCGATACAAATCATCCCATAAAGTGGGGAAAACACCCACGTTGTATGAGCACACATAGTCGCAAACGATGCTGCAGTCTGATGAAAGGGGAACAGTACTGAAACCCCTCACTACTGAAGAAACATAGGAACCAAACCATCTCTGTTGGCCAAATGAGAACAGAACCGGGGAAAAACTCAACCCTACTGGTCAACAAACGAGAACATGACTAGGGGAAAACTCAACCCTTCTGGTCAACAAATGAGAACAAAGGGACCCTCTACGTCACGAGAGTTCAAAGGTACGCAAAGCAAAAAACAGAACGCACATGGGGTCCATACGACGTGTGGCCCCAAGTTAACCCCAACCAATCTCACAATCGTTCTTAGGTAAAAACATCTACATGTACCTCCCAGTGTTCTCCCATACTCCCAGAGTATGCCACGTCTCTAGCCCAAAGGCTAACAATCACACGACACCCATCATCAACATGAAGGAGTAAACTTAACAACTCCAACTTTCCACCTCAATAGCTGAGGCATGACCGACCACATATCTTCAAACATATACTTCACTCACCTAGGAGTGCACACGATCACACGCCAAGGGTCCGCTACAATCACAGTAGAGGAACCGCCACCAGGGCACCTTCATATTTCCACATTTAATAAGATCACGTAAGAGACTCCGCACAACCAAACAGATCGTACCATTGTAATCCTCGGGAAAAAACACGCGACATAGACTACCTATTCGTGTCAAATGGATATCCAATGGAAAAGTCACCAACACTGCTTTATGCCCGAACGACGTCTCGTGATCCCAAGCCTCATCCCCAAAAATAGTTTGGCGCATAACACCATTTTTATCCCCTAGGGAAAACACGTCAAAAGGACTGCTCACTTGAGTGGAATGGATATCCGGAGAAAAGGATGCATTCTGGCACAACACACACGAGCTGTGCTACGTGGGACCCGCATCCCGATCCCGAAGCACAATGAATGGATTGCACTGTTGTGATCCTCTCGAAAAAGTACACAAGTTTGACTAATCACTTGTCCGAAACGGACACTCGGTGATAATGCTGGAAATCAACGCCAACTCCAAAAACAGCCCCCATGGGGCCCGCACCATCATGCGGAATTAAAGCGGGAAGATTGATCCATTGCAATGCCCTCGAAAAAACACCCAACATCGACTACTCGCATGACCCAAATGGACGTCTGATGAACAAGTTGTAAAGCGCTGCACACAGCTCGAAAGACGGGTCATGGAGCCCATATCTCAACTCCTGTTTCGATTCCTGAAAACCATCTAGAAAAGTGAACCTCGATGTCAGGGTCTCAATGCCGCTGACGACGCTCAAAATGGATGTCGGATGTGTCTGCGCTTCCCAAAACAAGAATCCCCAGAAAAAAACGCCCAACCGCTTGACGGAGTGTCACACTTCTGAGGCCCCCGTCTCAAGGATTAAAATCACCCGAAACCATCTCAAAATATTCCTCTCATTCCAAGGCACGCACCGCTGTAGACGGATGGTGAAACCGACTCCTGGTTTATGATTTATTAAAATATAAATCATTTTACAATAATAATAATATATTATTATTATTATTATTATTACAACATTAGTTTTTTAATTTTTTATTTGATTTGATTTTTTTTTTGAATGCTTTTGGTCGTCTCTCCTGACCAGACCCGCCTTTCGCGTGTATTCCCTCCATGCGACCTGCGCCTTCCAGACGACCCCGCCGGAGATCCCACTGGCCGCGTTCTCGCTCAACTGGCCTCCTCCCCATGCTCGCTCGGCTGATGCCACCTCAGCCTGGACCCCCCTGCCACGCCGACAGCCAAAGCCCCCAGCTCACACTGCTGCTGTCTGTGCACTACTGTGAGCAGCGCCGACGACCTCACCAACGCCGTCGTCACCTCGGCCTGCCACGCCGCACCGCATGCCAGTGCTTGCCTCCACTGAAAACCCGAACCCCGACCGCTTTCCTGCCACACTCCCTACTCTCCTGGAGGACCCCCGTGACCAGCACCAACCAACCCCCCCCCCCCCCCCCCGCGGAAACTCTGGTTTTTCACCGAAAAACATTCCAAAACCCGCTCACCTTTGGCGAACATCTGTGATCACCTCAGAGCTCGGAATTTTGATCTGAAATAGGCGTCGGAAACCATATAAGATCTACTACGCATTTATGGGATTTTTTCAGAGACTCGACAAATATTCGACGCAAAATAAGAAATTCAAATAGGGATGTAGGAATTGAAATACGAGGCCAGAACCCTACCTCTTGGGCGTAGCCCGTCGCTTCGTGACGATCCGCCGGCCGCCCGCAACACCTTGGAATGGAGAGGCTGGAGGAGGAGAGGTCTGCCTTGGTTTCCTTCATATTCCAGAGAAATTAATCTAGGGGAGGAGGGGGTGAGTTACTGTTTAAATAAGAAAATTAATTAAAATTTTAATTAACTTATACCCCCAAATTTAACCCGCATTCGAAACCGTCGACGGGGTTGAGGTTAAGTATCTCCTAGGGTAAAAACCACCTCTCAAGCACAAAGGAGATCTCAGAATTTTAATCCAAGGTCCCGTTCAAAAGTTATTAAACTCGAGGCCCGAGGCCACCAAATTACAAAAACGCCGATGGGGCCATATTTCACAGACGACCTACACCCGTGAAAATTACACCCCTCTTAGGGTAAACTACACACTCCGAACTCAACTGTGACCTCGGTTTTCCAATCCAAGGCACGGTTTAAGAGATACCTAAGTTTAACCATTAAACGAATAAATTAATTATTTTAATTATCCGTTTAATGTTCCGATAGCGAGCGAGAGGGCCAAACGCCCTGTGCCGACATGTTTTATGTCTTTCCTAGGGTAAAAATCTCATTCCGGACCCATCCGTGCACTCAGATATCTGATCCGAAACTCCGTTTAGGATTTACCCCATTTATTTGGCATGCCCAGTGTGAATTCACTGAAAATTTAATTTTGACCACACCGGGGCTCGGAATCGCATGTCATCTAAAGGCACTGCTCTGGAATAATATCAAGAATATTCTAAAGTCTTTTATAGCAAAAAACTGGGTTCTTACATCATTCCCTCTTTCAATATTTTCGTCCCCGAAAAGCAAAACCAGGGAACAACTGAGGGTACTAAGCCCGCATCTGGCTCTCTCGTACCTAGAAGAACTCTTGCACAGTCTCACGTCACCATACACAGACCAAAGGATTTGATCTATTCACACGAGGTCTACCCTTCCCGATGACGTGCATAGGAGCATGCACACTTCTTCTCGGGTGAGTCACATGAGAAAAATCATGCACCCAACCCAGCCTTCACGGTTAGGGCAAGGTGGTAGGGGACCTCACCATCCCTTCACACGTTCTCAAACAGTTCGAAGGACCTCGAGGGTAGCTCACCTCCCCGATCAAACCACTACGTCATACGTCACAACTGGAATCATCGCCCACACCTAGAACAAGGCCCGGTGATTCCCTCCTTCAGAATATCCATATGGTGAAACACCCAAGGATATCTGGTCATTCAAGATTTCACAGTCTATGTACCACAACCAAGACCCTCTTACATGCTTGGAAGCGTAGGATTCAACACCATCAACTAAAGCGAAAGGTCCTACGCCTTTTACCTTACCAAAACATGGTTATACCGACACCCCGCGCCACCCTGGTGACAAATCAAACAAGGTGCAGGGAGAAAATCATTTCATACACAGAGTCTAACAATTTTACTACAAAAAGTAGAAGAGCTGTAGAGTGTACCTATTATCACCTCATGCTCTGTAGGATCGTAGACATCCAAACCTCGCGGATGTCTGCGGTCCCAACTATCTGCTCCCGGAGCCTGACGTGGACTGCCTAGTGGTGATGGGAAAACCTCGTAAGGTCATCCTTCACTTCCATCTCCTCTTTCTCTTCTACTAACACCACCTATCTGGGTACTACTCCAATCATGGTGTTGCCTCCATCGTGGTGGTGCACCTACTGCCTGCCCAATATTCTCAACGTGCTTGGTCAGGCAGTCCTGTGCAAAGTTACCTCGACCATCACAAGCATAGCACCAGCGCTCTCTAGGATGCACTGGTGCCCTCTGGCGCCACAGCGGTGTACGACCACCCCTCTGAGTCCAGTTTTCAGAAATCCACCTATGTCGAGGTTCTGCTTTTCAACGCCCTCTAGTTGCGACAAACATCTCTGCTCCAATATGCCTGCTACCACCACCGACTCTAGAACATGACAGGAAGCTCTCTATCACCAGCCCCTACCCTAGCACCCCGACATATGTGGAAATTCCCAAGGGTACTATAACAGCACGAATCTCTCGGCGGAGACCCTGCTCAAACTTTTGTGCTCAGATGTTGTCGTCATGAACTAAGTCCAGGTAAAAGCGTGCACGGTCTGCGAAACTAGCCGCGTACTCGGCCACCGTCATCCCACCCTGCTGAAACTGAAGGAACTCCTAAATCTAAACGGAGCGCAAGTAGGAGGGGAAAACTACTCATGAAACAATAAATAAAAGTCTCCCCATGAAAGCGAATACTCATCAAGAAACAGAGTCACCAGACTCCACCAACGCCAAGCTGCCTCGCGAAAAAGGCTGGAGGCCAAAGCCACGATAAGATCTACCGGCATCTGCACAAGCCCAAAAAGGCAAACCACTATCTTTATCCAAACCTCTGCTGCCTGAGGGTCTGGCTTACCACTAAACCTCATCGGTCTCTACCGCTGGAACTCGCAGAGTGCGCTCAAGCTCAGTCTGCTCTGCTGAATCTATCTACTGCTCAACAGGTGGGGGTGCTTCCATTGGCCCACCCGGAGAAAGGGGCTCGCATGATGGGTCCTGGACTGAGGCATTATAGCTCACAAGGTCATCTTCATGAACCAAAGATGGTATCCTGGATGGCTATCTTTGCGAAGACATTCTGAATGGTACTAAGGAGTGCCACGGTTAGATGAGCATATATGTATATAACAGTAACACAATGGGGAGATGACTCAAGAAGGACAGTCCATGAATCAATCCTATGTGATGCACAAACAAATTTTCCCTGCAATGTGTGTCTCAGCATGCCGAGTCGACAATAGGGTTATCAAGGTCCTGGTGAATGGATACGTCGGCTGCCGCACCATCACTGGACTCCCTAGCCTGAGATCCGCTCTCGAGACACGTTAACACTGTTTCCCTAAATCCCAACCAATTCCTTTTTAGGGATGTCCACACAATTTCCCAAGGAACTAACCACCTCTGATACCACTTTGTTACGACCTGTCCATACCCGGACTTGAGCTACCACTTCCCAAGGCCCGCATCCATAGGCCAGGGGCTGGAAATCAGTGTCGAATGCACAAAAACATGGGTAGGCCTTTTCCTAAGTACCTGTACACACAAATGCATCCCTCTCAATGCAGAAGTGTAGAGTAAAAAAGAAAATCCAAGTAAAGTAAAGGGAAACTGCTATAAATAACCCACAAATGTGCATCGACCTCTGAATAGTACAAAGAAAGTGGTGAAGGTAAGTGAAAAAGAAATGGGGAAAACACGCCCCCAACTAGAAAAGGTGCCACAACCCGGCAACAGGTAAACAAAAGAAAAACAGCTTGAAGGGTCCCCCACCTGGAACCCGACTCCGACCACCGTACACGGTCCATGATCCCGAACTCCAAAGCTCCACTAAAGTCACGACCAACCTGTCCGTCATCTGCAAGGTCACACCAAGTGTGGGAAGAGCCCAGGCAGGGGTGAGTAAAAATACTCAGTAGGATACCCTGAAGGCTTAAGGGAGAAACAAAGGAGGTACTGAAGGGTGAGCAGTAGATCGAACAAGGAAAAGTAAGGAGTACAACCGAGGGAGAAGTAAGAGTACAACAAGGGGGTGTAGTAGAGTAACAATAGAGTGTCCAGCTCAACCCAACAAAAAGAAAGAAGGTAGACTCATCCGGATGCAAGGAGCTAGAAACGGAGAGAATATGAACTTCTCATCGAGACTTCGCTACCTATAGAAGGAGAGTAGACTCATCCAACCACGGGAAGCTAGTCAAGGAAAGCATGTGGCATACCCCACGCATCTTCGCCTCTCCTAGAAAGAGAGTAACCAAAACCCAAGGAGTGGGTACTGGAACAAGGTATACATATACATATGATCTTTCAAGAAGCCCGAACAAGATTGCAAGGGGATCTCCATCCCGTAGATCAGCCCAAGAAAGTGAGTTACCAACAGTCCCAGAAGTAAACACCATCGATGCCCAGCATCACGCACGTCAACCCCAAACTGTAATTCAAGGAGATTAAATCACTGCACCTCTACACTCTCCTCTTTGGGCGGCACTGACTCACCAGAACGGTTTTAGGTTGCGTCACAAGGACGCGTATTAGTGGGGAAAGTGTCCCTCATACTTGAGAGTTCTGGGGGAACATCAAACCACACCTTGTCACTGCCCCACAGTTGAGAGGTCTCCTCAAAGTCGATAGGCGACCCCCGGTCCCACCCCACTGGAGGGTAATCCGTGGAAGTCAATGGGTTCCCACTGGAGGGAGACCCAGAAAGAGTTGACGGGTGCCACACTGCACAGTCCCGTAAAAGGGTACCCCATTGGAGGGAGGCTCGGAACTGTCATTAGGGATAACTTCCCAGCCCAACTAGAGGTAAAACCAGCATCAGTGACCACTTCCCAACCCATCTGGAGGTAAACCCGGCATCGGGGACCACTTCCCAGCCCCACTAGAGGTAAACCTAGAACCACTCTGGCCATCCCGACTAGATGGTACTGCACGGTGAGCACCGCTGTACTGGCCATCCCTGTTGGATGGTAACCCACTGGCTATCCTTGCTGGATGGTACTGCTCTGGCCATCTCTGCTGGATGGTACCCCACTGGCCAGCCCTGCTGGAAACAACCTCCTGGCCAGCCCTGCTAGAAACAACCTCCCGGGTAGAGGATTGGTGCCTGCGTAAGGTGTCAGTCACACCGAATCCACAAGAACTCTACCAGGGAACACGAATGGATGGGAGAAACTCCTCGGTCCCCTCAGGACGATCATGCTTCATTCTGCTAAATCACTGTCGAAGCGGACCGAGACAACTCATCCCAGAAAGTGGGAAAAACACCCACACTATACGAGAACATGTAGTCGCAAATGGTGTCGCAGTATGATGAAAGGGGAATGGTACTAAAACCCCTCACTGATGAAGAAACAGAGGAACCAAACCATCTCTGTTGGCCAAACGACAACAAAACCAGGGGAAAAATCAACCCTGCTGGTCAACAAATGAGAACAAGACCAGGGGAAAACTCAATCCTACTAGTCAACAAATGAGAACAAAGGGACCCTCTACGTCACGAGAGGTCAAAGGTACGAAAAGAAAAACACGACACGCACATGGGGTCCACATGACGTGTGGCCCCAAGTCAACCCCATCCAAGCACACAAACGTTCTCAGGTACAAACATCCACATGTACCTTCCAGCATTCTCGCATACTCCAAGAGTATACCACGTCTCCAGCACAAATGCTAACATGCACATAACACTCATCGTCAACGTGAAGGCATAAATTTAACAACTCCAACTTGAAACCTCAACAGCTGAGGCATGACCAACCATATCTCTTCAAACATATACTTCACTCACACATGAGTGCACGCGATCACACGCCAAGGGTCCGCTACAAACACAGTTGACGAACCACCACCGGGGAACCTTCATATTTCCACATTTAATAAGATCGTGTAAGAGACTCTGCACCACCAAACGGATCATACCGTTGTAATCCCCGCAGAAAAACACACAAGATAGACTACCTACTCGCCTCAAACGAATATCTGAAGGAAAAGTCACCAACACCGCTTTACGCCCAAACGACGTCCCGTGATCCCGAGCCTCGTCCCCGAAAATAGTCGGGCACATCACACCATTCCTATCCCCTTTGGAAGACACGTCAAAAAGACTTCTCACTTGAGTGGAATGGATATCCGGAGAAAATGATGCATTCCAGTGCACTGCACATGAGCGGTTCTACGTGGGACATGCATCCTAGTTTCAAAGCACAATGAACGAATCTCCCCATTGCGATCCTCTCAAAAAAGTACACAAGTTTGACTAATCACTTTTCTAAAATGGACACCCGGTGATAAAGCTGAAAATCACCGCCATCTCCAAAAATGGCCCCCGTGGGGCCCGCACTATCATGCGGAATTAAAGTGGGCGGATTGCACCATTGCAATGCCCTCAACAAAACACCCAACATCGACTACTCACACACCCCGAATGGACGTCCGATGAAAAAGTTGTAAAGCGTTGCACGCAGCTTGAATGACGGGTTGTGAAGCCCACATCTCAACTCTAGCTTCGATGCATGAAAACCCTCGGGAAAAATCCTCCTCGACGCCAAGGTCTCAATGCCACTGACGGTGCTCAAAACGTACGTCGGATGTGTCCACGCCGCCCAAAACAAGAATCCCCAGAAAAAATGCCCAACCACTTGATGGCGTGTCGTGCTTCGAAGGCCCCCGTATCAGGGATTAAAATCACCCAAAACTATCTCAAAGTATTCATCTCATTCTGAGGCACGCGCCACCGTAGATGGCTCGCGAAACCGACTCCCGGTTTATGATTTATTAAAATATAAATCATTTTATAATAATAATAATAATAATATATTATTATTATTATTACCTTATTTTTTTATTCTTTTTATTATTTTCTTTTTTTTACTATGTTCGGTCGTCTCTCCCGATCAGACCCGCCTTTCGCCAGTCTTCCCTCCCCGCGACCTGCGTGTGCCAGACAACCCCGCCGGAGATCCCGTCGGCTGTGCTCCCGCTCAACCTGCCACCTCCCCCTGCTCACTCGTCCGCCGCCGCCTCAGCCTGGAGCCCCCTGCTGCGCCGATAGCCGAAGCCCCCAGCTCACCCTGCCGCTGTCCGCGTGCTGCTCCGAGCCGCGCAGACAACCTCACCGACACCGGCCTCGCCTCGGCCTGTCGCGCCTCTCCGCTTTCCAGCGCTTGCCTCCGCTGAAACCCAAACCCCGATCGCTCACCTGCCGTGCTCCCTGCTCGCCCGGAGGACCCCAGTGACCGGCACTGACCATAACCCCCTGGAAACTCTGGTTTTTGGATGGAAAACATTCCAAAACCCAATCAACTTCGGCGGACATCTGTGATCACCTCGGAGCTCTGAATATCGATCCAAAATAGGCTTCGAAAACCATATTAGATCTAATACATGTTTATGGTATTTTTTTGAAGACACAACAGATATTCGATGAAAAATAACCAATTCAAAGATGGATGTAGGAATTGAAATATGAGGCAAGAACCGTACCTCTTGGGTGTAGCCCGTCGCTTCACGACGATCCGCCGGCCACCCGCAACACCTTGGAGAGGAGAGGATGGAGGAGGAGAGGTCTTCCTTGGTTGCCTACATCCGCCAGAGAAATGAATCCAGGGGAGGAGGGGGTGAGTTAGTGTTTAAATAATAAAATTAATTAAAATTTTAATTAACTTAAACCCCCAAATATAACCCGCATTCGAAACCATTGACGGGGTCAAGGTTAAGTCTCCCCTAAGGTAAAAACCACCTCCCGAGCACAACGGCGATCTCAGAATTTTAATCCGAGGCCCCGTTCGAAAGTTAATAAACTCGAGGCCTGAGGCCACCTAATTATGAAAATGCCCCTCGGGCCATATTTCACAGATGGTCCGTGCCCGCGAAAATTACACCCCTCCTAGGGTAAACGGCATGCTCAGAACTAAACGGTGCCCGAGATTTTCTAATCCGAGCCACCGTTTAAGAGATACCTATGTTTAACCATTAAACGAATAAATTAATTAATTTAATTATCCTTTTAACGTTCTGATAGTGAGCGAGGGGCCCAAACGCCCCTCTCTGACATGTTTTATGTCGTTCTTAGGGTAAACATACCATTCCGGACCCATCCATGCACTCAGATTTTTGATCTGAAACTCTGTTTAGGAGTTATTTTATTTATTTGGCGTGCCCAGTGTGAACACACCGAAAATTTAATTCCGGCCACATCGGGGCTCAGAATCGCACGCAGTCTAAAGGCGCTACTCTGGAATAATATCAAGAATATTCCAAAGTCTTTTATAGCCAAAAACTGGGTTCTTACATTTTATTTATTAAAACCTTATTGTGACAACTTTAACAACTCTTTAAATAAAATATTATATGTGTACTAATCTTTTACATATGGCTGAAAATGGAAAATAACTCTACCATTAGATGACTATGGTATATATACACTCTAAAAATAATATTTGGTCAAGTTTTTTAGTCTTTTAATGGTTATTATAATTCTAATAAAAATTATTTTATTGATTTGCCATCAATTAAATATTCTATGAATCATCAATGTGTAAGTCTTTAATGTAATTATTTATTTTATAAAAATAAGAAATAAATTACCATGAAAAATAAAAAAAAAATTCATTCAAATGAGTATTTATAGTCTAATTTAGCTTCCCTATAACATTATTTTAAAAATTATTTAGTTATTAAAATTTGAGTAAGACAGATTTAACTTTTCTTTAAATAAAATACATTAAATGTTCTAATTTTATCCAAGTTGCTTTTAAAGGGTATAATTTAAACCCAAGGATGGTTTAAATCGAAAATAACTCATTAAATCATATTAGGACAAGTATTATGGTAATTTAATAATATTATTTTTTCCCTTAATTACCCAATTTACCCTTTTATTGAATACTGAAGTTACTATTCAAAGTACCCAAAAATTAAAGGAAGATATTTACATAATTTGTACCTAATGATTAAAAATATGGAATAAAATTTTCAAAATACAAATTATATAATATTAATTAATTTATTTAAAATTAATATCATTGTCGGAAAGAGAGAGTGGGTTTTAAAAGTTAATACATAACAAAAGATTGAAATCATTTTCCATCTGAATTCAATGTAAAATTAATGATAATGAAATAAATTATATTTAAGGAAAAAAAATATTATATTTATACTTTAAATAGATTCAATATTATAATTTAACTATATAAATTAATTTTATGAAAAAATATTTTTTTCATTTAATATTTAGTGTATTTATAATATTCCTGAAAACATAAAAGATATCAGAAAAATATCAAAAATTCACCCAAATTAAAATTTTTTTATCTCGATTCCAAATAATTTTTTTAATTTTGTTAGGTAGAATATATAAAAGTGTCAAAAACTATATCTAAAATGGATGAGCCATCAATAGATGAAAAAACTGTATGTTTTGAAAAATACTTCTTTTATCCTAAAAATTGAATTTCTTCTTATATCATGTCTACAAAACATATAAGGTGAAATTTCAACATTATATTGAATATGTTAAAAATATAATACATTAATAAAATCTATCAACAGTGATTATTTTATTTTATAAAATCACTTATTTTCATTTTAATAGTTTTTTAGATGATAGTTAATACTCTTCATAGCCGCCATTATAATAAATAGGTTATAAGGTAACATAATAATATTTAGTTTCTCACATAAAATTGGTATCATGTGAAATGAATTATATCAAAATAACTGGAAATTTTATGTAACATAATACAAAAAAAGTGTTGTGTATACTGCAAGCTAAGCCAGTGTTGCGTATAGAGCAAACTTATCTGGGTGTAGCATACAACACAAAACATCAAAGAAATTAAAAAAAAACTCCATCTCTTAAAAAAATTTGGGGTGTTAAATCTCTTCCCCAAACTTTTCTTTTCATGAGGTAATAATTTTTAAGCCTTCATCATTACAAAATCTCATAATACCTTCCTTACCATATCTGATTCCTATCACTAGTTCATTATTTCTTATCATATGGGAGGTGGATCCATTATCAATGATCCATGTTATAGTGAAATAAGTTGCTTTGAAAGCAATTTCTGAAACCACTACATGTTCATCTATCTTCTTTCAATTCATGTTTTTTACATCATACATATTATAGATTGATAATCTTGATCTTACTTAGAGTATAATGGACCAAATTCATCATGTAGATCAATAAATTGATTTTTCATTTTCATCTCCTTTGATGATACATTTAGCTACTTCTTATGATAACATTCAATCTGGTTTGGAACATTCCTTTTCATTATTGATGATAAATATCCTTTCATGTGTCTTAATTCTCCACACTCAAAATAGTTTCAATTAAATGATATCCTATAATATTGAGATCTATATGGGTGCCTCTGTTAGTCTCATTCTCTTAGATACCTATTGGAAATGGAACATAAACTTTGTGAGTGTCCCATATTTCCAAAACAATAACATCTTTTGTATGGTGAATTTATTTCAGCCACTACTAATCTACCAGTTTTCCAATGGGGTTTCTATATATTATGATTCCAAATTGTAACCAAATCAATATTCAATATTAGAGTGGGTTCTTGTGGTCTGACTTCAACCATTACTGATTTCTATTTTTGATCAAGAACTATACTAGTAGTAACGTTCAGATATATCATTCTATTATCCTAAAATTTTGTTATCTGTTTCACTAGTGCTTTATGGTATACATTTACAGTTTCTACTGCCTTTGTGACCTACTTTGCTCGAGTCATTAGTTTCTAATGATCTTTAATTTTCTTTTACATGTTAAAAATATCATCCTTATTATTTTTAATGAGTTTTTCCTGATCTTTTTATATATTATTCCAACACTTGATCACCATTTGTTTCTTCAACTTTGAGATTGTAATCACCAATCATATCTAAGTTCTCTAGAATTGAGGAATTAATCTTCCCAATTTCATCTATCAGCTTAGACTTCTGTTCTTCATGCTCCTATATAAAGAGTTTGTCATCACGAACCACCCTATTGGATTTCTTTGTTTTGGTACTCAAAACATTTATATTTTCAAGTAAAGCTTATAATTAGATTTATAGGTCAACTCTTACATAAAATTATCATTATTCATTTTATCTTTCTTCCTTATTTTGGAAATTTCTGACAACTTCCACCATAGCCTTTGCTTCATGATACTTACAGTCCTCCAAATCTTCTACCTCAAATTTTTCTAAACGGTCATCTTCTTTTAAATGAATATTCTTCTTTTTGAATAATTTTTTCTTACCTTTCATGTAGCTTTAATAATTATTCTAGGTAATTTTGACTTCATCCTCATCATTGTATTGATAATTCTTAGGGAACCTCACAACAAGATGTCCATCCTTTTCACATTTAAATAATGCAATTGGAAGATCACCTTCAAACATTCCTTTCCCTATTCATAAATTTTATGAAAAGAATGACATGACTTCATTTTTATCCTCATCTTCTTTCCCATTTTCAGTAGTGATATTCTTCATGTCCTTGAATTCTACTGATTTAGATGTCCCCTTTTCAATAGACTCATTATCAACTTTTCTCATCTCATATGCCACAGGAGTACAATTCAAGCTATCAAATGTCAGCTTCTTTGGATATTTATCTTCTAAAACAGAAAAATTCCTTTTCAACCGAGCTGGAAGTATTCTCAAGATGCACATTCCAGTCTAATATGTTAAACAATTTCTCTATGAACACACATTTCTTAAAACAAACATTCACCCGATCAAATAATGAATCAAAAGACTCATTATTGAACATTATGAGATCCTCATGCTTGTTCTATAGAACCTGCAACTTTTATTCTCTGAATAGTGAGTTTCCCACATAAATATTTATTAACTTTTCCAACATAGAATTTTATTACTTACACAACATCACTTTCTTATAGATATAATTAGATAAGTCTCCCCTAAGGAACTGATTTCTTTTGGGTTAGTATCCAACTCCCTTTGTTTAGATTTGGATAAATAAAAATTTTTTATACTAGCTAAAATTCCATGAATCACTACAATAAAGACATCTATTTCTAAATATCAGTAGTAGTACTGCATCTGATTCTTCCATAATTTAAAATTGTTTCCTTCAATGATTGGAATCCCTTTGTGATTGACAACTTCAATTTATTTTTTTGAGAAAGAGCCCTATATTTTAAAACTTTAACTATAATAAAATTTATTATCACTACTAGGTTTAATACCATGAGGGGGGGGGGGTGAATAAGGTTTTGATTGATTAAAACAATTTTCCCTTAATATCTTGTTTCATCATCTGAAAAAACACTATTCCCTCCATTTTCTATAGCAATGTATGAGAATAAATGAAAACATGACTCGGACACAATAATTTTACTAGGTTCACCCTCACTAAGCTATGTACAAGGAGCATACAAAATTAATGTGCTGATGTACCAAATCCACCAAGTATCATTTCAACAACACAAGGTTTAAGATAGATCAATTCTATACCCATAATCACTACCATTATAATTTTGTGGTCCAATTAAGTGCTTTCCCAAGGTCCACTACCTAACATTATTTCTATGGATCACTATTGGTGGAAAGGATCACTTTCTTCAGATTCCTTTCTCACTGATCTATAAATTAACGACACATAGTTTATGTACATGGAGTTCCCTTCATTATCAATAATAAATTCATCTTCAATTTTAGGTAGATGATCTGTTGATGTTATTTCTAGATTGATCCTTTAATTCTATGAAAACACTTGTATGCAGTACTCACACTTACCAGACAACTAGAATGAACTTCTATTTGCTGTAGACAAAACAATTATCTCTAATTTGGAAATATCATCATGATATTCCAAGTCTTTCCTTCACTAGTATTGAATAAGATCATTCTGTAATTATTTTTGAATGGTATAAGTCCCCATGATCTAATTATAATTTAGAATTTATATATGACATTGATACTTATTCAAATGGAAATGTAGGTGTGTATCTTCATAAAAAATATTTAAGTGTGATGCCCTTATGTCAGACCTTGGAGAAAAACACCTTGCACTAGATGCTGGTGTGTAACACCTTGCATGAGATCCTGTCATGAGACCCTAGCATCAGACCATGGCATGGGATCCTGGAATGATCCCTGTCTGTGAGTCTGCTTTTTTGCTGAGTGCGAGTTCCTGGTGCAATACCACTTTCACACTTTGCATGAGTCCCTAGTGCGAGAATTATTCTGCACTTTTCACGTGATCCTGGCACGAGTCTACTTTCACGAGTATGCTTTTGTGATTTCACTTTTTCACATTGTGTAAGACCATGTTTAGATCATGAACAACAATTATTCTATGTCAATCGCATATAATCCTTCCTAATATCTCCTTGTGAACTTCTATTGAGATCTCTCTTCACGAACCTCTTTCTCATGCATTTTCTTCTGATAAATATTATAGTCAAAACATTGACAATGATTAAAAATGGGTAGGGGTATTTATAGGCATAAAACCACCACCCTAACTCCATGATTCATAGATAATCATCCATTCCACTGCTTCAACACTCGCTCTCCATGAGTCCCCATCAAGAGATCAAAAATCAATATTGTGTTTGTTAATGATGTTGTCTTTTAGTGCTCTGTGTGAACCATCTTGGGTTCCAAATACAGCTATGAGTGCTGCATGAGATCTCATCATGGGATCCATAGATAATCATGAATTTCATGAGATGTCCGCATGAAATCCTCTAACAATCAAATTTTTTCATCATTTACTTCACAAGATCTCAATATACCATGAGATACCTCCATCATTTCCAAATTTTTCTTTATCATCATGTTCTTTAATGAGATCAAACATCTCATGATACATAATATCATCTCATTACTCGCACTCCATGAGACCTATTCAACACTCATGCTCAGCAAGATCATTTTAGCACTCACACTCTGTGATGTCAGATTTGCAATTGTTCTCTCTGAGATCAATTCCATATTCAGGCTTTCCACGAGATCATTCATTCACACATTCTATGAGATCAAACATTCATACATTCATGAGATCAAACATCCATGCTAACTCTTTACACCTACATTGAAAACTATCCTTCTTTGACAACCTCAAACCTTGTTAAAAACACAATCAACCCAAAAGTAGCACTAGGAGTGATTTTTACTAAAAAAAGTTTACAAATTTTTTTAACCCAAGTATATATTTAATAAGTTATATAATGATTTTAAAAATTTAATGTTTAAATTATAAAACTATCTTTTACATTTTAGGAATCTCGTTGACATTTTTATTCAAATAAAATATATTTTTTACCTATATTTTAATCAATATTTCACAAGTATAATTTTTGTTTTAGTTTTTATTTAAAGAAAAATAAGTCTCCTTTTATTTAAAAAATTCATTAATTCAATTGGAAGTAAAATTTAATGTGATTTTGGAATCAAATCATTTCTTACACTTAAAACTGTCATTTTTCTAAAACTATGTTTTCATTAGGTTCTTCAATCTTATATTATAATAAGTTTTTACTTGTTCATGATATTTAATCATATAAAATAATTTCCATATATTTGTATAAGAATCATTTAATTGATTAATGAAGTCTATTTCATTTTTTGGTCATAATGAATAGTAATCATGGTAAAAGATTATTCCCTCAGTATGGGTAAAATGGGTTTATCAAGGTTAAAACTATGGTATAATGCCTCAAAATATCTTAAGAACTTCAATTTATTTCATTTTATGAGTTTTTTCTAAATAAAATTATTTTAAGTTATAAAATATGGAAATTTTGTATCATTTTATTTTGATATTAACCTTTATATTATTTTATATACAAAATTTTACTCTTTTTCTTTTAATATCTAGAATATTTTTTTATAAGAATAAAAAGATGTTATTAATGGTTATTTGGAAAATGAATATATATATTATTATTATATAATTTTAATTTTAATTTTTTAAAATGGTATAATTAGCTAAAACACTTGTGAATCAAGGACACAATGCTTGTTTGAGTGGGTGAAAAATCAAAGTAACTAGTTTAGAAATATTAAAAGTGATGTGTTTTGGATAAGTTCAATTACTTCATGATTTTTATTAATCAAAATAAAATCTATGTAATTTTTTAAATATTCATATTTAAGATCTATGGTAATATTGATGTCTTTAAATTCAAATTATATGAATAGTACCGGAAAGAAATTTAAAGATATTTCAAGTTAAACAATATGCAATTATTTTTTAAAAAAATAATAAAAATATTTTAATTTGTAAAATTAATGGGAAATAGTTTGTAATATAAACCATTGTCCTATTATTATCCAATTTCTGTTTTAGAGTGATATTATTAACCATTAAAGAATAAGTATTGTGTTACCAGAGTAAGGGTTTAAATGGTCAATGAGGGGTTAAACGAAAGTGATAAGAGTTTAAATAAAAAAATTATAAGTATTATTGGATGAATTTATTTTGATCCTATATAATCAAAATATATAAATTGAGTCAATTTTATCCAACTTTCCTTGAAAGAGTCATTATATTACTTTAATGTTTATAATAATTACAAATTTTTTATTCCCCTCACTTATAAAATGGAATCATATCTTTTATATTATTAACAAATAATTAAACAACATGGATTAAAAAATCCCATGAAATATATATTATAAACTTAAAGATACATTTTATGGGGATTCAAGTATTCTTAAAATACCAACACAATGGTTTTTAATAAAAGGTCCAATGGAGATTTCTAAAAAAAGTGGTAATTGTCATCACTGAATCCTTTTAAGTTTATTTATTCTTCTACCAACTGAAAATTTTAATTATCCACATTAATATATTTAAATTATTAAAATTATTTTTCTGAAATGTTTATATATTAATATAATAATTATTAACTATTTATCATGCACCCAACAGAAAGTGAAAATTTCATCATGTTTATATATGAAATTCCATCTCCGTGACCGATGTCTATTTTTTTTCATCACCACATATCATGGATTGTTATATAGGTAGATTTAATTCTTATATATGATTTTTATGAAATTATTATAATTATTTAAGGATAAAATATTTTCTATCTTCTAACCCTTTTATCTGTTGGAAGATGATAATATCACTCATGCGTACTTGTGGAATACCAATTCCACGAAGTGATGTGATTCATTTTTCATTTAAAATTAATATTGAGGTTTATAAGGATAAATTAAATGAATATATTTGATATATATTAAATAATTTTTATTCTATAAATTTGAATAATTATTTACCTCTATTTTATTTCATCCACCAAAAATGAAAAACATCACTCATGCGTACATGCAGACCACCACCTCCATGAGGTGATGTAATTAATTTTTCATCACGTCATTAGATAAATATTTATACAATTTTATTTAATTAATAAATTTTTTATCATATCATGATGAAGTTTCAATGACCCGAACCAGTAAACTAAAACATTCATGAAAAGTAGATCTTTGAACACCTAGAATGATGATTTTAAGAATGAATTATTTTTAAAAGAGTAATTAGAAATTATAATTGAATAATATTATGTTGGAAAAGTATGAATATGGTTATATTATAAATTTATAATATATCTAAATATATTATGCACAATTTTAAGATCATGTACAAAGAAATTTATAACCTGAGGAAACGATTTATCCTCCCACTTTTATTTCTGTGAGACATATATCATATTCACCACTTGTTTATTTTTCATAGTGTATATAAAACCCATAAATGCATTTGTTTTGATGATTTAAATAAACAATATATATATTTTAAAATCCACATATGGGTCTCCCTTTAATGAGGTTTTGATTCTGAGAATACCAATTATATAAGGGTCATTCATCTCAATATTGTTTTATTGAGACATGTTTCATGTTATACAACTATTTTGGTTTATATTGTGCATATAATACCCCTTTATTATATTATATCATCAATATATTACTATTAATAGTATTTAATGTTCTATTTGAAATTATTTCTTTTGAGGTGTTTATAATTCAAAAGTTACAAAATAAGTAATGTTTTATTTTACAATCTCATTTATTCTCAAGATTGTATATATTAAATTTATGTTGAGGGAAATTATGTGATTATTATATTTTGAATGCAATCTATTTTATTATACTCTTTTTATTTATATATATTTTTTTATATTTGTTCTATTTTACTCTTATTAGTACTCAGAAATTCTATAATAATGTTTTATAAAAATTTGAACTTATTTATCATTTTTTGGATGGGAATGTTTTTCATCCATGTACATGTCCCTAAAAAAATTATGTAACTTGTTATCAATAATTTATTTTTTTTCAAAGGGTTATTTTAACTAACATTTAATATAATTGAATTTTTTTAAAATGAATCATTTAAAACTTTTTCTATGAAGGTCACTTTTTATCCTTTTTATAATTTTTTTGAAAGAAAATTCATTCTAAGTATTAAAAAAGAATGGATTTTACCACTTTCATGAAAGATATATTATTTGAAGCTTACATTATAAGTTTACTTGTATGTTTTCAAATAAATATTTTTACCAATATTTTTAAATGTTTTATTTTTTAAATATACTAAAGGATAAGATTAATTTCCCTTATTTTCAAAGAATGTTTCAAATTCTCTTTTAATTTTATTTTTATCTATTTGCACACCCTTTGATGTTTCTTATGGACAACTACTGATATGTTTTACTGATACTATCTACCTTCTTCCTTTTTATGGATTAATATGAGGATGTTTTATGATTTTTTTTATGAAACCAATTTATCTCCATAGTTCAATTTTGATATGATGAAATAATGAATGATTTTATTATAAAATTCACTTTGTTTATATGGATGAAATATTTATGAAACTAAATTGTTTTTTAAGGGTTATGATAGAATGAAATTATGAATGTTTTTTGATCTTTTATCATACTTATGTATGATTTTAATTATGTGAAAGGTGGCCCATAATTGTATAGACCTATAATTTATTTTCTTAAAGAATGATATCTCATTATATAATATGATCTATAATGGTGAGTGAACCTAATCCACTATGGGAATCTATCCACTATGACAGTCATGGAAGTGGGACTTTACTATTGAAATAATTGAAGGAGGTATGATCCAAATACATTATGGGAATATGTCAACTATGATAGTCTTGTCAGTGATGTAACGCCCCGACCCCAGTTACCCAGAGTCGGTGCATTATTACATGACATTGGCATGATCAAAAGATAGATCAAATCTTGAAAGACCCATTGGTTTAGTAGCCTTGGAAACACTAGATATATTAATAAAGTTTTACATTACATCATAAAGTGAAAAACTACTACAACATCATATTGTATCCATAGTCCACACTATTATACACACATAATATCCTTGAAGGTCATTCATAATTTACTTCTTCACATCCTGGGAAAAATAAAACATAGAAAAGGGGTGAGCTCAAATGCCCAGTAAGGATAACAATATAGTGGAAACTTTTATAAATAAGAATAAACATTTAAGGCAATGTATAACTAAAACAAAAGCCTTTTTAAACTTGAACTTCAATATAGTATGGAAAAAATAAAATGAAATAATTCCATTTACTTATTCACATGGATATTCTACTAATCGAATAATCACATGCAATATCAATAACCACTTTCATAATGATTGAATGCATAATGTCAGACTATCATAACCACATAGCCAAGGCCTCGTGCCAAGACTACAAATATGATTTTGTCAAGGCCTTGTGCCAAGACACTAGTTTGTCTCATGAGACCTACCGATGTATCGAGGAGCTATAGTGGGCTCCACCCGTTACTTACTAAGTCCAATTCATTCCCATATGAAAAGGATTAAACATAACATAAACATTCGTATTAAAACTAGCATACGAAATGTCAACACTTTCTCCACAAACCATGAATGGTATAAAAATAACACATCCACAGTAAAACATATTCCAAAACCTTAAATACAATACAAAAGTTTTGTGTCACAACAAATCAACTTCAAATAAGCTTAGAATCCATCAAAGGATGTTGACATAGGTGAAATCAAAACTATTTGAGAGAAATATCTCTTTTCTCGAAATCAATGAAAAGTCACACATTTTTAAAAGTGATTTTTGAATCAAAGTGTCCCATTCTACTTTGAAAATTTTGAAAAGAAATATCATTTAAAAGACATCATTTCCATATAAATAAATCCTTATAATCATTTTGAAAAGATGGACATTAATTAAAAATATTTAGAAAGATAAATCTTTAAAACATTTAAAATTATGATCTTCATAAAGAGTACCCTTCACAAATTCTTAAAATATTCATTTTCAAATCCTTTAAAAGTCACATAATTATAAAATAAAACATTTATATTGAAAATATTCTTATAATCTTGTAAGGGAAGCTTTGACAATGATTTTATAACAGCGGTAAATAGCTGCACCTGCCGTATAAGTTAAAAAACCATTCTTACCTTAAATTTGTCGAAAGGTTAAAAGTGCCTTGTTTGGAAAACGACGGAAAGATTCCTTTAAAAACACATAAGGTTATAAATGAATTTAACCCATATTCTTTGTAAATAGTAAAAATGTTTTGAAATACATTTCGAAAAAACATGGATGTGAATGATAAAGAAATCGTAGTAGATTATTACGTATAAACAACCTCGAATAATGAAGAGATTGCAAAATAAACCCTTACCTTGTACTTTTCTTTGGTTGAGGGTAGGTTAAGCTCCTGAATAATGGTGAAATAATTGTTATTAAATTATACAAGAATCATATATATTAATATGATATCATATATAATCTTTTAACATTGCTTTGTTAATAATATCTTAGTATTATCGTCGTTTCGGGTGTTAACTTACTCGTTTTCTTTTATATGGTTTGTTACGTAAGCCATGTTTTTCATGGATAGGTTGTATATTATTCATATCCAGAATGATATCAATTCCTTAAACATTATTTTTAACTCATAAAATGATAATTATACTTGAATGGATACGATGGAGAATGAATCTCATTGCGTTCGTGGAGATGGTAGTCCGTACGTACGCACGAGCGACAATATCATTCTTTTGATATTAAAATAATATATAATTGGATAGTATATAATATATAAATAATCATTATAATGTTATATTTATTATTTACATGAGTTACTCTTCATTATTATACCCATCCAAATAATAATATATTGAATACACCACGACGTGGAGACAGTAAGCCGTACGCACGCACGTATGGTGACATGTTATTCAAATGATGGATAAAATACTGAATATGGTTGTATTATATTTATAATAAAATCACAGTATATATAAGATACTGGAGTTATTATTTTATTATGGTAATAACAAAGAAGGAAGAAGTGGAAGAAGAAAGGAACTTGAAAAAAGGTGGTGAAAACATTACCTCTTCTTGAGGTTCTTCCTTTTGATTTGATCAATAGGGCTCCTTAGGATGGCTTTCTGATCAAAATATGGTCTCTAGGTTGTAGTTAGGGATGTTGAGAGAGTATTTGGTAGAGGTTTTCCGAACCAAAAGGCTTTGAAGGTGTGAAGTAATGAGAAGGGGGAGTGCCCTTTTATAAGAGGGGTGAGGGGCACCTTTGGAAAAGCTAGAAATATTAATTTATAATAAATTCATATTCAGTTTCTAATGGCTCCAAAGTTGATTATTCAAAGGTTAAGGTAGGTATAGGTCGAAAACAATTCAAAAAATAGAATTTAGACAGGTTTGGGTTACTATATTAACCTTATCTTTTAGTTTTAACTCTTAGTTAATTAGTTTGACATTTACCATGTCACTTTGTATTTTTATATTATATAGTTAATAAACTTAGTATATACATCCAAGAGACCCCCAAGTGGTCCATTAATGATACACCTATCATGATATAAGTCTCTTGGCCAAACCTTATATTTTTAGGAATTTAATATCAATTAACAATATAATATTTGTTTTAAAAACGCTTTTTTTCAATTTTGACACTATTCAATAGTTGATTTTTGTGAAACTTATAACAGAATTATTACTTCGAAAAAAATAAATTACATAACTCCTAATATGTCATATAATCCTAGAAAATTAGTTTAATTCATTAAAAGTCTTAAAATTATATTTATTTGGTTATTTATAATATCAATTATTTTAATGTTTCACTATTCTGGTAATTATTTCATCATCATTGTGTTATAAATAAATTAAATTATTTTAAGTATAAAAATTATAAATAAAATATAATTATGTAGGAAATCGTTTTATATTTCTAATGAATATTTACAATCAAAAATAAAACATATATAACCCTGTGTAAAAATTGTTTTTCTAAAAGATATATGCTTGTGTCATTTTTGTATTTATTTTAACTTAATTAAAATAAAGTGTCCCTATCACTTACAAGTGGAACCATGGGGCCCCAAAATCGACCCAAATATGACTATGGTCGAACTTGTATCAACCAATAAGGTTAGGACACGTTTTAGGGTAATTTTTTATTATTATAATATAATTTTTAACCCTTATTTACCAGATTTACCCTTTAACCATGGTAAATAAAATATTTACCGATGTAATTATTCAAAATGTCTAAAAATAAAAGTTACCTATTTACACAATTTGAACATCCTGATTCCAAATATGGAATCCATTTTTTCAAATTCAAAATACAGAAGTGGCAGAAATAAATTTAAAATTAATTCCCACTGTCAAAACAAAAAGCGTGTTTTTAAGATATAATAACTGTCAAACGATTGATACTTGTTTATGTTCGGTTTAATTGTCAAATTATGTCCAATGAACAACATTATATTGTATGGTAAAAATATATTCTAAATATACCTTAAAACTAATAAAATTCATAATTTATCAATATATATTATTTCGATTAAAAAAGTTGTTTTTAATTACAATTTAGTAATTTTCACAATTCATCAAAATATAAGTGTTATCTGAAAAGTTCCAAAATTTCACCCTAGGCTAAATTCGATATTCCAAATCCAAAAATAAAGTCCATTTTGAAATATAAAATATATATAATTTCAAAAAGTAGGCATTACTATTCATAACGGCTATTTTGAGTGGTTGTGGTGTGTGTTAGAACATGAAGTTGCGTACAACACACGCTACTATATTATTTAAAGGAAAGTGTACCGTGGAAGCTTGGGATGTTTCATTTTACATTTTTGATGTCCTCATTTAGTCAAAAAGTTTAAAATATTGTATTTAAAAAGTGTTCACTATTAAAAGTTGGTAAAATTGATATACTGAAAATGAATTTGTTCTTACATTATGTCTAAGAAACTCATAATATGGATTCTAAAATTATAAGGATTATATAATGTTTAAAATTTAGTAAATACTATTCATAACCTCTTCTGAACGGCTTGTTTGGCAAGTAATGGTGTGCTTGAACTCGATGTTACGTGTAGTGAAAGTTATTGAATTATTTTTAAGAAATAACACACTATGAAATCTTGGGGTGTTACATTCTCCCCTCCTTCAATAAATTTCGTCCTCGCAATTTGAAATTGTTCTTCAAAATAAAAGGTTGAAAATATAAAATATCTTTGTGGGAAAACCCATATCGAAAATTGGGTTACTAAAATTTAGTCTTAATATAAGGAAAAAAGAAATGAAACGGTCACCACCAAATTATGATCTCGATTAGGAGAACATTGGTGGCAATTAGAGACATATAATTGGAGGAAAAACGTAAATATTTATAGGTAGTGATTTAGGTCATCAATCACAAACAAGTGTAAAATTGAGGTCCTTAAATTCATCAATCTAAGATGATTTGAAATACCGTCGGTTCAACACAACATAGGGTATTAGGATAACACATTTTTGGTTTTAGGATTCCTTAAATAAAGTATAAGAATTAATTTCTTCATAGAATAAGAGAAGAAGAAAAATATATTCTTGACAAGTAGAGTTACATCCTTTAACTAATTTCTACCACAAACTCATCTTTCACTCTAAAAGATAATAGAACATAAAAATAATATTCTATTTATCCTATTTCTATAGGGTTAAAAAATTAATTTATAATTCATCGCGAAGAACCATTAAAAATGACATTATTCAAACCATGACATCACGTGGGTTAGTGGTAGGTGATACACCCTTGTCGCCCTTCGGTTGTGGGTTCAAGTCTCGCGGCCTTGCCGGACGCGATGGGTAGTCGCCCAACCTCCAGGTTGTCCTTTTATGGAAATCCAAAATAATCCAAACTAGAACTATCCAAAATACTTATGTCCAAAATTTATAAGGAAGGTAAACACAAAAAAGATCCTTTTTCCACGTAATAACATGTGAACATCTTCATCATGTATTCTTTTAAAACACTGCAACATCCTGAATTACCATAAAACCTTATTTATTACATTCATGATCCCTTATTCCTTAAAGAATAATAGATATACTCCTTCAATCCAAAAATGTTTTAAAACCCAACAATGATGGAATATACAAATCATTAATCAGTTTCAAGGTAGTCAAGAATATCCAATATAATTTATCCAAATCAATCATGTATTATTCCAAAATCACTACCTCAGTATCAGAACTATATTATGGTTTATCATTCTCTCAACAATATATTTTCAAAAAAATTATCCTGCTATTGAGTCACTTTTCTTTGTTCCACACAATCTCAAGTCCTTAATGAAATAGTACTGTAGTACAATCCTTATATACTCCATAATTATTATAACAAGTAAATTCTTGATACAACACTCAAATGACACAATCAACACAAGAACTCTAATCATTCCTCTTCATCTGTGGTAGTATCATAACTTGATTATTATCCAATAGAATCATTTGTGGCATAGTCTGATGACTGGGACATAGGTTCGCGTAGTGTCCAAACTCCTTGCAAATGAAGCATTGTACATTTGAAACCATTTTCTTACCCTTGAAATCACGTACTTTGTGCCCTTTTCCTCCACACTTATAACAAACTCCCATTCCTTTCAGGAAAGTTCCATGGTGTTTCTTCCCACAGTTATCACATATGGGAAAATTCTTCTTTTCCCTCTTCCCTTTATCCATCTTTCTCTCTTCCATCCTTTTCTTCTCTTGCTTCCCTTCAAATCCATAGGACTCAGTAAAATCTTTACTTATCTTATCAACACATGATATTATTTATTCATACGATGATAATACATGGGAGACTATTTCTCTTATAAATTCTGTCTTAAGACCATGAAAGATATGATCCTTCATTCTCCTTGGATCATGTGGATTACTGGAGTTCTCATTCTTTCTACTGGGAGCCATTTCTAAACAATGGAATAAACTAGATTAGTTTATGAATAACAATACCTAATCCCAAACTTGTAAAACACATAACATAAACTAAATAGTTTATGGATATAATCCATAATCATAAAAATTTCTCCTTTGAGGAAGTATATACTCATAAACCCTTAATAATGGTTTGTAATGAAAATGAGAATTATCCTAAGAATATCCTCCGGGAGTGTCGTAACCAAGAGTGCAGCAAGGCCCGTTGTCTTGCACCAGTTCCCATTCGAGTCTAGCTCAAAGCGGTGTTTTCGGGTTTTACCCCTAGGTACATATGTGCCAAAGCCTCCTCTACCTGCTCGTATCCAGACATGGATGTATTGCTCGGAAAACTCACAAAATCTCTACAATACCAAAATTCTAGGAAGTTTTTCTGTACTAATCCTCAATGTTCATCTTAGGTCTACGTGCTCTAATCAGAGTTTATCTAAATCTAGCTTCCAAGGTTTGTACTAAACTTCCTTTGATACCAACTGTAACTCCACGACCCCAGTTACCCAGAGTCGGTGCATTATTACATGACATTGGCATGATCACAAGAAAGATCAAATCTCAAAAGACCGATTGGTTTAGTAGCCTTGGAAACACTAGATATATTAATAAAGTTTTAAATTACATCATAAAGTGAAAAACTACTACAACATCATATTGTCTCCATAGTCCACACTATTATCCCCTCATAATATCCCTAAAGGTCATTCATAATTTACTTCTTCACATCCTGTGAAAAATAAAACATAGAAAAGGGGTGTGCTCAAATGCCCAGTAAGGATAACAATATAGTGGAAACTTTCATAAACAAGAATAAACATTTAAGGTAATGTATAACTAAAACAAAAGCCTTTTTAAACTTGAACTTCAACATAGTATGGAAAAAATAAAATAAAATAATGCCATTTACTTATTCACATGGATATTCTACTAATCGAATAATCACAAGCAATATCAATAAACACTTTCATAATGATGTAATGCATAATTCCAGACTATCATAACCACATAGCCAAGGCCTCATGCCAAGACTACAAATAATATTTTGTCAAGGCCTTGTGCCAAGACACTAGTTTGTCTCATGAGACCTACCGATGCATCGAGGAGCTATAGCGGGCTCCACCCGTCACTTACTAAGTCCAATTCATTCCCATATGAAAAGGTATAAACATAACATAAACATTCGTATTAAAACTATCATACGAAATGTCAACACTTTATCCATAAACCATGAATGGTATAAAAATAACACATCCACAGTAAAACATATCACAAAACCTTCAATAAAATACAAAAGTTTTGTTTCATAATAAATCAACTTCAAATAAGCTTAAAATCCATCAAAGGATGTTGACATAGGTGAAATCAAAACTATTTGAGAGAAATATCCCTCTTCTTGAAATCATTGAAAAGTCACACATTTTTAAAAGATATTTTTAAAACAAAGTGTCCCATACCACTTTGAAACTTTTGAAAAGAAATATCATTTCAAATAATTCATGTCCATATAAATAAATCCTTAAAATCATTTTGAAAACATGGACATTAATTAAAAATATTTAGAAAGATAAATCTTTAAAACATTTGAAATTATGATCTTGATAAAGAGTACCCTTCACAAATTCTTAAAATATTCATTTTGAAATCATTTAAAAGTCACATAATTATAAAATAAGACATTTAAATTGAAAATATTCTTATAATCTTGTAAGGGAAGCTTTGACGACGATTTTATAATGGCGGTAAATAGCCTCACCCACCGTATAAGTTAAAAAACATTCTTACCTTAAATTTGTCGAAAGGTTAAAAGTGCCTTGTTTGGAAAAAGATGGAAAGATTCCATTAAAAACACATAAGTGTATAAATGACTTTAACCCATATTCTTTGTAAATATTAAAAATGTTCTGAAATACATTTCTAAGAAACATGGATGTGGATGATAAAGAAATCCCAGTAGATTATTACGTATAAACAACCTCAGATAATGAAGAGATTGTGAAATAAACCCTTACCTTGTACTTTTACTTGGTTGAGGTTAGGTTAACCTCCTGTATAATGGTGAGATAATTGTTATTAAATTATACATGAATCATATATATTAATATGATATCGTATATGATCTTTTAACATTTCTTTGTTAATAATATCTTAGTATCATCGTCGTTTCGGGTGTTAACTTACTCTTTTTATTTTATATGTTTTGTTACATAAGCCATGTTTGTCATGGATAGATTGTATATTATTCATATCCAGAATGATATCAAGTCCTTAAACATTATTTTTAAATCATCAAATGATAATTATACTTGAATGGATACGATGGAGAATGAATCTCATCACGTTCGTGGAGACGGTAGTCCGTACGTATGCACGAGCGACAATATCATTCTTTTGATATTAAAATAATATATAATTGGATATTATATCATATATAAAGAATCCTTATAATGTTATATTTATTATTTTCATGAGTTACAAATCATTATTATACCCATCTAAAAAATAATATATTGAATAACAATTACACCACGACGTGGAGACGGTAAGCCGTAAGTACGCACGTATGGTGACATGTTATTCAATGGGTGGATAGAATACTGAATATGGTTGTACCATATTTATAATAACATCACAGTATATATAATATACTGTAGTTATTATTTTAGAATGGTAATAACAAGGAAGGAAGAAGTGGAAGAAGAGAGGAACTTGAAAAAGGGTGGTGAAAACATTACCTCTTCTTCGGGTTCTTCATTTTTATTCGATCAAAATGGATCCTTAGGTTGGCTTTATGATCAAAATAAGGCCTCTAAGTTGTAGTGAGGGAAGTATAGAGAGTATTTGGGAAGATTTTGTCCGAACCAAAAGGCTATGAAGGTGTGAAGTAATGAGAAGGGGGAGTTCCCTTTTATAAGAGGGGTGAGGGGCACCTTTGGAAAAGCTAGAAATATTAATTTATAATAAATTTATATTAGGGTTATAATGGCTCCAAATTTTATTATTAAAAGTTTAAGGATGTTATAGGTATAAAACCATTCAACTAATATAATTTAGATAGGTTTGGGTTACTATATTAACCTTATCTTTTAGTTTTAACTCTTAGTCAATTAGTTTGACATTTACCATGTCACTTTGTATTTTTATATTATATAGTTAATAAACATACTATATACATCCAAGAGAACCCAAATTGGTCCATTAGTGATACAAATATCATGATATAAGTCTCTTGGCCGAACCTTAGATTTTTAGGAATTTAATATCAATTAATAATATAATATTTGTTTTAAAAACTCTTTTTTGTCAATTTTGACACTATTCAATAGTTGATTTTTGTGAAACTTATAACAGAATTATTACATCGCAAAAAGTCAATTAAATAAATCCTAATATGTCATATTATCCTATAAAATTAGTCTAATTCATTAAAAGTCTAAAATTATATTTTTTTGGGTATTTATAATATCAATTATTTTAATTTTTCACTATTATGGTAATTACTGCATCATCATTGTGTCATAACTAAATTAAATTATTTAATGTCTAAAAATTATAAATAAAATATAATTATGTTGGAAATCGTTTTATCTTTCTAATTAATATTTACAATCGAAAATACAACATATATAACCCTGTGTAAAAATTGTTTTTCTAAAAGATATATGCTTGTGTCATTTTTGTATTCATTTTAACTTAATTAAAATAAAGTGTCCCTATCACTTACAAGTGGCACCATGGGGTCCCAAAATCGACTCAAAGATTCCTATGGTCGAAATTGTATCAACCAATAAGGTTTGGACACGTTTGAGGGTAATTGTTTATTATTATAATATTATTTTTTAACCATTATTTACCAGATTTACCCTTTAACCATGGTAAATATAATATTTACCGAAGTAATTATTCAAAATGTCTAAAAAAAATTACCTTTTTTACACAATTTGAACATCCGGATTCGAAATATGGAATCCATTTTTCCAAATTCAAAACACAGAAGTGGCAGAAATTAATTTAAAATTAATTCCCGCTATCAAAACAAAAAACGTGTTTTTAAGATATAATAACTGTCAAAAGATTGATACTTGTTTATGTTCAGTTTAATTGTTAAATTAGGTCCAATGACCAAAATTGTATTAAATGGTAATAATATATTCTAAATATACTTTTAAACCACTCGAATTCATAATTTATCAATATAAATTATTTCAATTAATGAAGTTTTTTTTAATTAAAATTTTGTAATTTTCACTATTCATCAAAATATAAGTGTTATCTGAAAAGTTCCAAAATTTCACCCTAAGATAAATTCGATATTCTGAATCCAAAAATGAAGTCCATTTTGAAATATAAAATATATATAATTTCAAAAAGTAGGTATTACTATTCATAACGGCTAGTTTGATTGGTTGTTGTGTATGTTAGAACTCAAAGTTGCGTACAACACACACTACTGTATTATTCAAAGGAAAGCGTTCCGTGGAAGCTTGGGATGTTTCATTTTAAAATTTTGATGTCCTCATTTAGTAAAAAAGTTTAAAATATTGTATTTAAAAAGGGTTCACTATTAAATGTTGGTAAAAGTGCAATACTGAAAATGAATTTGTTCTTACATTATGTCTAAGAAACTCGTAATATGGATTCTAAAATTATAAGGATTATATAATGTTTAAAATTTTGTTAATACTATTCATAAACTCTTTGTAACGGCTTGTTTGGTAATTCATGGTGCTCTTTAACTCGGTGTTGCGTGTAGTTCAAGTTATTGAATTATTTTGAAGAAATAACACACTATGAAATCTTGGGGTGTTACAAGTGATCCTGGAATAAGGAAATTATTTTATATTATTATCTGTATTACATGGACTTTTTTCTTGTGCTTATGATTTTTTCCCATGTATTATGATTTATTATTGATGATTTCACACTCTTACGACTTATGTATTTTTTATGATAAATCCATATTCCACAACATTTGATTAGTAATCTTTGAATAATTTGGCATGAATCTTATTAGTTTTGATCATGATATCATACCCTTATTCACACCTTATTATTAAATATGATCATTGATTGATATATATCATGTTTACCCTTCACCAAGAATATGATCTCGACCATTATATTTTTTCCATTTATCCTGGTTATGAATAATGATATTATGTCTGATATGACTAGAAGGGTATAATGTGTCGTGAATTTTATGGGGGATGTTATTGTATTATTATAGAATAATAAAATCTAGTTATAATGGAAAAAATTCCCATATGAAGAGAAACACATGGGTTTTGATTTTTTAATATTTTTTTCTAACTACATTAAACAATTGAACCAAAACGTCTTGGGTATGTATTTGACTCAATATTTTCTATTGATATTTTAATTATAGTTGGTTAAATTTTGTTCACCTCAGTTTTTATAAAATCCAGTATGTAAAAAAACTATTTTTAGCACAAAATCTAGGTATAGAACTCTATAGATGTCTCAAATTATTTTTCATATGATGACTAATGGAGATATAGATATAATTAACACACTCTATCACTCACCATTTCATACAAGGTCAGTCACCCAGTGAGTTTTCCTAGTATTTTTATAAATTTTATTTAAAATTTAAGATCAATTCGATTGTGGTTCATTGAAATTTTATATATAGGATTATTGAGAGAATCTCATGTATTTAATGGACAATATTGGTTATGGTTTTATTATCACTATGAAATTTAGTGAGTTTAATTAGATTATAGAAAGGTTAATTATTTATATATATTATTTATAATGGTTTATAAATAACTAATTGGTTCTTTTTGAATGAGAAAAGGAATTATGTAAAAAATAATGATTGGTATGATTTTTGATGAATATAAATGTGCATAAATCTTAGGGGATTACTCTAAGAATAAGGCATTAAATCTCTAATTCATTAAGTCATGCATTTATGTTTGTTTTTTGTGAAATGTGATGAAGATCAATGGGTAAACGATTATATTTGACTTGAGTATGAACTAAAAGGGAGTGATAATTCTAATGAATATGTATAATTTAGTAGGATTGAAGTGTGTTTTCCATTTGTGATGGGATGGAATTGGGATCACTCAACGATTGTGTCACCAGATGATCCTTAGAGTAGTGAGAAACATAGACTCCCTATGATGGTCCAAGGGTGATCTTGAGTATGAGGGCCTCAAAATTGTATCTTTTAATTGCCTAAAGGTGTTTCTAAGAGGATAACATTATGTCAATGATGATTTTGGGGTTCTTTCATATATCATGTGACTTGTGAGGGGAATGAGAAATGTCCTTAGATAATTAGAAATCACCTAGATGTTGATTGACAAAAATTACTATTTTTGGTTCATAAGTGGTCTTGTAAGTCTAGGTATGGATTAATGGGTTAATAAAAGTGATGTATTGGGGTGTGAATGAATTATTAAGAGTGGAAAACATGGAGTCTATTAAAGAGTTAATACTGAACTAGTAGTTTTCCAATGACATTAGTAAGACCAGAAATGAAATTGATTATTAATGGATTGAGAATAACATTGGAAGTGATTGATTGGGAATGTATAAGAACTAATTAAGGTCTTGTGTGATTGGAAGAAATAGATAAATCAAGTTAATTTGGGCTATTTGATTATTTATATTAGTTTGACATAATATTTAAGAGGTAGAAATGGTATGTTTTTGAATATGAATTGTGTGATCATATCAAAGATGATTATGGATCCTAAAGACCTATGACTATAATTCCCCAAAAAAACCATTTAAATGAAACCCTATTTGGTGGTGATGTAAGGCCTTAATAACACCTCCCCATATGAGTGAGTCTTTTAACTAGTATTGAGAGTATATACCCAATGTGGGGAGAATATACTCTTGGTATCATAAAATATAATAATAGGTATATCATATAATTAACATAATGAATCCTTGTAAGTGTAAGTAATTATAGCTAAATACTAAATATCCATATAAATAAACAATAACATTTTATTACAATAATGAAACAATTTATCAATACATGTAGATAAAAAAAGGGTCTCCCCACTATCCTAAATTTTTGAAAGTAAAATAAAAATAAAATATATAGGGATAATCAATTATAAAAACCTATTCCCAACCTCAAACATGCCACTTGACCCTTCATCTAGCTACTCCATCTTGATTCCTTATATAACTAGATGTACTAATGAGAAAAATGATGGTCTACACATGCATAAGGGTTCCCATGTAGGGTTTGAGCATATAACTTTGTTGGGGGGGCACCAATGCCACCATTATATATGATATTATATATAGTGTATTCATTTACAAGAAAAACCCATTTAATGACATACAATATGAAAGAAATGATGTTAGGTCATCATGTTCTAACTAGACCACCATGACACATAACCTCACCTGTTTCATAAAATGTTGAAGAAGAATAATATCATAAGAAATATCCAAACATAAAACCTATCACATAGATATGGTACCACAATTTAGACTTGAGTGATAGACTATCACTCAAGGTAGTATGCCCAAATATAGTCTCAACCATTTCCATATCACCCAGGGTAAGGTCCCATAATCATGTCTCGACCAACACCCTATTACTCATGTCAGAGACCATTAATTGAGACTCAAGGAATGACTTATCACTTGGTGCAGTGTCTCAAAAAACTCTAAATTAATAAATTATCACATAGGGTACAGTCCCAAAATTGTGTCTTAACCAATACCCAGCCACTCAAGGTTATATCCCATGACTAACATTTTCCAAAAAATATATCTAATTCATGATTTTTCTTAGGGACTATCCACACCATCAGTTAATATATCTTGACATCATTTATCTCAACCAATCAAATATTCCACTCTTAGGCCCAAAGATATCCTCTATTGATAAAGGACATATATCATACCTGGATAATTAATCAAAAAAAACTAAAATTAATCACCATTCCTACCCTAGAAAATTAATGAAAGGCATTCTTCTATTGATACATATACATCCCATACTCCAATCCCACTCCCGCAGAGCTCTATGATCTAGAGAGCTCAAGCCCCCACATTACCACCACTAAGTGACACTAAGAACCTTCTAAGAGACTTAGAATCTCTCACTAATCCCAATATCATGCGTGAATCAAGATCAACATTTTTTTAAAACTCACAAAATTCTTACTCCAAATCAATCTCCTCTCACTAAAAAAGACTCATGGTGATAAGGTTATTCCCCTTGCCTTTCCTACATAATTCCCAAGGCTCATCACTAAATGATCCATTCCTCTAGGTTTAATAGCTCATAAGCCACTCAAATTTATTAATAAGTACTATATTATACAAAAAACATATTTTTTATTGGTCTAAGAATATTTAGTGTTATTTCAATTTTTATAGGACTCTATGTAACCTGGAGGTATATCCATTGATTTTATTTAAAAATCTCCATTAATGCACAACAAACCCAATTTACCCTAAGGTGGATTTATCCAATTTTGATTGATAATTCATAACTTATGTGGCCCCTTTATAGAATCCTCAGACATAGACCCAAAAGGAACATGCATGAAATTTTCATACACAAACACAAAAAAAATTATTTTAAGTATAAAATGGACCACCAAGCATAATATCATTGTTACAATACCTTATCGGTGTAATTTTAACCCTTAACCATGCTTTTATAGAGCCTCATCATTCTATCCGACTAATATATCATAACATAGGGCTCCAAAAATTAATTATAACTATTTATAATTAATTATTAAATTTAATATAAGGATAAATAATCACTGAAAACTCACTGAGCACTATCATGTCACAAAAACTAGGACTATTGGGATAAAAAGGACTCCTTCCATGCCATTGGTAAGCCTGTTGTCAAAATCCTCATAAGCTAACATTTAATCAATTATATATTTTTAACTAAAATAGTGTAATCCCATGGATAATCCACTAGGTGTCATGTATACATCAAATTAGAAAGAAAAGATACGAATGCAACATTTGTTGACATCATCAAGACACCACACAACAAGTTTCCATCATTCTAAGATTATTTCACAATGATCCAATGGAATAATCATTAAATATCTAAATGAAAACCATCACAATAAATGAGATACCAAGATAGAGAAATGAAGAGCAGTATAGTTGACAATACATATCTCCAATGTAATGAAAAAACTTTTGATCATCCATAAATACAAGGGGGAATCATGTGGGATTCATGTGATAGAAATATTGTTGAAGAGTATAACTTATGTCCTTCCTTGAGTTATTTCCTAGAAAAATATTAAAGGGGGGTCAAACTAGAAAATACAGTTCTACCCCTTCTTACAAAAACCCCACCCACCCCCTAAAAACCACTAAGAACCCAATTCACCTAGTTTAGATACTTAGTGGACAACCGACTAGTTTTTATAGATCCTATGGATAGAAAATGGACTATATATTGGTTCATTACCCTTGGATTATTCACTGAGTACTTGATAGACCTTGACTAGTAATCTAGTGTCTTGTTGCTGCATATTTGAACAGTAGGCCCACTCTAGACCTACTCTGATCACCGTTTGTCTACCATAAACCAATAAATTTAGATAAAATCCTCTTATAGGTGTCCCAACTATAAAAGATATAATATGAATTCTAATTCTAAAAAACAATATATTTAAATATTTAAAATTTAAAATTATAATGGAATCATTGACCCATAATGATGCAGGTTAGTTAAAACCCCCCATATGATTTTTCATCCCCAATAATCATCTAGAAAAAACCACTAACAATTTATTCAACCATAAAAATATAGCATACCAACCTAATCCCAATTTTTATAAAATATAGATCTACTCAACATACCCATGATCTAACTAAATCATATTTTATATAAAACTCAATTTCATATCCTGAATTTACAAAAAATTTATTTAAAACAACACAATCAGAGATAAAACCACTTCCTGATATCCAATTACCTTAAAAATTTAATATTTTCTCCCATATTCATTGACTACATCAAAAAAACCATTGGCCTGCATGGAACCACCTCTAGATACATTATAAAATGCCTCAACCCAAATGACATCATGAAACAGAATGTATGGATGTAGTCCATTAAAAAAAATATTTGTTAGAAAATAAACATACTAATGGTAACCTCTATTGTAGATGAGTCTCTATATGTGTTATGGTCCTTGAACCGAACACAACTCATCATACCTCCACCCCAAATCTTCTATCAGTTCATTAACCTATCAGCTGATTTTGAAAATTACATGACTCTGAGACCACCCACAACTCACCAGATATAAGGTCCCCTCATCAAAATATCAGTAAGAGACTCAAAAAATATAGGATAGTCTATAACATTATCTCATTAAATCTTCTTCCCAAAAAAACTATCAATGAATAAACCAATGCACATGAGAACTTCTCATTTAAACATTCTGATCTCAATTGATGAGTCCTATCTTTGGGTATGCTGATATCAAACAGTATAAAAATACTCTCCTTATTCATCCAACCCTTGGTCATTGACACTAATAATTAACATAATATAACACCAAAGGTTATTTCAACCTCATTTATGGAGTTACACTGAACATATCAATACAACCCCTAGCCCTTATCTCTCATTTCCTAGTCAAATTATTTTGTTATACCACACTCCTCTAATAGAGGACTTTAAAAAAAACTTCTAATGTCCCAACTCACTCTATATGTGATATTACCTTTATTCGATTCAAATGTAGGATAATTTCCACCTGAAATCCTCACTTACCATTTTCAAACAACCCTCCTGATAACCACGTCCATATTGAGTGAATATTTCCTATCAAATAATCACCTATGACCCATCACCAACAACATTTAATATATTTAGGATCTCGAAAGTTTTCTAAGCGAACCCAAGAGATAAACTACATTGTCTCTCTTTATGAACCAACCAGTAGGAGTTATGAATATTTACAATTCACCTGTTTTGAGGTATTCTAATCGAGGCACTACACATTTATGGTTTTCTCTTATCACAGTTGATCTCCTATGAAAAACTTTTAAAAAAAAATTCTCATTGATACCAAGACACACACCTAATGATAATTTCTGCTGATTTATCTATTCCTCTATAAAACTTTTCTCAAATTTGGGTTTTCAATTGAAACCATAATCCAACCACAAATTTACCTCTTCCAAGATGCTTAAAAATCTCTCAAGAAGTGCCACCAATGCCTTTGTGGAATCAAAACTAAGTCCAAGCTTGTGAGAACTGGATCACTTGATCTTGAATAACTTTATTATCTTTAAAATATCCAAAGAATCTATTTTGGATTATCTCAACCGCGTTCTCATAATCATATAAACCTATTACCATGAGAAATAACCTCTTTCAATCCCTCATGGAAATGAGAAACTACAAACTCACTAACCAACATCCCCAACCAACAATGCAAAAAACAAATTACACTAACCTCACCACTTCCATAAACTCAACGCCATGATTATGACCTTCATCTAATCATCTCAAGGAATATCAAAAAATATCCCAACCCTATCAAGGGTCTCTAACTAACTAACATCTCGCAAATTGGAACCACAACATACTAAAGAACTCAACTCCATATCCCTATACAAGGAAACTCAAACGCACCCTTCCCATAAAAGGTTGTAATATACCATGGAAATGACTACAATAATATCACTAAACCACTTTAAAATCATAAAAATGATCTGAATTAATTAATTTTACACTAACAGATGATTTTTTAAAATAATGGAAAACATGTTATTAAAATTTCAACTAATTGAAAAAAAATTCCACAACGGGATTCACACATATTTTTAGTTTTTAAAAAATAATTTAAAAACCCATTTTTCATTTTAGAGATCATTTAACAACAAAAATCAGTCATGTGTATGTCCAATGTACCTATTTTCCAAGAATTATGCATGAATGCACATGATTCTTCCTCTAGATTCCAAATTAAAAACAAAAAATAATAGCTTCAAACAAAATCACCATTCTTAAATAAACTCGTGAATCTCACTTATAAAATGTAATGATCAAAAAACTCATCTCAAGCACGCCTCTTTATATTCCACATTATTCTAAAAAAGAGTGTAGGTATTCAAGGTAATAGGGGGGGATATACCCTCTTATGTAATAGATATAATGATAGTTTAAACAACATCGATAATAGTAAATCATATAAAAACACAACTATGGGAAAAACTTTAGTCACATAACACATTCTATATAATATGGATGTCTATAATTTTATAAAAATCATATAAATGTAAACAAGATTACTTTTTTGGAAAATCATATATAGATATTACCAAAAGGAAAAACCAAAACCTAGTATCCACATCAAGGTTCAACTTGATCCTAAATCAAAATATATTGACACCCAACTTGTGCTTCTACTGTAGCCCTAACCAGCTGTATACAAGTCACATACCCCTTTCCCTTTCTCGTATCATCAATCATAAAATCCGAATATATCCTGGTAGTCCCACACAATGTGTGAGTATAAGCATAGTAAACCACCAAATATAATGTCCCTAGATAATATATATACACATATTAGTGTATACAATGTGAAATAAATGGAATCTAACAAAACATCCACAACATGATCATACTACATTCATCAATTCATGATGAGAACTTTACTTTCTTCCGTTATTTATAGAGTGGGACAATGAAACCATAGTCTACCACAACGTATGTTACCTTGGCCTTCCAACTAACCCCACACCACATGATGATAAAATACTAGTCATAACCTAAAATTTTGTTCTAAGTCATTAGTAATGAAGACTTGAAGGCACATTCACATACCATACCACAAGTCTAATGTTTAACAAATTTATATTTCATCTGCAGTCTCAATTTTCCAATGAAACCCAAGAATGATGTGTACCCACTACCATCTTGTGATTTGAATCACCACTCCTATCACATACCCATCCATATGAAATTACCCTCTTTAAAATTTATGATCGACATCATTCAACCAAATTCACTCATCTATGAATGACACTACTTGAAAACTAGTGGTGGACACTACGTTTGGGGCCCTTTTCAATTTACAAATGACCACAACAGCTTAGACCCCACAGAAAGAAGAAATCACAAAAAAACTAGGAAAAAAACTTATATGAAGAACCTCAATCACCACCAAGGAAGTGGTCATCACCACCTACGTCATAATGGTATGATCACATCACCATGATCCAAATATTTCGTGTTCCTAAGGAACAATATCAGAAAAACATTCCATAAGAACTACCTGTTGCAGCTTGTAGAAAAATTACAAGAAAACCCTGAGACAATTGAACAAGAACTAGAAAACCTTGCACCTCTTATCGTATTATTACCTGCACCAAACTACCCCTTTGAATCTAACAAGAATATTAGAAAATGTAATCATTTTCATTCTCGAAGGCATACACAACCAACCCATGTATGTAAATAATATGATACACCAAAACATGTGTAAAAAAGGAAATAACTATGAAACACCTACCTAGTACTATTAGAGGCATACATATTAAATCAATAGACTCATTTGACCGAAGAGAGAAGAAATTAAAAAACTAAAGAAACTTCACTAAAATAGCATTTTTTGTTGAAAATCGTGATAATAATGACAAAATTAGAAATAAATGATGAAGAATGTCCGAGGTGGTCCATCCTTAAGTACGATGACCTCCTGCTATAGAAAAAACAAGAATTTAATGTCTAAGGATCAATACCATCTCTTAATAAGGATAGAACAAAGGAATACGAGAGGTTCTAGTTATTATGATTGAATAGGCCTCCCCAACATTCATTGATAAATATATCAATTAATTAATTATCAAATAAAATTAAAAAACACCCTAAGGGCCCCACTAAAACACTGTTGGGTTAAAAACTGGAAAAAACACACTATCAGGGACACTATAAATCTAGTAGGAACCAAGGGGAAATCTTCTTTGAGTTTTGTTTACTTGATAATTTCTCCAACTTTGACTCATGCTTCAAAAATTCAATTTCAAACCTCCACCAACTTCCCAAAAACCTCAAACCTGCCTAATTACACATTTTTTATGTTAGTGTTAAACCCATATTATGATAGTTGAATACTTTAGTTGTTGCACATTTCATGATCCAACAACATCATACCTCCTATAACCACACCCAAATAGAAAATACCAAAACTACCTCTCATAAAATTTTATAAATCAAAAAAAATAATCATCTAAATAAAACACTAGTTGGATGAACTAAATGTCCTCAATCATACATAACTATATTCCATAGTTTTCTAATTATATTTGAGATTCTATAACCATTATAGAAAGACTATACTTTTAGTATTATCACATACAATAAATGAGAATTTAAAAAATCAACATACAATAGTAGAGTAAGATCAATGAATTAGAACTAATTTTCAAACATTAATATCAATAAAAATTAACATGTTATAAAAATAATGAAACCCATGCTTTGAACAAGTATATACAATACAAGACACCCCACCTGGCTGGTAAGTATGAAGGTAAACTGAAAACATATAGGGGGAATTATCTAAAAAACATAGGTTTATCATTAGACTAATATCATAAAATGCTATTTATATACACCGATAAGATTAATTGTATAACCTACTTCCTTTAATAGAATCATGAGTTTTAACATGTTCACCAAGGTTCCCATGTAAGGCCTGATCATATAATTATATACAGATCCACCAATGGGTCCCTTATATATACCATCATAAAAATGAATGTGTAAGAACCCAGTTTTTCCATTGAGGTATAGATCATTTCTTTTCAGTTTGAATTTTGGAAAACTAGATAAATATAGGGTAAGGGATGAATGGAGGATGGTTGCACAGTGTGAATGAGGGTTACACACCGTGTAATCCCAGTATACACCTTGTTTTGATGTAAGTGGGCCTTTTTACAATGTGTAAGGCATGTAATAAGAAGGAGCGAAAAACTGGAATAGACATTATGTGTATTCTAAAGTACATTACAAGTAATGTTTTTTGTTAAAATGATCATTAGCCTTGTTTATTAATTTTCTAGATATAGGGGTTTCCAGGTTCATAGACAAGCAGTGTCGAACCTTGTTTCTCCTCCCATTTGATCATCTGAACACTGTTTTGATTGTCATCAGTTGTGTTGGAACCCACTGGCTAAGATCTTGATTCCACTTGAATCAATATTCATGATTTATTCTCTCAAAAAAGTTATCTAGTGTTGATATTTTATCCATGTTTTGTAGATCTACTCTATTCTAGGTTGAAATAAAGGACAGTGTTGAACGAGGAGAGTCGTATGAGTAAGAGTTAGGTGGTCTTATGACTTTATCTAATTTTCAAGCTATTTATATATGTTGGAGTCCCTCAAGCCCTTATTTGCGGTGTAGATTGATTTTTAATTAACACTTATTATTTCTAATTGTTGTTTATGTAATTTGAATAATTTTTTTAATGGTTGAATTAACTTTTTACCTTGATTAAGGTCCACCTCATGGGTTCTTTTCCCTTCGATGACCATTTATGGCCATTTAAATTAGGATTCCTATGAGGCATGCCTTGTTTTCCCTTCATGGGTAGTTAAAATGGATGTTATGATTATATGGAATTTCAATTGTGTTAAATTGTAAAAGTTTTTATTAAGGGATTGAGTGTAGTGATTTTCCACTTTCCCCCATGTTTTTCCAATGTTTATTTAAGCATGCTTGGAAGAGTTTTCTCTAATTGTGAACCTGTTCATGTGAGGTAGGTTATTATAGGGACTTATAATTCTTTATATTACATAATAGTCTTGTTTTTAATTAATCCCATGTGATTTAAAATTGTTTAAACCATGTAATAGTGTAATTTACATGTGTTTCTTATTATATGAATTTCCCACATGATTTTATTATTGTCAAAGACCTGTAATAGTTTAAAATACCTAGGTGGGTTGTTGTGTGTTTTACCAATGCGATTAACTAAAAGGATAAAACTTATGAGGTTGGTTAGGATATTTTGTTCAATCTGCAAGTGATCCATGTGTGCAGTGGTCTGGCTCTTGGTGGCTTTACATATGTTGCGGAGTGAAACATGGATTATTGAGGGATTCCATGAACAGACTCTATTGGATTTGTTTACATATCATGAGTGATACTCAAGGATTACTTATCGGACTTCCAGTAACGTTCTTAGTTGACATGGAATTATATTACATCTAGAGTGATACTGGGATTCCAGAGAGGTTCATCGAGACAGGCTTTTAAGATGTTGGTAGGTTTTCACCTATAGTGATACCGGGATTCTAGAGAGGTTCCCTAGGATGGGATTATAGGTTAAAGATTGAATTTCACTTGGAGTGATAATTGAATTACAAATTACTAATGTCATAGAAGATATCTGGTTATGAATTAAATATTTAAATGAAACAACTTATGACATGTGTGCCAAGCTAAAACACAATTTTGGATTCAATCTTGACATACTTGTTTAGATAGCCTTCTGAGGTATATGTTGTGCTTACTTTTACATGGGGATTTACAGGCTTAGTTAAAATTCAGATAGTTATATAATTCAATGTAATTGAATTAATTAATGTAAATAAAATAAATGTAAATGAAAAATATTGATTGTAGGAATGTTTACTTTTGAGTGCTTCCTAGCTTACTAATTTAATTAATGTACACTGCCTGTTATATATATTCACTAACAGATTGGCACAAATCATGGGTGGTTTCTGAATGGGATTCAGTCTCACACCATATATGGGTCATGTTTTTGGGCCCAAAAATATTATATTGTTGTAGGTGTCAATAAGGGTATGAAACCTTCTACATGTACTGGATTACTATTTGGAGAAGGAGATCATGGGACCTAATTGAGGCTTATGTTTCTTCTGAGTCGGTTTTGTTCCTTTTTGTAATTTTGTTACTTGTATCATGTATTACTACAGTGTATCCTATTTTGTCTATTTTCCTAGAACACATGACATGGATCATGATCATTTGTCTGCAATGACATATGGTTATTTTTATTATAAATCTTACACTGTTTATTTTAGTTATGTTATTATTGCTTGTTTTATTGAAGAGTTATTTCTTCCAATGTGTTACACTCTTCCAATGAGGGAATATTTTCCCCACTATCACACATAGGCCCTCACTACTAGTTGACATCCACTGGCATTTGGGGAAATGTGCTTGATGCCATATGGACAACTGGGTATGAGGCACCTTAAAGTGGCATCAAGATTCGGGATGTTACAAAGTATTATCAAAGGATATATTTTCTATTTTTACTTGATATTTGAAATCAATAGATATTATTAGAAAGGAACTAGAGTTTGGTAATAAACTGTACCCAAGAATAGCTACCGTGCATATTGATAAAATCCAAATTTCCTCAAATTGACTATTTTTTATGGGATTTTGAGTTATTACAATTGATCAGATTTCACCATTGGTTGACACACTTGTATTTTTATATTATTATTAATATCATTATGGTTTTATATTGTTTCAACCTGATGAGATGAGGGTATTCCATCTCATGCATCATGTAGGTACTTGCTATAAATCACATGCCATGTATTCTTACCATGCCATTTTGGAGCATTACTGATCACATACTGTTGTGAGAGGTACCATGATAGATATTCCTACTACTGAGATAGGTTTATTGTTATGTTCTATGGTTTGAATTAGTTGGAAACCAAGATTTGGTCCCTAAGGTGTTTGGACCCTCTTGGATCAGAATTTAGTGGATCAAGTGGTTGATTTAAATTAAATTGTGATATCAAGTGCTATAGGTGGATGCCAAAATTTCATTCGTGGGGGGTGGGGGGTATGGGACTTCACAGATCTGAATTTGTTATACCATTGGATTAATTTTAAAATAATGGGGGTTCCAAGGAAGTTTTATAGGTTTAATATCTAGAAACCCAGACAACACGACATGTAATACTATGAATAAAATCCACATTTTCTTCTGTCGGGTAAGAACAATTTTCATAAGTACATGCTATGCAGTAAGTTCTAGTGTGTATGACCATGTAAAGGAGAACACAAAAATATGGTTTTCGGTTTGTGCACAACGTGTAGTAGGGGAACACACTGTATAGTGTTACTCAGGTAGAACCCATGTGGTTCTGGCCATGTAAAAGTACATGGTGAGGAGGGGAGAATCGACTATATGCCATGTATCAGTCAGACACGCAGTGTATCTTGGGTGGTTACACACCTAGGATCTGGATGTTACACAATGTGTATGGTTTCTACATTCTGTGTACTATTATTTTTGTAACATTTGAATTATTTCTTCTCTTATTTAATTCTTACACTCTAGAAATGTGAACTTTGATCATGATCTAGAACTAATGTGTGTGCTTGAGCTTGTAGAGTCATGCCTCTATGACAACCTCCAGTTGTGTGCCTGAAGAGTGAAGATGATCATACCCCTAAAGTTGTTGGCCATGGGATACCAATGGATCCTCCAGTCATGCTAGTTGTGACACCAGCTGTTATACCATATGAAGGTTCTGATACATAGTTATGTGAAGGCTTTATGACGTTCATGAAAACATTTCAAGGAACACCACAACCGGTCACCTTAATGGAAGAGCTGACATGAGTGTTTTAGCAACAACATTTTCCCACATTTTTAGGGGATGGTAGACTATAGGCTATGGATTCATGGCTGAAGTCCATGCTTATATTTTTGGAGCATCTAGAGATGCCTCTTAGGAGGAGGGTAAAGCTCATGACATATATGCTATGTGATTCCTCCAAGATATGGTAGTATGTTATCACTTAGGAATAAATTCATTGGGATATGGAATGGGGAAATTTTAAGACAATATTCTATGATTATTTCTATCCCAAGACACTGAGGGCCAAAAGATCTCGAGAGTCCATGCATTGAAGCATGGCACTTTATCCATGATGGAATACATGGCCGATTTTTTTGAGATCCATAATTTTGAACCTATTTTGATGGGTGATGATGTATTGAAGGATATGAAATTCAAGGATGGTCATAGGTTCAACATCTGATCACAGATAAATGCCTTTAGGTTGCCTTCTGTATCTGCTATTATAAATCTAGCACTGACTACTGAGCATAATATGAGGGAATCTATAGGTTTGAGATCGGGTGGTTTGGCATTGAGATCAAGTACTATCTTGACCGACAGTAAGAAGAATCTTATGAAGCATTCTTGGTGTGACGATAGTTATCAAAAATTATCTTTAGGTAGCCAAGTGAGGTGATAACAGTGCAGTTGGCTAGGGAATATGAGGTAACAGTGTCCATAAGACTTAGTTGAGTGTCGATCTTGCGGCAAGATGTGACATTTTTAGTGCATCTGCGGGATGTTTCCACTAGTGAATAGTGAGAGAGGGTCTTTGCTGACTCCACATTTAAGAGCAGGGTCAGTAGCTTCTCAATAGTTAGGGAATTGGAATACGTCAAGCCATTCAGGTCAAGGTGGGGGTCCTGGTTGTGGTAGCCAAACCCCAAGATGTCAACAGTAATAGGGTGGATCATCTCAGGGTAGCCAGGCAGTGTTAGAGTCCTATGGTACAAGTCAGACTTATGAAGTGCATGAGACCCGGTAGGAACAGAATCCCAGACCATCTATTATCCGAGGTAATTTATAGTCATTTTGTTTTAGATTCATCACTTTCTGATACTAGGGATTCAAAAAGTTTTAAATTTTTTCCTATTATGGATAGAATTACTCTCTGTGTATTTACTTCTGATGAGGTAATGACACTAGACACTCCATTAGGGATTAAAAAACAATTGTGCATTAGTGCAAGGATTCCCCCCCTGAGGTTGGTGGGCGTAACTCTTTATGGGACCACTACAGATTAGAGATGATTGGATTTGATGTCATTCACAAAATGGGTTGGTTAGTCTCTTTTCAAGCCTTTATTGATTTCTATTTCCATTGGGTGAGTTTTATGTCACCATAGGGTGGATTGTTTCAATATAAGGGTGAATGGGAAGTCCAGGAAGACCAAGCTGGACCCATGCATCGTGGGTTGGGTGGGATGAAAGCCCATATAGAAAGTAAATATTTGGATGATCAGGGAACATTTCATATGAATTTTCCCCTATAGTTTATCATTTTAGGGATTTCATCCCATGTGACTTTTCAAGCCTACCTCTGGTGAGATAGGTACAGTTCTCTATCGGGGTAGTTCCAGAATCTGTGATGGTATATTTACCTTCTTATAGGATGGCTATTGTAGAGTTTAAAGAGCTCAAGAGGTAGCTAGTGGATTTGTAGGCTAATGGTTTCATAAAACCCAATACTTCTAGTTGGGGTTTTTGGACTTTTTATGAAAATGGCAGAAGGTATCATCAGTCTATTGGTGGATTAACTGAAATTTAACCAGTTTATGGTTAAGAACTTGTATCCTCTTCCACGAATAGATTACCTCATTGATTGGATCCAAGTAGCTTGGTTATTGTCTAAGATCGATTTGAGATATATTTATCATCAGGTGCATGTTAGATCTTCATATATACCTGGTCAAACCTTTAAGAGTAGGTATGGATTGTATGAGTTCTTATTCATGTCGTTCGGTCCCACGAACATGTCGACAAACTTTATGGAACTGATAAGCTAAGTATTCCATCCTTATATTGATTCATTTTTCATGGTTTTCATGGATTATATCTTTGTGTATTATAATAATTGACACAACCATGCCACCCATATTGAGATCTTATTGAGTACACTGAGATAGAATAAGTTATATTCTAAGCTCCCAAAGTTCCACTTCTGGATGGATCAAATTCAATTCCTGGGTCACATCATCTTAATGATAAGAGTACCAGTGGACTTAGAGAAGGTGAGAGTAGTATTTTCTTAGGAACATCTCAAGGAAGTCTTTGAAATACAATTTTTCTTGGGGCTATTTGGTTACTACAGATGTTTTTTGTAGGACATTAATGCTTAGTATCACCGTTGATAGGATTGAATAAAAACTGTGAAAATTATGTTTAGAATGATTCCTAAAAAATAGAATTTATAGAGATAAATGGGAGATTGACCATTGTCAATACTGATTTTTCCAGATCCAAGAAGGAGTTACACTATTTACTATGACGCATCAGGTATCAGGATAGGAAAAGTTCTTATGCAAGGGGAATGAGTCATTGTGTGTGGATCTCAGTAGTTAAGGCCTCATGAGAGGAATTACCTGACACACAATCTTGAGTTATCCGTGGTTGTTCATGATTTACACTATGGGATACATTACTTTTTGGGAGAGTGTTTTATGGTGTAAGGGGAAAAAAAGACTCAATTATATATTTACTCACCATGATATAAATCTGAGGAAGGGAAGGTTGGTGGAATACCTTCATTCTTTTGACAACGATCTTGACTACATGCTTGTTAAAGGCAATGTAGTGGCTGATGTACTGATTAAGAGGTCTCAGATACAGACAGTACAATAGGCCAGTAGTAAGTAGCAGCTTATAGATTTGTTCTCTTAGATGCATTTAGAGGTGCACGATAGTCAGAGTCAAACTTTTTTTATCCATAGATATTACTTATACCCTTATAGATAGAATTAGGATGAGGTAAATATTGGATTCCAAAGGCCTAGTTCTATGTTAGATTGTGGTAGGTAAGGACCCTCCTCTTATTGGACCTTAGGCGAGGATGATGTTATGAAGTTCCATGGTCACGTATGGGTTTCAGTTGACATGAATGGGGGAGATGATGAAGGATTATCATGCCTCGTTATGGTAAATGCATCCTAGTGTCACCAAGATGTATTAGGATTTACATCATCAGTATTGGTGGCCAGGTATGAAAAGAGATTTAGCTAGTTTTGTAATGAGATATACCACCTATCAGTAGGTGAAGGTGGAACCCCAATGACCAGTAAGACTTTTACAAAAACTACCCATTCCTGAGTGGAAATAGAATAATGTCACAATAGATTTGTGATGGGGTTACAGAGGTTATCTCAAGGTAATGAAGTATTATGTGTTGTTTTTGACTGGACCACGAAGGTTGAACATTACGTATTGATCAAGAAACCTTCAGTGTTGATGAGATTGGTAGGTTTTACATCCAAGAGATTGTAGGACTACATGATTTTCCACATTCAATCATTTTAGATAAGAATTCTTGGTTTACTTCTTGTTTCCATAGTGGTCTAAAGAGGGAACTAGGTATATAGGTGCTTTTGAGCACAACATACAACCCTTAGACAGATGTCATGTCAGAACTCATGATTCAGATGTTGGAGGACTTGTTGTGAGCACGTGTCCCAGATTTTGGGGGATTATGGGATAGAAACATACCGCCGGTTGAGTTAACCTATAACAATAGATTTCATGATACTATTATGATGAATCCTTTTGAGTATTTTCATGGTAGACCATGCTGATCATTCCTGTGTTGGCTGGAGGCAGAAGAGACAACTGTACTGGGACAAATTTTTTCCATGATAAAATGGAATAGGTTCAGTTGATTCAGAATTTTATGGATACTGTATAGTCTCATTAGAAATATTATGTCGATCGTCACAGACGACCTATGGAGTTTGAGGTTAGGGATCAGGTTTTCTTACGTGTTTCACTGAGGTTGGGACACAAGAGGATTAGGAGACATGGTAAGCTTTAAATGAGATACATTGGGCCATTTGAGAATCTATAAATGGTCGGGCCAGTTACCTATCAGTTGTAATTAACTTAGAGGTACTAGGATATGGATGAAAGCATCCAAGTTTATTTGTTACAACACTAGTTTTCAGACCCATATCATGCTTTTCAACCTGATGAGGTTGAGTTAAAAGTAGATGTGTCTTTTGAGGATCATTGAATTCAAATTTTAGATCATAGCATGAAGGTTCTACATGGAAGTCTTGTTCCTTTAGTATGAGTGCAATGGTAGAATGAACTACTGTAAAACAAGATATCATAGCGGGAGGCCGATGTATGATCGTAGTGGCTGGATCTATTTGCAGATATTTCGTCACCACCCTTGGAAGGGAAATTCAGGGACAAATTTCATTAAGGGGTGAAGTTTGTATGAACCATGTTCTTCCTTTGAGGTATCAATATTTTCTTCTTAGTTTATATTTAAAAAGGCTGGAGAAAAAGAGTTTAAGGTTTGAATGTTGAACTATTGCACAATGTGATTGAGGGTTACACACCTTGTAAGCCTAGTACATGTTGTGTTTTGATGTTGGCAAAAGGATGAGAAAATTGGCATATAAACATTGTGTATTCTCAAGTACACGCAGTGCACTTTTATTTTTTAAAAGTGGGTAGTTGACACATTTCTTCCTTTTTAGATAGTGGGCTTGTTGGGTTGATGATCCAATAGTGTCGAACCTTGTTTCTCCTCCCATTTTATCATCTAAACACTGATTTGATCACTATCAGATGTGCTGGAACCCAATTAGTAAGCTCTAAATTTCTCTTGAATTATTATTTGTGATTTTAAATCTTGAAAAATTCATTAAGGGTTTAGTTTTTAACCTTGTTTTGTATATATACTCTATTCTAGGTTGAATTAGAGAATGATGTTGGATGAGGAGAGTCGTACGAGTATGAAGTAGGTGGTTGATAGATCTAATATTTCCAATATTTTTAATGTCTATTTAAATGATTTAAACCTCAAACATTTAATAATTTGATCTTATTTGTAACAATTTTGGATTTAGAGTGTGTTTTGGGATAAAAAGTTTAAATTGCATAATTCTGGATTTTTAACATATTTTTATCACAGGGGTATTTTGGTCATTTATCATAAAATATATTTCCTAATTTTGTGATTAGAATTTTTTTGGAATACTTATTGTATTTAAATCAACTTTGTCTTCAGGACCATGGGATAAATCGATATTCTAGATGCCCAAAAAAATCAATGCATTTGACAATTTTTTGGGGCGGACTGCGTTGACTCTACATTGGTAATGGAAACAAATTTCGGCCTACACTACTCCAAATGATGCGATTCCACCTGGATATGACAGACGACTCACAGACGCGACTCCAAAATAAATTTCAAGCCGTTTGGAATCCTTTATGATGACCGTTTAGTGATAGAGTGTTGAAGGAAGCTTCCAGAAAGCTTCATCCAGATAAATATATTTTTAATTGAAAAACCATAACTCCCTACATACGCGTCCAAGTAATCTGAAATTTTGAGGGTGGACGTCCAAGACATTTATGAACAATATTTATGAATAGGTCCATGCGTGAATCAGCCACTTAATGGTTCGAAAAGGCGACAATTATTTGATGAGGAAATCTTCCTATAAAAGGCGAGGAGCTCCAACCTCTAAATCATATTCTATTTTTCACCACACCATCTGCCACAACAGAGAGTTGGCTTGAGAGATCAAAGGGGAGGGTGGAGATTTCCATCCTTAAGAAGATGAATTCCTTTTAAGATTAAATAGAGAATATGATGGCTTCTGAGGTGATGCAAGGCTAAGCGGCAAGTGGTTGCGGACGGCGACACCTGACGGACACTCTCTTCCGAGTTTGGATTTTAATGTGTAATCTCCTTTTGAATTTCTCCTGAACCTATATTTTTGAAAGAATCTGGTTGTTTTCTTTCTTAAATATATTTTCAACACTTTTTTTATGGTTTTTCCATCTATAAAGTAGAACAGTTGACTTCTCTATTTAAAATTCTTTGGTGAGGTTTTTCCATTGAGCATAGCGAATTCAATTAGGTTTAATTACTTGGAGGTATTTAAGTAATTGAATCACTTCTATAGGAAGAACAAAAATCATATTGAAGACTTAAATATGATGTCTTTTCATATTTGAATGTAAACCTGGGGGTCCTTGGGGGTATATTTAGGAATTTAAATTAAGAGATATCTTTTTATATACAAGGAAGAGGGGAGTGTCTGAGAGGGTGAAGCTTGTCTGCGACTGCTGTTTTTATTCTTGATTTCAAACCCACTTGATCTTTCCTTTAAAATTATTTTAGTTTAGTATTTAATATAATTTTATTTTCAAATTTTTAATCAAACCCCCATTTTCATTTCTTTAAAAACAAATAAAATAACAAAAGTGACAGTTTTACAACTCGAACTGCAACCTCCTCGAGAGACAACCCTATGGTCACCATGGTGCTACATTAAAAGGGAAAATATTGATTGAAGGTTTTATGACAAAAATACTCACATCAACTAGCGCCGTTGCCTAGGAGGTTGCTAGAGTTGATTTTATTTTGGTTTTTTTTCTTGCATGACCCGAACTTTTGAACCGAACTTGTTACCTTTAGATTCAGAAATTGATAGAACTTTTCACACTAGGGTTAGAGGTAATAATAAACAAGTTTCAAGTATTGAATCTTCCACCAATACATCTAGGAGGTACTTAGTTGAAATTGAAATCCAAATGGCTGAAAATAGAACTTTGAAATCATTGTCTTCGTCCTATGACGAAAATCACGAGAATCCTGTAAAGTACCCTAATGCCCCTGCTGGATTTGAAATCAAGTCCGGTTTCATCCACCAGCTTCCCAAATTCAATGGGTTGCCTGGTGAAGACCCACACAAACACCTCCAAGAATTTAGCTACTTGTGTGTCAACATGAAACCTCATGGAGTCGATGCAGATCAAATGAAGTTGAGGTCCTTTCCTTTTCCTCTAGATGGAGTTGCTAAAGAATGGTTTTTTTATTCTCACTCAACCTTGATTAGAAATTGGAATGAATTAAAAAAGATTTTCCTTGAAAAAAATTTCCCTGCATCTAGAACTGCCTCCATTCGAAAGGAGATTTGTGGAATTAGGCAGACACAAGGAGAAGCACTTCACGAATATTGGGAAAGGTTCAAACGTCTTTGTTTTAGATTCCCCCATCATCAAATCAGTGACCAGCTTCTCATTCAATACTTTTATAAAGGATTCTGTCTCACTGCTAGAAGTATGATCGATGCTGCTGTAGGAGGAGCTTTAGTTGATAAGACACGAGTTGCTGCTAGGATTTTAATTGCAAACATGGACCAGAATTCCCAACAATTTGGAACCAGAGGCCTTCTTCATGTAAAAGCTGCACAAGAATTCCCTACTACTAGTCCCGAAAACAACACAATTGCAAGTCAACTATCTGATCTTACCACCATGGTAAGGTCAATAATGTTGTCTAACACCCCACCAACCCAACCCAAACCTGAAGCGGCTTTCCAACTACATGTCCACTGTGGTATTTGTTCTTCGAATGAACATTTTAGTGACCAATGCCCGCAAATGCAAGACCCTCCTGAGAACTGCAATGCAGTTTTTCCTGGAAGAACATTTCAACCAAACCAGAAAAGACCATTTCAAAAAAAATCAAAATTTAAATCAAGGATGGAACAAAAACTCAAATGAAAGATTTCGTCAACCTGAACAACCAAGAGGATACTTCCAAGGACAATCAAGTAATTCTCAACCAAGATATTTCAATGAGCAAGCCAATGCTCATTCTGGAAGCAATTTTCACCCTACCCCTCCCACTCAAAACTCTGATAGGAACCTTGAAGAAGCAATGATGAAACAACAAGAGGAAATGAGGGAACTAAAAGAATACACAAAACAACAAGATAACAAAATGAATACCATGATGACTCAAATGGGTCAACTTGCCTCTGGTATTAATTGCATAACAAATCAAATGAGTGGTGGTTTACCCTCATAGCCACAAGTAAATCCGAGGAATAATGGGAAGGAAAATGTGAGTGTAATTGAACTTAGGAGTGGAACAAAATTGAAAAACCCTCAGATTGAGAACATCAAGCCTTCTGCTGGTACTATTGATGAAAATCCTACCCCTGATAAAAATGTTGAAAAATATGAAGTTGATAGAAACTCAATGTCAAGAGAGGAAATCTTGTTTGAAAGAAAAAAGAATGATTGGAAGAGGATGTATGTTCCTTATGTTCCTCTAAAACATACTCATAATACCCCAGAAACATTCAAACCTCCACTGCCTTATCCAAGGTGTCAACCACCACCAATGTTAAGTACTGAAAAAGAATTGGATAAAGAGGTTTTGGAAACATTCAAGAAAGTCCAAGTCAATATTCCATTGCTCAATGTTGTGAAACAAATTCCGAGGTATGCTAAGTTTATGAAAGACATGTGTACCAACAAGAGAATGTTCAAAGGAGTTGAAAAAGTGAACTTAGGAAGGAATGTTTCATCGATGATTCAACATGCACTTCCTGTCAAGTGTAAAGACCCTGGTACATTTACCATTCCCTGTACCATTGGGAAATGTGATTTCAAAGATGTGATTCTTGAACTTGGGGCCTCCGTCAATGTCATGCCACATTCTGTCTACTCATCTCTTCAGGTTGGAGACTTAAAACCCTCTAGAATTATCATTCAACTCGCAAACCGAAATACCACCAAACCTGCTGGAGTTATAGAGGATGTTCTCGTTTAAGTGATAGACATGATTTTTCCTGTTGACTTCTATGTTTTTGATATGGAAGATGATCGGTTTAGCACACATGCTCCTATAATCCTAGGGAGGCCATTTCTAAAAATGGAAAAAGAAATCATCAATGTTCACAAGGGAACACTTTCACTAGAATTTGGAGGATATGTTGTTCATTTCAACATTTTTCATTCAATGAAAACACCAAGTTGAGGATCATTCAACTCCCCATGTAAACATGATTGATTGGTTTTCATTTGGCATGTTACCTGATTTTTTCTGTGATGAAATACCAACTGATGTGCAAAAGGATGGAAATTTCTATGATACTGAATCAGATCAGAATGAGGATGAAATTGGAGACTGTGAAGAGTCTTGGGATATTGATACCGGATATCTGAGCAATAATGAAGATGAATTTCTAGAAACCATTGAATCTGTTAGTGGTATTCCAGGAGAGGTTTCCAATTTTTCACATGAAACAAGTCTTGATATCATAGAAAGAGATAACCATGATGAACATGGAGCTTCACCAAACAATCAAACTTCTGAAGAGTTCCCAATTATCAGTGAAACCAACCCACCTGTGGTAGAATTGAAACCCCTTCCGGATAACCTCAAGTATTCCTTCTTAGGTCATAAGGAAAAATTACCTGTAATAATCTCAAAAGATTTGTCAGAAGTCCAGGGAAACCAATTGTTGGAAGTTCTCAAGTCCCACAAGGAAGCCATAGGATGGACTCTCTCTAATCTAACAGGAATCAGCCCCTCGGTTTTCATGCACAAAATTTTACTGGAGGAGAATGCTAGATCGGTAAGACAATTTCAAAGAAGACTGAACCCAACACTTTTGGAGGTTGTAAAGAAACAAGTCACCGCCTTGTTGGCTGCTGGAATTATTTTTCCCATATCTGATAGTCAATGGGTAAGTCCAGTCCATTTTGTTCCTAAAAAAGTGGATTTACAATCTCAAGGAATGAATTTGGTGATCTTGTCCCCATAAGGCTTCCAAAAAAATGGATAATGTGAATTGATTACAGGAAACTCAATTTTCTTACAAGGAAAGACCACTTCTCGTTACCATTCCTTGATCAACTCCTTGAAAGACTAGCTGGAAAAACCCACTACTATTTTCTGGATGGATTCTCTGGATATTTTCAAATTCACATTTTACCTGAGGATCAAGAGAAAACCACCTTCACATTCCCCTTTGGAACTTTTGCATACAGAAGGATGCCCTTCGGTTTATGTAATTCCCCAGGAACTTTTCAAAGGTGTATGATAACCATATTCTATGAATTTTTGGAAACTTGCATGGATGTTTTTATGGATGACTTCACAGTGTATGAATAATCTTTTGAAAGATGTTTGAAAAGATTGGAATGTGTCCTGAAAACATGCATTGAAAAGAACCTTGTTCTAAATTATGAAAAATGTCATTTTATGGTTGCTAAAGGGATCGTTCATGGACATGTTGTGTCCCGTGATGGAATTCATGTTGATAAATCCAAAGTTAAGGTCATTTCTTCATTACCATACCCAAAAACTGTGAGAGATGTGAGATCCTTCCTTGGGCATACTGGATTTTATAGGAGATTCATTAAAGATTTCAGTATGATTTCTCTTCCATTGTCCATATTACTCCAAAAATAAGTTCCATTTGTCTTTGATGAGAATTGCATAAATTCGTTTCATGAGCTGAAACAAAGATTGATAACCCCTCCCATTGTTCAACCTCCTATATGGGACATTCCCTTTGAAATAATGACAGATGCATCTGATTTTTCTCTTGGGGCAGTATTGAGTCAACAGATAGAAAAGAAATCTCATGTGATTGTCTATGCCTCCCAAACTCTTGATCAAGCCCAATCAAACTACACAACAACTGAGAAAGAACTGCTGGCTATTGTCTTTGCTCTAGAAAAAGTTAAAAGTTATCTGTTGGGCTCCAAGGTGATTGTTTTTACTGATCATTGTGCAATCAGATTCTTGATGAAGAAACATGATGCAAAACCAAGACTTCTAAGATGGATTTTGCTTTTACAGGAGTTTGATGTTGAAATAAAAGATAAGAAAGGATGTGAGAACCTTGTAGCTGATCATTTGAGCAGGATACCATCTATTGAGAATAGAAAATTTCAGATGTGTTCCCCAATTAAGGAAACCTTTCCAGATGAGGATTTATTTGCTGCTCAAAGTGAAATACCATGGTTTGCTAATCTTGTAAACTATTTGGATTCTGATGAACACCCGCATTGGTTTTCCAAAAATCAAATTTATAAACATTAGAGTGATTCAAAGAAATATATTTGGGATGATCCTTATTTATGGCACATTGGTAGTGATCAAATGATACGAAGATGCATTCCGAACTCTGAATTTCAATCCATCCTAAATTTTTTCCACACATTAAACTATGGAGGAAACTTTGGACCACAGAGAACAGCAAGAAAATTTCTTGATTCTGGATTGTATTGGCCCACCATTTTTAGAGATTCTTTTGAATTCTGAAAAACCTGTAAAAATTGTCAATTCCAAGGAAACATTTCCAAGTGGAATGAGATGCCACAAAACCCAATTTTTTGTGATGTTTTTATGTATGGGGGATGGATTTCTTGTTGCCTTTTCCTAATTCATTTGGATATCTCCACATCTTGTTGGCTTTTGATTATGTGACCAAGTGGGTAGAGGCTATCCCCACCCGAACTGATGATGCTAAAATTGTGTCCAAATTTTTGAAAGGAAATTTGTTTTCAAGGATTGGATTTACAAAGTTTCTAATTACAGATCAAGGTTCCCATTTTTGTAATAGGACATTGGAATCACTTTTGAAGAAATATGGTGTTAATCATAGGGTATCTACGCCCTATCATCCACATAAAAATGGAATGGCTGAGTTGTCTAATAGGGAGATCAAACAAATCCTAGAAAAAACAGTGAACCCAAATAGAAAGGATTAGAGTTTGAGACTTGATGATGCTCTTTGGGCCCATAGAACTACTTTCAAAACCCCCATTGGAATGTCACCATTTAGATTGGTCTATGGAAAGGCTTGTCATCTACCAGTTGAGTTAGAACACAAATCCTTTTGGGATGTAAAAACATGTAACATGAACCTATATTCATCTAGGAAAGAAAGAAAATATTGTTTACAGGATTTGGAGGAGATCAGAAATAATTCATACAAAAGCTCTAGGTTATACAAAGAGAGAAGAAAAGCCTTTCATGATGGGAGGATTCTCAACAAAAACATCAAGGAGGGAGACAAAGTTATGCTGTTTGATGCCAGATTGAAACTCTTCCCAGGTAAATTTTGTTCCAAATAGTCTGGCCCATTCATTGTTACTCATGTTTTTCCTTTTGGTGCAATACAGATTAACGATCCAGACAAAGAGACATCATTAACTGTCAATGGGCATCGGTTGAAGCTATTTCGAGAAAATTTTCAAGATCCTCCAGGGGAGGAGATTCAACTTCATGATGCAGAATATAATTGTTGCCAGGTTGTGTCTTTCCTAATCATTTATTTTTTCTTTGACTATAATTTCCTAAATTTCATGCTAAGAAAACTACACAATGAGGACATTGCATAGAATAAGTGTGTGGGGACACAATGCTGGGTAGAGTATATTTTTACGAACTTTGTTTTTTGAAATTTTTTGTTGTGAAAATTTCGTTCCATTTTTTTCTTTCTTCGTGTTTCGTTTTCAAAAAAAAGGTTTTGGAATTTCTTGACTTTCATTTGAAACTCATGCCAAGGAGTGAACCAACTGATCCTTTGAAACTGAACAAAAATGAATGCTGAAATTGACATTGTTTCAAGTTCAAAAATTTGGAAAATTATTGAAATGTCCACTGATTTTTAAATGTCATGGCACATATCACTGGCATTATGATTGAAATTATCATTCCTATGAGGCCTCTGTACCCATTTTTACATCTTCTTCACATTTACCTCTTTCTTGAGAGAACTAATTCATATTTGTTTAAACTAGAACTTGATTTATTTCTATCAAAACTTGAGGGGTGAGATACTTGTGATTAAAATGATTGAAGAATTTTTTTGAATATTGGAGCCTTCTTTTCATGATTATCCATTTTATTTGGGCCTTCCTTGAACATTTTATCCTTCTTGATCCCTTAGTAGACATGAATATCCTGTAGGTTAGCCACATTACAAGCCAAATTTCCCTTTCCAACCGGCTTTGGAAGTATAAATGCATGATCTAGTTGAACTTATGTGTGGGGGGGGAAGATGACTCATGATGTGCTACCTCATTTGGTGTTGCTTTGGGAGGACATTCAAACATTGAAGACATATTTGTGATGCTGGAATATATTTTCCTGGGAGCTGTGCCTATTTGGAGCTCTCAAATGAAATGGAGTTGTGCCTATCTGGAGCTCTCAAATGAAATGGAGTTGTGCCTGTTTGGAGCTCGCAATGGAAATAAGTTGTGCCCAATCTGGAGCTTTCAAGAAAAGTCATATTTGCTACTGAAATATTGATGGAATGGGGTGGAAAACAAGAAGATCAGAGCTGATTATTTTAGGAGAATATGGAGGAGACCATACTTGAGTAAAAATTAGAATCATGCATTTCTGCTTCAAAAAGAGCCAAACCCTCCTTATTCAGCCACATAATTTTTCACATTTGAAACCTACCAACCCCAAGACACAGAAAAACCCTATAAATTCCTCATTATAATCACATGTTCCTGGTTTACATCGGGTGGAGATGTAAAAATTTATCAAACCTATGGTAATTCTTGAATGAGTTGGATGAGAAAAGCCTTGTTGCAAATCTATATTGTGTGCTGAGAGAAAATGAATGCGAGGTGAGTGTGTTGTTTCCATGAGAAGAAAAAATAAGTGGAAATGGATTGAATGATTTGAATTTATAATTTTAAATATTTGTTTTTAATGAGGCATGATATCTTTTTAATTCATTGTGGTAAATTGGTAAACTCCATTGGTATGTGTTTTATTTTTCTTGATACCGTGCTCACTTGTACAGGAGTCCAAGAGCCAAGAGTGGAGGAATTGATAGAGATAATATTTCAAATAGTTTTTAATGTCTATTTAAATGATTTAAACCTCACAAATTTAATAATTTGATCTTATTTGTAACAATTTTGGACTTATAGTGTGTTTTGGGATAAAAAGTTTAAATTGCATAATTCTAGATTTTTAACAGATTTTTATCACAGGGGTATTTTGAACATTTATCATAAAATATGTTTCCAAATTTTTTGATTCTAATTTTTTTGGAATCCTCATTATATATCCTTCAACTTTGTCTTCAGGACCAGGGGCTGAATCGATATTCTAAATGCCCAAAAAAATCAATGAATTTGACAATTTTTCCGGGAGGACTGCGTTGACCCTACATTTATAATGGAAACAAATTTAGGACTACAGTACTCCAAATGATGCGATTCTACCTGGATATCACAGAGGACTCCCAGACGCATCTCCACAATAAATTTCATGCCGTTTGGAATCCTTTAGGATGACCGTTTAGTGATAGAGTTTTGGAGGAATCTTCCAGGAAGCTTCATCTAGAGAAATATATTTTCAATAAAAAAACCACAACTCCCTAAATACGAGTCCAATTAATCTGAAATTTTGAGGGTGGACGACCAGGATATTTATTCACAATATTGATGAAGAGGTCCATGCGTGAATAGGCCAATTATTGGGTATAAAACGCGACAACTCTTTGATGAAGATATCTGACTATAAAAGGAGAGGAGCTCCTACCTCTAAATCATATTCTATTTTTACCACACCATCTGTCACAAAAGGGAGTTTGCTTGAGAGATTGAAGGGGAAGGTGGATATTTTCATCCATAAGAAGATTAATTCCTTTGAATATTCAATAGATAAGATGAAGGCTTCTAAGGTGATGCAAGGCTAAGCGGCAAGTGGTTGCGGACGACGACACCCGACAGACACTCTCTTCCGAGTTAGGATTTTAATGTGTAATATATTTTTGAATTTCTCTTGAACCTATATTTTTGAATGAATCTGGTTGTTTTATTTCTTAAATATTTTTTCAACACATTTGTTTTGATGGTTGTTCCATCTATAAAGTAGAACAATTGACTTTTCTATTTAAAATTCTTTTGTGAGGTTTTTCCATTGAGCATAGCGAATTCAATTAGGTTCAATTACATAGAGGTATTTAAGTAATTGAATCACTTCTATAGGCGGGAAAAAAATCATATTGAAGTCTTAAATATGATTTCTTTTCAAATTTTAATATAAACCTGGGGGTCCTTGGGGGTACATTTAGGAATTTAAATTAAGTGATATCTTTTTATATACAAGGTAGAGGGGAGTGTCCGAGAGGGTGAAGCTTGTCTGCGACTGCTGTTTTTATTCTTGATTTCAAACCGACTTTATCTTTCCTTTATAATAATTTTAGTTTAGTATTTAATTAAAATTTTATTTTCAAATTTTTAATCAAACCCCCATTTTCATTTCTTTAAAAACAAATAAAATAACAAATGTGACAGTTTTACGACTCGAACTGCAACCTCCTCGAGAGACAACCCTGTGGTCACCACTGTGCTACATTAAAAGGGAAAATATTGATTGAGGGTTTTATGACAAAAATGCTCAATCAGTGGTCTCGTGCCTTTTTCTAATTATCAACCTGTTTATATATGTCGAAGTGTTGCACACCCATTTTTGGGGTGTCTCTTGATTTAGACTTAACCTTTGTTATTTCCTATTGTTTTTTAGGTAATTGAAGAATTGTTTTGAATCATGAATTAGTTTTTTTCCTTGATTAATCGCCACCCCATGAGTGTGTTTCTCTTTAATTACCATATATGGAAATTTTGATTAGGATGCCAAGGAGGCATGCATTGTTTTCCCTTCACGAGTTGTTAAAAATGGATTTAATTATTAGATGGAATTTAAATTGTGTTAAATTGTAATTGTTTTGATTAAGGTTTTGGATTTAGTGATTTTTACCCTTTTCCCCAGGTTATGCCTATATTTGTTTAATCATTTTCAGATGTCATTTCTCCAATTTTGAACTTTCCCATTGAAGGTAGGTTATCCCAAAGCCTTGAAAAGGTTTCAATTAAATAATAGGATTGTTGTGAATTGTTCCCATGTGAGTTAATATTTTTTAAACCATTTAATAATGTAATTTATAGATGTTTCTTATTATATGAATTGCCCAAGTGAGTTTAGTATTGTCAAGCCTTGTAATATTTTATATTATATGTGTCTCTTGTTGTGTTTTTTACCCAATGATAATCAGAAGGATGCGACTTATGAGGGTTATCAGGCTGTTATGCTCAAGCTGTGAGCAAGCCATTGGTGTAGTGGTTGGGCACAATGAGGCTTTACTTATTTTGATGATTGCAACAATGATCGTTGAGGGATTCCATGGACATACACTATTGGATTTTTTTTACATGTCCTGAATGATACACGGGGATTCCTTATAAGATCTATAGTAATGGGATAATTTGACCTGGACTTATAACAAACCTAGAGTGATACCGATATTTTAGATTGTTTTTCCAAGATGGGATTTTAGGATGTTGGTTGGTTTGCACCTATAGTGATACAAGTTTTCCAGAGAGGTTTTCCGAGACGATCTTGTAGGTTGTAGATATAATTTCACCTGGAGTGATAATTTAATTACAACATAGGAATTTCATTGAATGGAATGGGTTATGAATTGAATTTTTAAATGAGACAACTTTTGAAGTGTCTTCCCTACCAAAGATCAAGATTGGATTGGGTCTTCACATACCTATTTTGATATCCTTATAAGGTATATGTTGTTCTTAATTTTACACCTGGATTTTTGGGATTAGGCCATATTCCATGACTTATATAATTAAATGTAATTTAATTAATTAATGAACTTGAAATAAATGTAAATGAAAATCAGTGCTTGTAGGACTATTTACTTTTGAGTACTTCCTAGCTTACTACTTTCATAAATCTACACTACCTATTATATATATTCACTAATAGATTAGAACAGATATTGGGTGTTTGTCTTATGTGATTTTGTCTCACAAACTGTTTGGGTCATGTTTTCGGGCCCAAACTGACTATATTTTTGCAGGTGTTGATAAGGGTAAGAACCCTTCTATAGGTACATTATTGCTATTAGGATAAGGAGAGAAATGGAACAAGATGTGGCTTGAAATTCTTCTGAGTCTCTTTTGTTCCTATTTGTGATTTTGGTACATGTATTGTGGTTACTACAGTGTATCCTATTTTTGATTTTTTCCTAGAGCATGTTACATAGAGAATCATCCTTTGTATGCTATGACATCATGTTATTTTTATTATCAATATTCCACTGTTTTTTTATGTTATGGTATTAATACTTTCACTATTTAATTGTTATTTTTTCCATTGTGTTACACTCTACCAATGGTGGAATAGTTTCCAAACTATCACACCTTGGCCCTTGTTGCTAGTCAGCAGCTTCTAGCATTTGCGGAAATGCGCTTGAGGCCATGTTACCAACCAGGTATGTGGCACCTTAAAATGGAATCTAGATACAGGATGTTGTAGTATCTATATAGATATAAATAAGCTTGTAAGTAATTTAAAACATTAAATAAATCACTTCAGGACATTGTGTGAAAACCTATCAACAGTGCCACCAAACCCTAGTTTATTTAGCCAATACCAGATAAAAAATTTATCTTGTACTATATATCATGATACATACCTCATAAACCAGGGTAATTTACCATAACTAGGCCTTGACTGATACATTATCATTATAGGTAATCCCCACAATAGAGTCTTGACCATTTCCCTATCACTCAGGGTAATGTCCCATAACAGATTCTTGACCAATACCCGATCACAAGGAATTGGTTTCCACAACTGGGCCACAACCAATACCTTATATCTTAGGGAAAGGTCCCATAATAGAGTTATAACCAATACACAATTATTTGTGAAAGTTTCAACAACAGAGACTAAACCAATAAATTATAGCTTGGGGTAAGGTATCATGGATAACTCGATCCAACCATCATATCTAATACATGCATCATTTTAGGGTAAAACAACAAAATCAGACCCTAAATCCAGGGGGACTTGTTTTAATATTATTCCTTACATAGGAGAGGGGGATCACGACTTCTACTGAGAGCTCCCTGGATCTCCTAGGGTTTCTCCCATCCTCGGCGGCCCTGTGGATTCGGTTCTCAGCACGATGGAGACTCCCGGACATCGAAGGCATAGGTCTAGCAGTGGGGGATCTCTGGAAATCTGGACGGGGTCTCATCGATGGAGGTATTTCCAGCACGACTCATCTATAGTGGTCAAGGGTGGTTCAGCTCAGTGCGGCTTGTCTTGGCAACGTCGCGTTGGCTTCGACGGTGGCGGATCTTCAGGAGTTGGTGAGTTGGATTTCGGCTCTTCTGCATCAACTCGAATCCACCGAAGCCCGATGGATCGAAGATTCGATGTTTTGAGAAGCAGAGGGTGCCTTTTATTTTTCCTCTTGATGTAGATACTCATCCATTCGATATTTCTCAATCTTTTTCATTGCATACTATTTCTGATGCTTTCGTCGGGGCGCTCGCATCCGTCCGTCCGCAGAGGAGGACATGCTGCACTATTGCCCCGCATTCCTGCTTTCCAAAGGTGGGAGGCATTCGCTCCTTGTTCAGAGACGTTTTCTCCTTGATCGAAATGGGATTATGGGATGTTGGTTCTTCCTTCCGTGGATTCCTCCTCAGAAGTCGTCACCTAGTCCAGGTCTCCCTCATAGATTTAATACGTTGTTCGTGAAACACTTCCCAGTGCCATGTATCCATGGACGCCGGTTAATTACACTGCTTCTGTCGGGACATTCCAAAGGGTCCCATCAGGGTAGCAACCTTCAGTCGGGGGAGTAGTCACGTTGAGGCATCAGTAGCGTGTCTGGATGCTGGGGAACCGGCATGTCTGTCTATTATCCCTGGTCATAGGGCTTCTCGAGGGCGTGGGAGCCCGAGGCATCCCACATCGAGGGTGGGGAACTATATTCCATAGAAACATATCTGAGGTTTTCCTCAGCTTCCTGTGTTTAACACAAGTTATGCCGTGAGTTTAACGTCCAGCGGAGACGGATCAGCCCGATCAGAGCATTAGCTAGAATGGATCGGATTGAGGGATTTCCCTTGAAGGGGTGTCGATACCGGGACCAGCCCATGGATGGCTGTGAAGAGGAGCGTACCGACATGGTCTCACCGAGATATGACGGTCCGGGCGAGAATCAGGGTGGATGATGGATGGATGAATGATGTGGAGGGGGGAATGGAAAGGGACCATCGCTAGGGTGACGGTGAAGTTGGTATTAATCCTCTAAGAGACCTCATATGTATCCTCGTGGCAAGAAATCGAAGTCCACATAGTTTGGGATCATGTCAGTGAACCGACATGAAGGTGGACCTTGGTCCGATGGATGTCGTCCGCGAACCAAAGATTTGGTGGGCCTTGGTCCAATGCGTCAGTGAACCGACACAAAGGTGGACCTTGGTCCAAATGGTGTGGGGCTTACACACTAGGCTGCCCAGGTGTGGATGAACTGACGTGAAGAAGTTCGGAGTGACCAACAGGTGGTGGTCTTGAACCTCTGAGAGGCTTCCTACGTACCATGCCGTGACTTGGATCAAAGACCACGTAGTTCAGGTTGGACATCGGAAGGCCAACGTGAATGAGGACCAGGAGGGTCCTAGTGGTGGTGGGCTTGGACCTCGTGGAGGCTTCCTACGTTCCATGTTGTGACTTGGATCAAAGACCACGTAGTTCAGAGGGGCTTCGTCGGCGAACCGACGTGAAGGTGGACCTTGTTCCGATGGGTGGTGGGATTGAACCTCTAGAAGGCTTCCTACGTACCATGTCGTGACATGGATCAAAGACAACGTAGTTCAGATGATGGAATTCGTCAGCAAACCGACGTGAAGGTGGACCTTGGTCCAATGAGAGATGGGCTTGAACCTTGGGGAGGCTTCCTACGTACCATGCCTTGAAATGGTTAAAATACCTCGTAGTTCAAAGGTTTTCATCTGTGAACCGATGTGAAAGTAGACCCAGGGGTCCACTAATGGTGGGCTTGAACCTCATGAAGGCTTCCTACGTACCATGCCTTGTCATGGATCAAAGTCCTCGTAGTTCAGAAGGTGGGTGTCGGTGAACCAACGTGAATGAGGAGGGATCTTGGTCCAAAGGGGGATGGGCTTGAACCTCAGAGAGGCTTCCTACGTACCATGCCATGACATGGATCAAAGTCCTTGCAGTTTGGGTGGTGACAACGGCTTTCCATCGGACTAGAATATAGTTTAACGTCATGATAGATAAAGGTAGAACTCAACATTAATTGGATGACGGGTGGCGTTGAACCTCATGGAGGCTTCCTATGTACCATGCCTTGACATGGATCAAAGACCTTGTAGTTCAAATGGGTGTGCAGTTTAATGTCATGCGGGACAAGGGCATACAGTTTAACGTCATGATGTACGAGGGCATGCAGATTAATGTCATGCTGGACGAGGACATTGTCATGGCCAATGCCAACCCTAAGCCCGCGTGAGTCATGCTCGGTGTGAGAAACAAGAGATGGCAAGGACCTGACGATCACGCTGCGAAGGGTGCGTCCGTGAGAAGTGAATAGGGGCTTACGCGTTAGGCATCCCATTAGTGCTGGGACTTACTCTAGGATGGAGGCCTGAAGTGCGGAAAAGCGCAGCGAAAGAGGGATTTGGGAACATTGATGGGAGGTGCCTCGTTCCCTATCACGCCCTCCACTGACCTTGGTAGTGGGGAAGTACGGAGATGCAGGGGTGCATCCATCCGTTGGGGAACTAGGGTCGCCCTTCTCCTAAGAACATACGCCGCTACAATAAGGAGGATATCATCCCTTGTGGAGGGGTGATTCCACTCCCGTGGTGACGAGTGGCGTAAAAAATGTCCGATCTGGGGGGACCCTTCGTGTAAGGCATGAGTTCGGTTCATAGTTTAACGTCATGTGTTGAGGACGTGGTGTTTGGCAGTTTAACGTCCTGCAGCTCTGACGAGGCGGGTTCACTCCACACCCCTAGGACATACATAACTGGTACCCTTTTCTCATTGGGAGAGGGAAGGTTCCAGTAAGGTCGTAGTCAAGGGGGGTTGAAGAGAGAACCATCAAGAGGTCCACGTTGGAATGGCTATGCGAAGAAGCAATAGCCTTTAGCGTGCCTATGCGAAGAAGCATTAGGCGAAGCAACACTATGAGTGGTATTGTCCGTGCGACTTTGAAATAACTTCATGCAAACCTGGAGGGTCGCACGGGGAGAGTAAGTACCAAGCAGAGGAGTGTGCTTCGCAAAGTGGGGTGCCTTGGCCTTAGCATGGGGAAAATGTGTGAGTGGAGGGTGCTTCGTGAAGTAGAACAGTATTCGCGGAGCACATCCTCGTGAAGAGGAGGTGCCTCGCGAAGCAGGGTGCTGTGAAGCAGTGTGCTTCACGATGTGTAGTGATCTTGCCTTAGCATGGGAATCACTAGTACAGTATGGGTGTTTCGCGAAGCATAAACGCTCCACGGCTGCTCGGGTTCCATTGGGAATCCCCCTCCTTCGCAAATTCCCTTGAGCTTCGCGAAGGGCATCCCTCTCAGAAGAGGGGTTCAAAACGAGACAAAGCGAAGGCATCACGCGAAGTAGAAGTACCTCACGGAGCTCATGATTCTCGGGGGCAAAGAGTGTTTCACGATTTGGGAGAGGAGAAGCCGAAAGGTCGGATCAACCATCCCCGGGACTCAGGGCGAGCCCAGTATTTATAGGCATGGGGCACTGTGAAGCAGAACTCCCACGCTGCCTCAGGTGCTTCGCGGCGCGCTCGTGAACGTCAAATTTGTTTGTGGAGACGTACCGCCTCCGGAGCTTCGCAGCGGGCTCACGAACGTCAAATTTGTTCGCGGAGAGGTACCGCCTCCGGAGCTTCACTGGACTGTGATGCTCGGGTGCTTCGCGTCGGTGCTTCGCGAGGCAGCGTGCGGGACATCTTTTTCGTCCCTTCCTTTCGTGCAATATTTTGGCGCCAACAAATGCCCCCCCTCAGTCTTGGATCCGCGGAGGGTGAAGGGTCGAAGTCTAAGGGAAAATCGCCAAATTTTTCAGCAGTTCGTGATGCGACTTCGCGAAGGGGGCCCCCGGTGCTGATCGGGGCCACAGATCCGGATACGCCGCGATGCTCCGTGCGGGCGGGGCGCGCCGTGCTGCTCCGGGGTCACCGCCTATAAATAGGGGGTCGACCTATTTTGTCTTCACGCGATTTTCTTGTCTTTTTGTGCTCTCGATTTCGCGAAGCTCCACGTACTCCGCGCCTGCTCTTCGCAAATCGAGCTTCGCGGTGAACCGCGGGTCTCCGACTCTGAAACCGCGCCAAGCTAACTTCTTCTTGCCGACCTATGTCAGACTCCACAGCTTGGTCTCGTGACCGACCTTCGCGAGTCGGCTTTGTGATCCAGCTTCACGATCCGTTCTGAAAAAATTCTTTTTTGAGTGCCGGAACTGAAATGGCCCATCGAGAAGCTGTATTGGGGGTTCTTGCAGATGATGCTCGTCGGGATGAGATGGCCAACTGTCCAGGCCTTGGGGAGATGGTCTGAAGCCACTCGGATGACGCTTCTTTGACAGGTCTGCTATCGGAGGGTTAGAAGAATTATCCACAGTGTAAGAAGCTACCATTGTACGGCTTCGGGTTGAGGGATGGCATCTTTATCCCTGAGGTGAGTAGGGACAAACCATTTTTCTGGTTTAGGAGCACGCCATGTCAGCACCAATGGTTCAGGGTGGCCGATGGCCATGTGCAGGAGGACATCACACCCGTCACCGCCGACTGTCTCTACAACCACGTGAACAATATTGACGGGAAGACACTACAATCAGAGACGTCCCCTCTTCTTTACTGTACCATGCTAAAGGCGGCTTTTCAGGATTTGAAGAAAGGATGGTCCGATGAGTGGTACCTGCGCCAGGGCGGCAACTTTACTTATGACTGGGCCTGGGCCTACTGGGTAGGTTCCTCATGCGAGGAGTTTGGGGCCGAGATAAAAAAAATATTAAAATGAAATTTATGGGTTGGACCCAAGGAAAAATACCAGGGTGTCTCTACGTATCCCATGAGGATGGGAATCAAGCCATATATAGTTCTGGAAGCGTAGTTTAACGTCATGTGGGATGATGAGAAGCCTGGCCGTGTTGGTACACATCCCGCCAAAACTACTAAGCCCACGTGAGTCATGTTCGGTGTGGGAAACAAGAAGTAGTGGTGGGACTTTCTTAACACATAAAAGGGGCAGGTTATGGAAAAGGGATGCTCGGTGAATACCAGCCCAATGACACTAACACGATCATGTAGTGCACCTAGATGCGCGAAGAGAAAGAGCCGAGTATGATGGAATTCCACTTGAACATGAGGACGTGGAAATGTGTGAATCATGGCGCTCAAGATTCAGATCACGGTGATGGCGGTGTGATGGTGGAGGATAACTGTTGACTGTGGAAGAAACCCAAGATCCATATCATGTTAGCCTAGAATGGGGACAGACAAATGAGGGTCGACTGTTGACCATGTTCGAAACACGGGACCATGTCATAAATGTTGTCAGAGATCCGTAGGGACGTTGGCCCGAAACGATTGGAGGGCCCTTAGGTCCAGCATTCATGGAGCGCCCTTAAGCCTAGTATCCATGTCATCTGAGGGTCCTTTTGGATGTGGAAGAGGATGAGGATCCAAATAGCGAGCTCATGAATCTTGGTCATGGGACAAAGGGAATGTCCCCATGAAAATTCCACACTTCGGGCTTTGTCAAAACACATCTGAGTATGACAATGAGACATATTAGATAGAGGGAGGAAACATAAGAGGGACATGGTGGAGTAACTCAAACAACTGGTGTGGATGGGAATAGGGGGTGTGTGCGGTGCGGTGAACAACCCGACGCGAATGAGGACACAATCCCATATCACACCGCACGACCTCCTTGGGAGAGGTTTTTGGTCAAGGGACCGAAAGCGAAAGTTAGGCTGGGCCCGCGGGGAAGTTCCCGGGCGCTCCTACGTATCTCATAAGGATGAGAATCAAGCCTCACATAGTTCTTGATGGATCTTAGATCATAAATGGGTAAAGGGATCAGGGGACACATGGCAACAAAACCCGACGTGAATGAGGACCTAAGCCCTACTTACCATGCGTTCTCCGGGGAAATGCTCGAGTAGAGGGACTGAACACAAAGGTTAGGCTGGGCCCACGGGGAAGTGCCCGGGCGCTCCAACGTATCTCATGAGGATGAGAATCAATCCATACGTAGTTCTGAAAGGTGAAATGGTAAGATACCAGTGCCCATGGAAAATGGGAATGCGGGCATGACCCTTGTACTAAAAGAAGCGGAATTTGATAAATCTTGTTTGTCCTTTAAGGTGAGTGGTTTTTTTTTTGTAAAGCGACAGGCCTAGAGTAGTTGTCCGTGGTGTTTCCAAAAGAATCAACCCGTGATAGGCGTTGACAAATGGCATGGCATGTGACCAATACCCAATGTGATGTCCTCTATAAAAAAGTCATCACAATGCAGTGCTGTTTTTTGTCATGCGGCTAGGACGATAATGTCACAGTTTAGGGTCGTGTGATAGGATCAAGTGTGCATTTTATTTTCATACAGCGCAGATGTAGCAGAGGTGATGCTAGACGGGGAATGTGCGCAGTGTTATAAAACAAAATTGATGGATACATGATCCCACATCACATTGTACGCCACTCGGAGAGGGAGACCTTAGGCCTAGGGCCCTATATAGAGGTAAGAGGTGAAACAGGGGGGAGATACTAGCTCCCTAAATGGGCTGGACCCAAAGAAAAGGTGTCTGGGCGGTCCTATGTATCCCATGAGGATGGGAATAAAGCTGAACGTAGTTCTATATGGATCTTAGTTTATGGTCTTAGAGCTCGGACCATAAATGGTAACAACTTTTCAAGTCAGCGCAGACGTCAACCCGATCCCTAATCCCACGTGAGTTAAACTCGGTGTGGGAAACAATGGGGGGTATCCTTATCGCACTACTTGTGGCGCCCATCAAAGGGGAGTTGGTAGAGAGCCCTGAAGGACACCTTTGATGCGGCTTGTTTCCCCAATGCACAGATGTGCATAGAGGAAAAGTACCAAGAGTTCCGAGACTCTACTTGGAAATGATGAAGTGATGAAGGGTGTCAATTGTGTACCCGAAATTTTGGGCTTAATGGGTTAGCGTGGTGATAGAGGAAAACTATTAACCATGGTGGAAACGTAGTGTCCATATCGCATTAGCCTGAGGTGGGAACAACAAACGAGCATCGACCACTGACCATATTCAAAATTCGGGATTTTATCGATTTGTTGTCTGAAACCCTCGGGGGCGTTGGACCGTAACGGTAGGAGAGCCCTTGGGCGTAGTATCCAGGCCGTTCTTGGGGGTCCCTCCAGGTGTGAAAGATGATGGAAGCATTGATGCAGGGATACACAAATACTATAAAGCGGGTGCGGACGTGTCCGAGTAAGGTTTGGCATTCCAGGTAATAGACCAGACTCCCCTTGGGCACATTGGTGAACCGCCGAAAAGTGGTCGACGAAACAGCTCAGGAGGGAGAGGTACATGGCGTGGTCATTATGAGACCGACGTGAATGAGGACATAATCCCACACCACACCATATAATCCTCTCATGGAGGAAGGGTAGACCAAGGGGCTAGGTCGGATGAAGATTCCCAAGAGATGAGGTTGGACCCGAATCCTTGAAATTCAGGTGGTCCTACGTATCCCATGAGGATGGGAATCAAGCCACACATAGTCCTCTAGATGTAGTTTAACGTCATACGGGATGAGGGGGGGAGTAATATACCCCCAAACAAGGGAGGTGTACGGTAGGACGAATAAACCGATGTGAATGATAAAATAATCTCACACCACACCATACACTCCAATAAGAGAGGACCTGGGTCGGGGCTCGGAAAGGTCAAGGGGCCTGATGGTTAGTCATTGGTCAGGAAGTCCTGACCTGCTTGCAGTTTAACATCTTGTAGTGAGGACGAGGGCTAGGGACCCGAGGAGGCCAAGGGGCCTGAGGCTGGGCCTCGTAAGGGAAGGCGTACGGCATGGTACATGATCCCGACGTGAATGAGGACATTGTCCCACACCACACCGTACACCCCGAGTAAGAGGTTGGGCGGAGGGGCCCGAGAAGGCCAAGGGGCCTAAGGTCAGTCATCAGTCAGGAAGGCCTGATTGGTTTGCAGTTTAACGGCTTACATGAGGATGGGGAAAGAGATAACTGTATCTAATCCGAGGGTGTGTACAGCATGGAAAGTAACATAACGTGAATGAGGACGTAATCCTACACCACTCTGTACATTCCTTATAGGGGAATCGGGGTCGTGGGCCCGACCGCTAGCACCACCTGGAGGGAAGTTTGTCACTTCGGGATGGGGTAGAACGAATCACTGCACTAGATGTTTGGGACATCTTGGGGTGGACCCAAAGATCCAGGACACCATTGAACTTGTTTGAAACACAGCGTTCCTACGGTGACCTGATATGGGAGCAACAAATGAGCGTCGGCCGTTGAAAAAATTCACAATGTGAGACTTGTATCGTCTTGTTGCTTGAAAACCCTCAGGGGCATTGGCTCGTATCGGTAGGAGAGCCCTTGGGTGTAGTATCCAAGCCGTTCTTGGGGGTCCCTCCGGGTGTGAAAAAATGATGGAATCCCGGTCAAGGAGTGGGTGAAGCGTAGCTGTATCCATCCATGAAAGAGGCAAACATCTCTAGGGGGGATGTGCAGCCGGGTCGAGGGTTGCTCGATTTGAGTTGGGGAAAAAGTGTGCACCCTGCCATATATCTTGACCCGAGGGGAAGATTTTGGCTTTTGGGCTGGGCCAACGGACGAAATGCCCGGGCGTTCATACGTATCCCATTAGGATGGGAATCAATCCATACGTAGTTCTTGAAGGCCATGCAGTTTAGCGTCATGTGGTGAGGACGTGGGAGGATAGAAGAACGAGAGTGGGCACATGGTGAAATCCTTACAATCCTTGTATGAGTGGTGTTGTATGAGTGGGGCTAAGAAATCCTACTCCTCGCTACACAAGGATCCTCTAAGGAAACTATTCCTAGGGGGGATAGTGGAAGAGAAAATCTTGGGGTTGGGCTCAAGACGAGGCGTCCGAGCGCTCCTACGTATCCAATTAAGATGGGAATCAAGCCACATGTAGTTATTGAGGTGCAGTTTAGCGTTGTTTTGGACGAGAAATGTGTCTCAACTGGGTATATGTATGGTACGGCGGGTAACCCGACATGGATGAGGATGTAATCCCAAACCACACCATACAATCCCATTAAAGAGCCAGAGTCGACGCAGGCCAAGGGGCCAGAGGCTGAGCCTCGGTCAGGAAGGCCTGACTGGCTTGCAGTTTAACGTCTTACAGCAAGGACGGGGGCTGGGGGCCCGAGGAGGCCAAGGGGCCTAAGGCTGAGACTCGGTCAGGAAGGCCTGACTGTCTTGCAGTTTAACGTCTTACAGTAGGGACAGGGGGTTGGGGTCCCGAGGAGGCCAAGGGGCCTGAGGCTGAGCCTCGGTCCGAAAGGCCTGACTAGCTTTCAGTTTAACGTCTTACAGTAAGTACGGGGGGAGATCTTAGTTTAAGGTCATAGAGCTCGTACCATTTTGCAGTTTATCGTCTTGCATGATGAAGATGCAGTTTAAGGTCGTGGAGGACCCTTTTTCCCTAGGCAAAGTATCGCTTGAGGAACTTGGTGTTGGTGGGAGGGGTTATGCGCTCTCCATCTGTGGTCACCAAGGAGTATGCTCCATTGGGGTAAACCTTATGGCTGATATAAGGCCCTTCCCATTTGGGTTCTAACTTGGGTGGTTTCCTACCAGGAATCATTGGTTCTTGAAGGTCCAATACTATGTCGCCCTGTAGAAAAGAACGGAGATGAAACTTCTTGTGGAAGGCCCTCTCTATCTTATCATGACGCCTTTCTAGATTGTGCAGGGCACGAAGCCGGTTCTCTTCCAGTGCTTCTAATTCAGATAGATGGATTTTGGCAACCTCATCTGATTTTTAGTGATCATAGACTGCAGTGTGTAACGAGGGCAGCTGGATCTCAATGTGTAGGATGGCCTCAGCTCCATACACCTGGGAATATGGGGTCACCTGGGTAGAGTTGCGAGTCATCGTCTGATATGCCCAGAGGGCGTCGGGGAGCTTGTCCGGCCATATTTTCTTGTTCTGACCAACCATTTTCTGCAGAATGTTAGAGAGGGTTTTGTTGAATGCCTCGATCTGTCAGTTTTCTTGCGCGTGGTAGCGGGAGGTATGGTTTGAACGGATGACGTACATGGCGTACAATTTCTTCAGTTCCGCCACTCGGAAGTTGGTGCCGTTATCGGTGAGGACGGTGTGAGGGACCCCAAACCGGTGGATAATATTGGAGCTCACAAGGTCGATGATGGAACGGGCCTTGACCTCTTTGAGTGGAAATGCCTCTACCCACTTGGAGAAGAAATCTGTAGCAGTCAGGATGAACCGACACTAGCGGGATGTTTCCGGTGGATATGGTCCCACTACATCAAGTCCCCATACCGCAAATGGCCAAGAGTGCATGGTGGGGTGGAGGGGCTCCGGCGGCCAATGCAGGAAGTTGGCGTGAACTTGGCATGCGTTGCATCTCTTGGCATACCCAATACAATTGTGGATCATAGAGGGACAGAAGTACCCCAACCTCCAGATTTGATGGGACAGCTTCGGCCCAGGTTGATGGGTTCCACAGGAACCGGCATGAACCTCTTACATAACTTGAGGAATCTCTACTCCTTGAATGCAACGTAGGAGGACGCCATCGAAGCTCCGCTTATAAAGGATCTGTTCAAGACTAGGGCCGCTCTGGAGGGTAAATTGCAGCGCACGGCGTCGGATTCGCTCGCGGTCAGCCCGATCATCCGGGAGGCGACCATTTTGGAGATACTCAACAAATGGTTCCCTCCAGTCGGGAGTGGCTTCAACCACTATGTCTGACGAACCCGGGACCCCTGACGTAGAGGGTCCGGCGGTGAGATGACTTACCTGCAGGCCATCATTGTCCTCTTGGGTGATGGGGGAAATGACTCTCCGGTGTCCCACATGTATGATCAAATCATCTTGCTCGGGTTCTGGGAGCGATGCGGCTAAGCCAGCCAAGGCGTCTTCTTGACCGTTCTGTGACCGTGGGTAATGGGTAATCTCTGGTTGAGAAGAGAACTGGGCCATTAGGCGGAGGGTGTACTCCCGCAACGGTACAAGCTCTGGCTTCCTTACGACGTAGTCGCCATTAACCTGTTTGATTACCATCTCGGAATCTCCTTTCACATGTAGATGGGGAACATTGATCTCAAGGGGCAACTCGAGGCCGGTGATGAGAGCCTGGTACTCTTCCTCATTGTTTGTACAGCCTTCTGACAACAGGAACGAGTATAGCAGGACGGCTTGCACCGTGGTAATGAAGACAATACCCAGGCCCACTCTGTTGTGCTTAAGATCATTGAGCCTCCTACTGGTGGGGCTCCGGGAGACACCGTCGAAATGCATTTTCCAACACAGGACAACATGATCGACTGAGAGGATCGTCTCATCAGGAAAATCTAGGTCCAGGGATTGATCGGTGGAGGTTGGATGGGCTGCTAAAAAGTTTGCCAACACCTGTCCCTTAATGCCCTTCTGAGGTACGAACCTGATATCAAACAGCTGGAGAATCACCGCCCACCATGCTAGTCAGCCAGTCAGCATGGGGCGGTTTAGGATGCACTTCAGTGGGTCTACCCGGGATACCAATTGCACCTCATGGTGCTGGAGGTAATGTTGCAACTTCTGTACGGCGAAGACGAGCGCAAGGCATCTCTTTTCGATAGGGTAGTATCTGACCTCCGTATCGAGAAGCATGCGGCTGAGATAGTAGAGACTATTCTCGGTACCCTTGTTATTCTTCTGGGTGAGCAGTGCACCGAGGGATCTTTCCAGGGCGGTCACATAAATGACTAGCGGCTTTTCGGATATGGGTGGCATCAAAACCATAGTTTGGAGCAGATACTTCTTGATATACTCAAAGGCGGTCCGACACTCCTCATCCCATTCATAGGTGGTTCCCTTCTTCATGAGCCGGGAAAAGTGATTACACTTGCCGGCCAGATTCGCGATGAATCGGCGTATATAGGCTAAGTGGCCTTGGAGGCCTCGAAGTTCCCGAATGTTGCTTGGGGGAGGCATTTGGTTGATGGCCTTGATCTTCTCTGGGTCGATCTCAATGCCTAGGTATTTAACAACAAATCCCAGATACATCCCATAGGTGACCCAGAAGGCACACTTCAACGGGTTCATCTTCAGGTGATGGGAACGGAGGAAACCGAACACCTTCTCAAGGTCTTTGAGATGGTCCTGGCACTGACATGATTTTACCACTAGGCCATCTACATAGCATTCCACCAGCATCCCGAGAATCGGCTTGAATATGCGGTAAATGGCCCTCTGATAAGTAGCACCTGCATTTTTCAAGCCGAATGGCATAACCTGGTAGCAAAAGGTACCTTGGGGATCCCTAAAGGCGGTGGACTCCTCGTCCTCGAGGTCCATCTGGATCTGGTTGTACCCGGAATACCCATCCATGAAAGAGAGAGCTTGGAACCCGGCCATGGAATCAATCAATAACTCTGTCACCGGGAGTGGGAAGTTATCCTTTGGGCAGTGGCAATTAAGGTCGCGGAAGTCGATGCAGACTCTGATCTTCCCATTCTTCTTCCTGACTAGCACAATGCTGGCAAGCCACTTGGGGTACTAGACTTCCTTAACGAAGTTGGCTTTGATAAGCTTGTCAACTTCGGCCTCAACCATAGCACCATGAGAAGGGTGCATCTTCCTGGGAGGCTGCTTAAACCCACGATGGTTTGACGTGAGGCCCAGACGGTGAACAGATACCTGGGGATATAGTCCTGGAATCTCATTGTAAATCCAAGCAAACACGTCACGGTGTTGTTTGAGGAAGTCTACGTACTGCTGCCGCTCCTCGGGGGACATGGCTGCACTGATCAATGTGGGTTTTGGATCTTGCTCACTACCAATGTTCACCTGTACCAGTTCATGAACCATGGTAGAGACGCCTTCCTCAAAGGCAGGGGGAGCATCCTCCATGTCTTCCTCTCTACCCGTGGGGGGATTTCCCATGACGGGAGATACTTCTGGGCTATCAAATCCTGAGGGGCAGCTGGTGCCGTCTTGGGCAGTAGTGGTCATCATATCAAGAGACTCACTCGCCATTAAGACCATAGCAATGAAGGCAGTCGACCCTATCCCATCTGGCCTTCGGCCTAAGGGGCCACGTTTGATGATATCAAAGTAGTGCTGACGTGTCGTCCTGAGTCGGTTGATTCCAGCCCGGCGGAAGAGACACGTATGTCATACCGTCGTTGTCATAAGCCTGACATTCCGGTACCGTACAGTGGTAGAACGTTCCGGGATCACCTGAGCCTAGTTGATGTAGGAGTACGAGGTGATTTTCTGCTGTCACTTGGACACGGGAACATGCCTTACTTGTGTACCTGAAACAACAAAACATTTCCCATGTCGGGGGTCGTGGCCTCCAATCGGTGGATCGAGAGGATGTAGGCGTCATCCATGCTTGCCCAGGGATCACTAGTGACCGGGGTGGGTTCATCCTCACTTACTAGGATTTGATTATCCTTACTCTTGTAATAATCAGCATCCAGATAGTCGGCCTCATAAGAGGCGAAAGGAGACGCATCTCCTTGGAGCATTCCTACTCGACCGTTGAGTGAGTATTTTAGGCACTGGTGATACGACGAAGGGACCGCTGCATGCAGATGGAGTCATGGCCTACCCATCAACGCGTTATAGGTGGTGTCCTGAGAGACGACCATGAACTCGGTGCTGGCAATTAAGCCACCGAACTGAGTCTTCAGGCGGATCTTTCTGACTAGGGTTTGCTCGGTCCAGTCGTACCCCTGGATTCTGAGGTCATAGGGAGTTAAATCACATTCAAACAGAACCATCTTTCGCAATGCCCGAGTCAGAATTAGGTTGATTCTGGAACCCGTGTCAATGAGGCAGCGGAGGACTTCCACACCATTGAAGTGGCCAGTGATGTACAGCGGGCGAATATGCCCCTGTATAGGAGGGTCCTCATCTTCACCGGAGAACGAGATAACCGCCTGACATTCGTCGTTCTCAATTGTCTCGGCAAGGAAGGCTTCTGCAGCTTCTACCTCCGTCTCAAACTAGAGGGGGCTCCTTATGGCCTCAGCAAGTGCCTCACTCATTTCAGATGATAGGAGAAGGGCCTCAAGGATAGAAAGCCTTTCTGGAATGTTGTCCAGGTGCTTCAGGACATCATACATTCGTTCCAAATGCGAACCTATGCCTACAAGAGGTCGTTCGACAGTTGGAGGAATAGCGGGTCCTTCCGGTTGAACCGGAGGTCGGCTAATACTGGGTACATCCTGCTGCCTACTAGTTGAAGCCTAGAGAGTAGTCGCCAGACTAGGATCGGACAGCGGAGACTGTCCTATAGCCGGGCAAGAATGACTGTGATACGAACGAGGTAGCTCTCCCTGATCTAGTAGCACAAACGGAAGTTGAGGTAGAGCTGAGGGTGTAAGATGGGGTTGCGCGTTCTGTGCTCTGCATTGAACCTGCTGTCTGGTCTCAATAGTGTGCACGACTTGGATGAAAGTGCCCGCTAACGTACCTTGATGACCGGCGTGGTTGCGGTTCCGCTGACGTTGACATCAGCTGGAAACGTTGGGGAGGTTAGCCTGGAATTCCCCCTCGTTGGGAGTCATATAGGGCTTTACCAGCTCCACGGTGTTAACCGAAGCGCACCCCTGGCAGTTCCTCGACGAGTCATCCACCACCGGGTGGATTCTGGGAGGAATCCCCATTTCAGGGGGCATAAAGTCACCGAGAGTGCGGGATGACGATGGCACCGGCAGGGTGCGTTGCTTCTTCTTGTGTCGTCGCTTCTTTCCCTTTTGGGAAGAGGTCGGCTGTGAAGACAATGTAGAGGTACCAGCTACTTCTTCTGAAGGTTCCGGCTGCTTCAGGTGCGCCCGGATGATACCATGGGAACAGACAGTGGTTTTTCGAGCCATCCAGTTGTCGTATTTCCGGGATCCACGGCTGGGAACCTGCTGCCACTCGCCTTCGCTGTCGCTACCGATCTCTGACCCTACAAAGACACCCGCCACTTGTGTTGGTGCCGGGCCCAACCTGACTATGTTTTTGTTGACCTGGTCTTGAAGCCAGTCTTTAAACACATAACATTTCTTGAGGGTGTTCCCCATAATACGATGATAAGGACAGTAGTTGGGGTGATCGGTGAGATTCGCCTCTTCCGGCCTTCTGCACTCGGGCAGGCGCACAATCCCTTGCTCTAGAGCACTTCAGAAGTAGCCAGGGACCTAATTTTCGTTGAACAAATAATTTTGGTGCCTTCTTTCTGGATAGGGGGCCATGGGGTCCTGGCCCTGACGAGGGTCCAGAGGGGCCTGCCGAGGAGGCAGTGCCTGATTGTCTCTCCTAGGTGGAGGTGGCGCATTGCACGGGGGAACCTATCGATTCTGAGGCAGTCGCTACTGGGCAGGAGCCTGTGCTTGAGGTGGAGGACCTCTGCGGGGTTACGGGGATGGTGCCGCTAGCAGTAATTCCAGCTGCCTAGGGGCTTCTATTTGGGCCACCGCGGTGGGTTCGGCTCTGGCGGTCCTCCTGGATGGGATCATATGGGGCAACGAATGTGCCTGACTAGCCTGTTGCAGAGCCTCCTCAAGGTGCTGAGCCTTATCTGAAAAATCTTTGAACCCTCCCGGGTAGTTATAGGTAATTAGGGAGGGTCCAGCTCTGTTTTGACGTTCCCCATACACATCGTCAGTAATTTCTCCTGATTCAGTGGCATATCGAGGGAATACGTATGTCCCTTCCACCGTGCGATGAAATCTACGACTCGCTTATCAGGCCTTTGCTTGTATTTGAAGAGGTTTGCAATGCTGGTCTTCCACATGGTGGAGCTAAAATGTTATAGGAACTGCTTGCGGAGATCCTCCCAACCGTTCACCGACCCGATAGGGAGCTGGCTGAACCAGAATAATGCAGGACCTTCCAATGTCGATACGAAACATCGGAGCTTGGCGGCTTCTTGCTGGGCCGGGGTCCCCGGCATGGGGCCACACCTGGAAGAAAAATGATCCAAGTGCTGCGGCGGGTCCCCTGTCCCGTTGAATGGCGAGAAAGTGGGGTTCCCAAAACCTGGGGGTGCGGGCATATCATCTACCCATGCGGGATACGGCTTGCCATCTGGTGGGACCGCCACCTGCCGTATTTCCAACGCTTCGATGCAGTCTGTGAGTGTCTCTATAAGATCATCTGGGTGGGGGTCCTTGTCTTGACGGGGATCCCTAATCCCAAGTGCGTTTCCAGGTTCTTCAACACGGTAGATTGCTTCGGCAGCTCGTGGATCGACTGGTGGAACGACCTGTGGGGCGACTAGGGGTACCAGGACTGGATTCTTTAGATTTCCCCATCGTTCAGGGGGGGTTGGCGAGACGTATCGCGCCCTCTTGCCATAAGTTCTGGATTCTGCCCTGTCTGCGGAAGTAGCATGATCAGGTTTTCCCGGAGGCATCTCACTGGGGGGAAATTGTTCCTGCCCCTGCTGCCCCGGCCTGGATTACCATAGTTGGGTCACCACTCTGCAGCGCGCTCAGCCAAGAGTTCGTCAACCAGCCTCTTCTGCTCAGCAAGCTGCTGGCGTAACATGGCCTTCTCAGGATCTTCGTCAGTTTTCTGCACAGAGGTAGACGGGTTGGAGTGCTTGACGGTTCCAACGTGCTCCTTACCCTTTCCAGTATTTCGACCGAGTACCAGCGACTCGGTGGGTACAGGGAGGCCTAGAAGGTTCCTCTGCTGACAGGTAACCCTCCCTGATGGGTCCAGCAGTGGCGGTACGCCCTCAGGGGGTAAGTCTCCATCAAGAAATTCAATCTTGTCTTCCTTGTCCACTACGTCAGCCATGTGGACCGCGACCTCTCTCGAGGACATGTCCTCAATATCGCATAACGAACCTGGATGCCGTCATATAGGGTCGAAGAGGAGAGCGGCATAGTGTCCCCAACCATGGACTTTCACATGGGCGGTAGCTTCCTTGATGACTCTGCAGAGTACTTTGAAACACTGAACACAATTCTGTTGAAGGGCACTCTGGCGACCTGGCGACTCAGGGTGCTAGGCCACAAGGTGTGCGGACAAATCAATCAGGCGGCATTCCTCGCTGATTTCTTCAAAGTGCTCTCGACTTCTGGGGTACACCAACCGCTCGTAACGAAGGCGGAAGTGTGTCACCCAAAGGGTTAGACAAAAGAACCCCACTTCTTCAGGGGTAAGGGACTCTGGTGTGTGAAAGTTCAGCGCCGCTGTCGGCCAGAACTTCTCCAGGAAGTAGTCCGCTGTGAGAATGCTCTAGAAGATCCTGGGTTCAGACTCGGGGTCTGGCCCTGTATTTCCCCACTCGTCAACCGGGGGAGGATGAGGGACTGGTAGCGGTATCGAGGTAGACCTCTGGGATAGTAAACTCGATGGCGGAGAATACGGCGAATGAGCTGACTGGCCGCCGAATTCCGGGCCATCCTCTGAAGAGTGAGGTGACCTAGCCACGATGTCATGATACAATGGGCTGATTGCCACAGCTTCCAGCATAGGATTTGCGGCTGCCGGCGATAGTTCATGTCGTCGCTCTACCGCCGTTGGCCCCCAAAATAGCACTCCGTGATCTCTGGTAGAGGTAGAGGGCGCTTCAGGTGAAAATGGTGGTGATTGCACGGTCGAGACCTGCAGAATTTCCACAATTTATTCCTCCTAGATGTACCTACAGAGAGAGATGGGAATCTGGTGGTCCTCACATTCCAGGAGAATGAGGCTAATGCGCCTAGTTCCTGCCCCAGTCCTTGATACGGAGGAGCGGGGAGAAGATTCCATCACTGAGTCGCATTCCTCTTAAGAATCCAAAAAACGAGCCAGTTTGATCTCCACCCGGGCCTTCCCAGGACTCTTCTTGTGGCGACGACGACCCACTCTCCTGCCCTGGGGTGGCTCTTTGGGACAGGGTTGATCCTTAATAGGTAGTCTTGGGGCGGCGATGGTGTCGTGGCGGAGAGGGCCCCCGCTCGAGGTTACCGGGGTGCGAAGGGCACCCGAGCAAATGTCGAAGGGTACATGGGGAGGACCTCAATGGATGGTGCGGGAGGAGCGAGGCTGACCTTCACTCCCCAAGTTGCCGGGGTGAGGACCTTCGCTAGTAGTAGAGAGGAATTAGGGAGGGCCCCCACGTTGGAGAAGTACTAGATGGGCAGTTCCTTCATATCAGCGGTTGGGGGCAGGAGGATGGACTCCAAACCCTGTATACTGGGCATGGGAAAGCTTTCCGCGCTGAGGGTCACTATCGTGGGGCATGTCTTCCTTCAGGATGGGGGTAGCACGAGGCATACCTCCATGAAGAGCTTCGGAGCGGGGAAGGCCCATGCTTTGTGGAGCAGTGGAACGGGGAGGGCCTCCGAACAGGGTGACATCACCGCCGGTTAGTTCACGACGATCACCACTCAGGCCTGCAACCCGGAGAGTCAACCTAGCCTGCCCGTGGGGCAGTTGGGGTCTCGATCTTGGTTGGGTGAAGGAGTGCCCCTGCTCAGTGTATGCAGGGACTCCATGATGCACGTCAGCGGTGGATCGGGCCACTGTAGCTGTTGACGTCGACACATATGGGTGAGCATCCTCAGCCCGGGCCCAGCACTGATGTCGGGTCAGACGAGCTGGCGCAGGTTGTGTAGGGGCATGGCCTACCTGCTCTTCCTGCGGAGTCGGATGGAGGCGCTGACCTGAAAAATGGGAGCCCCTACCTGGAGCCCTTGGGTCGGGACCCTGACCGGGCCGAGCTGGACATCACCCGCCTCATCAGCGTAAGGCGAGGAGTCGTCGAGGCGTTTCGGGGACAGGCTCCCGAAACAATTGAATGTTGGGGTGGGGAGAAAGGGCTTCCTGCGCGGCCTGTTAGGGCGGCGTTGATGGCGGGGCCTAGATTCCTCCAGGTCCAGGTGGGCCATATCCCGAGTTGGGATGACCCCTTCCTCCTCGTACCTACGTACAAGGTTGTTGATCACCCTTTGCTGGATGATCTCTGATGGGGAGAGGGGATGTGGGAACCCCGTATTCCACGATGTAGACATCCATCGTGGCGGTAGCGGAGCCATGTGGGGTGGCTGTGCCGGTGTTTCCCCTGCCCCTGCGTAGGCGAGCGGGTGGTGATCGTGTCTCCGCAACAGCAACCTGGTTCCTGGGAAACGAAGGTATCAACTCATCAGCACTGTGAGGAAAAGTATTGACAACCAGTTCCCCAACGTCCTTCCATTCTCCACATCTGTAAGAAGGATCCGCGCCAACACGTTGCAGAACGGAGTTCCCCACGTTCTACTGCCCTGAATTCCGGTGAGTTTCACGACAGGCCCACTATTTTCTTGGTGGGACCAGGCACCATATATCTAGATCTGGTGACACATCAATCTACTGGTGTCTCGAACGCTACTAATCTCCACATTGAGGAGAATACTTTCACTTCGGCTTCACCATTTCTGTTTCCGACGCTTTCGCTGGGGTGCGCGCATCCGCCCGTCCACGGAGGAGGACGCGCTGCACTGTTGCCCCGCATTCCCACTTTCCAAAGGCGGGATGCATTCTCTCCTTGTTCAGGTATGTTTTCTCCTTGATCGAAACAGGATGATGGGATGTCGGTTCTTCCTTCCGTGGATTCCTCCTCGGAAGTCGTCACCTTGTCCGGGTCTTCCTCATTGATTTAATACGTTGTTCGTGAAACTATTCCTAGTTCCATGTTTTCATGGATGCCTCTTAATTACACTGCTTCTGTCAGGACATTCCAAAGGGTCCGGTCAGGGTAGCTACCTTCAGTCGGGGGAGTAGTCACGTTGAGGCATCAATAGCATGTCTGGATGCGGGGGAACCGACATGTCTGTCTATTATCCCTGGTCATAGGGCTTCTCAAGGGCATGGGAGCCCGAGGCATCCCACATCGAGCGCGGGGAATTATATGCCATAGACACATAACTAAGGTTTTCCTCATCTTTCTGTGTTTAACACAGGGTATGCCACGAGTTTAACATCCAGCGGAGATGGATCCGCCCGATCAGAGCATTAGCTAGAATGGATCGGATTGAGGGATTTCCCTTAAAGGGGTGCTGATACTGGGACCAGCCCATGGGCGGCTGTGAAGAGGAGCATACCGACATGGTCTCACCGGGATATGATGGTCCAGGTGAGAATCAGGGTGGATGATGGATGGATGAATGAAGTAGAGGGGGGAATGGCAAGGGACCATCGCAAGGGAGACGGTGAAGTTTGGATTGAGCCTCTCAGAGACCTCCTACGTATCCCTGTGGCAGGGAATCAAAGTCCACGTACTTTGGGATGGTGCCGGTGAACTGGCATGAAGGTGGAACTTGGTCCGATGGATGTCTTCAGCGAACCAAAGAGAAGGTGGGCCTTGGTCTGATGCGTCAATGAACCGACACGAAGGTGGAACTTGGTCCAAATGGTGTGGGTCTTACACACTAGGCTGCCCGGGTGTGGATGAACCAACGTGAAGAAGGTCAGAGTGACCAACAGGTGGTGGGATTGAACCTCTTAGAGGCTTCCTACGTACCATTCCGTGACATGGATCAAATACCATGTAGTTCAGGTTGGGCATCAGAAGGCCGACGTGAATGAGGACCAGGAGGGTCCTAGTGGTGGTGGGCTTGGACCTCGTGGAGGCTTCCTACATACCATGTCGTGACATGGATCAAAGACCACGTAGTTTAGAGGGACTTCGTCGGTGAACCGACGTGAAGGTGGACCTTGGTCCGATGGGTGGTGGGCTTGAACCTCTGGAAGGCTTCCTACGTACCATGTCGTGACATGGATCAAAGACCACGTAGTTCAAATGATGGAATTCGTCAGCGAACCAATGTGAAGGTGGACCTTGGTCCAATGAGAGATGGGATTGAACCTCGTGGAGGCTTCCTATGTACCATGCCTTGACATGGATCAAAAACCTCATAGTTTAAAGGGTTTTATCGGTGAACCAACGTGAAATTAGACATAGGGGTGCACTAGTGGTGGGATTGAACCTCGTGATGGCTTCCTATGTACCATGCCTTGACATGGATCAAAGTCCTCGTAGTTTGGATGGTGGGTGTCGGCGAAACGACGTGAATGAGGAGGGACCTTGGTCCAAAGGGGGATGGGCTTGAACCTCAGAGAGGCTTCCTACGTACCATGCCTTAACATGGATCAAAGTCCTCGCAGTTCGGGTGGTGTCAACGGCTTTCCATCGGGCTGGAATGCAGTTTAACATCATGCTGGACGAAGGTAGAACTGGACGTGAATAGTATGACGGGTGGGCTTGAACCTCGTGGAGGCTTCCTACGTACCACGCCTTGACATGGATCAAAGACCTCATAGTTCAAATGGGTGTGCAGTTTAATGTCGTGCGGGACAAGGGCATACAGTTTAACGTCGTGCTGAATGAGGGCATGCAGTTTAACGTCATGCTTGACGAGGGAATTGTCATGGCCAATGCCAACTCTAATCCCACGTGAGTCATTCTTGGTGTGAGAAACAAGAGACAGCAAGGACCTGATGATCACACCGCGAAGGGTGCGTCCGTGAGAAGCGAAGAGGGGCTTATGCGTTAGGCGGCCCATTAGTGCTGGGACTTACTCCAGGATGGAGGCCCGAAGTGCGTCAAAGCACAGCGAAAGAGGGATTTGGGACCAATGGCGGGAGGTTCCTCATTCCCTATCATGCCCTACACTAACCATGGTAGTGGGGAAGTACGGAGATGCAGGGGTGCAGCCATCCGTTGGGTAACTAGGGTCTCCCTTCTCTTGAGAACATACGCCACTCCAATAAGAAAGATATCATCCCTTTTAGATGGGTGATTCCACTCCCATGGAGACGAGTGGCGTAAAAAATGTTCGAGCTGGGGGGACCCTTCGTGCGAGGCACGAGGTTGGGTCACAGTTTAACGTCATGTGTTGAGTACATGGTGTTTGGCAGTTTAACGTCCTGCAGCTCAGACGAGGTGGGATCACTCCACACCCCTATGACTTACATAACTCGTACCCTTTGCTCCTTGGGGGAGGGAAGGTACCAGTAAGGCCGTGGTCAAGGGGGGTTATAGAGAGAACCATCGAGAGGTCCACGTTATCATGGCTATGCAAAGATGCAATAGCCATTAGCGTGCCTATGAGAAGAAGCATTAGGCGAAGCAACGCTACGAGTGGTATTGTCCGTGGGACTTTGAAATCACATCGTGCAAACCTGGAGGGTCGCACAGGGAGAAGAAGTGCCAATCAGAAGAGTGTGCTTCGCGATGTGGGGTGCCTTGGACTTAGCATGGGGCAAAGGTGTGAGTGGAGGGTGCTTCGTGAAGTAGAACAGTATTCGCGGAGCACGGCCTCATGAAGAGGAGGTGCCTCGCAAAGCAGGGTGCTGCGAAGCAGTGTGCTTCGCGATGTGTAGCGATCCTGCCTTAGCATGGGAATCACTAGTAGAGGATGGGTGTTTCACGAAGCATAAATGCTCCGCTGCTGCCCGCGTTCCCTTGGGAATCCCCCTCCTTCGCGAATGCCCTTGAGCTTCGCGAAGGGTACCCCTCTCGGAAGAGGGGCTCAAAACGAGACAAAGTGAAGGTGTCAAGCGAAGTAGAAGTACCTCACGGAGCTCATGATTCCCCGGGGCAAAGAGTGCTTCGCTATTCGGGAGAGGAGAAGCTGAAAGGTTGGATCTTCCGTCCCCAGGACTCAGGAGGAGACCAGTATTTATAGGCAAGGGGCGCTGCGAAGCAGAACTCCCGCACCGCCTCAAGTGCTTCGCGGCGTGCTCACAAACGTCAAATTTGTTCGTAGAGAGGTACCACCTCCAGAGATTCGCGGTGGGCTTGCGAACGTCAAATTCGTTCGCAGAGAGGTACCGCCTCTGGAGCTTCATGGGACCGCGATGCTCAGGTGCTTCGCGAGGCAGCGTGAGGGACATCTTTTTCATCCCTTCCTTTTGTGCAATATTTTGTTGCCAACACATACCCTTAGGTTGGTGATTCCAATCAGCTGATGAAGGACAGTTTTGTGAAGATTCGAGCTCGCGTTAAGATGGGGGTGTCGTGTTTCCAGGTTCTTCCATTTTTGATCCTGTTGGAGGTCGTGATTCATGAAGATGTTCCTTTTTTGGAATTTTATCTCATTTTATCCACTTTTGTGGTCGTTTTCACTACTGGCATGGGAGTTTTTGTGGAATTATGAAGGCTTTTACCTGCATCTTGTTCCTGCTGAGACTTCTGTGTGTTCGTACCTGCTCGGGGTGGAGGTTTGGGGTTTGTCTTTGCTCCCTGTTAGGGTTCTATTTTCTACGGTTCAATTTTCTCACTGGAAACGACTACTTTTGGTGTGATTTTGGCTGGTGTTTCTCGAATTAAGGTGTGGCTGGATCCTAGATTTTATGTTGGATTTGAGGTCTAAATTTCAAGATTCAATGCTAATCACATGAATTTTACTTACTGTTTGAAGGGATGGTTTGATGATGTTTGTTTCTTTGGGGTTGATGGTACTGTATTGATCATGACTTGTTGTGGAGGTCATGTCTACTCTTATGTTTCTCTGGTTTCTAGGTCTATTGATCCTTTCCAGGTTGGTTGGATGAGATGGTTTTCAAAGAAGTTTTGGGATGTTGTGCTTGTGTGAGTTGTATGGTGTTCCAGGAGGCATGACATGTTGTGGTATTATCCTTGTGATTTGTATTTGCATTTTTATCTTTTTGGGGCTATGGGGAAGAGCTCCGTCGAGATCTTTGGTTGCACGTTCTTCTGCTCTTGCTTCAGGATTCTGCCACTCTTTCTGAGGTGGATCTGAGTGGTGCTCTTCATGGTGCATTGGTATGTGAGGGTGAGAAACCACTGGAGACTTGTGGTTGATCCATCTCTACTGTCTCTTGGTGATGTTATTCAATGGATTGAAGGTTCCGATGAGGTTAATGTCTGGCTCGAGGATGAAAATGGCAGCCTTGATTATGAATTTTGCATTTAAATCTTTCCTCTGCAAGGGTCTTCATGGTTTGCATCAGCATGATTGGTCTTCTATGAGTTTGTGATTTTGGTATGTGAAAGCTCCTAGACAAACTACAAGGATCCGTTTCATATGAGGTTTCAGAGTTGGAAGCATTCACCATAACATGGTCATTCGAATTTGGAAGAATGAGAGAGTATGGTTTTTTTCATCGGTACCAGGCCCGTGAAACCCTGCACGGGATAGCTAGCCGAGCGGTCATGCGATGGGGAAGGCTTGACATAATGATGTAATTTCTAGGGAGGGGCATTTCATGTAGTCTTTCTAAGTTTTTTTACTTTTAATGGGTTTTATTTGGTGAAGTTGTTAGGGTTCACACTTAGTCTTTAAAAGTGTCATTAGAAAATAAAAAAAAATGGATTCTTCCAGACCCTAAATCCAGGCATCACACATCTCAACCAATATAAGTGGATACTATCATGCCCAAAAATCTCCTTATACATGAAGGATACAACCCATACACTACTATTCATTCATAAATTGGTCTGTATGTAGAATTCTACAATAGGATAACCTATGTGAAGCAAAACATAATTTTCCTCCATCAACCTCACTTGATATAACCATATCAACATAAATTGAAGCCATATAAACCCAATTATTTTTATTCCCCAAATACATAATCAACCCACAAGACTAGAACTTTGGTCACACACAACTACACCAATGCATTATAAACATACTAGGTCCTAAAATACAACATAGGACCTTAAGGAAACACATAAAAATATCTGCCTCTATTACTAATGCATCATTTTTTCCAAAAAAAAATGGACCTAAATATCCTCACATGGTGCTCTAGGTCTTTTACCAATGATTATTCAAGAACCAAATCAACACAATGATTAAGTGTTTTATTACAATGGGATATCCATAAGAATCACAACCCTAAGACTAATAAAACCTTATGAATAAATCATCTCTTCTACAATAGCCAATGTCAATAAGTCTTCCTTCTAGTGCTTTTTACATATCTCTCATTCCAATCCCACTTTCAGGGAGATCTATGATCTTGAGAGCCCCCCCCCCCCTATACCATTACCATGTTCTACTAGGAACCTTAAAATAGAGTGGTACTCTCTGCTAAAACCAAATATCATGGGTGAATCAAGATTAATGGTTTACTATAGATCACTAAATTCATAAAAAACATTTCACTCCTCTCACTCAAAGATACTCATGGTCACAAAGTTATTCCCATAGAATCTCCCCCAAAATTCCCAAGCATTGACACCAAGTAATACATTCATTAATGTTCATCAAATTTTTATCCTTTACATTGGATCAATAAGGAAAATATTATGTAAAATTCATCTCATCTGTTGAGATATGTGCACATAGAAGTTTATAATGTGAGAGAAGACTTGACTCCTCTTGTGATGTAGTCACCAATAATCTCTAAAACACCGAAATCCTTGTACAAAATACCCAATTTTATCATAGAGGGATTTACCAAAGAATACATAAAAATTAAAATGTCACTTATCCACTTTATAGAATCTCCAAACATTGACCCCAAGGGAACATACAAGAAATACATACACAATAAACCTGTATATGGATAAGTATAAAAGGAACCTCCTACAATGAAATGATATTATAATCATACGTAATAATATATGGCTCCAAAAATTAATTATAAACTTTTATAATTACTTATATAATGTAATCTAAAGATTTATAATTTCTAAAATCTCAGAAAAAAGTTTTACAACATTGAAACTATGGACAATGAAATACAAAAACTCACACAATTCATCTGAAAATCCTATTAAAAAATCTCAATTAACCAAAATTCATCAAAATTCTAATTTATATCCAATTCTGAATAATACATAGTATAATATACTATGTATAATTCCACCATAAAAAATAAATCTATAAAAGGTATTGATCCTCCCTTATATTCCCAATTCCAATGTACCCTAAAGACCCATCGTTCTGAGATGATTCAAGCATGATCCAGTGGAACCTCCTTCAAAACTTGAAATGAAAATCATATCAATAAAAAGAAAAACAATAAAAGAAAAAAAATATAGTGTAGTATGGTATAACTAGCTTCATTCGGGATAAACAACATCCGATCAACCAAAAATTCAATGAGTAATCAATGTTGAATAAAATAGGAGAACCAAATGGGGATTGGCTAGACAACATTATATCCTGAGTTCATTCTAGGATAAAGAATAATGTAGGGATAACCTATAAAATAAAAGACTTACCTTACTCAAAAAATCCCCTATAACACTACTTGGAAACTAGTGCAACTAGGACACATAAATGATGTAACGTACCGGTTATAGAATCCACCCAGAGGAATCCCGTACACAGTTGTTCACATGGCCTCAAGTACATTTCCCCGAAGGCCAGAGTCTGCCAACTAATAGTGAGGGCTTTGGGTGTGATAGTGGGTAAACTATGCCCTCATTGACAGAGTACACATCGGATGTAAACAACACATACAATAGAGGAAGCTGTAAATATCCAATAAAAGAAAACAGTGGAAGACTCGAATAATAAACAACTAGAGAACATATATATTTATATGAAATGATTCATGATACATATGTCTATGAAATCATCCAAAAAAGTCACAGTGTCATTAATCAAAACAGTTCTAAACGAAAATAAAAAAAGAAAGATAAATAGATCCTCAACATCGCAAGCCATAGCTTGATCCCATTCTCTCCAGCACCACTGCAAGTGTTGTACCTAAAGTATAAGGGTGCTTTCCCTTATCTATACCTTCAATAATATAATCTGTTAGGACCCAAAATCCTGACCCAAACAGGGTATGAGACTAAATCCTAGTAGACAACCACCCGAAGATCTGTGTCTAACAGTCAGTGAGTGTATGGAAGGTAAAAGTACAAAAAACAGTAAACAGAAAATAGTAAATAGGATAGTGCTCAGCAGTAAACAATCCAAAGATCAATATCATGTAGCATTGAAGTAACAACTAAACCAAAAATAGGTAACCCTTTGGGAAGTACTCGCAACCATCCCCTCTTGTCCTACTTAAAAAGTACAAGAAACCCTCAAGGAAGCACACTTAGTCTAACCCCTCTGTTTATGCATAGGTATTTAATAAGAATCTCCGAGGAAGCTCTCACAGTCTATCCCCTTATAGTCAAAGGTATAGAAAGACTCTCCAAGGAAGCTCACATAGTCCATTCCTCGTACAGCCTAGGCAAAGAAAGACTCTCTGAGGAAGCTCAAATAGTCCATTCCCCATATAGTCTAAGGTAGTCCGGGACTCTCTGAGGAAGCTCACATGTCAATTGCCCTTATAGCCTCGATGTTTAAGACTCTCTGAGGAAGCTCACCCGGTCAATTCCCCTTATAGACCAGGTCATTCAATTTAGAAAAAGACTCTCTGAGGAAGCTTACACAGTCAATCCCTTAATAGTCTAAAGAAATCAAGGACTCTCTAAAGAAACTCACTCAGTCAATACCCCTTATATCCCCAAGTGGTTCTAGGCTCTCTGAGGATGCTCACTCGGTGAATCCCCCTTATATCCAAAAGTGCTCAAAGACTCTCTAAGGAAGCTCACATGGTAAATTCCCCCTATAGTCTACTACACTAGGTTCTCACGGCCCTATTTAAGTCAACGAGAATAGAAGTGTAATATAGCTAAAGTAATCCTACAAAAATACTTGGCTAAACATTCTAAAACATATCAAGACAGTCAGATTACAACTCTCCATTCTACATCAACAGGCATTGAAAACAGGCAAGGTAGCCAAAGGCTTAATAGGACTTAACGGTTATAAATAGAACAATGCATGGGAAAAACTCATTCAAAGAATAAAAATCACACAATTCATATCCATATTACCTCTACATAGTCCTACAAGCATGGCAGAAAAACAATAGGGGTAAAACGGTAAACACGCAATACCTCGTTCAAGGGTATTGGTGGAATTTACACATAATACTCAATGACATTAGATGAAATGGTACAAAACACCTACCTCGGTTTAGGATATCAATATATTTGAACCTCGAAGCTTGATTATCCTTGGAACATTATAGATCTAAGAAAACCTCCAAAATGTTCAGCGGATGATAACTTGGAAAAGAAGATGAATTGGTAAACAAGGCTCATGAAGAAGAGAAAACTCGCCGATGCGATTCTAATACAATCAATGGTGTTCAAATCATAGGTTGGATAGAGTCTTGGGGGATTGGAGATAAGTCATGGTCGTACGGGTTCTCTCGAACAAAGATGACCTAGAAGAAGGTTGTTATGTCCGTCAGACGCGACCTAGACGTGTTTAATGGAAAAAAACAAAATACACGGTGTGTAGTTTTGGAGTACATGGTGTGTACGTGCTATTTATGTACTCCGCATCAGGTAGCCTCCAAGTCACTCCCACACCACCGTGTGTGCGGCTACTACATGTCCAACACACGGCCAGCTGTGGAAAGAAAGTACATGGCGTGTACTCATAAAGTACACGACATGTAATTTGAAAATTTCAGAAATTCATCTTTTCTCAAAAAACGACGAGAAAAGAAAAACATACTTGAAAATATGGTTTGGGTTCTTACAAACTTCACCCCTTAAATAAATTCATCCCTGAAATTCCATAAGGTGGCATAGAAGATGAACCCTTGAACAGTTCCGGCCACTGTGCTCGTACATCGGCATCCCTCTCCCATGTCACGTCCTGCACTTGCCCGTGCTGCAATAGCACTCATACTAGGGGAACAGAACAACCACAGAGAACCTTTGTACTGCGATCCAAAATCCAGATAGGATACTCCTCAAAAGACGTATCCACTTCGAGCTCATCCTCCTCGGGTTGAAAGACATGAGAGGGGTCTGAAAAGTAACTTCGAAGCTGAGAAACGTGGAACACGTCGTGCATAGATCGGTACCTATGAGGTAACTAATATTGATAGGCAACTAGCCCAAATCTTTCCAACACCTCAAACGGCCCAACATACCTTAGTGAAATCTTACCCTGTCTCATATTCCTCTTGCGTCCCAGCCTCGGTACGACACGCAGGAAAACCTGATCCATGTTCTCAAACTCCAGAGATCGTATCTGTTGAAAGCCATAAGAGTTCGGTCGAGACTGTGCAGTCTTTATCCTCTTCCAAATCAACTCTATCTACTCTATGGTCTCCTGAACAAGACGAGGTCCTAGAAAATCCACCTCTCCTGAATCGATCCAACATAAGGGTGATCAGCATGGCCTACCGTACAAAGCCTCATAATGTGCCATCTGAATAGTTTTTTGAAAACTATTGTTGTAGGAAAACTCCACAAGAAGTATATTCTTCTCCCAATAACCTCTAAAATCTAGAATGCATGCTCGAAGAATATCCTCATGCGGTAGAATCGTATGCTCGGACTTGCCATCTATCTGGGGATGGTAAGCTGTACTCAAAAGTACCTGTGTACCCAAATCCTTCTATATCACCTGCCAGACTCGACAAGTAAAATGTGCATCCCTATCTGAAATAATGGAGTGTGAAAATCCATGTAGACATACAATATCACGGATTTAAAACCATACTAGCTCATCAACACTGAAGGTCTCCTTGATCTGGAAGAAGTGAGAAACCTTCATGAGTCTGTCAAGGACATCCCCAACTATGTCATTCCATCGAGGCGAGCTCAGCAAACCGATCACGAAGTCCATCACGACATCATTCCACATCCACTCAGGAATGGGTAACTATTGTAAAATCCCTTCTATTCATTGGTGCTCTGCCTTCACCTTCATATAGGTGGAACACCTCAGGATAAAACCAGCAGCATCCCTCTCCACACTTGGCAACCAATATTGGTGGTGTAGATCATGATACATCTTGGTGACGACAGGATGAACTGCCCAAACTGAGGAATGAAAATTACACATAAACTCCTTTTGTATGTCAGCTAGCACCCATACGCACCCCTAGAAATGAAATATCTCATCCTCGCCTATGGTCCATCTTATTATAGGGTCATCTCCCGACATGCTTTCTCATAAGACTAGGACTTCATAATATGATAGCTGCCTCATTCAAACTGGATCAAGAAGAGTAGATTTAATAGCTACAGAAGAAAGAAAATTATGCCCCTATCAGTCGTGAACCTCCAAATGCATCTCAAAGAACAGATAAATAAACTTCCACTCACTACTGGAATCCGGAACTACACATATCTGAGTCCTCCTGCTCAACTCATCTGCCACTGCATTTCCTTTCCCAGTCTTATAGGCAAGCTGAAAGTTATAGGACTGTAGGTACACAACCCACTTGCGCTGTCTCAAATTCATATCACGCTGAGTGAAGATGTACTTGAGACTTTTTCGGTCAGTGAAAACCTCAAAGTTCTCTCCTAGAAGATAATGTCTCCAACAACATAGGGCATGAACAACAACTACCAACTTCAGATCGTGCGTTGGGTAATTCCTCTCATGTGGCCTCAACTGTCAAGACTCGTATGCAACGAATCCCTCCCCCTGCATAAGCACATATCCCAGCCTGATACCTAATGCATCACAGTAAATAGTATAGCTTATATCCGGCTCTATAACGACTAGTATCAGGGCTGAAGTCAACCTCCCTTTCAACACCTGAATGAATGACTCACAGGAATCTGACCATAAGAACATCACCCCATTCTTGGTCAGACCTGTCAGTGGTGTTGCTAAGCGTGAAATGTCTTATATGAAACATCTGTAGTATCCAACCAGCCATAAAAAACTCTGCATGTCAAAGATGTTCTTTGGATACTCCCATGAAACTACAGCTCTCACTTTCTTTGGGTCTAATGATACTCCCGCCTCTCATATAACATGAACCACGAAGTGAATCTAATCCATTAAAAAGTGGCACATTGAGAAATTAACATATAACTGATGCTCCCTCAGTGTAGTAAAAATGATCTCAAGATGGGTAGCATGGTCATGTCGAGTGTGATAGTACCCCAAGATCTCTTCCATGAAGACCACCATGATGGAATCCAAGTATGGATGGAACACTCGGTTCATCAGTTCCATGAAAACTGCAGGCACGTTCGTGAGACCGAACTGCATAACCAAGTACTCGTATTGACCATACATACTCCTGAAGGTTGTAAGAGGTATATCTGATGGTATAATGTGAAACTGATGATAACCGGATCTCCGGTAAATCTTTTAGAACACCCAGGCTCCTTGAAGCTAATCAATGAGATCATCAATCCTCATCAAGGGATACCGGTTCTAGACCATCATCTAGTTCAGCTTCTAATAGTCCACATAAATCCTGAGAGCACTATCTTCCTTCTTCCAAAATAGGATAGGAGAACCCCAAGGAGAATTTCTGGGTCGGATGAAACCCTTGGCCTGTAACTCCTACAACTACTTCTTGGGCTCCTTGCAACTTAGGTGTATCCATCCTATAAGGAGGGATGGACACTGGTGTCACTCCTGGAACAAGCTAAATCGATAAGACTACCTCATTCTATGGGGGAAAACCTGAAATTTCCTCTAGAAATACATCTCTGAAATGATCCACCAATGAAAAAAAGTCTAACTGTGAAGTCCCCTGGTCATCCAGATAAAGACAAGCAATCTGGGTTGTAACGCCTCCCAACCCATGATTCTCTAGACCCTCCATTCTCACATGAACAACCCATTCATCGCTATGAAGAAAGGATCAACCCTCTGGTGATATGAAACTCACCCTGCGACGATAACAGTCGATGACTGCCTTGAATAGAACTAACTAGTCTATCCTAAGAATGACTTCATAGCCTGTCATCTATAGAACATAGAGGTCCCATAATAAGTGACATCCACCAACCTATAATGGAAACTCTCTGCACTGACTTACACTAACCGTTCTAGTCCCCAACGATGTGTCTAGTGTCAAGATATCAGCAGAAGAAAAGATGCAGAGACCAATTCTATCCATGAAAGCAATAGATATAAAGCTATGGGAAGCCCCTATATCAAAAAGAGAAGAAGCTAAAACAGAGGCTATTAAGATCGTACCTTGAACGGTGTAAGGTCTAGGATCCTTCTCCTGCTAGGTCTGCTCCACTACAAAATTTTGGCCTACACTGCAGCCCTGTGACCCTACCTGACCACACTGAGCTGATCCACCCTAATGTCGCTGAAAACCGGGCGACTGGATTCCATGACCATGACCTCCACCTCGGCATGAACGGCCGTAAGAACTCCAGTTCCATGACTGGTGAGAAACTAGTGGTGCTTCTCCTAAATTAGGAGTCATAGAAGAACCCCTGTCACCAGTTTCTGGTGTGAAGAACTGTCAAAAGCGCTGAAGGTGACCCATCTTGCCAGAAGATCGACACCCCATTGGGTCCCTCGACCAACACGAACTCATCTGGCCGCTTCTCCCACATCGGTATCACACCACCTGGATACCAAAAGATGCATCCCCCCTACTCTGATCTCCTCAAAAGTTCTACAAGAACCTTATAAAACTCTCTCGGAACTGTGCATCAGCACCTGTGTCTGGAATAACGGCAGCTGCCAAGACTGGAACAACAGGAGGATGTCTTGGTGGCATGAATCTCTAAGGTCAAGAACACACCTTAGATCAAGACTATCTAGGGCTGAAAACAAGGATTTTTATAAGGGAACATGAGAGAGAAAACACTCATGTTTTACAAAACATGACTACATGATGTGTACATTTCCTACACGGCATGTTCCCTGAACTCATTTACATGGGCGTGTACTCTTTCCCTGACTGGTTGTGTAACACCCCAGACACATGGCGTGTTGTCTCCACAAACGGCGTGTACTTGAGTCCCCTTTCCCTGCCCAAGTCCTTCAACACGGTTAAGCCACACGACTCTCCTAAGGCAAGACTACATGGCGTGTACTAGACAAGATTCACCTAGCCCGTGTTAGTGAAACGGCCTGAAACAGGAATCACACTACATGGAGTGTTCCAGATGGACACGGCATGCATAAGAAAGGATAACACCAGCCTGTGTTGTTCGTGACACAGCCAGGTACCCCGGTCTGACTACACAATGTGTTCAAGGAAGACACAACATGTATGCGAAAGGGTAACACCAACCTGTGTTGTTCGTGACACGGACGGGTACGTAGGTCAGACTACACGGTGTGTTTATACAGCACACGTTGTTTATTAGAAATGACTCGACCAACCTGTGTTGTTAGTGACACGGGTGGGCATAGGGTCGACACTACATGACATGTTTGACGGGTACACGACGTGTTCCCCCTAGACTTTCCCCATCCCGTGTCTCTGCCCACACGACCTATGACGCAGTTTAGAGACTACACGGCGTGTACATAAAGTACACAACATGTACTTAAGAAAAATAGTTTCCTCCCGAACAGAAGAACACATGGAATGTACTTGCCATTACATGGCATGTATTCTGGGTTTTTCCAGACAGTAAGCCTCGGAAACTACTCTAGAGCCTAGAAAACACTAAAACGACTACAGAAAGTGCCAAATTCCAATCCTTGAGGGCCCATACTCCCCGTGAATCAAAGTTTGGAATCGTATACATGTTATATCCCGGAAAACAAGGTAATGATCTACTAAATTCTGGTCCATGAGGGTCTATAACACCTCAAGAACCACATTTTGGAGTTCATTCAATAAAATCTCTACACAAACAATACCCTATCAAACATCAGGTATTTTTATCAAGGCATATATCACAACAACATACATAATTTACACATCATCTATCACAGCAACATGAAAACAGTAATGTATCCTAGATGGAATGGAAAAAAATGCATGTCATGTGATTTATAGGAAGTGCTTATATGATGCATGAGATGGAACACCCTCATCTCAGCAGGTTGAAACAGAAGTAGAACCTCAATAACATCAACAATAATAGAAAAAATCATGTGAATCACTCAAGGTGAAATCAAATCAACCATAATAATGGACAAACCAGAAAAATTTCAATTAAAGGAGGTATATTGGATTTTCCCTATACACGGTTTATCTACTCCCGGGCACAACTTATTACCATGTACTTATTCTGGCCTATCCCTGGCTAAGGCTCTAAATAGTAAGTCAATATAAAATAAATCCTCTGATACCACTTTGTAACGTACCTGTTCTGGAAGCCACCAAGAGGCGCCTCGTACCTGGTTGGTCACATGGTCTCAAGCGCATTTCCTCAAATGTCAAAGGCTGCTGACTAGCAGTGAGGGCCATGGGTGTGAAAGTGGGGAAACTATACCCTCATTGACAGAGTACAAAGCGGATGTAAAAAACACATACAATAGAAGAAGAAGTAAATATTCAATAATAGTATATAGTGGAAGACTGGAATAATAAAACACTGGAGAACGTATATATATATGAAATTATTCATGATACATATGTCTAGGAAAGTAACCAAACAAGTAAAAATCCTAGAAATACAAACAGTGATAAACCAAAATACAAAAGAAAGATAAAAAACTCCTCATCATCATAAGACATAGCTTCATCCTATGCTCTCCATCTCCACCACAAGTCAAGTACCAACAGTAAAAGGGCTCTTGCCATTATCTATACCTAAAACAATATAATCTTTTTGGTCCCAAAATCAAGACCCAAATAGGGTGTGAGACTAAATATCAGTAAGTAACCACCCAACGATCTGTGCCTAATAGTCAGTGAGTGTATGGAAGGTAAAAGTACATTAAATAGTAAATAGTAAATAGTAAACAGTAAAAAAGACAGTACTCAGCAGTAAACAATCCACAGAACAATATCAAGCAATAGTATAGGTAACCCTCTAGGAAGTACTCACATCCATCCCCTCTGGTACTACCTAAAAAGTACAAGAAACCCTCTAGGCAGCACACTCGGTCTAACCCCTCTAGTTCTGTATATGAATTTAATAAGTCTCTCTAAGGAAGCACTCAAAGTCTGTCCCCTTATAGTAAATGGTATAACAAGAATCTCTAAGGAAGCTCACACAGTCCATTCCCTGTGTAGCCTAGGTAAAGCAAGAATCTCTGAGGAAGCTCACATGGTCCACTCCCCGCATAGTCTAAGGTATTCGTGGACTCTCTGAGGAATCTCACATGTCAATTCCCCTTATTGACCTGAGGTCTAGGACTCTCTAAGGAAGCTCACCCGATCAATTCCTCTTATAGACCAGGTCATTCAATTTAGATAAAGACTCTCTGATGAAGCCTACATAGTCAATTCCCTTATAGTGTAAAGTAATAGAGGACTCTCTGAGGAAACTCACTCGGCCAATTCCCCATATATCCCCAAGTTGTTCAGGATATCTGAGGATTCTCACTTGGTCAATCCCCTATATAGCCAAAAGTGATCAAAGACTCTCTGAGGAAGCTCATCCAGTCAATTCACCCTATAGTCTACTACACCAGGTTCTCATGACCCTATGTATGTCAATGATCATAGAAATGTAATATAGGCAATGTAAACCTATATAAATACTTGTCTAAACAGTCTATAACATATCAATAATGACAGATTACAACTCTCCATCTTACAAAAACAGGCATAGAAAACAGGCAAGGCAGCCATAGGCTAAACAAGACAAAACAGTCGTAAACAGAACAATTCATGGGAAAAACACATTCAAAGTACATCAATCACCCAATTCATATTTATATTACCTCTACACAAGCCTACAATCATGTCAGGAAAACAACTAGGGTAAAACGGTAAACACGCAATACCCCATTCAAGGGTATTGGTGTAATTTGCACATAATACTCAAAGGCTTTGAACAAAAATGCACAAACCACCTACCTCGGGTTAGGAGATAAATATACTTGAACCTAGAATCTTGATTCTCCTTGGAACATCTTAGATCTAAGAAAACATCCAAAACTTCCTACCCATGATAACTTGGAAAAGAATAGTAATTGGAAAACAAGGCTCAAGAAGAAGAGAGAACTCACCGATGCGATTCCAACGTAATCAATGGTGTTCGAATCAGAGGTCGGATGGAGGCTCGGGGGCTCGGAGAGAATTCGCATTCGTACGGGTTCTCTTGGACAAAGATGACCTAGAAGAAGGTTGTTTTGTCCATAAGATGTGACCATGGTGTGTTTAATGAAAACAAATACACGGCATGTACTTTTGTAGTACATGGTGTGTACTTATTGTTTCCAAACTCTGCATTAGGCGGCCTCCAAGTCACTCCTACACGACCGTGTATGCGGCTACTACACGGCCAAAAAATGGACTATTGTGGAAAGAAAGTACACGATGTGTACTCATAAAGTACAGGACGTGTACTTAGAGTATTTCCATAAATTACTCTTTTCTTCAAAAAATGACCAAAACGGAAAAGCATACCTGAAAAGATGGTATGGGTTCTTACAAATGAAAACCTACCAAATAGTTGGTATATAATGTTAAGTCAAATTGGGGATCATCTAAGGTTTATACATGTATATATTATTCATAGGTTCTCAGTGGACCTTCAACAGGTACTCAATGGCTTAATACTTCTTATTTTTCCAGTAGATCAACCCCATCATTTCTCTGATCACCTACCAACTCCCCAAACCTCCCCCAAATTCATGAAAAAGAATCTTCTAGTGGTGTTCCAACACTTTTAATTAGAATATGAATCTAGATTTTATAAACATCCAATACTACAAATACTTGAAATTTAATGTTCTCCTAGAATCACAAACTCATATTGACAAAATGATTTATAATTATTGAGGTAACACTACTAAAAAATAGGCCTTTAACATCACTAAAAAATGGTCTTTATCAATGCTAGAGAAGAGAAGACTATTGGGGAGCGATTAAAACCCTCATCTCTTTATTATCACTAAAAAGATATAATAAAGGAACATTTATCAATGCTTGTAAAATAACTGATAAAGGATCCCTTTATCAGCAATTATAAAAGCACTGATAAAGGGGAATACTATAGTGTTCTATAACAGCTTACAATAGCACCAGTGTAGGGCGCTGTTACAACACACTACAACAGAAAAAACACCAAAAAATTAGAAAAATCAAGTTAAAATATATAATTTAGATTAAGAGAAAGGAATATATGCCTGTTTTCTCAATTTTGGAGATGTGATGCGCATTTTAAAATAAAATGAAACTTATATATTAAAAAAAATCACTTGGAGTTGTATCGGTCACACCATTAATAAAATTGAGTTTTGGATGATTCTTACACATCAAAAATGACTTATGGATCATTTTTATAAAGTATCAAAACAACCTGATTGTGTTTTCTCAGTTTTGAGTATGTCACTCGTCTTTTTTACTAAAATGTCATATTAAAATAGAAACCCACACTTTGACTCAGACCAATCCCACAATGTGTTAGATTGATGTGAAACCAATTTATACATAACAAAAATGACTTATGAATCATTATACTAAATTATAAAGAAAATCTGAGTGCATTTTATCAGTTTTTAGTGAGTGACATTTTTTTTGAAATAAAATATTGATTTTAAACTGATAACATACACATTGAGTCATAACAGACATATCATGTGTTTGATTGAGGTGAGGTGGATTCCTATACATAAAAAAGGATTTATGTACCATTTTAATAAAGTATACAAATAATCCAAATGCTATTTCTTGGTTTTTGATTAGGTGAGTTGTTCTTTTTACTAAAATTGATGTCAATTTTAAATAAAAAGACACACATGGAGTCATATATTTAACATTGTACATTAGATTGAGTTCCAACTAATTTTAATACATCTCAAATGACTAAAGGATCATTTTCCTAAACTATAAAAACAATCTAAATGCATTTAAATGGTTTTGAGTATGCCGCTTTTCTTTTTTAATAAAATGTCATTTTATAACGGAAAAAAGGAACTTTGAATCATACCACTCAAATCATGTATCGGTTTGATGTGCTAGAAATTATAACATATGAAAAATGACTTTTGAAAAAATTTCATAAATTATCTAGAAAATATGACCATGTTTCTAAGTTTTCTATCAGTGACATTTTTTGAACTAAACTGTTGATTTTAAATAGATAATGGACACATTGAGTCATAATGGGCACATCATATATTAGATTTAGGTGAGGACGATCCCGACACCTCAAAAATAACATATGGATTATTTTTATAAATTATTAAAACAATATAAATGTTTTTTCTTTGGGTTTATTATGCCAATGGTCATTTTTATTCAAATTGATGTCATTTTTAAATAAAAATGTGCACTTCCAGTCATACCAGTCACAAAGTGCATCATATTGAAGTATGGATCATTCATACATGTGTAAAATGACTTATGTATAATATTCATAAAGTATCGAAGCAATATTAATGAAATTTATCTATTTTGAGTATTTCACTTTTCTTTTTTATTAAAGTTGTTTTCATTTTTAAATACAAAGATGCACTTGGAGTCATACCTATCACACTGTGCATCAGAATTTAGTACGAATGTTTCCTAAACATCCAAATAGCTTATGGATCATTTTACTAAAGTATCAAAACAATCCAAATGTGTTTTCTCCGTTTTGAGTATGTAAATTTTGTTTAGTTGAGTTTAATTTTCAATTGTAAATACACACTTTGACCTATAATTTTCACATCACGTATCAGTTTGTTGTGAGACCAATTATTACATGTAAAAATGATATATAAATAAATTTCATAAACTACTAAGAAAACATGAGTGTGTCTTCTTTGTTTTCAGTGACTGAAAATTTTCAATCTAAACTGTTGATTTTAAACCGATAATGGACACATTGAGTCATATCGGTCACACCATGCGTTGAATTGAGATTTGGATAATTCCAACATATCTCAAATTAATTATGGATCATTACAAAAAAAGTATCAAAATAATAAACACATGTTTGACCGATTTTGAGTATGTTAATATTCATTTTTACTAAAATTAAGGGAAACTTTAAATAAATAAAAGCACTTTGAGTTATATTGGTCACACAGTGTGACTGATTGAGTTTTAGTTGACTTCTATACATCTCAAATTCTCAGAACAATCCAAAATTCATATGTTACTATGTTTCCATTGTATTTATTTGCTGAACATCAAACAATGCATGTTGACATGATGTTCATAGATGAAAAACCTTTATCATTGTTGAAGGTCATAAGAGTAGAGGATTTCAGCAATGAGAATAAAATTTCAGCTAATAACATCGAATAAATATGAAATGTTGACAGTTTGAAAAACAAAGGTAATATATATTGAAAATGTGGTTACATTGGTAGAAATAATCATTTTATATCTTTTGGATTGTTGTAGATAGTTGAAAGAAAAATATTACTTCACAAAATATATTTGAGAAAAAACAACATATGTTTTAGTTAAAAATGATAATGAAATTAACATAAAAATAGTCCATAAAATGTTGAAAAAATTAGTAAAATAAGTAGTAGGAATTAAAATTTTCCTAATTGTTGTATGAATTTTGGATGCATTTCATTATTTTCATTATCTAAGTTGCAGGCTCGAAGTCCAATCCCTCATGATCATGAGAAACCTTCGAGAAAACCACCCCAACTCAAACAATATAATCCACTTGTATAAGAAAAAACATATTATATGAGTAATAATGAAAATAAATAAATTAAAAATAAATATGAAACAACAAATTTATTCTATGTATAATGATTTTATTATGAAAATATTGTTGACCATAGGGATATACTGACAGTAAATAAATAACGATGATTAATATAACCAAATAGATCTCACTAAAGAATCAATCAATGAGGGTGGATGATGAGGATAAAATAAAATACATTATATTGAATCTTTGAATCGTCTGACAGAATGTAAAGATATCCTATTGGGTTCATAGAAAATTCATTTTTTACAATAAATAAATTAATACATATAAGATATTCATTAGCAAATGTGAATGCCTCCCATTTGAGAAAATTACATTGATGGTAATCAGAAATTCCTAAGGGTGGAACCAAAAGCCAATTTTAAATAATGATACGCTTTCCGATAGACTAAAGAAAAACATAATTAGTTTTTATTAGATGTGTATTGAAATAAATAAATTGGATTTTGAGAAGTATTAATGAGTGGGTTATCATTTCAAGTATGACTATATTTTTATCAACTGCAAGAAATAAAAGAAAGGACAAAATAAATGAATAATATTTAGTTGGTGATTCAAACGTTTTTGTGAAAAACATAAGGCGCAAGACTCGACAAAAAACCTTTCTTCCCAAGGAGATCCTAAATCATTAATAGAGGCTGATAGGGATGATAGTTGGAACAAATCTATCCATGAGGATCTTGATCTGAATAAAATAATGTAATAGGAGGAGCTTGATATGAGTAAGAAAAATAAAGTCTTCTTATACATCAAGTTTTTTCATATATTTTTCCAAAAAATTTACATTAGTTTAAAAATACATGAGTTTTTAGTTAATTTTTGTCCTAATTCTATGGAACTATTATCATAAAAGTCATGGTAATGTATTTTAATGAAACATTGTTATGTCTTGTAATTGAGATGGCAACATATATGGGGAATCATATTACCACTAGAGGGACCTAAAAATGGATTTAAGTTTATGTAAGTAAACCATAAAATTATATAGAATTAAAAATCTAGAGTGAACATGGCATGCAATTAAATTATTAAATCAAGACTAATAAAGTTTACATGAAGTGTAACTCTAAAGGTCTAAGGATTTTGTCCATGAAAAATATTTTCTATTTCAACAAAAGAGATTCTATTAAAACTTATTTATGAAATTTACATTAATAAATTTTAATATTTTATTTTATAATAAATATTTAAATTTAGTGGTATGATATTTATTCTTGAATGATATAAAATATTATTTAAAATTTAAATAATAAAAAAATTTCCCATTAAATAAGTTTCTTTTCAAAGAAAAAATCAAATTTAGAAAATTTTTGATCAATCCTAAAGGATTGATAATAATAATAATTATCAACAATATACTCTTCTTCTACAACACATAATGAAACAAAATTTTGTTTCTTAAAACAATATGATGTTGAGGTTTATCCTAGAAAATGACCCATTTCAATTGTTTATTTTCTGACTATATTTCAACAACCAAAATCCAAATAGCAATTACATTTTCACTCATAATCAGTTTTTCCTATATAATATAGTTCACGGATTATAGAACCATAAAACTCTTTATTTTTTTATATAATTTAAGTCATATTTTTTAAATTAAAATTGAAATATTAAAAAAACTAATTATTTTTTCAAGAAGTAGTTAAATAAATAAGACAACAAATCAAGAAAACATAATGTTTTTTATCATCTAATTTTACTGATTCATCAGAATCGTTTTCTTTTTATATTTCATAAGTGACCCCTAAATCTATCCCAAGCCTCATGAAATAGTTCCCTATCATCCTAAAAAAATCCATTATTTTTAAACCATATTTTAGTGCTCATAATCTAGGAAACAATTTCTTGAAAAATCATTATACAGCTGTTCCCATGTGTTAGATATTTCATCTTCCATTTTTTGGAAACAACTTTGAGAATTAACATTCAAATAGAATGATATAACTCTATATTTCCATTCCTCCTCACTCAACACTATCAATGATAATTGCAACAAGACATAATATAAGACCCCAATAATGTCAGATATTTCATCATCCAAGGGATTTCCAATATAATATTCCAAACTAATGACAACAACGACCATATATGGATGAATTTTTGAAATGTTGATACCTAGAAATAGGTATAAGTCATGGAATATATGTATTGGGAGACTATTATACCTCACAACAACATGACCTAATATTGGGATTGATATATTTCAAGTCTCACAATACCAATGTGGTCCCAATGATACTCACATGATATCAGGGAATAAGATACTCCAATATATCTAAAAAATTGAATTTTGGGATGTTTTATTATAAGATAGTGTAACTAGACTTGTTGGGATACACAGATGTGGGATATGAAGGTTAAATGGGTAAATGAGGGAAATTAGAGATATAAAAAACAAGGATTTTGTTCGAGTCATGGTTCTATTCAACCCTTGAATTGCTTGAGACATGAATTAGAGCCTTGGAATAATTTGATCCTTGATTCTATCCTAGATTCAAGCTTGGATTCAAAAAGTAGGAGCACCAAAATCATGTTTCTTCTACAGAGAGATTCAGATATCGTGAACTGGTTTGCGATGGTTAGGGTTCTTAAAATAGATCGTGAAACTTTTACCAATGTTTAAAAAATTACTGATAATGATATAGTTTATCAGCGCTATATTATTAAGTGCTAATAAAACAAATATTTATTAGTGATTTTTTAGTGATGATAAAAACTTATAATACTTTAAAAAAACAATACTTTTATAAATAAAGTATAATTTATATATATAATTATAAAAATTATAATAATACTTTTTATAAAGTAATAATTTTATAATTCTTTGAATATGTAATCTATTATTTATAATTATATAAATATTTTTTTAAAAATAATATTTATATCATTATTTATATTTATATAATTATTCATATTTATATATATAAACATCGTAAATATATTGATTATAAATGTATAATTATGTATTTTTTATTATATTAATACTTTTTAAACAAATATTATTTATTTATTTATAATTATAAATGTATAAAAATAGTAAATATACAATAATAAATATTTTTATTTATAAATATTTTTTGAAAAATGTATTTTTAGCATTATTAATAAATATTAAATCTTAAGTTAATGCGTGTTAAAAATGAGTAAAATTGATTAATAAAAAATGAGTAAAATATTGAAAATTTGGATAAGTTGGATTGATATAATTCATTAAAAAATGGATATATATTGAAATAAACATGAATACATGTTAAAAAAAATTAAAAAATAGTAAATACATAAATATAAAATAAATAACATAAATTGATTAAATTCTCAAGGAAATATTTTTTTGTGTATGTGTGTATATAATAATTCATTAACTATGTATATGTGAAATTAATACAATACATTTTATCTATGTTATAAATTAAAAAATCAAACATCTTTCAATTATTTCCACTACTCGATGCAATTAGTCATTATTTTAATTCATATTATTTTTTAATTATAAACCATTATTCACTAAATATATTACTATTTAACATAATGGACAAATAATATTTTTTATTATAAAAATAATATTTATATACATTAATATATATTTATATATTTAATATATACCATTTATTAACATTATCAACTATCATCAAACTTATAAAATGTTTAAAATTTTTCTAAATTTAATTATTTTTAATTTTAATTTCTTTAATTTCTATTTTTCATTTATCTATATATTTATTACATACTATTTATTATTATTTATAATTTATATATAGTATAATAAATTTATTCATTTTTATCAATAATTATTTAATTAATAAAATTTGTAATATTTGTGTAATAAACTCATTATTTTTTGTTTAATTATTTAATTTTATTTATTTGGACCATTATTAGTGCCAAAAAAGCGTTGATAAAGGATTACATTATGAGTGCTAAAAATATAGCACTGATAAAGGGTACCCTTTATCAGTGATAATAATAAAATGCTGATAAAGGTTACCCTTTATCACTGCTAAAAATAAAGCACTGATAAAGGGTACCCTTTATTAGCTCTAAAAATAAAGCACTGATGAAGGGATCATAAAAGTGCTGGTAAATGGTTGAATTTATCAATTCTTTCTTTAGCACTAATAATGATCCCATTTATCATCACATTTTTTCTTGAGTTGAAAAATTACAGTGCTATTAAATGCCTATTTTGTAGTAGTGTAGGTTAAGCCCTAAATGGAATGGGTTAGACCATAAGAGTCATGGTATGTGTTGGTGATGGGATTTGTATTAGGTATTGTAAAAATTTTGTGAGACAATATGAATTCATTAGCGCATAACCAAGGGAATGGTATGGTTAACATGATGACTAAAGCTATATATATATATATATATATTTCCTAAGTGGTCATAGTTGTTACTGATTAAGGGTTGATTCTAAGGTGCATACTTTTGTTATCTATTAATTGAATCATATGTTAATCCTTTGTTGTTCAAATAAACTTAGATAATGAGGCTCTGTCTAGGTATGAAATGGGTGGTAAAATAGACTTATAGACTCAGGTGATATCTTTTTATAATATGGGTGGTCAGAAAAAATTAGAAACTAAGGTACCATATTGTTATGATATTGATGTTAAAATTGAGATGGAGATCAGGATTCCATCTTAGTTAGATCTGGATAGTCAGACCATGATTGATACTAGGAAACAATATTGACATTGTTTGGATGGTCATATTGGCCTCGAGATTGGGGTACCAATTTAGTGTAAATCTTGAATGACTATCATGATCTATAAGTACTGTATGAAATATATAGGTCTGAGACACTTGGTGACTAAGTTTGCACATGATGTCATGAATTATGTGTTTAATGTTGATTTTTATAAAAAAATTTATTTTATTTTTCATTCTATAATACATATGCATAATGGTATACAATAAAGGTCTCATTAGGGTTGTTTTACTGATTTTTATCCACACACCCTACATGTGAAACCTAGTGTATGTGTTGCTATTATATTTATGATATAAGAAAATTATAGTGACCAATGTTAATATGTCATATCAGTGATTGGAGCAGGTTTTGAGGCTAGGTCAAAGACCCATTTAATAGTGTTGTTGGCTATTTTTTCATTCACTTTTCCTTATTGTCTTTTATTTTATTGAATTATACTTTAATTATGGTGTATGAATTCACGATACATAATTCAGCATGGGTTAATTTTTTTTACAACCTATATATATTTTTGGTATGGTAGGATGTCCATTTTAAATTCCATATGTATACACTAATGTTTTATAGTATTATCATTTTTTAATTATTGTATTGTATTGTTAAGAAACTAAGTATATCATATACCCATTATATATATTAGAACCTCACTAATATAAAATGTCCTTTTTCATATGAGGATTTGTTATTAAGTTTTATGGTGACCTGAATCAGGTAATGTTCATGTATATCCAGCCAATAACGTAACAATTGATATCTTATCCTTTACTGTGATCTTATTTTTATTTTACATTGGTAAATAAAGATATATAGTCCATACATAGGATAAAAAGTTGTATGTATTACAAGATAGCACATTGCTTGTGAAATTCATAGTTTCTAGGGTGGTGGGATATGTTTTTATTTGGGTTTTGTTATAGTTTACATTCTTTGAAGAAATTGTAATTCTTATATGTTCATTTTTTTTACTTTTATATAGCAATGAAAGAAAGAATGTCTTTATGCATCATAATTGGCCAATATATTTTCATATCATTTCTTGACTATTTTTATAGAGAAAATTAATTTTAGATTTTTTTGGAATTTTTTTATTAAATAATGATATTGAAAAATGTATTTAAATTCGGGATTGGTTAATCAATATCCAATAATAAATTATTTAGTTTTTTCCAAAAATGCTTTTTAGGGGAATGTTGATTAACTAAAACCTAATTAATTGTATTCTAGATGTTACCACTTAATGATGATTGGGCTTATACAAATTTGGTGTGGGGATAACACGAAAAGGGGGAACATCATTCAACAACTCAGGTAAAGTTCTATGAAGTCATATGATTTCATAGTTATAATATATTAATACTAGTGTAGGCCCAAAGTTGGAACTAATATGGTTCTTATAATTATAGAGTATAGATTGATATGTACATTTGATGCCTAGTGGATTAGAAACCATGGGTTGGGTAAGGTAAGGCATGTGTGGTTCCTTTGGTGTATACTATAATAAAAGAACATACACTATTTAATGTTATATATTTTAGGTATGTGAAGGGTAAGACCAGTTTAATGACTAATGTGGTTAATTTGACTTGAAATCATTAGGATACTAGGATAGGACTCATTATAGTGTACATCATGTTTGGTAGAGAGATGAAATATGAGTGTATGATTTATTTTTATTGAATATGGATCTATAAGTACTTTCATTCAATAGATCAAATAGAGTGGGTATTTATTCATATTATGAGGTATAAGAATTGGGTTTTTTGGGTTCAATATTGACCTATAGTAATGAAAGAATTTTTTAAGGAAATGTAATAAAAATAGAATGTTTTTATTTGTACTCAATTGTGTGTTGGTACGTTTGGTGATTGTTATTGGATATCAATAATATAGTGTTTGTGTAAGGTGTGTGTACTGGAAAGTGAGAGAATATCAAAATGCATATATAGGGCTTATAATGGATTATAGAGCCTCAAGTAATTTTGGGTTTTATGTAATCATATGGGTAATGATTCTAGTAAGTGTGGTTAGATGTTGGTTAGTATATCAGTATTTATTTAAAGATTATAAATGTAATATATGAATGTTTTGTATGAAATAGTTTTGTATTGAAAAACTACAATGTAAATTGGGATAATATAGATGTGTCAATGTGGAAAACAAATATGGAGTCGTGGGTAGAATTAAATTCACTTGGATAGAAATTCATGGTAAGGTATGATTGATGGATCGTTATAAAGTGACCGTCATTTGAGTAATCTGATTTAGTAGAGTGACTAGAGTAATGACACAGAATATAATCAATAGAATTTCCCTTTGGAATTTACACATATTTCATGATTAGTAATCTAGTATTATATAAATCATATGAACCACAAGATAAAACAAACAAACATTTGTTATATGGAATTGAAAAGAATATTTAGATTATAAAGATATTCAATAAAATATCAAACATTACAATGGGACACAAATAGAAAATAAGATAATTAAAGTATGGAATATTTGATAAGCACAATCCCCTAAAATGATTGAACTCCTGAAAATCAAAATGGAAATGAAGAAGAAAATTAGAAATGAAACAACCTTTTTGAAAATTAAAATACACAACCATGAGAAAAAATATAAGTGAATGAACAATGAATTAAACATGATGTTTTTAATGAAGGTTGAAATCCCATATAAAAAATACAAATCTGACCATTAGAATTGCAATTTGACTTTGGTAGTATTAATCTGACCATTAGGAAAAGTAACATTAATTATTGATTTTAAAATAATATTTATTTTTCTTATAAAATAATAAAATATAAAATTCATATCGTGATTCAAATAAAATATTGTTTTTAAAATGAAAAAATATTTGTTTTTTTTGTAAAACTAATATGTCTTGTTAAATTTTCTACAAAAAATTAAAAACATTAAAAGAAAATTCATTTAAATATTTTTTTAAAATAATATTACGTTTCATTATAATGATAATATAATTTTATGACACGATAAGTAATTTTTAAAAGGGTCATAAAAATGATCATAATATTAAAATTGGTATTTCTAAAATAAATAAAAAATTTATTTAAAAAAAATTCACATTTTTATAGAAAATTAAATTAATTAAATTGATTTTAGTTTTTGAATCTACAAATTGAAAAAAAATTTGTCTGAATTTTTTAAATTTTTTCTAAAATAGTTCAACTTTTGGTGAATAGTGGTATATAGAAAAATATGAGATTTAACAATATAAGTTAAATAATTGAATAAATGAGTCCAAAAAGATGTAATAAGCAATTATATCAAAATTAAATTCCAAAATTACTATATATAGTCACAATATTCATCACTATTTATAGTCTTGAGCTAAAATAATAAACAAATGAATATTATCTTTAACAACTCCCCTCCCCCCAAATAAATTTCACCCCTCACCACCCATTCTCCTCACATTTAATTATTCTTGGATATTTCCCAAAACATTCTCATTTCCCTCTCCAAACCTCTCCTACATGACCTCTAGTATTTTTTTCTTACCCAAATACTATTACATGGATCCTTAAGGGGTTGCCTAAGAGGACATGCTAAAAGGAAGACATAAATTCTCAACCAAAACCCTTTCCTTTTTTTCTTATTATGCCACCTAAATATTATTTCCATTCACCTACTCATAGTAATATAATTATCCTAAATATGCTTATCTTTTATTATTATGGTGGAATATCCTTTTTTTACCATCCGTCAACCAATTCAAAAATTTAAACATTGTTCATATTATGGTTCGTTAATTATCCCCTTGAACAATGAATTTCATTTTCCATGACTACCTTAATGTAATATTTAAATTTAATTATTATGGATAAAATTTATATTAAGAATTATAATTTAATTTAATTAATATTATATAATAGTCAAATATTCTTAATTTTAAATAAAACTACGTAATTTCATAATGGTTTGAAAAACATCCTAAATAAACTAACTATGGACAATAAAACCTATACTTTCTCATCCATGATTATTTGGGAATAATATTGGATGATAAGAACTATTCAAAATCATATAAAAAAATTAACTTTCTATCATTATACTTATGTTTTAATGTAACTATTCCAAAATAACTCTTATAATTAATTAAAACTAATATGACCTTGGACACATGGCATAAATGGCCTTGATAAAATGAATACAGATAAAATATCTAAATTAAATGTCTCTACACTAACATAAAATAAAAATAAAAAATTTATCTCAATTATGATTTTGATGAATTTTTTTAATAAATCTAATTTGATTATTCATGACATTAAGTGATAGTGCATAATGAATCCGAACCTGAGTTAAGGGAACTCTCAAAACCACCATGTATTATTTAATTAATGATTTCTTTATCTCTAAATCACTTTATATCTATATTTAACATTATTTAATGCCTATAAATTATATATACATGTATATTATATTTTTAATGAGCTTATTCTCCAATTCTTTTTTTGGGTTATAAATTCATTACGTTCATTTCTCAATACCTTCTTTAAAATCAAATTAAATTAAGGGAAAATTATCTATGCTTTAATCATTACTTATAAAAAAATTAATATACATTAGCCATTACTAATTTTGATAAAATGATAAATATTTTAGGGTTAAAAATTTTGGTTTACCTCTTATTTAAAAAATATAATATTCATTCTTTCTTTAAAAGTTTTTTACAAATTCCTAAAAAATACATTTTAAATTTTCATTTCTATACCCAATTATCAACCTTTTAAAAATTTTCAAATGAACTTGAAAATTGAATCCTATTCATATTAATTGAAATATGAATATGAAAAATATTAAATTCCATATTCTCTTTGGAATCATCAGTTTAATATTGTCTAATTCTTATTTGAGGAAATACTTTATAACCCATTAATTTATATATTTATTTCTTATACTTATGTATTATATTTGATTACTTTATATGGAAAAAATATTCATGTACATGTTATAATGGGTGAAAAAAGATAGGTATCCAAGGAATTAAGTAATGTTTATATCTCATGATAGGAAATTTATGAGATTAGGGAGTAAACCTAATACACTATAGGACTTTGTCCACTATGTTATGTTTTATTAGCGGTTATCCTTAACCTATAATGATGTATATAATAATTATAACACATTTATATTATTCCATGATCTGATTATACCATACTATTTTTGTTATGATTCTGTAGTATTATTAACAAGCCTTTTATTTTATGATATATTGTAATTCCATTTGACTCATATGTTATGCTTTGTTATCATGATTATTTACTTATTGGGATTTATGGCTCACCCTTTTTCAGTATTTCCTAGGTTATCCTAGGTGGTTTTAGAAGATGAAATGGATCTATTATCAAATTATAGAATTTGAAAAAAAAATTATTTTAGATTCATTTTAATGTTTTATGAACCTAGACTCCAAAATAATCTAGGTCTATAGGTCATTAGGTTGTGTGTGTTGGATATTTATGTTAATAAATCATATACTAATTTTTGTGTGGGGATTGGGTCAGTATTGCATGTATCATAGAAATGTCTAGTAATTTTTGGGGATTGGTAAAAGAATGAATTTGTAAAAAACCAAGGAAAATTTCTATGTATAGAAGAATATCCTAAAATTTTGGTAATGTATAGAAGATGTATTTTATAATAAATGAAATCCCTACATAGATACTACAAGTTGATTTGGCTCTATCATAAATGTATATAGGTACAGTAACCATGATAGCGAGCATTGGAAATTAACTCAACATGTACCTTGTGCATATCTAAGTGACCTTACTACACACATGATCTGACACTATTGGGGGGATATAAATGTGTAAATGAATAAGTTATTTATGAACCATTATGAAGTACATGAATAGATTGTTTGAATAAAAAACAGAATAGTAAAATTATTACGAGTTACTAGTATTGAAACCTAGAGACTCATAAATTAGGATATATGTTCCATTTATATTTTATTTATTCTATGTTCATTGTTTGACTTTTTATATTCTTACTAGTATAAGTATTTTCATCCCTAATTTTCCTTTATTTTAGATTTTGGTTGGTAATATGGGGAATAACAATAACAACCAATGTGATGGAAAATATAATTTTTTACCTAAGGGAATACCTAATTTGATGGGATTAAGAGCCAAAAAATTAATGAAAGTACCAGCAAAAATAACTCAAATTAAGAATAATAACATGAATTGTGTGGAATACCCTACTTATCCTAAGAGATAGAAAGTTACGATTGAGTCCTTAAAAATAAACTTCTAATTTTTGTGAATTTTATAATAAACATCTCATGAAACAATTTATTAACTCCAATGAGGTGATATTACCTATCCTATATTGCTTAGAATAATAGAAATTCATACCTGTTTTCTATAACCTAGAGGAATTAGTTGATCAGTGGTGGAAGATAATCACAAACATGAATCTCAATGAGTAAATTGAATTCCTAGAATGGGAATTGTTCAATAAAATATTTTTCAGTAAATATTTTTCCTCACACTATAATTTTAAAAATAGATAGGGAGTTACTTGGATTAAATAAAAATAATGACAATTCTATTGGGGAATATGGGGAAAAATTAACAATGATATCATGACACACCTCCAACTTTGTCATCAACACCATGAGTAAGGGTGACTATTTTTAGTGGATTAATGATGAGTTTAAGAAAATACTCAGAGAATTGATACCTTGAAAACTATGAATGGAATTTTCATTTTTCTCATAAGATTGAGATGGAGATTGGTGATTCACAATGGTCTCAAGGGACTAGATATAAAAACAATTTATTTTAATATATGAGGATCAATGGATTAATCTCATGGAAGAAATAAAACCTAACTGACAACTTGTAAGGACTATTGGAAAAATCATTCCAAAAACCATCTCATGGGAGTGGAGAGATTCATACATTATAGAAAAGTGGGGATCATGAAATTAAATGATAAAGTGAGATAATTAATCCCATTAATGAGATAGTATATAATAAGGTTTCAATCAACCCTTATCATGCAACACAATTTTTATTCAATAAGGAACCTTTACATTATGCAATAAAATTCCCTAAAAAAAGGGTTGTTATAGATAATCAATGAAAACAACTTCAATGTACAAGAGATAAAGGAAGGGTTTTTGATATCTCGGCTATTGAGGTGGGCCATGATAATGATATGGTGATAGTTACACTAGTTATTCATTAAATAATGGATAATATACTATTTTATTCTTGTTATATATATTATTTTATATATTTAAACATTATTATAAGTATTAAAATACCACCTAAAAGTATAGAGGTTAAGTTCTCCATGAGAATAATAAGTGAGTAAATTATTTCATCTTAAGTATATAAAACCTCCCCATGTAATGTTTTTGGACTAGACCTCCTAAAGATATTTTCATACTTCATATATTTGAATTTGATTTTATAATGAGTATATATTTTTTTCTAATATAAATCCAATTTCATATATTGGAAGACGGAAATCACTGTCCTAATCCTAATCATCTCTATGTCTGTACAAATATAAAGAGTAAGATGAATCTCCATTGGAATCTTCTTCTGAAGCATGGTATTTTTACCTTATATACAAGTATATCTAGCTCCACTAATGGAAACCAAGGCTATCCGAATGGTTTAAACCCATTGGGATAAGCTTACAAACCATTGGTATATGTTATTCCAAAGGTTTGGCAAACCTTTGGGTGATAAGGCATAGGGATATCCTTATACCAATGGTTATAAGAAACCCTTTTGCAAAGAGAAATAAAAAATCAAATTTCCCTACAGTTTAAAGGAACCATTGAAATATAGAAGTACCAATGGTTTGTAACCATAGGTAAATATAAATATATAACCTATAATCATGGTTTACAAACCATTGGTATACATTGTTTTACCAAAATGTTTCCAATAACTGCAGGTATAATTAATTCTCTAAATCTATACCAATGGTTATGAAAAAGTTTATATAGTGTATTACCAATGGTTTAACTATAAACTGTTGGTATAGATGAATTTTTCCATCATTATACCTACGGTTTGTAAAATGTTAGTATACCAAACTTCAGAATTATAGAATTCAACCTTCTTGCTTCCCCAATTCAATTTATAGAATTACAAAAGCCTTCCTCCCCTCTATCCTCCCCTCATTCCTCCGCTATGCAATATAAAAAATTACACTATATTTATATATTTCATGTTGTGGTTATGTGATATTTTTCTATCATTATATATTTATATATTTCATGTTGTGGTTATGTGTGATATTAGTTGAAACATTGGAAGTTGGGTGGTGAGATAACAACTAAGAATGTTTTGATTCGATGGATCAAAAGAGAGTGGTGATAGTGGTAGTAAGACACTATTTATTTCATTTGAGGGTCACCCTTTCTATTAACATTTGGTGTATTTGGAATGAATCTCCCAGGTTCTCACAGCCTAATTTTTAATCATTACAATGTTGTTTATGTAAAAGAAGATAATATATGTAATGGAATGGGGTACCACAGTGAGGATAACCCTAGTTTTCTTTTGGTTGATATGTTGGGGTTCTAAATAGAATCTTGGGTAAGGGAATAAGACCCACCTGGATGGTGGTCATAACCTATTCATATGTTTCTCGAGATTACTACAGATTCCAAAAATGGATTGCTCAATGTAGTGGATTTCATTTTGAGTCATCGATCTCTGTGCCGTACTTAGTGCCTCACTTAAGAATTTATTGAATGGAAAATAATGTTTAATCATTTTACTTCATGATGGGATATTGAAGATAATGTACAATGATGTAAGTTCATCAATGTAACAGTTAGGGACACTTATACGATTTATATAGTCGACCTAGTAACATGAAAAAAGATTCTCTTAAGGGAAGGGTTGTGGACTTCTATAAAACTGATCATTGAATGATTTTGGTGACTCTAGAATATTGATGTGTAGTAGACCTAATAATTACAGGTTCCATATTTAATTTATGATTATGATTCATATGTATCACTGTATAAAGAACATATGGGTAATTGGAAATATAATAAAATAATTTCAAGAAGAGAGGGAGTTGGATCATTGGTGCATTGAGACATGGTTTATATCCTTATGTACAGAGAAAGTGGTTGGAAAATTAACTATTAAAAACTCATTTGAAGTCGGTTAAGACTTTAGTGAGGTTTTATGAACATTTAAAAGATGTCATCAGAAATTAGGGAATTATGATGGGTGGATTCATTCATGGATCCATACCCTCTACACCCCCACTACACACCCCCTATAGCCCCCACTATACCCCCACAACCCCCACCCTCTCACTACCCACCTCCCACTACACAGCCCACCCACCCTCTCATGACCCCCTCCCACTACACAGCCCCCCACCCTCTCACTTCCCCCATAATCCCCCCACTACACTACCCACACCCACATCCCACCACTCTCTCATTGCACACCCTCTCCCACTACACAGCCCCCCACCAACAACCCCCACCCTCTCACTGCACACCCCTCCCACTACACATTCCCCCTACCCATAGCCCCCACCCTCTCACAACACACCCCTCTCACTACACAACACCACACCATCTCACTACATACCCCTCCCACTACACCCCCACACCCGTACAACCAACCCCACCCCTCCACCTCCCATTTCACAACCACCACCCTCCAATTGCCCAGCACTCCCACCCTCTCACTGCACACCCCCAGCCCCCAGCCCCCGCACTACACCCCCTACATCCCCCTCCCACTACACCGAACCCACCCTCTAACTATACCCCCCTCACACAACACATCCCCCCTACAACCAACCGCCCTCCCATTGGATAGCCCCCACCCTCCAACTGCACTTCCCCCCACCCCACCCTCTCCCTAGACACCCACCCTATAACTCCCACCCCCTCAAAAAAACCCCTACATAACTCCCTCCCACCCCGAATCCCCCACCCTCTCAATGCACACCCCTACCACTACACAACAACCACCTCTAAAACTCTCATACAGCCAACACCCCCCCCCCACTACACAACCCCCTCCCACTACACAGGTCGGCCTGCCTCCCCTTCTGCAATCCCCTATGCACATGCGAATTCAGAATTCAATTCAGAACCAAATAACCCTATGCAATACAGAATTCAGAATTGAATTCTCAATTTAATACATAAAAAATTAATTATGTACTGTATTCGTAATTATGAATGAATAACACATACAAAATGAATAATTAATTACATACAGAATTCTGAATTATTTACAGTGTATTCAATTCAAAATTCTTTACATATAGTAATTAATTATGTATAACACATATAGAATATGGCATACAAAATTGAATTCTAAATATGGTTGTGTCCAAGTGGGTGGGGGGGGGCTATCCATTAGGGGGGTTTCCAAGGGGGTGGGGCTATCCAGAAGGTGGGGTGGTGTCCAAGAGGGTGGGGGTGTCCAGGGGGTGACTATCCAGTGGTTGGGGTGTCTAAGGGGGTTTCGGGGGCTGTTCAGTGGGGTGGGGGCTGCCCAGGGGGTGGGGTGCTATCCAAGGGGTTGGGGGTGTCTAGGGCAGGGGTGAATCATTCAAACATATATTCGGTCAAAGAAAATAATCAATTCATGTTTTATTATTTATATATAATGAAATAAAGATAATGTAACCTACCTAATCAAACATATATTCAGGCACAACAAATCACCAAACATCAAATGTTAGTAATATCAGTCAAAAATGTAACAGATCAATCTCTCCCTCATCACCACCACTATCTTCACCGTCATCATTAGACATATCCCCATCATCATCATTGTTCCCATCATCGTCACTACCCTCCTCAACTCCCTACTCTTCGCCCTCGTCCTCCGACTCAACTTCCTCCTCTCCCCTCCTCCACCTCGGCCTCCTCCTTGCCATCATAATCACTAGGAACGAAATAGTCTAAACAACCACTAAAATGTCCACCTGGTTGACCATATATATAACTAATCAATGGAATATATTCATCACATGTTGTTCTGGCCGCTAGTAGTAGTTTTGGATGTAAAACTTCCATCAGTTTCATAAATGCAGTGTTTTCCCTAGCAGCCTTTTCTTCTATCTATGTGGTCCCTTTTCAGCATGTTCTGCCTATTCCTTAACCTGATAGAACTTGGTGGTACTACAACTCATACCTGAGGAGGGCCATTACCTTATAGGGACTATACTCTCCCCAGGTTGGAAACGTACTCTGCCAAGGTACTAATCTCTCAACACCTTATCTAAGTGATCATTTGGCCCAAAATTGTCAGTGTAATGTCCCGGTTTCGGAAGCCACCCAGAGGCACCCCGTACCAGGTTGGTCACATTTCCTCAAGTGCATTTCCTCAAATTCCAAAGGCCTCCGTCTAATAGTGAGGGACTTGGGTGTGATCGTGGGGAAACTATTCCCTCCTTGTAAGAGTATACAACGAAATTAAACAACATGTAATATGGAGGCAGTAAATACCCCACAATAGTAAACAGTGGAAGATTGGTAAAGAAACAACTGGAGCATGAATATATATAAATGATTCATGATACATATATGTCTTGGAAAATATCCAAACAAGTAACAATTCTGAATACAATACTAAACCCAAGTACAAAAGAAAAATTGATAAGAAACTCCTCAACATCACAAGCCTCGGCTTGGTCCCATTCTCTCCAGATCCAATGAAATCAAGTACCTGAAGTAAATGGGCACTTTCCCCTGTCTATACCTACAACAATATAATCTGTTTGGGCCCAAAAGCATGTCCCAAATAGAATGTGGGACTAAATCCTAGTTGGAAACCACTCAAAGATCTGTGCCTAACAGTTAGTGAGTATATGTCAGGTAAAAGTACAGAAAGCAATAAACATGGAGGCACTAAGAAGTAAAAAATCCACAGTTTAAGCATTCAAAACACCACAAAGAATGAAACTTCAAAACAGTTAACACAACAGGTAACCCTCTGGGAAGTAACCATAGCCTATCCTCTCTAGTCCTACCTATCAAGCACTAGAAACCCTCTGGGTGGCACACACAGTCTCACCACTCTAGTTCAGCAAAAGTATAGACTTTCTGAGTAATCACTCACTGTCAATTCTCCATATAGTCTCATATCATATTAAAGGCGCTTTGGGGAAGCACTCAAAATCAATTCCACCTGTGGACCATCTTGAGGAACTATGACACTCTGGGGAAGCACTCAAGGTCAATTCCACCTGTGGTCTCACATCGTAATTATAAAGACACTTTGGAGAAGCCCTCAACGTCAATTATCCCTATGGTCTATACACCAGGTTCTCATGGACCTGTGTAAGTCAAACAAGCATATCATCGCGTAAAGGAAAAAGTAAACCTCAAGAACTACATGGCCAGCATTCTACAACATAACAACATATCAGTGAAACAGGCACACTATCCTATAATACTAGGCATGGACAATGAAACAGCTGCAAAACAAGAAAACTAGACCCAAATGTCAAATATAAAAACAAATACATGGGAAATACATCCAATGAAAAAAAATTACCCTATTCACAAACAATAACATCTACTCAGGCATACAAGAAAAGCTGGCAAACAATATGGCTAAAATGGGAACAAGCAATACCTCGTTCAAGGGTATTGATGGAAATTGCACATAATACTCAATGAATTTCTACAAAAAGACACCAACCACCTACCTCAGGGTTAAGAGATCAATATACTTGAACCTCAAAGATTGAATCTCCAAATAATTTCATAGATATATGAAAACACATAAAATGTTCAAACCAGGATTACATGGAAAAGAAGAGGAATCAGAAAGCGATGCTCTAGAAGATGGAAGAGCTCACCACTGAAATTCCAATGCAATTGACTGCAGTTGATTCGGAGAACAGATGCGCGATCGGGGGCTCAGGGTTGTCTTGGCACCGTACGGGTGCTCTGGGACGTTTTGGTCGAAGAAAAATACACCCATGTCCATTAGACGTGACCGCTGTATTTTTAATGAAAAAAATACACGGCATGTACTTTTGAAGTACACATACTGTATATTCCCCTTCTGTACTCCACTTTAGGTGGACTCCACGTCACCCCACATGACCGTGTGTGTTCCCATGACACGACCAGTACACGGCCTCCTGCGGAAACAAAGTACACAGTATGTACTCATAAAGTACATGGAGCGTACTTCGAAAATTTACAGAAACTCCTCTTTTTCTCAAAAACTCCAGAAAAAGGAAAAACATACTTGAAAAAAGGTCCATGTTCTTAAAAACATCCACCCTAAAAGAAATTTTTCCTCGAATTTACATAGCACGACATAGAAGAAAATACCCCCGAACAGTTTCGGCCACTGGGATAGTACATCAGCCTCCCTCTCCCAAGTCTCGTGAAGTACTCGCCCGAGCTACCATTACACCCATACCAGAGGAACAAACCGGCCACATAGAACCTTTGTACTACGATCTAAAATCCGGATAGAGTGCTCCTTGAAATATTCATCCACCTCCAACTCAGCTTCTTCGGGTTGGAAAGCATGAGATGGGTCTGAAAATTAATGTCGAAGCTGAGAAACGTGGAAGATTCCTTGCATAGCTCGTTACCTCTGAGGTAACTTCAATAGATAGGAAATTGATCCAACTCTCTCAAACGCATCAAATGGCCCAACATACCTCAATGAAAGTTTACCCTGTCTCCTAATCATCTTGTGTCCCAAACTCGGTGTGACACGTAGGAAAACCTGATCCCCAACCTCGAACTGCATAGGTTGTCTCTGCTGATCAGTATAAGACTTCTGACATGATTGTGCAGCAGACATCCTCTTCTGAATCAACTCTATCTACTCTTTGGTCTACTGAACAAGACATGGTCCCTGTAAAGTTTCCTCTCCATTTCCAACCAATATGGGGGTGATCGATATAGCCTACCGTACAAAGCCTCATAAGGTTCCAATTGAATAGTCACTTGAAAACTATTATTATAGGAAAACTCCACAAGAGGTATATGCTTCTCCCAAGAACCTACAAAATTCAGAATGCATGCTCAGAGCATATCCTCAAGCACCTGAATCGTACACTCAGATTGACAATCTTTCTAAGGATGGTAAGCTGTAATCAAATGTATATGTGTTACCAAATCCTTCTAAAGCCCCTTCCAGACTAGATATGTAAAACATATATCCCAGTCTGAAACAGTGGAGTGTGGAACCCCATGTAGACATATAATCTCTTGGATGTACAACCACCCATCTCATCAACAGTGGAGGTCTCCTTGATTGTAATGAAGTGTGCAACCTTCGGGAGTTTTTCAATGACAACCCAAACCACGTCATTACCTCAAAGAGACCTTATCAAACCAGTCATGAAGTCCATCGTTACATCATTCCACTTCCACTCGGGAATGGGTAACTACTGCAAAATCCCTGCTGGTCACTGATTCTCTGCCTTCACCTGCTAACAAGTGGAACACCTCATAATGAAACTAGCATTGTCCCTCTTCATACCTGGCCACCAGTTCTGATGGTGTAGATCACGATACATTTTGGTGACACCAGGACGAACTGCCCAGACCGAGGAATGAAAATCTCGTATCATCTCCTCACGTATATCTTCTGGCACCCATACACGCCCCTAGAATCACAAGATCTCATCCTTGCCTATGGTGCACCCAGGAATAGGGTCCTATCCTAACATGATTTCCCGTAATACTAGGCCTTCAGAATCTGATAGCTACCTCATTCGTACTCGATCAAGATGGGTAGAGGTAACAACTAAAAAAGATAAGAAAGTCTACCCAAATCTGTCGTGCACCTCCAAATGAATCTCTGAGAATAGAGCCATAAGCTACCACTCACTACTGTCCTCCCGAACTGCATGTATCTGAGTCCTCCTCCTCAACACATCAGCCACTGCATTACCTTTCCCCGATGTGTAGGCAAGCTCAAAGTCAAAGGACTGAAGGTACTCAACCCACCTTCATTGTCTCAAATTCAGATCACGCTGAGTGAAGATGTACTTGAGACTCTTTTGGTTGGTCAAAACCACAATGTTATCTCCCAGAAGATAATGTCTCCAATAGCTTTGGGCATGAACGACAACTGCTAACTGCAGATCGTGCGTTGGTTAATTCAACTCAGGTGGCCTCATCTATTGAGACCCATACACAACCACTCTATCTCCATGGATAAGAACAGCTCCCAACCCGATACCTGATGCATCACAGTAAATTGTATAGCTCTTTCCCAGCTCTAGAAAGACTGTTATTGGTGCTGAATTCAACCACCCTTTCTGATTTTGAAAGAATGACTCATAAGAATCTGACTATAAGAACTTCATACCCTTCTTGGTCAGACCCATCAGCGATGCTTCTAAGTGTGAAAAGTCCTGTATGAAATTTCTATAGTATCCAGCTAGCCCTAGAAAACTCCACACCTCAAAGTTGTTCTTCGGCTGCTCCTAGGAAACTATTGCCCTCGCATTCTCTAGGTCTACTGACACTCCTGTCTCTGAGACAACATGACCCAAGAAGTGAATCTAGTCCATCCAAAAGTGGCATTTTGAGATCTTAGCATATAAATAATTCTCCCTCAATGTACTCAAAACAATCTCAAGATGGGTATCATGGTCGTTTCGAGTGTGAGAGTATACCAAGATATCATCCACGAAAACAACCACGAAGGAATCTATGTATGGATAGAACACTCAGTTCATCAGTGCCATGAAAACTGCAGGCGTGTTCATGAGATCGAATGGGATAACCATATAATCGTATAGACTATACCTGCTCTGGAAGGCTGTGATAGGTATATCAGATGGGCTAACCCGCAACTGATGATAACCAGACCTCATGTCAATCTTTGAGAACACCTGGGCTAATCAAATCTGATCAAAGAGATAATCAATCCTAGGCAAGGGATATGAGTTCATGACCGTAAACTGGTTCATCTTCCAATAATCCACACAGAACCTAAGGGTACCATATTCCATCTCCGAAAACAGGACAGGCGAACCCCAAAGAGAAGTACTAGGTCAGATGAAACCCTTGGCTTGTAACTCTTCCAACTGTTTCTTGAGTTCCTACAACTTTGTTGTATCCATCTTATAAGGAGTAATGGAAAATTGTGCCACCCCTAGAACAAGATCAATAGAAAAGTCTACCTCACGCTCCGGTGGAAAACCCGAAAAGTCCATTAGAAAGATATCTCTAAAACAATCCACCACTGGAGGAAAGTATTACTATGAAGTCCACTGGTCATCTAGATAAACACTAGAAATCTGGGTTGTGACTACTCCTAACCCATGATGTTCTAGACCCGATCTGCTCTCCTGGATATCCCACTTTCCCTTATGAAGAAAATATCTACCCTCTTTTGATATGAAACTCACCCTGCAGCAATAACAGTAGACAAATCCATAGAAGGGAACTAGAGAGTCCATTTCGAGAATGAAATCATAGCCCGTCATTTCTAGAACATAAATATCTAAAAGGAAGTGACACCCACCAACCACTAGAGATAACTGATTGCACAGATGTACACTAGATTTTCTTGTCCCCAAAAGAATGTATAGTTCCAAAACATTGACATAAGAAAAGATATAGAGCCCAAGGATCTCCACAACAGTGAGAGATATAAATCTATTCATAGCACCAGTATCGAAAAGAGCTGAAGATAATACCGAGGAAACTAGGATTGTACCTCAACCTTTAGAAGTGCTGGGATCCATCTCCTAATGGGTCTACTCCACTACAAAAGTCTTGCCAGCTCCACAGCCCTATGACCCTACCTTATTACTATGAGCTAACCCACCCTACTATCGCTGGTGGCCTGGTGACTGACCACCGTGGTCGTGACCTCCACCTCAGCCTGAATGGCTAGAAGTACACCAGTTCCCAGACTGGTGAGAAACTGGCAGAGCTTCTCATATACAAGAATTCATAGATGAACCCCTGTCACTAGCTACTGGTGAAATGTTCTGATAGAAATGCTGAAGGTGCACTAACTTGCCGCATGATCAACACTCCACCAGGTCTCTCTAGCACCGTAGCCTCATATACCCATTTCTCCCGCACTGGTAGCTCACCACATGGCTATAAAAAGATGCATCCTGCCTACTCAAGTCACCCCATGTAGTCTCCCTGCGGCGCTTCCGGCTATCAGCTGGTGGAGCACTAACTCTAGATGTCGAGCTTCCCTGGCTCATAACTCCAGATTCCCTTAGATTATGCTCCATTATCAATGCCTGGTTGATGATGTATGCGATGGAAGTCAACCTGAAGATATTCAACTGAGAGTGGATGTCCTGTATGAGGCCATCCTTGAACTTATGTGCCAGGAATAACTCATCTCCTCCCAGGAGGGGTTTGAAATGCTGAAGCTCATTGAAACTATAGGAGTAATCCATAACCGATAGGGTACCCTGCTCAAGGCTCATAATCTCCCAGTCTCGGCCATCCCTCAGGGTATCTAGATAGAAGTAGTCATAGAAGATGTGTTGGAACTCCTCCCAGGACATGACCTACTGATGACCCACCTATGAGATCACATCCCACCATCTCATGGTGTAATCCTATAGCATATAGGTAGATAGCTTGAATCTCCTATCTGGAGGCGTCTCCAAATGATCAAATATCATCAGCATGGCTTAGATCCATGACTCTGCATCCTGTGGTCCTCCTTCCCCTGAGAAGATGGAAGGATGCAGCTACTGGAAGACCCACGTCAAATCAGCCATCGACGGGGTAGGAGGCGGTGCTCCTTGAAATTTCTTCATCATACTCAGAAAAACCCTCCCTAAACTATGCATCAGCACCAGTAACTAGTATAACTGTTGGGGCCAAGACTGGCACAATAGGAGGATCTGCAGGTGGTCCCTGATCAGCCATGTCTGGTGTCTGATCACCGCCTGACAACTGGAGTAAAAATGGAGGATGTCTCGGTGTCATGACTCTGCAAGGTCAAGTTCACACCTTAGATCATAATTATCAAGGACTGAAAACAAGTATTTTATGAAGAGAACCAGAGGAAGAAAACATTCGAGTTTAAAAAAACATTACTACACAGCGTGTACACTACCTACACAACGTGTTCCCTAAAGTCATTCACATGGGATTGTAATTTTTCCTAAACTGGTCATGTAACACCCCAAACACATGGCGTGTTCTAAAAACATATGGCGTGTACTTGAATCCTCTTCCCCTACCCGGGTCCTTTTACATGGTTTATCCACACAACTCTCCTAATACAAGACTACACGACATGTTCAAAGTAGGCACGACGTGTACTAGAGAAGATTCACCTAGCCCATGTTGTTAGGGACACGGTGAGACACACGACTCGAACTACACGGCATGTTCCTGATAGACACGGCATGTACGAGAAAGGATAACACTGACCTCTGTTGTTCGTGACATGGATGATCACTTGGGTGAGATTACACAGTGTGTTCATGGTGGACACAGCATGTATAAGAAGAGACTCCACTAACCCATGTTGTTAGCTACACAACTGGGTTCCTAGGATTATACTACACAACATATTAAACACGGACATAGCATGTTTCCACCAGACTTTTCCCATACTGTGTCTCTACCCACACGAACTACGACACAGTCAAAGACTGCACGACGTGTACATAAAGTACACAACGTGTACTTAAAGAAAAATTGTGTCTTCCCAAACATAAGAACACATGGCATGTACTTAATATTACGCGGTGTGTATTCTGGTTTTTCCCAGTCAGAAAGCCTCAGAAACTTCTCCGGAAACCAGAAAACACTAAAACAAGCATTGAAGGTGCCAAATTCCGATCCGTGAGGGCCCATACTCCCCACGAATCAAAGTTTGGCACCCTATACAATTTATAAACAAGAAGACAATGCAATGATCAAACAAATTCTAGTCCATGAGGGCCCATAACACCTCAAGAAACAAATTTTTGCATTCATTCAAACAAAACCTTACACACAATTCCCTATTAAACAACTAGTATCTCTATCAAGGCATCTATAAAAACAACATTCATATTCTTCAAAACATCTATCACAACAACATGCAATTGCTAATGCATCCTAGATGGAATGGAAAGAATGCATGGCATTTGATTTCTAACAAGTTCTTATATGATGCATGAGATGGAATACCCTCATCTCATCAGGTTGCAATATAAATAGAACCTCAATAACATCAACGATAACCACACAAAACATGTGAATCACCCAACAATGAAATAAAATCAACTCTGAAATTGCAAACCCGAAAAATTTCAACATTGAGGTAGATTGGGTTTTCCCTATACATGGGTTAGATACTCCTGGGAACAACTTATTACCAATTACCTATTCCGTCCTATCCCTGGATATAGGATCCAAAAAATATATCAAGAGAAAATAATCCCTCTGATACCACTTTGTAACATCCCGGTTCCGGAAGCCACCCAGAGGTGACCCGTACCCGGTTGGTCACATGGACTCATGCGCATTTCCCCGAATGCTAGAGGCTGTTGACTAGCAATGAGGGCCTTGGGTGTGATGGTGGGGAAACTATGCCCTCATTGGTAGAGTACACAGCGAAAATAAACAACATACAACAACATAAGTAGTGAATACCCAACAACAGTAAACATCGGAAGACTGATAAAGAATCAACTGAAGCATAAATATATATAAACGATGCATGATACATATACGTCTAGGAAAATAGACAAACTAGTCAAAATGATGAATATAGTACTAAAACTATGTACAACAGAAAAACAGATGAGCAACTCCTCAGCATCGCACACCTCGTCTTGGTCCCATGCTCTCTAGCTCCAATGCAATCAAGTACCTGAAGTCGAAGGGCCTTTGCCCTTGTCTATACCTGCAGCAATATAACCTGTTTGGGCCCAAAATCATGGGCCAAACTGGGTGTGAGACTAAATCCCAGTAGGATACCACCCGAAGATCTATGCCTAACCGTCAGTGAGTATATAGGAGATAAATGTACAGAAAGCAATAAACAAAGAGGCACTCAGTAGTAAACAATCCATAGTTTAAGCATTAAAAACAACACACAACATGCAAAAACAAAATAGTTAACACAATAGGTAACCCTCTTGGAGGTACCCACAACCTATCCCCTCTTTTCCTACCTATCAAGCACTAGAAACCCTTTGGGTGGCACACATAGTCTCATCCCTCTAGTTCGGCTAAACTATAGACTCTCTAAGGAAGCACTCAAAGTAAATTCCCCCTATAGTCTCATATCGTACTCAAGGTGCTCTAGGAAGCACTCAAAATCAATTCCCCCTATGGCCCATGTCGAGGAACTATAGGCACTTTGGGGAATCACTCAATGTCAATTCCCTCTGTGGTCTCGCATCGTAATTACAAATACAATCTAGAAAAGCCATCGACGTCAATTATCCCTATGGTCTATACACCTGGTTCTCAAGGACCTATGTAATTAAAAAAATCATAGCATCGCATAACGGCCAAAGTAAACCTCAAGAACTACTTGAATATCATTCTACAACATAACTGCATATCAGTGCAATATGCACACTATCCTATAATACTAGGCATGGAAAATGAAACAGCTGCCAGACATTCAATCGTGACGCAATGGTCAAATACAGGAAATACATGCATGGGAAATACATCCAAAGCATATCAAATTACCCTATTCACAAAATATAACCTATACTTAGGCATACAAGCAATGCAGCAAAACAATGGGGTGAAAACAATAAACACGCAATACCCCATTCTAGGGTATTGGTGGAAATTTTACATAATACTCAAAGACCTTCTATAGAAAGGTTCAAACTACCTACCTCATGGTTAGGATATCAATATACTTGAACCTCAAAGATTGAATCTTCTTATAACATCATATATTTACAAAAACTAATAAAATATTCAACCTAAGATAACATGGAAAATAGGAGGAATTGGAAAACAATGCTCTAGAAGAAGGAAAATCTTTCCACTTCGATTCCAATGCAATCAACGGTGGTCAATTCGGAGAACATATGTGCGATCGGGGGCTCAGGGAAGTCTTTGTGTCGTACGAGTTCTCTGGGACGTTTCACATAAAGAAGAAGACACCCCTGTCCATTAGACGCGGCCCTAGTCCCTTTAATAAAACAAATACATGGCGTGTATGTATGGAGTACATGGCATGTACTTGATCCTTCTATACACATCTTTAGGTGGCCTCCACCTCACCCCAAACAACCATCTCTGTGGCCATGACACGACCATCACACGGCCTCTTGCGGCAACGAAGTACACAATGTGTACTCATAAAGTACATGGCGTGTACTTTAAAAATTTCAGAAACTACTCTTTTCTAAAAAACTCCAGAAAAAAGAAAAACATACCTAAAAAGAAGGTCTGGGTTCTTACAGTCTGGTTCATGGGCATCTAGGGCATCTAAAGCATCCTGTTACAAATATAAATTGATCATTAAGTTACAAAATAGATATTAAAATTTTAAATCAACAAAGTCAAACTTACAATATGCAGTTGAGTTGGTTCATTAACCACCTTTACAAATTTAATCCTTCTACTCGAGCAAACTAGTTTTAATTGAGGCATGCATCCTTCAATATTCAATGTTTTTCTCTAAAATGACATTGAATGTAGAAACCCATAATTAAAAATAGGTTACCAATAATTAATTTCATAACTAAAATTAAATGAAAACTTTAGCAATCTAAGAAATTATTAAGGAAATAATAAAAAGTGAAAGTCGTAATGAAAAATTATAAACAATTGTCATGCCTGCTTCCTCTCATGAACTAACATTGTAGTATATCCCAATGTGTGGAGGTATTATTTAGAATCAATGTTTTTTATTTCTTATGGATGTTTCTTAAATAAAATTCAATAATACAAAAGTGAGTATTAATGAAAAAAATGAAAATTTTATTTAAATACCTCAAATGTGATTACTACCTTAAACTGGATAGTCATCCAATGAGTAATCATCTACCAATACTGTTCTATCTGAAAATAATCCATGAAAGGTTTTGTCTCTCACTCTGTGCCAACTCTAGCACACCATCCAATATACAACTTGTTCTTATAAGCTCTCGAAAACTCACATAATTCCTTTAGACATGCTGTTTGTGCACCCTCAATAACAGAGAAATTAAACTGAAGTTGAAACCAAAATTTTAATTAATATAAATACTAAAAATAATATATTGCATTAAATACAATGTATATTTTACCCATATCTCTGCCTAAGAATTATCCTTGAATTCATTTGGAAACTGTCTCCATGAGAGTGGGGTGATAGGAATGATGTTGGAATATTTGGAACGCGGTGCCAAAAAACTCTGAGATTGCTGCCCTGTTTCATCAATCATATGACTGTCTTCCTTATATTCAACCATTAACTGTGTGTGGTGGTTTCACACTACACACATTCATATACTCCCCCTCCTCCTATCAGTAGATTTATCTATTATGAAAGAAAGAAAAATATTTTATCAATACATGTTATAGTGAAAATAAATAATGGTATAAAAATTTGTTAGGGTTATATAAATATAAATGCAGCAGTCTAATCAATGGGAACCACTGGATCCACAAAAACTAAAGGAACACCCTGTATAGGAGGAGTGGGTCCCATGATATGCTATGAAGGGACAGACTGTGGTGAAACATGAGTCAAATAATATGGAATATTGAATCTCAGAGAGAAGGAATTAGAATTAAAAGATGGTGGCACAGATGGTTGGCCGAATTCTGGATGGGGAGTGGGAATCATCATCGAATATGGTAAAGATGAGTGAGGAGACTCAAATGTAAAGGGTGTAGAAAACATGGGAGGCCTAAATTTTGGTGTTTCCCTAACGAAACACAAGGATCAAAATTTGGAATAGATGGTATGTATGTGGGAGGGGTAGGGTCAAATTGGGTATGCCGACCAGATTGCCTAGCTCTCATACCACACCCCTCGTACCATCGACCTACGTACTAGGACCACCTCTATGATGCTCATCAAATAATTTTTTCATAAGAGGTGGATCATGAAATACATTAAAAAAAATTAATCACATGACATTATATATTATTAAAATACATATATATTTGAAATAAATTACTCACTACACACACTAGTGGTGGAATTCCCATATTATATATGCGACAATTGTTGTCCAACATCTTTTTCTATCACCTCTCTTCAATTTTTTGCATTTTTTGAATTTGGAAACAAATATAGCAGTAATTAGAAAAGGAAAACTAATGTGTAACCCAAAAAACAAAACATATGAGAGGTAATATAGGGATTCACGGCTAATTTAACTATCCATTGTTTTAGGTGATCTTGAATGGATATATAATGAATTCAATAAATCATAAAAGATGAAATAAATAAATTTAATTTTGAGTAGGATGATTATTTACTAATTTTTACCAGTCTATTAAAATCATGGAATAATGATTGTGAGGCTTTATTTCACTCAACAACCAAGAGAGAGAGAATAATTAATTATGCCTCTATAAAATTTGGAAAGGTATATATTATAAATTATTAAACCTTTAAGATAGTTTTAAATAATGATAGAAACATATGAACAAGAATAATAAATCTATGAGATTCATATGGGGTAAATAACTAGTCGAAATTAATGAAAAATTTAATTTCATTAGCCTAGGTAGATGATGCATTTTTCATAACATGTTTTGGAGAAGAAAACCAACCATCATGATCATTATCTGGTGAAATGTTAAAGGGAGGACTTAGATTTATACTAATTTTATACATGGTCAATAAATAATTGAAATTCTTACAAAGGAATAAATGTTGGTTTTGTAGGTTTGAAAACGGTTAAATTTCTAATTAGAAAATGCAATTAAAATAAAATTTCAACCAATAAACTTTAAAAATTCACATAACGATCAAGTCAGATACAAAATATTTGTTATCAATATTAAATCAATTTGAATAGTACCATCCTTAACAACCCAAGTTGAGTAGAACCAAATGAATTGAGAACATTGATGGAAGATTCTATATATTTCCCAATACAACTTCAGGTTCATAGTCAATTATGAAAATTGAGCTATTGGAGCAATCAACAGTAATAAATGGATCATTTACAATAGAGGTAGGGATGGTTTCAATTATATCATTACCATCATCAAAAATATGTATTGGGATTACATCAATAATGACACCAAATTCAGGTCGAAGATGGTCTTTGACATAAAAAACGTGTTTCTCCATTGATGTCAATGCATATGGTTCATCGGTACGAAAAGTGAGAGTCATATCATTTACTTAAAATCTACAATCAGTAATAAATGTGCCCTACCTCTTCATCGAATCAAACGACTATAATTTCATCATCGTGACTCATCCATGAGAATAATAGTCCAATATTTTCTTTCAACAACTCTATAATAACCTACATTTTCAAATCATGATCAACTATCTAATGCACTGTCATAACCGTCTGTTGTGGTAGTAACCATAACACTATCATGTCTTATTTTCATGTTATTTTCTCATTCAGTGATAATAAATCATACCCAATGATAAAAATTGATTTACCGTCATGAACCATGGAATTAAAACCAAATTCCAAATCTCTTATTTCCTCAGAGATAGAGTCAAAAAGTAAAATCAATACCTGAAATATAAATGAATATTAAACTTAATTAAATATTGATTAAATTATTTTAACAATTAATATTTTTTACATTATATTTTAACCAAGCGTAAAACTCTTTACAATGTAATGTATCCCTCCATCTCAAAGATAAATAACGATGATTTCTATTTATCATTTCTTTGTGTTTCCAATAGATAAAAATAGAAATAGTTTAATATATATATATATATGTAAGGTATACATATTCCAATTGCATACCTGATCTAGTCATTGAACAAATCATAGTTGAACAAAATTGTGTGATGTGCCATCTCCTGCTCTTCAAGGCTTAATTTTTCCAACATATATGATCATGGAATTACTCATGTTTGAGGATGTGATAGAAAATTGGGTTCAATTTTCTCATACTGTTCTTATTAATTTGTCATTGGTCTATTCATTATTGTAGTAAGATTAGAAAAATAAAGAGTAGAAATCCGTACATTTTTGAGACAAGTAACCATTCACGATAGAACCTTCGAGATGATTCCAGTTACGGATATAAGAAAATAATGTGTACATATTTCTTTAAGTTGGATATATCCAAAGAAAAGAAATAGGTCCTCTAAGAAGTATTTAAATTGGAATATGGATAGTCAGATGCATCATGCATGTGAAAAATGATGGAGGAAATATTTTCTCTAACCCACACAAAATTAATGAGGAATCTACCAACATTTTTTGAAAGAAATACATGGAAAAATTCTTAAAACAATGATATACAAACAAATGACACAAAAGAATAACATCCCCTAACATTATTGAAAAAAGGATGAAGGATTTCTATAAGAATAAACTATTGTAGAAGGATGTGATAATCACGAGTCTTCAAATATTTTAGTTTCAACTCACTTCTAATGACATGTTTATATATGTTTCTTGGATAACCATCATAAACATTAATAGTCTCTAGTAATTCTAGAAATTGTTTTTTTTGTAGGTTTAATAACATAAGAAGCACATGGAACCTGCCATTTGTTTTATTGATATGCATAAGATGAAAATATGGTCTGATGCCCCAATCCACGAAGTCACGCTGAGACCATAAATCATCTTTGGTATTTCCCTTTTCATTTAGAAGAATCAAAAGAATCATTTCACATATATTCATTTCAATGTGCATTATTTCTAAGAAATGATATAACTAATTGGTTGACTATTAAAAAAATCATAGAATATACTCCTCGTTTTTAAATTGTAATAGGTTTCAGTGGAAAAATTATTTCTCATTCCAGATTTTATTTGACCCTTCTTGAATGAAAAACTAAAATTTTTCAATTCATTAGGCACATCAGTTCTAGAAATATGCTAAGGTGGATGATCAGTCTCCATGTTATTGTGAAATCATTGACATTTTTTATATATGGATGGTCCATTGGAAAGAATCATCAATGTACCATAAAACGGAAATGATAATGATGTTTCAGGCTTGTGGATTGCGTATTCTTTATACAAAAAAACATGATATTTTTCCCTTCATTGTCCGTCAAGAAATCATTTCATAATAATTAAAATCATTGATCATCCACGTAAGCACATCACACATCTGAAATATGTTTTTCGAACATTCATCGTATGTGCGGACACCCATCCCAAATAAGTTCAACTTTTTTATTAAAGGTTTCATGTATACGTCTATATCATTTTAAGGATCAGAAGGGCCAAATATGAATATACTCATGAAAGTGAAGGTTTTTTCATACATATCCATGGGGGAAGGTTAAAAATGAGTATAAAAATTGTTCATGTGTTGTGCGAAGTAAAAATCTCCCCAAATGGATTAAAACCATCACACGAAATACCTATCCTCACATTACGCACATCAGATGAGAAATCAGGATATCAAGCATCAAATCTCTACCATGGAAATCCATCTGTAGGGTGAACAAACTGATCATTAGTTTTCATTCTCTCAGTATCAGGAATTCACATTTTATTGATATTTCTTCAATCATAAAATGATTTTGGAGTCTGGGGATCAATGTGAAGTGCCAAATTACTTTTTTGGCACACATGATGATGTTCCATCAACTTTTGGCTTCAAGAAGGATTTTACACATTTTATAAAATCATTTTGTTTACTAGTTTCCTCCCAGAATGATCTGCAATCTTTCGGGAATGACTGAATGTTTTTTCTTAAAAATCCAAGTGCCCCAACTAAATTATAGGCCATACAGTGGTTTGAGGGAATATCTGCATTATATGGAAGTAAGTCATTCTAGAAGTTAAGAATGTAATCAATGGAAGTATTAGCAATCCCATACATAGTTTTCCCATGATATAATTGGATTAAAAATTTCATCTTTTTCATTTTACCACATTGTCGATATACTGTAGTCGTGGTAGCATCATTCAATTTTTTCACCCTGAAAACATCATCATTTTCATTAGTTGCATCATGTGTACTCATATTGAAGTCTTTTTGGGTAATAATCCTTTCTTTTTCATGATGAAGGAAAAATGAAATCCTATTATAGAACAAATTCTCCAATCAGGTCCACTCATTTTGATCATCAGCAATTTGAGATTTCATTTTATCCTCATTCTGATACCACAGATATTAGTTTTCTTGAAAACCATATTTGGTTTTGTGGTAGCAGACTTATTCACGGCTCAACCAAGGTCTTCCAACACAATTGTAACTTGGGAAGCGTATTTTACCAGTATCTGAAGCATTGAGATATGAAAATTCTAAAAATATCTCCAATTTTTTTTGAAAATTACTTGAGATATGATCAGTTTCATATATCCAACTTCTATCCATTCTATAAAAAATTATTATAAGTCATTTCATCAAAATCAATTCAATATGAATGAAGTTGAATTGAAAAAATATTTATTTAAATGATAATTTTTCACTTTATATGAAACCATACCAGATAGGCTACTCTATATGAGAATCATAATATAAAAGACAACAAAATACTATACTTATAACAAAATACTATAAATTAACATAAATCCATTACATTGAGTTAAATTATAAATATAATATCATGACATTTGTTCATATTTAAATGACATATATAATCTATGGGATAATTTTGAGAGTCCTATACATATTGTGCCAAAGAGAAGGAAAGATATCGAATCCATGATCTTTTAAAGGAGAAGAATCCCAGTATTCTCAAGTATTCAATGACCTATGTAATTACTTGATAACGTAAGATATGGACAGTTATTTGAGACCCAAAACAAATGGTCAAGGAAGGTTTTGAATATCACTGAATTTCTATACATGAGTGTACAAGATAATGTATACTTGTGGAGGATAATTTTTCATGAATTGAGTAAATTTTAGATCAAAGAAATTTACAATTTTAGTAGATTATCCGAGTGATCTTAATAATATCTATTCACAACAAATGGTAAATATAATCTGAAAATGATGGTAAAAATTTCCTCAGGGATTGAAGAATAATGTTCATACATGTGGATCACAATACAAGAAAGATTAAATGGAACTAAGTGGAGTTTGATTCCATAAGATGAAGGAACCATGGGGAAAAGAAGAATGTTCTATAAACATGGAGATTTGAAATGATGATATTGAAATTTATTTTCCAAATGGTATAATCTATCCCCAATTTAGATATCCATAAAATAAGGGGTTTCTAGTTGATGGAGTGAACTATTCCTGTATTGATTCCTTATTATTAAAACAATTTTAAGATATACTTATTTTGTTATGTGTGTCTAAATTTTAGGTGAAATGTGTTTTTTAATTTTTTTCATGTATCACATACAAGAGGACACCATGGACCTGATATAAATTGTTCATGATATTACAAATTGAATGATTCTTATAAAAGAAGTAGAATGTGTAAGCGGGTTTTTTAAATAAGTTATTGATGCTAAAATTTTGAAATATTTTTAAAAGGTAGGAAATTTATTAACACCTAATACCCAATTTCGAAGAATTCATTGTGTGGGGGTGTCCAAGGGGGTGGGGGTGTCTAGAGGGGTGGGGATGATTAGGGCGTGGGAGGTGTCCAGGGGTTGGGGTGTCCAGGGGGGGATGTCCAAGATGGGGTGGGGGTGTCTAAGGGGGTGGGAGTGTCTAGGGGGGTGTCCAAGGGGGTGGGGGTGTTCAAGGTGGGCTGGTGTCTCGGGGGGATGTCCAGGGGGATTTCTAAGGTGGTGGGGGTGTCTAGGGGGTGGGGGTGTCTAAGGGGTGGGGTGGTGTCCATGGGGGGTGTCCAACGGGGTGGGGTGTCCGGGTGGTGGGGGTTCCCAAGGGGGTGGGGGTGTCTGGTTTAGGCCAAATCAAAACAAAAAACAAAAAATAGATGTAGAAAATTAAAAATAATGTATAAAATACAGTTTTTAAGTGTAGAACTAAAAATATTCTTGATTGGATATGGATCTATTGGGTGGAAGGATTTTCACAACCTAGGGTAAAAACAGAGCTTTGGGAGAGCTTCGGTTTAGGGCTACAATTGTGTGGAAAGGGGAGCTGGATTTACTATGTATTTGGGGAAAAACTTTCCCTACAGTTTTAAAAAAACCATTGAGAAATATATTCTTTACCAATAGTTTTAAAAAACATTTATATTCATTAGAAAAAATGAAATATCTCCAAACAATTTAATCAATATTTTTGGAAATGGTGATTCTAAAAACAATATACCAATGGTTTGTTCAAACAGTTGGGAAATTTTGATGTTAAAATAGTAAACCATCCATTTTTTCAAACCGTTGGCATAAACATATGGGGAAAGCATCCATTTATACCAGTGATCAAATGAGTGAGACATATGAGAGACTAATTATTAATGACATTCCCATTGTGAGGAACTATATTGATGTATTGACAGAAGAGTTGTTAGTATTCCTCCTGAATGATAGCTGAGTTATCAATTGAAATTTTACTGAGATATCTTCTCATATCTAGGATTCACTACAAAATAGTTGTCTTATAATTGGATGAACTAAAGAATAAGTTATAATGTAATCTAGAAAAGGGTTATATATGCCCAATTGATTTAAAATGGGGGGTTCTAGTACTCTTCATCAAGAATTGGGATGGATCAATGAACCTATACACTAATTATCTTGAAATTAACAAAATGAAGATAAATAAGAAGTAATATACTACACTAATGACTTCATTGATCATCTACATGGGGGAAAATAGATCTCTAAGGTGATCCTATGGTCATAATATTTGCAATTAAAGGTGAAGTAGGATTATATTACTAGGACTACCTTAAATATATGGTATATAAACTATGAGATCATAGATATACCCTTCAAACTAACTAATTATCCAATGTTTTTATGGAATTAATGAATAGAGTCTTTAGATATTTTTTAGAAATATTTATGGTAGTATTTATAAATTAAATTCTAATTTACATAAATAGAAATAAGTAATATGAAGAAAATTTGTGTATCGTGATAAAGAAATTGTTTAAGGATAAGATAAATGAAAGATAGAAAAATTTTAGTTTTGGATGGAGAAAGTATCATTCTTGTGGAATGTTATCATAAAACAAGGGATGTCTATTAACCCTTGATTATATATATAATTGAGTAGTTTTTCATACAAACATATACAATATAAATTTATAGTTTCTATGGAATATCTTGATATTACAATCACTTGTGAGAACCTATCATAATTTTCAAACATGTAAACCAAGATAACTTGTAAGGGGGTGAAGTTTATCTGGACCAATGAATGTGAAGAGAGGTTTAAGGAATTAAAAAATTAACTTATCACTGCACGATCACATAAAGTACCTTAATGTTTGGATGTTTTCATCGTATACAATGACTATTAAAATAATTTCTTGGGCTCTGTACTTATGTAAAATGATAAAGTTATTGCTTATGAATAAGGGTAATTGAATTTCCATGAGAAGAAATATACAACACATGAAATGGATTAGGTGGAAATGATTTTCTCATTGAAGAACTAGTGTGTTACCAATGTAAGAATAATTCTGTAATATATATGGATCATAATAGACTCTAATATATACTAAACTAGAAGGATATTAATAAGTTCAAGCATAGATGGTAATAAATAATCTTGGGATATGACTTCTAATTCCATTTCCATCACAATAAGGAGAGTAAATTTTGAGATGATATTAGTATAAATGTTCCTAAAAACTTATCAATGATGATATTTTATAAGGACACAATCTTATTAGAATTGAAATGGATAGAGATGGAATTTATAAAGTAAATATCAACATCCTACTTCAAATAAATGATTACCCAACCATTCATTGTGACGAAAATAATGGATTATTGAAGTGGTGATGTGGAAATATATAAGAATTCAGGATCTATAATAAAAGAGACATGATAAATATTTATGAAAAAGGATTTCTAAGACATGGGTCATCAATATATCTACCATCGAAGCCTGAGATAATGAAGGAGCTATTGATTGATGCACATAGCTAAAAATTCTCCATACACCCATTGAGTAAGAAGATGTGTTGAGATCTCTGAGATCACTTTTTGTGGGACAATATGAAGAAGTATATCTCAAAATATATATCAATGTTCATGGTATGACATTTATTGAAGGAATAATGGAGTAAATAATGGGTTTTATGAAATCATTACCCATACCTTTATAGAAATGGGATAACATCATCGTGTATTATTTTCACAGGACTTATGTGGAAAAACAAAGAGACAATTTATATATAGTTTTTGGTAGATCATATTAGAAATACTACTCATTTCATTTCCACTTGTGAGGAATTATCACTTGACTAAATTTCAATGATATAATCTTCATATGTGGCCAGGCTTCATGGAACACCACTATCAATTGTATCTGGTCAAGATTCAAGATTCAACTCAAAATTTTAGAAATTTCTCCATCATAAAATGAACATACGGTTGAACATAAGTAAAGTTTATAACCCTTAGACTAATTTCTAATCAGTTAAGATAATCCAGAAACATATGGATATATTGAGATCTTCCCAAAAGGACTTCAAAGGATAATGAGATCAAAATATTCCTCAGTTCGACTTCTCAAACAATAATAGATTTTACTCAACCATCCAAATGTCTTCTTATGAAGACCTATATTAGACTATATATAGGAAACCTATTTTTTAGGATGAACACAGTTAAAGCAAGATAATACCAAATTAAAATGCTGAATAAATTTTGGAAAAAGTCAATACCATTCAACAACACTTCAAGATATCTCCAAGACGGAAAAAGAGATATGATGTTAACAATTAGAGAGAATAGAAGTTTGAGGCTGGATTTAAAGTGTTCTTCCACAAATATCTATAGAAATATTCCACATATTTGGGAGGAAGGGAATGATAATTACCAAATACATTAGACAATTTTAAATTTTTGATCGCATTAGAGATATTTATTATTAACTAGAAATCAAACCAGCCCAATATAAATTATAAGACATGCTCCATATTTCACTCTAGAAGAAGTATATACTATATCCCTCACATGTACTATATCCAAATTTTATTTTTTAGGATGATATATTCTATGAAGAGAAACCTATGATGATCTAAGACTATAGAGAAAATGTTATAATAAAGAAGAATAATAACCTAGTTAAAGTATTATGGAAGACCCAACAATATGAGGAGGAAACATAGGAACCAAATGAACTAATGAAACTAATGTTCCCTAATCTAGTTTAATATTAGTTAGTAAAATAATGTTTCGGGGGAGAATTTATTGGTTGGGGGTATAATGAGACAAACCCAAATCATATAAATGATATTTACATTCTAAATATACATGTGTATCATATTTAGTAATGTAGTATTATATAAATCATATGTACCACCTGATATATGAAAGAAAATTATATTATATTGACATGAGCATTAATTTAAGAGTATAAATGTACTCAATACAAGTTTTAACACTATAATGGGATCAAAAAAAATAAAAAATCAGACAATAATAATATAAAGATTTAGATCTTTTCAATCCTCTAGAATGACGAGACTCATGAACAACACAATATAAATGAAAAAATATTATAAATTAAATATACATTAATAAAAAAATATATTTGAATAAAAATAAAAGTTAATGAATAATGAATAAAATATAAGTTATTTCTAGAATTTTTTAAACCCATACGACTATTAAAAATTAGATTATAAGAAAAGCAATTTGAATATTGGAATTCTAATCAGATGGATCAAAATATTAACCTAACCATTAAAATAGAAAACTCAAATAAGTAATTGTAAAATAGTTTTTAGTTATATGATAAAATGAAAAAATATAAAATTTATATCTTAAAACAATAAATAAATTTTTTAAAATTGATAAAATTAGTGTTCGATTTTTTGTAAAATTCATGTATTTTTTATATTTTTATAAAAAATATAAATACTTTATATTTTTTTATATTAATAAAATGGGTTGGTAAAATAATATTAAAAATAATTATAATGATAATATATTTTTTTTGGGACCATAAGTAATTTTTCATTGGGTTATAAAATTAATTATAATATTAATATTTGTATTTTTAAATAAATAATGATTTTATTATAAAATTATATTTTATTATATTTAGAATATTGCTATCATATTTTTTTTATAATTTTCACATCAAAATTGTTCAGGTGATTTTTAGGTATTTTTCTAAAATAGCTCTGTTTTTAATGAATAGTGAAATATGAAAAAAAAACGTTATTTGATCCTATACTATAAATGCATAAATCACTAAGACATGGATGATGTAATCACACATTTTCTTGAACTCACATTCAAAAATTAGAGTATATTATCACAAGATTCATAAATATTGATGGTCTTGAGCTAAAATATGAAAATAATTAATTTTATATTCAAAACTCCCCTCTCCTCCCCTTATAAATACTAGCCCTCACCAACCCTTACCCTCATAAATTCAAAGACATGTATATTTCCTAAAATATATCAATTTCTCTCCTAAACCATGTGATTCCTAGTTCCCCACTCCTGAGTTTAGTTCTTATAGAAACATATATAAAATTCTTTGATACCAATTGTATAAAGATGGGATAAAACTATCCATAATTAAAAAATAAATAACAATTATTGAATCTCCAAAAGTAACACACTATTATTCTTTTTTAGGTACTACATTTTTCATTTTTTGATTATCATAATTTTTTGGGTATGTTAGTGTGAATCTAGAGGATGGAGTACCTTTTCGAGGGAAAGTTAACTAATGTTTGGGGATGCATTCTAGTTTGAATTACTCAAGTCTGGGAATTAATATATTAGTGATCTCGAGGGGCTATCCCTAATTTTAGAGAATGTACCAGGTGAATTGAAATTTCTTCCACTGGTAACTATCATGTTTTCTATCTTTTGTATGATTTCATGTCATGTAAAAGGATTACATGCCATGTAGTGGTCGCTGGGTAGAGTATGTGAATCAAGTTCAGTTCATGAGAGGATTAAACACCATGTAAATGTTACACATATTTTAATGGTCTAAAATCATATTTTTTTTAATATTTGAATCATTTTTTAGAGATTTAATCTTTCATGGAATTCACATCATGTAATGGGAATAAAGACATTTAATTATCATGAGTTGTGGTTTTAGGGTGTTTTGTAAGTGTTATTCATTCCATTCAACCATAAAATCTCCCTCTTGTGACCCAGAGCTAACCCAAGTAACTTTTTCAGATATTTACTTCCTTTTGATTATTCGTTTTGTGATCAATCATTAGGGTTTTTATTGTGCATTTACCTGATTTCTTGTTGTTCATTTTCTTTTGAAGGTCGATCTCTTGGTTTCGAATCACCATTGTGGACGGCAGCTAGGGTAATACTATTTGGAGTTTGGTGTTTCTATAAAATAGGTTAATTATATGAATTGATTATTATTATCGATAAATTACTTTGGGTTGTTCATTTAATAGAAGTTATTTTTTGGTTTAAGGGATTTCTTGGAAACATAAATAATTTTAAAGGGGTTTTATATTAAAACAATTTTGTTCTAATTCAAAAATGTGTTTTTAAAACACCCAAAAAGTTTTATTGGATTTAAAAAAATTATATATTTTAATAATGGTTTTGAAATGTAATTTTACATTATTGGAACTTTGGGAACCTTGGGTTCATCATAAAAGAATCATACAGAACCTTGGTGTGAGTGGAACCACTAGTTGTTGTTTTGTTGATATAGACAAACTGTGGTTGGACTTAATATCTTTGGGATTAATCATTTCTCCCAGTTTAGGATCTTTTATGTCTAGCACATATTTATCCTATAGTATAGATCCAAATTATAGTTTTCTTAGTAATTTATGGATTTTTATTGTATGTGGGTTTTATCGTGGTTGGATGCTCACATGTTTTTATATAAATTTGTATCCACTACTGAAAATTTTCTCTCTAATAGAGCTAAAAAAGGGATTTATCATCACTGAAGAAGAAAATATAATGTGAATGATGATAAATGGAATTATTTATCAGTGATAAAAAATAACCTGTAAATGCACCTTTTATTAGTTCTTGTTTTAAGCACTAATAAAGGGGGAAAATTTTATTTTATTCGGACATCTATGAGCGCTCCATTAATCATCACTTCCCCCACCCCTTAAACACTACTTCTTTCCCCCATGTATCATTTCTTTTCAACCACTATCTATCTTCCCCTTTATTAGTACTTCCCAACCCCCTTTATTAGTGCTTTGTGAAATTCCATCCTGCTGTGCGCACCTAAATTTGATCCGTGTACCTCTAATTTCGATCCCGAAGGCCTTTACCACTACACTAAAATTTTTAATTGAATATTTTATGATATTATATATATATATATATTATCACACACAAACCATATAAGATATTTATTTTATTCTTCTCTTGGATTTGGGTCTATTAGGTGAGATTTAGGTAGATTCTCGATTAAAAATTTTTAGTTTTTATTGAAAAAGGATGTTTTTTGGGTTTGGTAGAAAGGGGTAAATAGTTAGTGCATGGTGACGGACAACTGTGAATCCATTCGATGACAACCATATGGATCATGGTTTGGGGACAGGGGTATGGCACACAACTTGAACTCAGTTTGAAAAAACCATTGAAAACCATGAAGAAGGGTTCTTAGAATCAAGAAGTGGATTTTTGGGATGGTTGGAACATAGTTTGGGGAACTCTAAGTCCATCCAGTGCATTGTGACCCTCTTCTCTAGTAGGGTGTTCATGGTTTACACATAGTTTGTCAAATCATGTGACCTAACCATGCGACTTACCCATATCTTTAAAAATGTGAAATTGCAATATTTTTCATCCATTATTTTAACACAATTTTTTATTTTCCTCCCTTCCTCCAAACTTGGTACACTAGGGGCTCCAGGAGACCCTCCACCCATTCTTTAAAACCACTTTGGATGCTTCTTTGAAGGTTAATAAGTTGAGTTCTTGTAATTTTTACTCGATTTCCCCACTTACCTTCATTATCTCTAGATTTCATGGTGTTTCTTGGTGATGGTTCTCCCTTGGTTGAACCCTAGAGGTAAGATATGATGTTAGGGTTGTTTTATTTGATGTTAGGATGTGCAGATTGACTCTTGGGATTGGTTATTCTTCATATTTAATTTAGGTTTCATTTACATATCATTGAGGTAGGTGTTTTCATCGAGTTACTTTTCAACACATTCAATTTAATGCATAACATTTCTTAAATATTTATAAATGTGTTTTTCATGATTATGATGTGCCAGTAAGAATTTTTTTCACGTTTTTATGATGAAATATGGGTGTGAAATGGTTTTAAAAATTGTATATTTTATTATGGTTATGTTAAACTCATGCGAGGTGTTCGATTAAATGACAATTGAGTTTCTAATGTTAAATTGGGTTCTATGGGTAGTGTTTAACATCGCTATATTTTTATAATGTTTTCATATTGTGAGTTGGCATTAATATGTGGAAAATGGTGGATTTTTTGTGTTATTATCATGTGTGACTTCTTGTTTTGATTTAAAACAAAGTGATTCTTATTTAGAAATGTGTTTTCAAAGTTATTAAAAAATGAAAGATGGGTTTCTAAATGAAATTGATAATATTTCAAGTGTTCCTTCTTGTTGCACCAAAATTTATGTGTTTAATGGATTGATTGAAATATTCAAATCATGTTTTAAAGAGATTTTGTGGTGAAAATGCGATGAAAGTTTATTTTCTAAATAATGTTGGTTTTTTAAAAACCTGAGATTCTTATTTTTCACCTCAAATATGATTTCAAAATTAAAATAATATGCGAGTGTGTATTAAGAAAGATTTAGTGTGTGTAATAAAGAAAAATGGGCTTTGATCATGGTAATGGTTGGGTCATTATGTGAACTTTTGTTGTTTTTTCCATATGAATTTCATGAGTTGTGATATTGGGGTAAAGGCCCGTTTGGCATTGTGCATGTGCAGTTGTGTTTTATATTTAATTTGGAAATGGTGTTAAAGTGGTTTTATATATATTTTTGAAATTGGTTTTGTAAATGTGTTCCATAATTGGAATGTGAAATATTTTAAGAGTTTTTTTTTAAAAAATATTATGATGTGAAATCCCATTTGGTACATTATTGTTCTTTGGGATAGTTGGTTTTAATGTGATGTAATGTGAATTCCTGATTGGAACGTTGTGATGTTTTTGGAAATTGGTCTTGGAATTCCTATGAGATATAGGCTTGGTGGGAATCATGGCATGTTTTGGAAATAAAATTTAATGTCATTTTAGTGTGAGGCCCTGTTGGTATTTAATAATGATCTTGATAAAAATGTATTTTCATGTATATTTTAAATTCTTGGCTCATATATTTTGAAACCACTAGAACTTGGGAGGCACTCCTCTCTACTAGCTTCTGCATAGGAATAGTGTGGTATTGAGTCTATCAGAACATTGAATGGGATCCCCTCTAATGTATTTTGTATGATAATGCTATTACTTATAGTATTTATACCAAGTGTCGCCAGGTATTTTTATCATTTTTTATTATCATGGGATTCCTAGGATTCATTTTCAAGGTTGAGTGAAAGTTTTTTATAGACACCTATTAGATGGGTTGATACCCCCATTAACATGATAGGTCTAGGTGGGACATGATACTATCTTGTATAGTTTAGAGAGGCTAGTTGGTTATTAAATATGGAGCAACACCATATTCTAGTAGCAGAGTATAAACAAAGTACGTCTACAGAATTTTCTCTAGAGATGTTCACAAAATGATCATGAATCACTATCTATATGTTCAATTTAATTTATCTACGTATTTGTTATTTTATTTTCTAGTTATTCCTACATGTTTGGTTTCCTTTACTTTGAAAAAACGTTTTTGATTATCTATCTTGGATTTATTTTTGAGTTCTGGTTTTGAAATAGGTTGTAGAAAGTGAAACCATTTTTAAAAAGTAAAGATGTGTGTGTTTTTTTTTTACAAAAAGGAATTTATGGAAAGATTTTTTTGTCTTTTTTTGAATTATTAAAAGCCTATTTTCTGATTGTATATAAAACGACTGATTGTAGTCTATTTTGGGAAAGTAAATTCATGAAATTTATTTCTATTACTTACTAAGATGTTTATTCTCACACCCAACTTATGCCACTCAGCATTGATAGACCTTATATATGTTTTATGTGTAGTTTTTTGGATTATTATCTCATGTATAAGGTTGGTTTTGTAGATGGTGATGACCAAGAGGTAACATGGAAATCTTGTTTTCATTTTCTAGTTTTAGTTTTTTTCATTAGTATTTGTATTTAGATCAGTTGGATATTTACTAATGTAAAATTATTATGAATTTTTTTGTGAGATCAATTTGGTTTATTTGATCATAGTTTTACTTTGGTTAAATTATTCCCATTGGTTTATTTTGATACTCGAAAACATTTTCCATCTCATGGGGATCAAGTGCACCCTTCAGTCCATGTCTTAGACTAGGTGAGGTGTCATGTTGGATGACATCGAACCATGGTTTATGAAAAATGGTATCAAAGAAAGCCCTTTTTATTTGGGTTTTTAGGTAGACTAGATATCTGGACCATTGGGAATTGATTGGTAGATATGAGAATTATTTCATAGACCCTGTATCATTATGATTCTCCTGTTTCCAGGGGTTTTTTGGGATTTATGTCTTTGGTTTTGGGTTTTTTCTTGAGTGGATGAGGATTGAAAATGAAGGTGATCCAGTGTTTTTATGTGTTCCCACATGGAGTAGTGACCTATGTGGAGTCCAAGTGCATGGTTCAAGGTCCTCTTAGTTGTCAATTATTACTTGGGTCATGGACCACTAACCATGTTGTCTAGCTAGGCATGTCCCTTGGTTCCTTATTCTAGTGGTTTGGTATGAGTTGTGTTTTTTTGGGTTTTGGGTTGTGTAAGTGAGATTTTTAAGTGAAAATATTTTTTGAAATGGAGATTATTTCATTCTATTGGTTTTGGATGGAAAAGTGAAATGAGTTTTTTAAAAGAGAAAGTGATTCAAAATTTTAAAAAGTGTTAGAAAATATTGAGGAAAAGTGGGCTCTAAATTGGATGAATGCTTGTGTGAGATGATAAAGTTGTATGTGTAACCCTTTATATTTCTTATGGACATATGCATATGTTTGGGGATGTATGTAAAGTTCATATTTGAATGTTTCTATGGATGAGGTGAGTATATGTGGATTTAATTCATATGCGATGGTTCATAGGATTCCATGCGGGAGTATTTGAAAACGAAGGGATGAATTGGTTTTTCCAAAATGGTTTTTGAAAGGGGAAGTGATTTCAAGAACAGGTTTTCATTTAAAAATTTGTTTGTTGTATTGTGAAAAAATGGATTCCAATATTTTGATAGTAACCATAGAATAGGAATGATTTGAAATTGAAATATAAATGGTGGTTTTGGAAAAGAGGAATTTTTATTGTGATTGTAGTGTTTGTCTGGTAATCCTTTTATTTTGGATAGAGATTTCCTTTTCTATTTTATTTTATGTTGATTTTGATTTTTGTTTTTTCCTATTGTTCTAAATATTCACCTCTAAAGGTTCCCATAATTTCTAGTGGGTCTTTCCCAATTTATCGTTCATCTCATTTGTTTACCATCTTTTATAGTGATTGAGGTCTGATAACGAGTATGGAGTGGATTATTAGGAACTCTCAAAGATGTGATATTGCATGATTTTATGGGCTTGATTGAGGGTATAACTTTGGTGTAGTGTAAGGTGATTTATCTATCATCGATGCAAGTTGGGATGAAATAGGATGTGTTAAAGACTAACTTCATCTGATGGTTCATAACTTAGAAGGTAAATATGAGGAACAAAAAAGAGATCTTGAGTATTAAGAAAGGATAATGGTTAGTGAAGGCCTATGTTGATCATATCAAGGAGATGGTATCAATCAATTTGGAGAGATCAGCACAGGATCCTTTGAAAGCTACTTTTTTTGTCTAGGATTTTTGACCAGAGATCAAGGAGTGAGTTCTTTCATCCGATGATGTTTAGTTCAAGAAGTTGGTGGACAAGGCATTCTTAGATGAGTTGAATTCTAGGGTGAAATCGATGGCAGGTGGTGTTTTTGAAGCTTCTCCACCTACTAATAGGTGTGTTCTAGAGGAAGATGCTCCTGATAATCCTCTATCATTGGTTATGACTTTTAGTTCATCAAGAAAGTTGCTGATGTGATTTTAGTGTGGTAGGTTCGGGTATTCAGAACCGTTATGTTGTAATACTCTGAATTCTTGTTGACGTTATGGCCATTTGGGTCATCTGGAGAAGTTTTAAAAGAATCATTTCTCAAAGAGAATTATTTATTAGAGGATGTCAATTTCTAGATATGAAAAGTAGATACTTCAACCTTTCGATTTCTAGCTATAGGCCCCTGAGTGAATCTCACGCATAGTTTGGTATGTCCAAGGTTGTGGGGAACCGTGGCCTAGTTTTTGTCTCCCGTGTTAGGGTGGGGACGTTTGAAGTTTCCCTATTGTAATTTTCCTGCTATTGTATGTTCATCTTTCAATTTTAAAGGTGTTATGGACATGTTCTTATGTAATATGAGTGGTTAATTTTACATGAATGTGGGACTTTAATTTATTTTGTCTCTTTTATGTTCTTATCCCTTATGTGGGTTAGCCCTCGTTTAAATTTGTGTTCATTTGGAAATATTGATCCTTGTAGTGTTGTTGAATTTTGGTTTTGTTTTTTTACATCTTATGGCGGTCTCCCGTTGTTCTAGGGAGTATCGGATCAGGTTGGGAGTTCCCAATTTTATATATGGTGGATTTTCTATATCGATGCAACAATGTTTTTGGTTTAATGTTTGTGGTGTTAGTTGAGTTATTTTAGTAGTTATGACCCTATCATTTTATCCTATTTCTCTTTATTGTTGTATTTTACTCTTGAAATGGTAGGGTGTGACTTTTGGAGTGATAGGTCACCCGAAGGTTTTCAATTTCCTTTGATTTTGACTGGGCATGGAACAACATTTTGTTTATCTTTTGGATGGATTAATTTATGGGGACATAAAGTATTTTATGTGGGGTCAATTGTCGCACCAAAACCTTGGATTTTAATTATTTTATTCTTCTCTTAGACTTTGGTCATTTTATTGAGGTTCATGTTAACTCCCTGTTTAAATTTTTTTGTTTTTTTGAAATGGATATTTTTGGGACTGGTAGTTGGGGAGAATGATTAGCACATGGTGAAGGGAACCCATAAGGCCTCACCGAGGGAACTGTGTGAATCGTTGTTTGAGGATTGTGGAATGGTGTCCGTCTTGTGCATGGTTTGGAAAACTACACAAAAACCATGAGAATGTGTTCTGGAATTGGGAAGTGGTGTTTGTAATGGTTGGAAGATGGTTTGGGAAACTGTGTGGGGTTCCCATATTCTTTTTTTGGGATTACATGGTTGGTGAATTTTTTTTCAAACCATGCATCCAAACTACGTGACTTACATAGATCTTTAACAATGTGAAATTCTAATATTTTCCCCTCATTATGTTAACACTATTTCATCTTTCCCCCCATCCTCCGACCTAGCTACACCATGGGCGCCTGAAGACCCTCCTCCCTTACTCCCTATCCTCTTTGGATGTTACTTTAAGGTTCCATAAGGTGATTTCATGTAATTTTTAGTTTATTATCCCATCCTCTGTTACTCCTCCCTAGGTTTCTTGGTGACTTTTTGTAGGGTTATCTTCTGGCTAAACCCTAGAGGAAAACGATGATGTGTGGGTTGTTTTCTTTGATTTTAGGGTGTTTGGATTTTCTATTGGGCTTGGTTAATCATCTTCCCTAGTTTGGTTACATTTTCATGTTGTTAATGTATGTGTTTCTCTCCTTTTTATTTCTAGTGCACTCCATTTGATGATTTAGATTTACTAAATATTTATTAATGTGTTTTTAATGTCTGTGATGTTCTATTATGAATTATGTTGGAGTTTTTATGATGGAATATGGGTACAAAATGGTTTAAAAAAGGGTGTATTTAATTATGATATTTTTAAATGGATGAAAGTTGTTTGATAAAATCTCAATTTAGTTTCTAAAGTGAAATTGGGTTTTTTTGTGGTGTTTTACCTTGGTTATATTTTTATATTGTTTTTAGATTGTGATTTGGGTGTTATATATAGAAGGAAGTGGCTTCTGTGGTGTGATTCTCATGTGGTAATTGTTATTTTGATTTGAAAGGAAGTGATTCTTCATTAAAGATATGTTTCTAAAGTGATTTGAAGTCCTTAAAAAATGAAATATGGTTTTATAATAGAAATTTATTCTATTTAAAGTGTTCCTTTTTGTTGTTCCTGATTTTACAAGTTTGATGGATTGTGTGAAATGTAAAAACCATGTTTTGAAGAGGTTTTGAGGTTTAAATGTGACGAAATTTGGTTTTATAAAGAAAGAGGGTTTTGTAGATCTTTAGCTTCTTATTGTGAAAATCAAATAGTATTTCAAATTGTAAATGTGATATAGTGCATTTTAAAATAGATTCGATGCATGTAATAAAAAACTGTGGATTTTATCATGGGAATGGTTGGGTCTTTATGTGCTCCTTTTTGGTGTTTTCCAAATGGGTTTCACGAGTTGTGAAAGTGGTGTAAAGGACTTTTTGGCATTGTTCATGTCTAGTGGTGTTATATATTGAATTTTTAAATGGTGTGTAAGTGGTTTTATAAATGCACTTGGAATTGGTTTAGGAAATTTGTTTCCTGATTAGAATATGAAATTTTTTTCTAGATTTTTTTAAAACTCTTATGATGTCAAACCCTATTTGGTACTTTGTGTTGCCTTGGGAAATTTAGTTTTAATGAGATGTAATTTGAAGGCTTGATTGGCATGTTGTCATGTTTTTGGAAATTGGTCTTGGAATTCATATGATGTTCAGGACTGGTGGGAATATTGGCATGTTTTGGAAAGAAACTTGAAGACATAGGTTGTGTGAGTCCTGGTTGGTGATTAATAATGATCATGAGGGATTTGTTTTGTATTTTAAATGGTTGGTTTATATATTTTGAAACCTAAAAAACATGGTATCCACTCCTATATAGAGGATTACACACAAGAACATTGTGGTATAGAGTCCATCATACCTTGGGATGAGATCTCCTCTAATGGATCATGTACAATAATTCTATTGGTCGTGTGTTTTAATAACATGTGTTGCTAATTATTGTTATTATTATTATTATTATTATTATTATTATTATTATTATCATCATGGTATTCCTAGGCATCATTTGGATAGTCGGGTGATGGTTTCTTATCGAACCTGATTAGGTGGGTTGATACCCCTATAACTTGATAGGGCTAGGTGGGACGTGTCGCCGAATTGGCTATTTTAGAGTGACCGGTTGGTTATTGACAATGGATTTGCACCATATTCTAGAAGTTGAGTTCAAACTGAGTACATCCAGGGATTTACCCTTGAGATGTTTTGGAAATGATCCCAAATCACTATCTATATGTTCAATTTAATTCTGCTGCATGTTGGTTATTGGCTTTGCTAGTGGTACCTACCTATTTAGTTTCCTTTACTTTTTTCATAACCCATTTTGATTATCTATCATGGTTTTATATTTGATTTATATTTTTTTTATGGGTTATGGAAGGTGAAACTATTTTTAAAAAGGAATTTATGGAAGCCTATGTTTGATAGTTTTAATTGATTAAAATCATATTTTCAGTTATGTATTTCAATTAATCGTCTGTGAACCATTTCAGGAAAGGAAATAAATAGACTCTATTGTGATTAACTACTGATATTTTTAAGATCATGCCCTAATTGTGTCACTCAGAGTTGGTATACCTGTGTTGTTTTGTAGGTGAAGGTTTTTAGTTTGGTTTCTCTTAGAGCATGATGTATTTAGGGATGGTGGTGACCAAGAGGTCACATGGAGATCTTGTTGGTGTGGTCCAGTTTCAACATTGTTGTGTTCATCATTTGTTGTATTTGAATTAGTTTTATATTTTCAATATTTAGTTATTATTTATTTTACTGTGAGATCTATTTGGTTTATATTATCTTGGTTTTCTTTGGGACAAATCATTACCATTGATTTATTTTGATTCCTAACACAAGTTACTAGTCCATGGGTACCAGGAACGCCCTTCAGCCCATGTCTTGGACCGGGTCAGGTGCCAAGTGGGATGAAATCCCTACATGGTTCAGGACATATATATTTTTACTCACATATTTATAGAATTATTTATAAATACATCTATAAAACAAGTGTGTGTGTGATATATATAGTTATATTTATTTAAATATATTATTTATTTTATTAATTTTTATTTACTAGAATATAAAATAAATATATATCCATTTATAAATACACAGATATATGTATTTATTATATATATATATATATATATATATATGTTTTTATGATAATATATATATATTCATATATTTTAATAAAGTAAAAATGGTTATATATTGTATTAAATAAATTTTTATAATATTTTTACATATTTATATATAATCTTTATACATTATAAATATATATATTTTTATGTCTATATATTTATATATTCATGTATAATTGTTTGGGCTGTTTATTTAATATATGTAATTTGTTTTTAAAGGATTTCATTGGAAGGTAATAGTTCATAAAGGGATTTTTTTAAAAATAGAGTTTTTATGTAAAAGAATGTGGTTTTAAAACACTAAATAGGTTTTGTATTGGATTTGAAAATTTTTTTTATAAATTTTGATCATTATTTTGAAATTTAATTTGACAATCTCATAACTTTGGGAATATTGGGTGCATTGGGAAATAGACATAGGCATTATTAGTCTGTTTCACACCACTAGTGGTAGTTTTGTTAATGTCGAAAAACTATGGTTGGAAACAATATCAACTGGATCTAGAGTTTAGTATGGTTTAGGCTATTTTATTTCTATTATGTATTCTCCTATAGGATATAGCTCAAATGAAATTGTTCTTGGTCATTTACACATTTTTTTATCATGGGTGGTTTTTTATCATTGATTGTTGATCACATGATTTTCATTTGAGGTTGTAACATGTGAAATCACATGATGGTATTTCATGGATATGTATTTAGTTGATTACCTTATGATTCATGGATATGATTTCTACTTTTATCAATTATACTTTTTATATTTATGGTTTGATAATATGAATGGTTTTCTATAAGGAACCAAAGGTATAAGGATTTGAAAATGTGTTTAATTTATAAAAAGTATTTTAAAAACATTTTTTTGAAATCTAGAACTACTTCATTCTTGTTGTTAGACCATTTATAGGATTTTTGGGGGTATCCGACTGTGAATTTTTCTCACACTGTACTTTTTACTATGTGAAGTTTTAGATATTGTTTTACAGGATCTAGGTAAAGGAAAGAGAATCTTGTAGAATAATGACTTTTACTTTCATATTTTCCTTCATATCAGGGTGGTATGGAGGTGATCATTGGTCACATGGAGATTTTTCATAGTTTTTGGTTTAGTATTTTTGGGTATGGATTTCAATGTTTATGGTTGTATCTCTTTTATTCATCATTTTATTCTGATTTTATATCTTGTTTCTGATATATTCAAGACATGTTTCAACTGTATTGGTTATACCTCTCTATGTGAAGGGTGACTTTGGTGTATGGTTTGGGTTGACTTGGGTTGGTCTGTTCTACTTACACCCGAAGGATATTTTCTAGTTAAGAGCTTTGGAGAATTAGGTAAACTCATAAAGTAATAAATACCACATCTTTCTCAACAAATGGATTTTTTCCATTATATATAAAATATTAATCAATTCATGATGAGTCTTAAATATATCTCATAAATTATAACATGTGTGTTGTCCTAATAAATATGTCAGGTGTACTAATTTTACTCATAACATGGGGAATGGAAACATTAGAAAGGGTTGATATCAAATTATTATAAATAAAAACATATAACTAAAGATGCAATGGAATAAACATGACATAAATATTATGGTAAGAATCAGTAAACGACATGAAGCTATAATAAACTTGAAACTGAGAGAATGTTATATCCATGAAATAAATGGAAACATGGATATCAAAGATACTAATATTATACTAATGGAATACATAATTTGGTACAACAAAAACATGTTTTCAAATCCTTTTTCCAAGGAACTTTACATGTCTTTGATACCATAGTCAAGACATCTTATTGAATTGTGTAGGCATACACTAAATAACCAAAACCATTTTATCTCATGAGACCTCTTGATACATCAAAAGAATATACAATTCTACGCCTCGCCCTTCATCTGATTATATATAGTGAATTCACTATAGTATTCATCAATAAATTTTATACAATTCCCTAGGAAGCATGTTACTCTATAAAAACTGGTCACTTTTATGATGATAAATATATAAATAAAATACATAATCATCCAACATTAGAAGTTAATAATAAGACATAATATCAATAATTTCACCCAAGTTAATTAATGGGATAAAATGATCATAACCCTTCCTGAGAAAGAAGGTGCATGGTCAAACAATACATATCCGATTTTAAAATAATTGTTTTTATTAGAGTAAAAACATATGGTTTGCCAAAAATTACATCCTTGTGAATAGAATGTCATACTTTCTAAGTGAAAATTATCCAATCCGAGATATATAAAATGTAATGTTCACACCATCTAGAATAATGATTATACATATAATTACATACTTGAAAAAAATTATCATAATCTATTAATGATATGGATCTGGATCATTTCAAAAGAACATATCTCTAATTTAAAATAGAAAAATAGAATGATATTTACATAGATTATGAACATACATGTAAAATAATACTTTAATTATACCACCCAATAAGGGATCATGAACTAGATTGTTTCATATCATGAGTTCATTTACCCAATATATATATATATATATATTAGAGTATAAAGATTGAACTATAAAATCTATTAGGGTAAATTATTTTGAAAATGAAAAGGAAAATGGAAGTGAAAATAAAAAAAAGAGATTTTATAAAACATTTTAATCATTGATATAAATAAAGAAGTTATAAGTAACCTCCAAAATCCCCTTTCAAAGGTGAAGGGAAAAATCACTAAAAAAATTTACTTTTAAAAGTATTATAAATAATTGATCATTCAAAATGACATAAAAATTTCAATAGAGAATGTAGATTTATTAAAATTTATTATGATAGGGACATTTTAATAGTCGAAATCATGTAAGTTGAAAACACACATCTTAAAAAGAGAGGTAAAAATATCTTTATATTAATTCTTAATTTTTCCTAAATATAATCATAGAATAACACATAATAAAATATTAGTGTGGGATGACCCAAGAATGGAAGAATAATTTTTTTAGACAAATCATTATAACTCAAAGAATAGGATTAGAGTTACCGAAATCATTACTACTCGAAAAGGATCTATATCAATAGATTCTAGAATAAGGAAACATAATTTTTCTAGTAAGTCTCATGAAATAAAAATATTTTAAAAAAAATATTTCCATTTGAAGAGAAAATAAACCATACCAAGGAATCATGGTACCTAATATGTAAAATGTCCCAAAATAATCCTAATTAAGACAAAAAAAACTCATGTATCTTGGGTAAAAATTTAATCAAAATACATTGAAATAGGTGGATCATAGTTTAACATTAAATAACATTATTTAATCTTAATTCATGATAAAATATACAAAATTGGCAGTATATACACCACATAAATTAAATTAGGTTGAAAATACCAAACATGTCTCAAAGAGAGGAATTTGAGAAGAAAACCCATAAAACATATTCTTTAATACCATAGATGCACTATAACCTATTATATCATAAGAATATGTATATAAATTAATTAATTAAAGAACATACTCACATATATTTTCATCCATAATTTTTATAAATAGTCATTTTCTACAGGATTCTTATGATTTACCATATTGTGTTTTTACAGTCTTGATCATTTGTACTAGTTTCACAATAATAGTGTCCGCATTCATTATTATTATTATTTCCACCATTACTAGGAAATTAAGGTTACTAATTATGGATAATCAATAATGTTTTTATATATTCAAAAATTCATTCATTAATGTCTTAGTCTATATCCTTAAAGATTAAATTGATAAGAATCATGTTATGGTGATTTTTAAAAATAGAAGAGTGTTTTCTAAATTAATTATATAAATATTTACCTAAATTATAAATAACCAAATAATAAACATTATTTACTAATTTATATCATACTATACCAATAATTTTATCCCATTTTCATTCTTGATATAAATTCATAGTATTGTTCAAGTAGGTGGTAAAATCTAGGCAAACACAAACATACGCTAATTTGATGAATGATTATGAGGTGGTTCTGTTATAATATAAATATATCAGAACATAATGATAATATTATATAATGAGTAGTGTTTTATTTAGAAATTTTAAAGTATTTTAAATATGAGATAATTTATATAAACACATTTCATTGAAATAAGATATCATTATCATCTTAGTAGGATTATTATAAATGAATATATTAATGATGGTCATTTGTGGATGATATCATTAATAATTATCAGATTATTAATAAAAAATACCTCATAATACCACAATAATCTTATATATCCTTTAATACCATCCTTATATCCAACCTTGTAAAGAGGTGAAGGAAAAAAGCTTGTTACATTATAAAGGTGGTAGTTCTCACAACGCACGAAACACGACACTATTTAAAAAAATGGATAAGATATATAAATAATGAATGATAATAACATTAATATAGTGATATTAAAGTATATAAATTATTATAATATCATTATATTAGTGTTCATATAATAAATTTAAAATAATATAATTTATAATAAATCTAAGTAGTTGATAATACTTGCATTGGGGACTTGAATTTTCCTTGGAAGTATCCTTAGAAATTAAGGAATTTTTTTATATTAATGATAACCAGAATATTTTGAGTATGGAAGTGGGTTATAGGATATGATAAAATTATTATTTATAGGATAAATTCAATTTATATGGGGGTCTTGAAGTTGTGAATATTTTACCCTTTAATAAGTTATGAGAAGGGTAGTTTTTAGAATACCCATTGAATTTAAATAATTTAATTTCACTATTAATGGTTCAAGGGATAAGAATGGGAAAAATGTGGAATGGGGGTGAGTTTTTTTAGAATACACACACCAACCATCCACTTGGAAACATTTTGTAATAGTTTTTTAATTTCCCCTTTGTAAAATATATTTTACCATTTTTACTTTTTCCTGAGTAACTAATTTTTAACCAAAATAATTAATTATAATGAGAAAAATTAAATTGAACATATTACCTAATTTGAAAATTATAACATTAAATTAGAAAAAAATATTATCAATTTTTTTCTAAAGGCATGAAAATTAATTTTAACATATAAATACCTAAATGCATAAAAAAAATTTAGAAATAACGTTTTTAAGATTTAAATTTATTTAAATGTCATATTTCTCAAGGATAATAATTATATTGAAATAAATTAAATTATTATTAAAAAAATAGAGAATATGATTCTAAAAAGTAAATTCAAAACTGAATCTCCTTTGAAAAAAAATTGATTCACAGAAAAGGATGAAAATTCTTGTTTTATATTAAAATTACTTTTTAATTTGTTATAAAAAGGTTTTCCAATGGTTTTCAATGTTAAAAAAATATTTCAAACTGAGAAATATTATTACTCAAATTTATATTTCATTATATGAAAGATTTTATTAATTTATTGTTCATTCTAATATAAGGATAAAGGCATCAAAATAAAAATTTTCATGAAAATGAATTTTTTTTCTAAAAATATACCTTAAGAAAATGTTATCATTTTATACTTATTAATTTTATATATGAGGAACTAATTTTTTTCATTTTTATTAATTTCATATTTCAAAATTAATAAATTCTGATTTTTACTAAATCAATACAATATAATTGACAAATTGTTTTAATAGAAAAATGGAATTTTAAAATACTAAATATTATTATTCTAATTCCATATCTTTTACCAACTATTTTTTAAACAATTAATAATATTAAACAATAATTATCATTATTCATATTTTTCATGAAATACAAATGTATATAACCTAAAAGTCTATTTTTTATAAAAAATCCTTTCAAAATAGTAAATGATATTATTAGTGATTTTAGGTAAACTAATTGAATTTCATTCATGTTAAAAGTATCCTTAATTTTCTATATGAATATAATTCACGAAGAGGTTGCCCTTGTACATTAATGCTAAGTCAATGACAAATTTTTTAAATGTTATACTCACATATTTATATTTTATCTAAATATATATTGGTTTTGTTTAAGTATGGTGTTACATGAGTAGAAAGCTATAAAATACTTCGAATTATTTAAAGGTAATAATCTACTATATATACTAATCCTGGCATTCCATCTTCCACATGTCGCTACACTGCGCTTCCATATTTGTTTTTTCATACATGCCAATCCTCCATATCTCCACATCGTGCCTCCCAGTGGATTGTATGTTTTTTCTCCGCCTTCCATATTCGCTCCTACTGAGAAACACACAGGTCTCAACCTACCGATCTCGCGTACTACCTCTGCTGCCATCCTCACAATCAAGGTCTAATAGTCATCTATCTCCATCCACCACCTCCCAATTTCGACTACAATTTCCACGCATTTAGCATATCATGACCTTCTCCAGAATTTGACTCATGTGTTAACTTTTTTTCCTTTTTCAGTAACTTTTGTGTATAATATATTCCCAACCTAGGGTTCCCACAGACTCGCCAATCGGTCATCATATACCTCTAGGATTTCTTCAAGAGCGATATCCTCATACTTCGTCTTCTAAATTTCACCAGGTGCAGCATATTCATACATTCTGTTGAAACACGCAATCGAACATCCAAAGTTCATAATTATTTTGTGAGTTACTTTCAACCACATACTGCTACGTCCAGGTGATCTTCCAAAAACCTCCTTCCCTTGTATACTATTTGAATAAATTCCTTGCTTACTAATTGTAAGAACATACAGTCCATACATTTTCACCCCCATACATTTTCGAATTACAGGACAGTATTCACGTGAGTAATACGTTTCTAAATTCAATGGAAGTATCCATCCCATCTAAATAGCCTTCCTGCTATTTGTATTCCCACCCACATCATCTACGCACCACAGACATGAATTGATATTCGTAATGGAAAAACTAAATCCTTTAAACTACATATATGGTATCAATTCAATTCTCTAACTGTTCATGTTCAGTTTCCATTTTTTTGATATTCTTTAACAATTTCAATAAAATATACTTCTACGATGGTTTCTTGTATAATTTTCCTTGAAACTTATTGAAATTTCATTTCGGTTAAGCATGTTGATATCCAAATACATATTTAGTTGTCTGAATTGACAGTACTAGATTCCCAAAATAAAAATTCCAATGAAGTATACTAATATAATTTGTTTTAAGATTTTTTGAACTACAATTTCATTATACATGAGGATATCCACATGCATATCTGGTTAGATGATATTACCACAACTACATGAAACATAAATGTCTACTGTTGTTTGTTAAATCCTACTTTATCTTTTTTTTATTATGTAAAATTCTGTGACTGTTATGTCATTTGTGAATTATATTATCTCACTGCACACCTTGACTATAAGCTGTAAAGATAAAAAAATAAACATGAAATTTCCATAAAACTCTAAAGATGTAACGATGCAACAAAGGCTACTAATGAATGAACGACATACACTTTGTGAGTTGTCTATTAAGTACCCTTGAAAATGTTCTATTCTATTTACTATCCCCAATTCAGTAGTTTAACTCATTACACTTGCAACATGATCAGTACCGATAAGCACTGGAGAGTATTATATGTCCTCTACCAACCATTCTGCTACTCATTTGAGTAAATCAGTATTAGTATCTTGCATCACACATGGAGTCACATGCATGCCATTATCATCTCTATGTATAAATGGTATGTTTCATTTTCATTAACCTGTAGCATATTTGTGATGTTTCATAGTAAATTTCATACTAATCGAAACCATTCATATTAACTTACTTTTATAACAGAGCCTAAGAAGTTGTCTTCTAGGTCAAATACAAACTTTTATTGCATGGATGTAACGGAGACAGTTTGTGAGTTGTCTACTCCGTCGAAATCCAAAGACGCAAGAATGGAACAGAGGATACTTATGAAGGAACGACAGATAGTTTGTGAGTTGTCTATTAAGTACCCTGGACAATGTTATATTCTTTTTACTATCTTATATTCAGTAGTTACACTCATTACACTTGAGACATGATTAGTGTCGAAAACTAATGGAGACTATACTATGTCATCTACCAACTATTCTCGTACTCAGTCGCGTAAATCAGTATTAGTAGGTGGTATCGCATGTGGAGTCACATGCATTACATTATCATCTCTACGTATAAATGGTTAGTTTTTTGGAATTATCTTATAGCATATTTGTGATGTTTCACAGAACATTTCATACTAACCGAAATCATTCATACTAACATACTTGTATTATAGAGTCTCAACAGTTGTCTACTCGGTCAAATAAAAAAAACAATTCCACATCTAAATGTATAGATTCAAGGATACATTATAGACTAATTATAATGAAACAACATAAATATGGAAAATTTCCTAATTCTATCACTCAAAATTATTGTATTTATTTACAATCTATATTTATCTATAGTATTTGACGATGCCAAACTTTCAGTGGCAACATCCACTACAAATTCTTACGTGGCATCTGATAGACTGTCTGGAAACCCAAACAATGAAATTCTACCAATAATTACATCCAAAAATTAAGTCACAAACATGCCATTATCATCTCTATGTAACAATGGTTAGTTCCATTTAAATTTACATTCATAAACCATTACACTACACACTACATTTCACAGTAACAGAGATTATTAATAATTATGTTTTTCATTGTGTGCAGTTCCAGAACTATATATGGATATGTTAATGAGATCTTCTAGATCTAACAAATTGAAAAAATGACCATCTACATTCATAAAATCTCTTTTACCTTTCTGTAAGAATAATAAATACTAAATTCCATGCACATATTGTATGTCATACAACTAATGTAGTCGCCTAAAAACATTTCATTCGTCATTTTTTGTAGAATTAATGGATGAAGAAAACAATCTAATTAATTCATCAACTGATTCCTCAATATAGTAAGAATGACTACTGTTTATACACATCACCATACCTTTGATTTCAGTTATACTTCTTACGCTTCCCTATACAAACAGATGCTGCATAACTCCTTCTACAGATGGTAACTACAATTCGTTATTCTGTGTAGGTATGATATACAATATATACTGAAACACACACATATATATACCACTGTAGATTATATATAGAATTCATTTGTCTTCTATTACTGCTTTCAGGTTCAGGACAACATTCATTTCTTTGAGAAACAATCAGAATAAGTACTTCTGAGACTCAACAATACATAACTGCTGACCTAAATACTGCAACAAACTGTAGAGGTAATGAAATGTACACATTTCACTACATACATTACTGATTTATTTAATACTTCATCCAGTCTAAAATTACATACAGCTTGCTGCTATAAGAGAGTCACTAGAACAGGACACTGCTGAGAACACAAGTTAGTTTACTTACTAGAAATGTGTTAAAAGTTCATTAATACTAAATCATCGTCTCTATTGTTGAGTGCTGATATTTAATAACATTTTCTACATTGCAATTTTGTTCAATAAGGTTTTTATGATATTGGAGAGCCTTCTTACATCTGTCAACTTTTTCTATCTTTTTTGTGGTTTGATGTGTGAAAAAAGAAATATAGCAATAGACAAAACCAATGTTTTTCTTTATGCTTCTCAATAGGAAAGGTTTCTTAGGACTTACTACCAGAATTTCCTAAATACCTAAGGCTTCTAGTGATTGATCAGACCTCTGCTAAATCCCTATTATTCCAGGACCACGTCCATATTTACAATTCGATGTTTTCATTCACATCAATGGGTGGAAAGGTAGATAAGTCATTAAATAATGGTCAAGATACATGTATATTCAGATTACATAGACAAAATTACCATCACATAGGTAGTTTATGTCCACCTGATGGTCATCCTCTGAGGTTCGCACAACTTTACATCTACAATACAGCACTAGAGTTTCAAAATACAATTCATGGAATGAGGTATCTGTTATAATCAATTATTTCCACTATGTTAACAAATTGTTCCCCATTTTATATTTACATTAAAAATTACTCCATCTTGGATGAGAGAAATAAACAATCAATTACTAACTACAATACTATCTAGAACCTACAACATATGATTTATGAGAACAACGCATTGTCTAGAGAATTTATAAATTAAAGGGATGTTCTTAACAATCAAGAGGTTATAACTTTAAAGATACAACTCCTTAAAAGAATACAAATGCATCCTGCAATATATAACCATGCGATTACTTCTAAAATTTCAATGCTGATTGTCGGTGATATTGAGGATCTCAACCATGAACGGGACATCATCATTCAAACCAAAAGTGGTGATTTACAATGAATTGATGAGCTGAACCCACTGTATCTTCCATTGCATTATTCTTTGATTTGAACAGGTAGTCAAGAAGTATATTGTGACAATGTGTTGCATCGTTCTACTCAATTCACTATAGGTACTACACCCTGGAAGGTAAAAATGAGTGAGTACTTCGCATTCCACATAAAATTCCACGATTATGATTCATGAATCTTACTACATTCTAGAATATTACTCCAATAGTTTACAGTTTATGCTTATATAATGATTGAATCTCAAATACTATCATTCATTAGCTTCAATCAAAAGAAACTAAGGGTGGAAATTTACAATGGGTTACAAGATGCATTTCTTTGAGGTGACCATGAAGGGAAATCATGTGGGCAGCGTATCGTATTACCTTCTTCTTTTATGGGTGGACCGAGGTATATGATCCAAAATTACCAAGATGCTATGTCGACATGTAATTGGGCCAGGTATCCAGATTTGTTTTTAACATTTACATGTAACCCAATGTGGTATGAAATAACTCGATTTCATTGAAATTGCAACCTCTGTCCACCAGACTGCCCGATAATATTATCCTGAGTTTTCAATATTAAATTTTATCTTATAATGAAATATTTAAGAGAAGTTTGTTTTGTTGGGAAGTCATAGGAAGGTAACTATTTTTATTTACTCTCCCGTAATTTCATTTTCTTTTTATATTATTTTTCATCTTCTACTAATTGTCATACTATTATCTTACCATGTAGTTGTTCGAACCGTGGAGTTTCAAAAATGAGGCTTGCCCCATGTGCACATACTTCTATTTCTATGTCATGAAAATAAAGTTCACCAACCAAATCATTTTTATTTTATTTTAAGAAATCACTTTATAGAGAAGTGAGAACCATACAAACATATCCCCTATGCATTACCCACTTATACATCAACATACAACATACAAAATGCAGAATTCAAAAAATAAACATCACTGCAAGAAAACCCTCCAAGAACTGCCACGTTCCATCATCCAATATCACAACCAGATCACTTTAACATACCTGATTTCTGCCAAAAACTATTTCAAATTTTGAAAATCAAAACTCCATCAGACCATCATCACACCTCGGACACCTAGCCGCCTCGAACAGAACATCAAAGACGTCAGCCAACACATCACCATCAAGAACCTACCATCGAGGCCCTCGTTGCTGTCGAGAGAAACCCACACCAACATTGTCCTCGTCACCGTAAACCGCCACCAGAAACCATCGTTGGTTCCGATGAAAAAAATGTTCAAAATATAGGAGAAGTAAACTAAATTTTATTTGCTGAAATTCCAAATAATTGTGCCTACCCAAGACTACATAGAGCTGTTATGAATTTCATGACCCATGGACCTTGTGGTGATGTCTATCGTATCTTACCCTATATAAGAAATGGAAAACGTTCCAAATTTTTTCTAATGATTTTTTTTGGGAATACTACTGTTGATGATGATGGTTACAGTTTCTATCGTAGAAGGGATGATGGAATAACAGTTCTAAAAAATGGAATCCCTTTAGATAATTGGTTAGTCATACCATACAATCCTGTTTTTATATTAAATTATGAAGATCATATTAATATTCAAGTCTGCAATCAGTCATATTCCATCAAATATATTTTTAAGTATATTAACAAAGGAAATGATGGTGTAATAGCAGCACTCAATGAGAGTTACAATAGTGAGTTCTCAGACAAAAATGTTGATGAAATAAAAATGTACTATGATTGTTCTTACATATCTCCTTATGAGGCCACATGGAGGATATTTTATAATGATATCCATTACATATATCCCCCAGTTGATAGGTTAGGTTTCAATTTATGAGGACAAAATCCTGTAACTTACAATGACATAGATAATATTATAGAAGTTTTAAATCACTATAATTTCAATGATAAAATGTTCACCTATTGGTTTAAAGAAAATAACAAGTTTCCGGAGGCTAGAGCTCTAACTTTTTCCAAATTCCCATCTAAATTTGTTTACCACTCAAATGACAAGAAATGAAATCATCGAACGCATGGGTTTTTTATTGGAAGTCTTTACTATGTTTCTCCAGAAACTGGAGAGCTATTTTACTTGTAGATACTTCTAACAAAAATAATAGGTGCTACTTCATATGAATATATCAAAATCGTGAACTCTGTTACTCATGGAACATTTCGAGAGGCCCTGTTATGCTTTGGGATTACTAGTAGATGACAGTGAATTTATTGAAGTTATAAAGTAGGTTTCAACTTGGGGAATTGGACATTATGTATGCATGATCTCTACAAGTATGTTGTTTTACAATAACATTTCACTTCCAAACAATGTTTGTCAGCAAACCTATCACGTTCTAGCTGAAGGAATTTTATATAAAAAAAGACATATGCTTCAAATGCAAAGTCTAAATGTGTTTTTCTGCTTAAATTTTAAAACCAGTAACATATAAATATTTTCTATTTTTTCATCTTTATTATACTGTTAAAACATATAGTTACATAAAATTAACAAAAAATTTAAGTTAAATTAGTATATTAAATAATACTTAGAGACTGTTCTGTTGTTTACGTGTAGTTTGTTCTATCTAATCAGTTATTAATCCACCGATATGCATGTATCTTTTATGTGGTAAAATTTGGTAGATTCGCTGCATGATTTTTATTTTATAATACTCTAAGACCATGTTTCTCATTTTACAATATTTGAAACTCACAGAACATCAGATACATATGTATGATCTTCTTGAAATAGAGAAGATATTATGGAGAAACGGAACATATCTTCAATTTTATCCTCCCATTCCAGTTTCAGACTCCACAATTCATAGTCATACGTATCATTTAGTTACATAAGAACTAAATTAAAATAGATAATTACTATGAAATGATTACAAAACATTACAGACTATTCTTAACAATAAATAGAATGAGGCGATGGATGTCATTTTTTATTCTCTATCTACAAGTACAGGTGGTTTCTTCATATTTCACGGATATGGAGGAACATGTAGAACATTCATATGGAAAATCCTAACATCATTTCTTCAGTCTGAGGGATCTATTGTACATGTGGTCACATTGAGTGGAATTTCATCCTTGCGGCTTCCAGGCAGACGCACTGCACATTCTAAATTTTGTATTCCAATCTCCATTACTGAGAAGTATGTTTGAAATATTTTTCAAGGAGGTGATTTATCAGAACTTATACTGTCTACAAAGCTGATTATTTGGGATGGGGATTCTATGGTTCATAAATAGTTTTTTGAGGCTCTAGACTGTACTCTTAGAGATATAATGATAGTAAAATTATTAATGCAATATATTTTCTATTCGGTGGTCTAATAGTTGTATTGGATGGAGATTTTAGATAAATATTACCTATAATACTAGGTGGTGACAGAAATGACATTGTATTCGCAAGTATTAAGTCATCGTATCTTTAGAAACATTGTCGGGTATTAACTCTAAAAAAGAACATGAGATTGCTTTCCTCTACATCAACTGATGTTCCAAATGAGTTCCATCAATTTTCTAAATAGAATTTGGATATCGGAAAAGGTCAATTTGGATAACCTATTGACGGTGAAGTGCTCTTCCAAATTACACCTGCATATCTTCTTAACTACACTGTAAATGCAATGATTGCCATTGTGGATCATACTTATCCTGATTTCATTGAGACATACATTGATGTCTCCTACCTGAAAGAGTGTGCCATTATATCTCCAACCCGTGATGTCGTTCCATAAGTAAACGATTACATGATGTCTCTCACAAACTATGAAAAGAAAGAATACTTCAGCATTGATTCAGTCTGCAATGCAAGTTTTGATACAGATAAGATCGAAAACATATACACCTGAGAGATGTTAAATGTTATAAACATCTCCGGTTTGGCTTCCCATAAAATTTCTATAAATATTGGGGTCCCCATTATGTTACTAATAAATGTAGATCAGTCTGTTGGTTTCTGTAATGACACTCGTATGGTATTTATATACTTAGGTGATCATTTTATTGGAGAAAAAGTTTGATTGGTAGTCAATCAGGGTATTCGGAATTCATCCCAAGACTAACTATGACAAACTCTGATGTTAGATGGCCTTTCAAATTACAGATAAGACAATATCCTTAGACAATTTCTTATGCAATGACAATTAATTAAATTCAAGGTCAATCATTGTCTTCTGTTGGGTTATATATCCACAAACCTGTGTTCTCTCATGGTCAACTATATGTTGTGGTTTCTTAGGTAACATCTTCGAGTGGTTTAAAATGTTTCTTGATGATAACAATAACACATCATCTCATTACACACATAATATTGTGGAAAAGGAAATATCTGATAACCTGTCATAGGTACCATTTTAAATAACGGGTCAAAATTTTTAAAGTTGTTTGAATTTGGAATGTGTACTTCAAGAAGTGTGAAACTGCTTGATATCTTCATTTTTTCAATGATAATTAAATTTGTACATATTGAACAGATAATTTCTTGATCAATTACCCTGTTGAATGTGATTTCCCCTGAGGATGATTAAACACTCAGGATAGAGGTTCGTGTTAAAAACATCAGGTGCAATTCATCTCCAAACTACTCTAATGAAGTTGTTGCTAAATATCTAATACTTACTGATAAAGAGGTCAGTATACATTACATGATTACTATCAATTTGTTCGATTTTATTTTCCTATTATGATTTATACATCTGTCAGTATATATATATTTTCTATTTTTCCTATGTGATAAATTATTTTAATCTATTGTCCTACATTTTTACATTGTATCACAAGGGAATCAAAATTTAGTGTAAAATCACTGCCCACTAGCTTATCACTAATTACAGAGATCTCATTCATGGAGGGATCTACTATGTTATACAAAACATCCAAATAGAATCAAACCATGGTAGTTACTTTGGATGTATACATTCCTATAGACTAATGTTCACATCTATGATGTTTGTTCGTCCATGTGAGGTATAAATTCATCTTTTCAGTTTTGATTTTAAGTCGTAAGATGATATTATTCAAATTAACATTCTAGAAGAACATTTTATAGTTATGTTACACTACTAACATCATGTTAATGTTCTTTCAGCCAAATTTTAATAAATTAAATATTATAGTATTTTAAACATCGTTCTTATTATAATAAAATTATGTCTATTTATATTGTATTTATTATAGAAATAATTGTACTACTACGATACACTAAACCAGCACAATATATGGGTACTTATAACCAGAGGATGAATATTACTCTATAGGATGACATGTCAATGTTTCTGTAAATTTACATTCTGTGACTGTAGAAAACCAATATTTATTCATTTTGTTACTTTATTTTCATACAGAGGTTTGCAACTAACCTGCAGTTTATGGGGTGAGTTTTTAAATGAAAGAAAGGAATACTTGGAAAATAACAAAGATTAATCTAACATTATGATATTACAACATTCCCAGGTGAATCAGTTGAGAAGTATTTTTTCTATCAACATTAGATACTTTTTTAGTTTTTAATTATTTAGTAAAACATGTTTCATGAACACCTAATTCTCTATTTATGTTATCTTTGACTTCATAATCCTTTTTAGCATCTATTATTATCACAACTACAATGAGTGCAATGAAAATTCTTTACAATCTTCATATTCTTGTAGTAGACAATTTCATAAGCATTTAACATTATTATTACTATTTTGTGTCTATTTTTACAAGTTTAATCTCTATGAATCCCAATAGTAATACACAATTGTTCTTATTAATTATTTTCATGAATTTCATTCTAAATTGACCAGGTCTGGGTTTTTAATAACAGCACAGTTACATATCCCACCACCAACTATTTCCAACCCCTCTATAGCAGTCTTGTATTGGAATAACAAGGAAACAATATCAGATGTAAAAATTTGTGTCAAGGTAACTAAATCATCCTTATTTTCATAAATTCAATATGTTGTATTATAAAATCTTCACATATTTCATGTACTAATGAGATTATTATTATGAACTCACTCTACTTCAGCCTAGAAGTCACTTAATAGTAGCTACAATACTATAAAATTCAAAGTATTCACAGTTGGTTATTCAATTCATGTAACTTTTTCATGAAGAAAGTACATGTTTATGAAGACAAAATCTGGTGCCATAATTGAAAATTATCTCCTAACAGAACTACTCCAAGGATTCCTATTTTTTATTTTTTAAATTACTTATTTTCATTATGATGATATCTTGATGATAAAGAAAATTACATAACATCGCTGACCATGTAACCCCAGTATTTAATGAAACAGATTCAGAGTGCAACTTATGGTTACTGATAGCACAGACTCATGTTCAGTTTTTTTATTTGACAAATAAGTCATCCAGTTCTTACATAAAACAGCTACAGAGTTGAGAACTTCTATGATACAGGTACAAACAAATTCTGGTATGACCTCCAAAATTTTATAATTTTTTTTTCCTAACACTTCTTATCATTTGTAATATAGGATGATGATGAGTATGGTTTTCCTCCATAGTTGAATATTTTCAAAGAAAAAAAAAGTTATACTATCAATTAATGTAACCAATTACAATATTCAAAACTATCATCGTTCATTTGAAAAAATAGCTTTAGAGCACTATCTATTAGTGATAATGACAACTATATTTGTAGCTTTACTGACAGCTTTGAACACAATCAGGTATTATAGTATTGGGTTTTTTATTCTCTAATGTTAACTTAAAATTACATAATTGTGCCTTTTTAATTTATTATACTCTACAGGGTCCTCAAAGTAGTGGGTATTCACAAGTTATTAGTGTCATTGAATATATAAGGGTACAATATTCTTCATTTTATTTTCATTTTTCTTAAATAACAGACATAAGTAATGTTAATGTAATTTTCCTTCCAACCTTTCATAATAGGAGCATCAAACTGGTAGGTCTTCTCCATCATGTTCAAAGATTGCCACTAGGTTTGATTATAGTAAATCTAATTAGTTATCTACCTCGGTATGTAATAGTCATATTAAGTGAATAATAAATTATTTCATTTGCTGTAGGAATATATGAATGATTATTCTTGAGTTTCAATGTTTTTAATATATTTGACGTACAATTCTTTAAATTTGTTAATGTCAACAGTTAAAAATCACATATTTTATTCATTGATTTAAAATTCAATAAGTAGATTCAAATTATACTAACTATATTCATTACATAGAAAAACCATTCACATGAATTTGATACGGAGGATGAGATGAAACATGGTATTTAGATTAGTCGAGGCAGTTTAGGTACACTTACTCATTGTACTCAACAAGAGAGGTGAATGAAAGGAAATCTGAATAAGTAAAATGAGAAAGTAGACTGAGATTTTCTACTCTACTGTATTGGTAATAATATTTATTGGTTATTTAATTAGTTTTTATTCATTTTATTTCAATCCCTATGTGAAATGCATATTTTCTTGCAGATTGTTGTATTTGGAATATCTCATGAAGGACAATTCAATATGAATTATCTACAGGTTGATTATAGGTTTTAAATGCTGGATGATTTTCATACAAGATGATTTTAAAGCTGTAAAATTTCATGATATTTTTTATAGTTTTCATGAAATATGTTTTTGTATCAGTTTTCGTTGCTCGATGATTTATCATTAAGCTAAACGTTACTTAATATGGAATTGGAAAATGGTGGAGGTTCTTGATGCTGGACATTTTAATGAATTTTTTTTAGTTTGTGTTACTCATGGTAGACATCATTAAGAAAGAGTATTTATTTTCTATGTTAGGTTTTTCATATTTATGGATGTTTTCTTGTATAGACGTTATGCATTTATTGAAATTTTTCTCCTTCTACTCATAATTAAATGTTTACTGTGTTGTTTCACTGTTATCTAATTATTTTACCAGTATTAATGAATACAACAATAGGAATTGGTAATGAATGATTGTATTGTATCATAAAATTAGGTTGTTAAGATCTGTTTTGACCATCATATGCTTGCAGCTAATTTGTGCATGAATTGTTCTGAATTTAATATGAAAATTCAAGACACTCGCTTATTTGTTTCATTAATTTCGTGTCAAGTAGATGACCCTATTGTAATTTTTATTCATTTCTCATATGTTCATTGCAATTCAACAATTTTAGGATTGACTTGTGGATTTTCATTTTAGGTTTTTAGAAGGTGAAACTGAAATAGTATTTCTAGCTAGACATCCTATGGATCAATGTAAAACTTATGGGCGCCTCTAATGACATTTGTTTTGTAGATTCTATATCCAAGGTAGGATATCTATCTTCTTCAAACCGAGGGATATATACTTTAATACATGGCTATATATTCTCATTGAGGGACCTGTTTGTTCATAATATTTATCCAGGATATGCTTCTTCTGTCTTCAAAATAGGTTTTAATGTAGTTTGTACTATTTTACTCATCCGTTATCTATGGAAACATTAAATGAATTTAGTACTGGTATGTCTCTGTACCTTCAGTTTCCATGATCCAGTAAACCCATAGTTGATGTGTTTCTAGTGAGTATATTATTTTCACTATTTTCTATTGGATTTCACTACTATGGGAAATTATATTAATGATTTCATATAATGATTCAGACATATTTTAATATATTAATTCAATAGTCACATTAAATAGTTAAAATTATTTTTTGATTTTATTGGATTACTATATCACCGGAATATTATACATTTCAATTAAATTACATTCAAATGCAGTTCCCAATAAACCTTCTTCATTTTAGTCAATAGTATCTGTAATTTCAATATCCTGTTTCATGCCTTAACTTCCAACATTTTTTATTAGTACAAAATGGTAGTACACTTAAACTGTGATATTTAATGACAAGGGTATCATATCTAATGCCTTCGTATATCAAATCGATTCTTTTTTTAAAACTGCAAGTCTGAGTGAAGATAATTCCTTGACAGATGTGATCATCTACAGTATTATTTACATTAATAAGGTGTTATTTTACTATTTAATAACATTTTTTTTCTTTTTTATGGGCATGAAAAGAGCTGGATGGAACCTCACACACCTATTGAAGATTGAATCATACTATTGCTGGAAGCAGAAACAGACATATTGGTTTGTGTTTTTACATTTTTTTCAATGTAATTGATGGTTTCCTCTTTCATCTTTAATGTGTAGGCAAGAATTTATCGATTTAAAGTGCATGTTTCTATAAAAGACAATAAATGTGCATGTTTCATGTAACTTTTATTCACGATTTTATTTAATCATCTCTGCAATGGAACTTTGAGACACTAAGTAGGTAAATATCGCCTTTGTAGGTGCACTCCATTAGTAATTTTGTATAAATGAAGTTCATATTTTATGGTAACAGAACACGTGTTATGTACCCCCCCCCCCCCACCCACATGCAAGTCACCATCTTACTTATAGTACATAGACATCTTTTCATTAATTCTGTATGAGAAAACTGATTCTTCAACTATGGGTTCAATTAATTTTAAAAAATTATAGTTTATGTTGTTTACCTTTTCACCTACATGAATCTTTACTTTTGATCATTGAGGTGGATTACTACATCAAGAAGCTCATATGAAATATTCAGCTCCCACGTGACATGATTGACATTGATCTATACCTGCACATGAATAGGATAAACACCGCCAGCAGGAATGTCGAGAGGTGGGCCTCTGCCCAACTTCATGGCATTCCAAACCTGCCTAAGAAAAACCTGCTTCATATATTTTCTTCTCCATTAGTAGTTATGTTTTACCTTTTCTAAAAAAATAATGGTTTCTACATAATGTTTTCTCATGTGAAACAATTTTCCTATTTTATTTAATGATTTTAGTACGCCAAATTTAATCAATCCTATGAAACAACTAATGCTTAATTGGTTGAATAAGAAATACATTTAGGAAGACAGGTTACTGTGTTTATTTTCTTGGGTTATGATTTGATCATGTGAAATTCTATTATACGATATATTTTTGTTTTTAAATATTATTTTTCAGATTCTCATTATTTCAGTGCATGTGACGGGGGTGCATACCCAAATGTGGTGGTTCCTACTCTGAAGACTATACACACTAATGGACCGCAGTTGACCTGAAGGAACTGTCCAGTAATTGATAGGTTAACTACAACACCTATTTTGGGTTATAAACCAAAGAAAACTTCTCCTTTTCATTTATTTTTATTTCCTTTATATAATTTTATACTTAATAAATTTTTTTCCTTTTTTTAAAGACTGTACGAAAACTGGACAGCACTTCACAATGCTTTTGAAGATCGAATCATAATGTTGTTAAAAGCAGAAACAAACATCCAAGTTACTATTTTTCATTTTTTTAAATGTATTTGATGGTTTCTATTTAACCCATTAATCTTTTCTAGAAAAATCATTAAATGTGCAGGTTTTATGTCATTATTATCCAAGATTTGATTTACTCATCTCTAAAAGGGATCCTTGAGATAGTAAGTAGGTAAAGGTCTCATTTGTTGATGCACTCCATTACTGATTTTGTATTAATGAAGTTTATATATAATGGTAAAAGAACATGTGTTATGTACCCCCCCCCCCCCACCCACATACAAGTCACCATCATACTTTTAATACATTGACGTCCTTTCATTAATTGTTTATGAGAAAACTGATTCTTTATATTTGGGTTCACTTGAGTTTAAAAATTTGTAGGTTATGTCGGTTTCCTTTTAACCTACATGTATCTTTAAAATTGATCATCTAGGTGTATTACTACATCAAGAAACTCATCTGTGAGATTGATCTCCCATGTGACATGATTGACATCTATCGATACATACACATGAATGGGATAAACCTCGTCACCAAGAGTGCTGAGAGGTGGGCCTCTTCCTAGCTTCATGGCATTCCAAACCTGCTTAAGTTGAACCTGCTTCATATATTTTATTCTTCATTAGTGGTTATTTTTTATGTTTTCTAAATAGAAAATTGATTCTACATAATTTTTTCTCATGTGAAACAGTTTTCCTGTGTATAACACGATTTTTGTATGCAAAATTTTATCAATACCATGAAAAATTCATTGTTAATAGGTAAAATATGAGCTAAATTTAGGAAGAAATGTTACTGTGTTTATTTTCAAGGGTTCTGATTTGGTCATGTGCAATTCTATTATAGTATATATTTGTTTTTTGAACTATTGTTTTTCAGTTTCTCATTATTTCAGTGCATGTGAAGGGGGTGCATACCCGGATGTGGTGGTTCCTACTATGAAGACCCCACCCACTAATGGACTAGGGTTGACCAGCAGGAGCAGTCCATCCATTGAAAGGTTAACTACAATAACTAATTGGGGTTATAAACACATAAAAAAATCTCCCTTGCATTTAATTTTAATTCATTTATTTAATTTTCTACTTAATAACAATTTCTTCCTATTTTATGGGCTGGACAAAAATAGGACAGAACCTCACACAGCTTCTGAAGATCGAATGATATTGTTTTTAGAAGTAAACAAAAACTTCCAAGTTCATGTTTTTAATTTTTTTCAATGTATTTTATGGTTTACACCTTCCTCTTTAAAGTTTATGCGAGAAATTGCCCATAAATTGTGCATATTCCTATAAAAGACATTTAAGGTGCAGGTATCAAGTCACTATTATCCAATATGAGATTTAATGATCTATGTAATAGACATTTTAGAGACTATTTATGTAAATATATCCTTTTTTGGTTCACTCCACTACTGTTTTTGTTCCAATTATGAAAACTAATCGAAAATATATTATTGCACTTGATATTTATAATAGAATCTTCCATACAATTTTTATTGAATTTATAATTGAATAACTTTGTTTTTAGAATTTTTTTAAATGGTTTTATTTTGGATAAGGTTCCCATTAATATTGGGGATGGGTCGTGGTGTCTACATGGTTGGCAGTGGGCAGTGGCAAGCAGCGGCCACCTGAACGAACTATGGAAGTGTCCCGAAACAACCCATTTATTCAATTTTTTATATTTTAATTTGTTTCATAGTTCACATTTTTATTATTACAACCCATGTCTTCTTTTTGATTTATCTATCAATATTTATTTCATTTCACTCATTACAATTATTGTGATAAAAATTGAAAATGGATTCAGATCTTCTTCAATATTTAAGAATCCATATACTTCTACTCCACCCTTTTTCTTGGTCAACTATTTGAATGGTGTCTTCATATTCTATGAACTCCTATTCCATTATCATACACCATTAATTTCTAACTAAAATTTATTCAATATTACTATTTCTTCTCAAATTTTATAAATATTAATATCTTATTAAGATAAAAAACCAGTAATGAAATATGCAGTGAAATAGAACAGGCGAGTACTAGTATATTATAATATTGGGTGCCATATTCTCCAACCTAAAAAATTATTTACACACTATTTAAACCTCAGTAACTTCTATAGAAAAATTTTAATTAATCCATACACCGCTAGATGGTATTGGGTTTATTTATGGTGTGGAATGGGATTTATCTATATGAAAAAATGTTATAGGTATTTTGTAAATAGAGATAACCCTTTATTAAATTTTTATAGAAATATTCTAAGAGAATACAATCTAGATCCATAGGGAATTACTTCCCACAAATGTAACGACACAATGTCTTCCAATGGAAATTACCTTATTATAAATATGTCATAAAATAACATGAAAACAAAAAATAATGAACTATTAAGTGCTAAGAGACCTTTAAACATAAGTTTGTCACTTATGTGTTTGTAATTTCAAAAATATGACATACACTGTTGCAATCAATAAGCTATTTGCAGTCTGATAAGAAAAACTTTATTTTTGGTGAATAGTAACCTACCCATATGAATAGTAACACACCCTTATGAATAGTGATATACTCTAATGAATAGTAACCTTACCTATGATAATATATAAATAATATACTTGTTTAAAGAACAATATACCTATATTTTAGAATAAGTAAATGAATGTTTTAAAACTGGTTTTAGAAAATAAATTTTGATTTTAATTAAATGATAAAATAATCATATTTAGAAAATTATTTTTGAAAAATCTATTTCATTTTTGGATTTTACACTTTAATAAATGGTTGGGGTGAATTTTTGATATTTTTCTGAAATACATGAATTTTTAATCAATAGTAAAATTTGATAATTTACGATAAATGCTAATAATGGATTTATTGAGTCATTGACGATGATCTACTGATGTAAAACAAATTGGTTGGAAGTCACATGCATTTATTACTATTTTTTATCATGTAATCATCACTATTTCTGGTCTTGAGGGAAAATAATAAACTACTGATTATAATATTATAGAAACCCTCCTCTCCTCCACTATAAAACCCCCCTCACTCCCTCTTCTCTTCACTACCGTCAAGCCTTGTGACTTGCCAATATTTTTCCAAAATCTCTCCCCAAGATCTCCCCCACGTCCAAAATCCCCTAGCCTCTTCAAAATACAAAAACCTCTCTCTTTAAGATGTTCTCAAAAGAGGAAGTCTCAAGAGGTAAATTCATCTTTCCAATTCCTTCATTTCTTTTAAGTTATTTTATTTTTTTTGTTTCCTCGCCTCCATTCAACTAAATAGTATGATAACTCCAGTAACATACATGTAATGGAATTTTTTTATGATAATGGGATATTTAATTATCTTTTCTCCTTTCCCCACCTTTTATTTTAAATAAATGAAATCACCATTTGAGATGTTCTAATTTAGAACATTCAAAGACACGAGTTTATCAATTTATATTATCACCTTTAATTTATGATCATAAAACGTTTTGTGTTATAGTTGAACTAGATTATTATATGTGTAATATATCCTATTTCTGGTTCGGTAATTATTTTGTAAAAATGGTATTATGTTATAATGAAAAACATGTTTTTAGTAATCAAACTCACTGATTAAAAGGTTATAACTATGGTTTTATATAATAATTCAACATCACACTAAGCAAAAAAATTAAATTTAACACCATTGAATCTATTTTATGCTCACTAATATCATATAACTTTAATTATGGACAACCAATTTCATCTTACATTTTTATCCAAATTAGAATATAAGCCAATGTGTCATTAAAACCAAGTAAACAAACAAGCCCAAACAATGAAATTGAACCTCATAAACAATCATATTGGTTATAAATGAAGTTAAAATGATAATAATAAACCAATTAAATATATAATAGGTTATGTAATTATTAATTAATAAAACTAATTTGTTTATTCATGTCTCCAATAACAAGTGGTGAACACCAACAGATTTAAGTTAATGGATCATCTCCATTTCTCTCTTAATAAATATTGTCCTCGATGGTATGGATTTTTATGTGTAATACCAAATTATGGGGTATGTTTTCTCACATCCCCCATACTAATCTCATGATTTATAAGTGATAGGAAACCCCTTTTCTCTCTCATAAAGACCTCTTAGGTACACCCGACACCACGCCGATAAACCGTAATGAATTCTACCCGAACATTCTTTGTTCTTTTGGGTAGCCTAATCATAATTTATATAAAAAAGGAGTTATTTTATATGTTTATGTACGTATTCTAAATTTTTTTTATTTTTAAAAAACTCATTTATGAAGACACTTTCATCACTCCCTTTTGGGGATATACATGTTTTTAAAAGATTCCCTTCTTAGAACTTTTCGATAAGAAAACCTGTTTATGGGAACTTCCCGAATTTTTACCCGATTTAAAATTCAATATATTCAAGGTTTTAATCCACAATTGTATTTATAAAACTAGGATTATTATTATGAAAACTTTTTTGGTTAAATTCTGGTTTTATATAAAATATTTTCTTCTTTTTTATTTTAAAGGCTCTATAGTATTTTTCTTAAAACCACACAAAAATATTTTTATAAAAATGTTTCTCAAATAAATTTCATATAACTTGTCACTTATAATTGAAATCAATTTCCATTTTATATGCCTATTTTACCTTATGAACCTACATTTATGTTCTAATCCCTTTATTTCATTGACACTTTCATGATACACCCATTGGTTATTATTTATTTCATTATTGTGGTACTCAATTCTTTACATGGGTACCCTTATGTTTTTGTATGGTTCATTATGTATGATTAATTATGTTGAAATAATATTAATGAAAATTTTGATATGGGTTCACCTAGATAGTGCTCCAACACATTTGTTAATGTTATGTATCGTGAGATGCGATGGGAAATGGAATTGACGATTATCCTTGACCAGTACTAAAATGGGAAATGGGATTGGCGGTTAGCATTGACCCATACTAAAATGGGAAACGGGATTGGCAGTTAGCCTTGACCCATACTAAAGAAATTTTTTGTGATCCTACCTCATTAATATGATTCCATGTTTATATTATTCTATGCTTATGTGATATGATTTTATATATTCCATGCTTTGGAAATCATTATGGTATGCCTCCTAAGTCATGTGCTTAGGATGTATCCTTATGTTCATTCCCTTACTAGTATTTTCAGCTCATCCCTTTGTTCATGTGTTCCCCCGAGCACCTTCTGTTGATGTAAGGGCTCAAAGGAAGTTAGGATCTCTTTATGGATATTAAATAAAGAAAATTTTTTCCATGTTTTATGTTTTATGTTACTAGTTATTCAAGACACTAGACTAAACACTCCATGGATTGTACTATGATGTATAATTATGCTTAAAATCATGTAATATTTTATGTAAAATACTTTATTCTATATAGATGGTATCAGAGGATGGACTAGTTATTTTTGTAGATTAGTAATAGAGAACCTTAGTGATAACATTGAGGACGAGACTAAGTCTAAAAAACATTCCTAAATTTTGGTGAGTATTGAGTAAGTGGTTTATCAGGAAAATACATACTGGTCTTGATACAAACAGGTAGAGGTGACTCAGGTAAAGATGTTTCTAGGGGTAAAACTTAAAAACACCAATTTGATCTAGACTCGAACATGACTTTGTGCATGATAATGAGCCTTTATTTACTCTTGGTTATGACACTCCATGTGGATATGCATTGTTATATTCACAAGATTAGTACAAACCATTGTTAAGGGACAAAAAAAGACCATAAGAATATATGTTAAGAAATAGATCTAACATAACCTAGATATATACCAAAGGAATAAAAATTTAGGATATACTTCTTGTTTATTATTTTATCATTTTATGTTCAATGTTTCCATTTTAAGAAAAATAGCTAATTATTCAAGACCTCTAATTATAAGTTATTTTTCTTAGTTAATGGGGGGAAATAGAAGAACACATTCTAACAACCATTATGATAGGAAATGTAAAGATTTTTTTTATGATATTCATTATATTATGGGAGTGGGTGATCAATACTTCATGACAGTACTAGACAAGCTGGCTCGAGTTATTAATTATAACTTAAATCACGCAGAACACCCTCCTATTCCAAAGAAAGAGAATGTTTCTATAGAATTATTCCTGCAGAAAATGAATCCCATGTTTTGTGGATCTTCTCATCCCCTCGTAGAGGAATAATGGATCAACACCATTGAAAATATATTCTTCGTCCTCTAGTTCTCAGAAGAAGAGAAGGTTGTACTGGCAGTCAATCATTTTGATAGGGAAGCTGATCAGTGGTGGACACTGATCAAGAATACAATGTCCCAAGAGGAAATTGATTCCATGGATTTGAAGGAATTCAAGAGGATGTTTTTCAAGAAATATTTTTCTCAAACCCTCTATCTCATGATGGAAAGAGAGTTCCTCAGACTCAAGAAAAATAAATATGATTCCATCAGGACATATGAAACAAAATTTACATGGATTATAAGGTACACCTATGGATTTTTCATGAACACCGAAATCATGGTGGATCGCTTATTTAGAAGACTAAATCCCAGTCTATGAAAATCGTTGTTGATTCAAGAAATTGACAGTTATGAGGATATTTTCTGTTGTTCCCTCAATGATGAAATGGGGATTGGAGTCTCTCATTTGTCTCCTAGGCCCAGTGACAAGAAGAAAAAATGGAGAAAAACATGGGTGGTTCATCAATAAAATCCCATGATGGAAATAAGACAAACCTTTCCCCTTGTAAAAGTTGTGGGAAGAAGCATCCTGGTAACTGTCTGATGGGATCCAAGAATTGCATCAAATGTGGAAAGTTTGGTCATTGTCCATGAACAGACGAAGGGATATGAAAACACCCACTTATGCTGAAGAAGAAAGGAAGGATAAGAGAAACACTCAACCTGAAGTGCAGTGTTACAACTGTAAGAATCATGGGCATTATGCAACCAATTTCCCTAAGCAGAGGGTTGTTAGAGTCAATCAGTAACAACCCCCAAGGAACGAAGGAAGGGCTTATGATATCACTACTACTGAGGTGGAGCCAAAAAATGATGTGGGACAGGTATTCTACTTATTCATTCACGAATAGCGAATGTACTATTTGATTCTGGTTCTACAAATTATTTCATATCTTGTATGTTTAGAAGAACTAATCAAACACCACCTCAAAATTTTGAGGAAATTTTATCTATGAGAACAAAAAATAGGGAAATTATTGCATCCATCGTTTATAACAGCACCCTAGTTAATGTTTGTGGACTGATCCTCCCAGCAAATCTCATATTTCTTCCTTTAGTGGAGTTAGGTGTTATCTTGGGCAATGATTGGATATCTTTATACAAATCAACATCAACTATCAGGATAGTGAGATCACTCTTATTGTCCAAAAGAATCCTTTGATTAATTTAATGTATAAGGAGGAAGGTGAATCTCATTTAGAATCACCATCTCAATTGTGGATATTGCAGCCTTGTGAGAAGGAATATCTAGATCAAATGATTGAGAAAAAAGGATAGAATCATGCTTGAAGACATGACCATCGTGAGGGATTACACTGATGTATTCATTGAAGAGTTTTCTGGTCATCCTCTTGACAGAGAGGTTGAGTTCTCAATTGGACATATCTCTGGATCTCTGCCTATCCCAAAGACACATTACAAAATGGCCACTGTTAAGAGTTGAAGAAACAATTACCTGACAATATGGAGAAGTGTTTTATATGCCCGAGTGCTTCATCATGGGGTGTGTCAATCATCTTCTTCATGAAGAAGGATAGATCAATTCACCAATGCCTTGATTATCATGAGCTCAATAAAATCATGATAAAGAACAAGTATCCCTTACTATGGATAAATTAATTATTCGATCACCTTCATGGGTCAAGTTATTTCTCTAAGGTGGACCTTCAGTCTGGATATCACCAATTAATGGAGAGGGAGGACGATATTCCCAATAATGACTTTCGAATGAGGTATGGACACTATGAGTTCATAGTGATTCCCTTAATACTCACTAATGCTCCAAACAATTCATGTATTTAATGAATAGAGTCTTTAGAGATTACCTTGACAAATTTGTGGTAGTCTTTATTGATGACATTCTGATATACTCCAAGAGAAATGAGGAATAAGAGGAGCATTTAATTACTCTGTTAAATACATTGAGAAGGGAGAAGTTGTATGAAAAGTACAGTAAATGTGAGTTATGGATGGAGGAAGTATCATTCTTGGGGAATGTTATCACCAGCAAAGGGATATCATTGGACCCTTCAGGACAAATGTAATTGAAGAGTGGACCAGGGAAACTTCTATAATAGAGAACCACCTATTTTTGGATCTTGTTGGGTATTATAAAAAATTTATGATGCAATTTTCATGACATTAAAACAAAATTACCAAGCTAACATGGAAGGGAGTAAATTTTGTCTCGAAACATGATTGTGAATACTGTTTCAAGGAGATGAAAAAGTGGTTAATCACTACACGAGTACTCACACTCCCTAAAAGTGGAGAACTCTTTATAGTGTATAGTGATGCTTCTATGAAGGGATTAGGATGTGTGATAATGAAAAATGATAATTTTATAGCATATTCTTCAAGTAAACTAAAAATACATGAGTAAAACTATCCCACACATGATCTGGAGCTGACGATTGTGATCTTGGTTTTAAAAATCTAGTGGCATTATCTCTATGGGGAGAAGTGTGAGATATATACTGACCACAAGAGTCTCAAATATATATTCACATAGAAATAGATTAATATGCCCCATTGAAAATGGATAGATCTCATCAAGGATTATGAATTCTCAATCCACTAGAATTCAGTTAAGGTAAACAAGGTGGCAGATGCTCTAAGTATAAAGGATCCAACAACTTTATCAAATACGAGAATTGAAAAGGATTCAATCTTCTTAGATTTGAAGAGGATGTACATGGGAATCATTAAGGGTGGACATCATCAATCCTTTCAGAAATTATTTCTCAACCATCCCTCTTGGAGGAAATAAAGGATGCTCAATGAAAAGATGTGCAAATTCAGAAAAGGTTGGAAGCAATTAGAAATGGTAAATCCTCCTATTTCAAAATTGATGAGGAAGGAGTTGTATGATTTGGGACCCGATGATGTGTTCCATCGAATCCATAGATACAGATGGAGATTTTTAATGATGCACATATGTAACACCCCAAGCTTCCACGGTACGTTTCACTTCGAATAATGCAATAGCGTGTGTTGTACGCAACCTCGAGCTCTAACACACACCACAACGAATTAAACTATCCGTTGTGAATAGTAATACCTACATTTTGAAATATTATATATTTTATTTACCAAAATGGACTTCATTTTTGTATTCGTAATATCGAATTTATCCTAAGTTGAATTTTTTGTAACTTTCTGAGAACTTCCAATTTTTTTATGAATAGTGAAAAATACTTAAAACAACTTTTTAATCAAAATAATTTATTGTGATAAATTATACTATTTAGTGGTTTTAAAGTATAATTAGAATATATTTTTACCATTTTATCCAATGGTGTTCATTAGAATTAATTTAACATTGAAATTGGACATAAACAATCGCCAATCTTTTGATATAAATTGTTTCTTAAAAACACGCTATTTGTTGTGACAGCGGGAATTAATTATAAAATTAACTAATGCAAATTATATGTTTTAAATTTTTTAAAATAGACATAATTTTTGAATTTGGAATATCAATTATATCTTAGGGTGAAATTTTGGCATTGTTCTGAAAAACTTCAATTTTTGATGAATAGTGAAACCACTAAGTGGTAGTTAAATAACTGATTTTTCGTTTAAAGGAAATATTACCACTTCTGTGATTTTATTTTCAAAAATCCGGCATACATGGTTGTCATTAAGAAGTAAAATTTGGTTTAATGAGATTAAAATAATTTTTTGGTGAATAGTAACTTTTAAGTTCTTAATCGCGATTAGAGGTAATTAGTGTAGTTTAAGGTAAAAAAAATGTTTTAATAATATGATATGAGATTGAAACTTGTCCTACTCCTATTGAATGAGTCATGGCCGACCAATACAACCCATGGGTCAACTTGGGGACCCCATGGAGCCACTTTGGTTGGAAAATGACATTAATATATATTTATTTAATGTTAAAATTAAATTGACACAAACATGAGTTGTTTTACTAAAACAGTTTTTAAGTGGGGTTACAGAAGTCCAAATTTTGACTATAAATATTAATTAGAAAGATAAAAAGATTTCCTACATAATATTATTTTTTTATAATTTTCAGACATTAAATAAATTAAATTTTTTATGACATCATTATGATGCTGCGATGACCTCATTATTTAACGATTTAAATAAAATGAGAAGATAGTGCAAAATCCAAGGCATACACTTGTCCAAAGTCTATTGTATGAGGATATTTCGAACCCTTATCACCTTAGACTCGAATTATATAAGTGTGTGACCTTTATAATCCGAAAAGCATTGTATAATAATGTAAGATTTCAATCTTTCCAAAAGAGCCCCTCCTCTCCACTTATTGAATGCCCCCACCTCTACCACCACATTCACACATTCAAGCCATTTGGATCGGCCAAACTCTGCCCAAATACTCTCCCAAATTCCCCCTCTTACTCCTAAAAGCCTCACTTTGGGCAGAACTCTTTTCAAGGAAGCCTTTGGATCAAATCAAAAAGATTTACCCGATTTTGAGGTAAAGTCTTCTCTAATGTTGTTTTGTTTTATTTTTCTTCTCCAACCCCCTAAACTCTTTTTATTCATTTCTTTTGTAACAACACCAGTATCCTCAATATAATAGGATGTTGTTATAAGAATTATTCGAGCTACACTAACACACACCTACATCTAATGGTTAAAGAACATACGGTTTCTGTGGATGGCGAATTTCTACCTCACGAAACGATGATTGTTCAACACTCATATAACACCTTCAAAGGTGGCCATTAAGATGTCACTATATTTATATATGATATAAAATATGTTTATGTTTTATTTATGCTTCTGTATTTCTCATTTATGGCATAATTTATGATTTCCATTATGGTTAAAATGCGATAATTTCATTTTAGGAAGTGCGGACTACCGCCCCCTCAAAGTGATTTGAATCGTTAATGCCATATGTGGGATGTATAAAGGATGGATTAAATGGTATTATACACTATATTATACTGTAATTATATTATAAATTTATATCATTATGATTTAATTCCATTAAATACGAAATAGAAATGAAAGTTGCATTCATGCGTACGTACGGCTTACCGTCTCCATGAACGGTGCATTTCATTTCTTACCTCAAAATGCTACGTGAAATTATGAATGAATGTATATACTGTATATATATGATATATATGATATCTAAATCATGAATATAATTCTGGATATAATGGATATTTCACCACATGAACAACTTGTAATTATAAGAAGTTTATTTTTGACTCAACTACCAAAGATCGACAAAACGACCGTTATTAACTTAAATAATTAAATAATGTTCATAACATGGTAATAAGGGATATAAAAGGAATAATGAACATGAAAAAGGTTCTTAAGTAAATATAAATTAACTCTAGTTTATTATTCAGGGGGTTAAAGAACGGTCGAGTCAGGACAGGACGCAAGGTAAGGGAACCTCTTAACCCAATTTCTATTCTTTGGGTTAATCTCCTACTTTCAAATTATGTCATGATATTATTATGTCCTATCTTGTATTTTTACATTATTTATGTGTACTTATAGTGAATACACATAATAGACCTACTTTATAAAAAAAATTATCTTTTGAAGGACTTCGCCTCAATCCCCTTTCATTGAGGCATATTTGGTTTTATACACAACTTTCTTTTATACGGTGTATAAACCCCTTTGAATTTTACGTTTATTCAAAAGGAATCTATTTTATACGAAGCATTTTTCTAAACGACAAAAGGGAATGTTTTTCTTTCCGTACTTATGCGGCGACAACGACTTCTCTGCCGCCGTGACCATTATTTGAGTTTCAGCTTCCTCTACAAGCCATCAATTTTTTAATGAAAAATAAATACAAAGTTTTAACTTTCTTTTATTTTGGTATTGAAAATGGTTTTGAAAGTGTTTTTATTATATCAATGTGTTGTATTGATATCTTGTGATTGAAATGTGGAAATGTAATGTTTCCTTTATGCATGTTTTATGTGATACGATTATGTTATGGTTTATGATATGTTTAAACCTATTCATATGAGGAATTTATTGGACTTAATAAGTGACAGGTGGAGCCCACTATAGCTCCTCGATGCATCGGTAGGTCTCATGAGACAACTAGACGTGGAATTGGCCGAGGCCCTTTCCCAATTTGATTTATGGTTTTGTCCAAGGCCTTAATCATTTTAGATGTCTTGGCCGAGGCCTTGAAAAAATGTTTCAGAATGTCTGGCATTATACATTCCCTCATTATGAAAGTGGTTATTGATATTGCATGTGATTATTCGACCAGTAGAATATCCATGTGAGGAAGTAAATGTCATTATCTCATTTTACTTTTCCCATATTATGCTGATGTTCAAGTTTAAAAGGCTTTTGTTTTAGTTATACATTGCCTTAAATTTTTATGTTTATTTATGAAAGCTTCCGCAATATTTTTATCCTTACTGAGCATCTGAGCTCACCGCTTTCAATGTTTTAATATTTTCCAGGATGTGAAGAAGTATTTTATGAATGACCTGCAGGGATTTTCAGAAGAGGATATGAGTGTGGACTATGGAGACTTTGTTATTTTAGTTTTTCACTTTATGATGTAATGTAACGTTTACGAATGTATCTAGTGTTTCCAAGGCTACTAAACTAATCAGTCTTTTGAGACTTGATCTTTTGTGATCATGCCAATGTTAGGAAATAATGCACCGGCTCCGGGTAGCTGGGGTCGGGGCGTTACAGTTGGTATCAGAGGCAGTTTAGTACTAACCTTGGAAGCTAGATTTAGATAAACTCTGATTAGAGAACATAGCCCAAAGATAGACTTTGAGGAATAGTATAGAAGAACTTCCTAGAATTTTGTTGTTGTAGAGATTTTGTGAGTTTTCTGAGCAATACATCCTTGTCTGGATACGAGCAAGTAGAGGTGGCTCTGGCACAGATGTACCTTGGGGTAAAACCCAAAAACACCGCTTTGAGCTAGACTCGAACGGAAACTGGTGCACGACAACGGGCCTTGCTACACTCTTGGTTACGACACTCCCGGGGGATATGCTTTGGATAATTCTCATTTTCTTTATAAACCACTATGAAGGGTTATGATTATATACTTCCTCAAAGAAAACATTTTTATGGATTATATCCATAAATAGTTCAATTTATGTTAAGTATCTTACAAGTATGGAATTATGTATTTTGATTTATAAACTAATATAGTTTATGCCATTGTTTAGAAATGGCACCTAGTGGAAGGAATGGAAACCGTATCAATGCACGCACTCCGTGTAGGGATTGCCCTCCTGCTCAAGATAATTATTGTGGAGCTGGAGATACAACTGGTGCCAATCAACTTATTACCATTCTGGGACAACTCACTCAGGTTATGAATAATAACCTTACTCGTATGGAGCACCCTGATCCGCAACGTGGAGGATCAATGTTAGACCGCTTCATGAGGCAACAACCACCAACATTTAATGGGGGTAAAAATCCGTTAGTAGCTGAGCAATGGATAAACTCCTTAGAGAAAATATTACATGCCTTGGGGAGTAGCGAAAGGGAGAAGGTTGTCATGGCAGTTTACCACCTCACTGGAGATGCCGATCAGTGGTGGTCGCTGATTCAAAACACAAAGGAAGATGATGACGTATCGAATATGGAATGGAGGGAGTTCAAAGAGCTTTTATTAGAAAAATACTTTCCTCGTGACCATTGAGCAGATATGGAAAGGCAATTTCTGAGTCTGAGGCAGAAGGAGGATGAGAATGTCGCAAAGTATGAGGCCAACTTTACAAGGTTAGCGAGGTATGCTGCTGATTATATACGTAACCCAAGGAGTAAGATTGATCGTTTCTTTGATGGGTTAAAACCATTTCTCTGTCGATCTCTAGTATCACAATCCTTCTCATCATACGAAGATATTGTCTCGTGTGCTATCAAGACAGAAAAGGAATTCTCTAAGTCTTATGACAACAAAGTAAAGAAATAGAAGAAGAGAACGGTGGAATAAGACATAGATAAAGGGAAAAAGGGAAATAAGGATTTTCCATTATGTGATAATTATGGGAAGAATCACCCTGGTACTTGCCTAAAAGGAATGGGAGTTTGTTATAAATGTTGAGAAAAGGGTCACCAGGCTCGTGATTGCAAGGGGAAGAAAGAGGCTATCAAAGTTGAATGCTACAATTGTAGAGAAATGGGTCATTATGCAAATGAATGTCCTAAGCGTCAGGGAAACTTACCTCAGAAAAGGCCAAGGGATCAAGGACAATCTTATGTTGTTACTACAGTTGAAGCAGAATAACTAATGTAATGGTGCTTTTGGACTCATGGATTATATTCTGGTTATTAGAATAATGTGATATATATATAAGGATTTTACTGCAGTACTTGTTGATTTCAGTAAGGTTTTAATATGATGATGGTAATTATATTTTTAGTATGTGACAATAAGAGAAACTTTACTTTGTTTGGGGAATCTGATAAATTGATTTTGGAATTAAGAGGCCTTTTAGAGAAAGTATGGACAGAGGTATTTTGGATAACTACAAAGGTTGGAGTGGATTAATTTGATCTTTCGATAAGTAATGTTTAAGGTTAAAAAATTTATGAAGATTATTTTTGGAATATTATGATACTATAGTTTTAGGAAAAGAACAACCTGCAGGGTGGGGCATAACCCGCCGCGTCGGACAAAGCTGCAGGAATCGAACCCACAATCATAGTGCGACAGGCCTTTATTTCCTACCACTAGCCTACAGGAAGTCCCTGGTTATTACAAAATAATTTTACTAATCTAAATGGTATGTGTTAACATTTGGAACCTTATACAATTAGGATAAATAGAATATTTTGGAGTTCCGTTACCATTTGGAGTAAAAGTTGGGTTTGTGGTAAAAATTTATTAACGAATGAAAGTATACATAACAAGTATGTATATTCCCTTACGTTCTTCGTAAATCTCCTAAATAAATTCCTCAACATTATAAAAGGTAACTTAAAACAAAAATGTTGTCGGTTAACTTTTCCAACTGGGGATTCAATGACCGTTTAACCAATCACAAGTTTGTGATTTTCTTGTGGTTAAACTTTCTCCTAATCCTGTTTTCTATAACTCTCCATCAGACCTTGATGGTTTGTTTCTCCTCCATATCCATATTTTCATAGAATCCTCGAATGGGCTATATCGGGTGACCTTTGTACTTGTCTTGCTTTCTTTCAATGTTATATATTTATTAACCTTATTTCTGATGTGGGTTTTCCTCAACGGTATTTTCTCTTTTCAACCTTTTATTTTCAAAGAAAAATTTCAAATTGCGAGGATGCAATTTATTTAAGGAGGGGAGAATGTAACACCCCAAACTTCCACGGTACGTTTCACTTCGAATAATGCAATAGCGTGTGTTGTACGCAACCTCGAGCTGTAACACACACCACAACGAATTAAACTAGCCGTTGTGAATAGTAATACCTACTTTTTGAAAATTTATAAATTTTATTTACCAAAATGGACTTCATTTTTGTATTCGTAATATCGAAATTATCCTAAGTTGAATTTTTTGTAACTTTCTGAGAACTTCCAATTTTTTTATGAATAGTGAAAAATACTTAAAAAAACTTTTTTAAACAAAATAATTTGTTATGATAAATTATACTATTTAGTGGTTTTAAAGTATAATTAGAATATATTTTTACCATTTTATCTAATGGTGGTCATTAGAATTAATTTAACATTGAAATTGGACATAAACAATTGCCAATCTTTTGATATAAATTGTTTCTTAAAAACACGCTATTTGTTGTGACAGCGGAAATTAATTATAAAATTAACTAATGCAACTTATATGTTTGTAATTTTTAAAATAGACATAATTTTTTAATTTGGAATATCAATTATAGCTTAGGGTGAAATTTTGGCATTGTTCTGAAAAACTTCAATTTTTGATGAATAGTGAAACCACTAAGTGGTAGTTAAATAATTGATTTTTCGTTTAAATGAAATATTACCACTTCTGTGATTTTATTTTCAAAAATCCACCATACATGGTTGTCATTAAGAAGTAAAATGTGGTTCAATGAGATTAAAATAATTTTGTGGTGAATAGTAACTTTTAAGTTCTTAATCGCGAATAGAGGTAATTAGTGTTGTTTAAGGTAAAAACAATGTTTTAATAATATGATATGAGCTTGAAACTTGTCCTACTCCTATTGGATGAGTCATGGCCGACCAAGACAACCCGTGGGTCAACTTGGGGACCCCATGGAGCCACTTTGGTTGGAAAATGACATTAATATATATTTATTTAATGTTAAAATTAAATTGACACAAACATGAGTTGTTTTACTAAAACAGTTTTTAAGTGGGGTTACAGAAGTCCAAATTTTGACTATAAATATTAATTAGAAAGCTAAAAAGATTTCCTACATCATAGTATTTTGTTATAATTTTTATACATTAAATAAATTAAAATTTTTATGACATCATTATGATGCTGCGATGACCTCATTATTTAACAATTTAAATAAAATGAGAAGATAATGCAAAATCCAAGGCATACACTTGTCCAAAGTCTATTGGATGAGGAGATTTAGAACCCTTATCACCTTAGACTCGAATTATATAATTATGGGGCCTTTATAATCCTAAAAGCATTGTATAATAATGTAACATTTCAATCTTTCCAAAAGAGCCCCTCCTCTCCACTTATAAAAGGCCCCCACCTCTACCACCACATTCACACTTTCAAGCCATTTGGCTCGGCCAACCTCTGCACAAATACTCTCCCAACTTCCCCCTCTTACTCCTAGAAGCCTCACTTTGGGCAGAACTCTTCCCAAGGAATCCTTTGGCTCAAATCAAAAAGAGTTACCCGATTTTGAGGTAATGTCTTCTCTAATGTTGTTTTGTTTTATTTTTCTTCTCCAACCCCCTAAAATCTTTTTATTCATTTCTTTTGTAACAACACCAGTATAATAAATATACTAGGATGTTGTTATAAGAAGGATTAGAGCTACACTTACACACACCTACATCTAATGGTTAAAGAACATACGGTTTCTGTGGATGGCGAATTTCTGCCTCACGAAACGATGATTGTTCAACACTCATATAACACCTTCAAAGGTGAACATTAAGATGTCACTATATTTATATATGATATAAAATATGTTTATGTTTTACTTATGCTTCTGTATTTCTCATTTATGGCATACTTTATGATTTCCATTATGGGTAAAATGCGATAATTTCATTTTAGGAAGTGCGGACTACTGCCCCCTCAACGTGATTTGAATCGTTAATGCCATATGTGGGATGTATAAGGGATGGATTAAATGGTATTATACACTATATTATACTGTAATTATATTATAAATTTATATCATTATGATTTCATTCCATTAAATATAAAATAGAAATAAAAGTAGCGTTCATGCGTACGTACGACTTACCGTCTCCATGAACGGTGCATTTCATTTCTTACCTCAAAATGTTACGTGAAATTATGAATGAATGTATATACTGTATATATATGATATATATGATATCTAGATCATGAATATAATTCTGGATATAATGGATATTTCACCAAATGAAAAACTTGTAATTATAAGAAGTTTATTTTTGACTCAAGTACCAAAGATCGACAAAATGACCATTATTAACTTAAATAATTAAATAATGTTCATAACATGGTAATAAGGGATATAAAAGGAATAATGAACATGAAAAAGGTTCTTAAGTAAACATAAATTAACTCTAGTTTATTATTCAGGAGGTTAAAGAACGGTCGAGTCAGGACAGGACGCAAGGTAAGGGAACTTCTTAACCCAATTTCTATTCTTTGGGTTAATCTCCTACTTTCAAATTATGTCATGATATTATTATGTCCTATCTTGTATTTTTACATTATTTATGTGTACTTATAGTGAATACACATAATAGACCTACTTTATAATAAAATGATCTTTTGAAGGACTTCGCCTCAATCCCCTTTCATTGAGGCATATTTGGTTTTATACACAACTTTCTTTTATAAGGTGTATAAACCCCTTTGAATTTTACGTTTATTCAAAAGGAATCTTTTTTATACGAAGCGTTTTGCTAAACGACAAAAGGGAATGTTTTTCTTTCCGTACTTATGCGGCGACAACGACTTCTATGCTGCCATGACCATTATTTGAGTTTCGGCTTCCTCTACAAGCCATCATTTTTTAATGAAAAATAAATACAAAGTTTTAACTTTCTTTTGTTTTAGTATTGAAAATGGTTTTGAAAGTGATTTTATTATATCAACGTGTTGTATTGATATCTTTTGATTGAAATGTGGAAATGTAATGTTTCCTTTATGCATGTTTTATGTGATACGATTATGTTATGGTTTATGATATGTTTAAACCTATTAATATGAGGAAAGTATTGGACTTAATAAGTGACGGGTGGAGCCCGCTATAGCTCCTCGATGCATCGGTAGGTCTCATGAGACAACTAGACGTGGAATTGGACGAGGCCCTTTCCCAATTTGATTTATGGTTTTGGCCAAGGCCTTAGTCATTTTAGATGTCTTGGCCGAGGCCTTGAAAAAATGTTTCAGAATGTCTGGCATTATACATTCCCTCATTATGAAAGTGGTTATTGATATTGCATGTGATTATTCGACCAGTAGAATATCCATGTGAGGAAGTAAATGGCATTATCTCATTTTACTTTTTCCATATTATGTTGATGTTCATGTTTAAAAGGCTTTTGTTTTTGTTATACATTGCCTTAAATTTTTATGTTTATTTATGAAAGCTTCCGCAATATTGTTATCCTTACTGAGCATCTGAGCTCACCGCTTTCAATGTTTTAATATTTTCCAGGATGTGAAGAAGTATTTTATGAATGACCTGCAGGGATTGTCAGAAGAGGATATGAGTGTAGACTATGGAGACTTTGTTATTGTAGTTTTTCGCTTTATGATGTAATGTAACGTTTACGAATGTATCTAGTGTTTCCAAGGCTACTAAACTAATCGGTCTTTCGAGACTTGATCTTTTGTGATCATGCCAATGTTACGAAGTAATGCACCGGCTCCGGGTAGCTGGGTTCGGGGCGTTAAAACATAGCTCGACCTTATCTATTCACCAAGGAAGCACAATGATATATTGAGATCTCTGAGAAAACATTTGGTGGGACAATATGAAAAGGGATATTGATGTATATACATCAATGTTCCTGGTAAGTCAGCAAGTGAAGGATGAGAGGAAAAATTATAAGGGGGTGATGCAACCACTACCCATACCCGGATGGATGTGGGAGAAAAATAACATGGACTTTTTCACTAAACTTCCAAGGACATCTAGAGTAAACAATTCTATACGGGTTGTAGTGGATTTTATTAAAAATACATCTCACTTTTTCTTGATTTGAGAGGACTTCTCATTAGATCAACTTGCATTGATTTACATCAAAGAAGTGGTAAGTATGAATGGAGTACCACTATCTATTGCATCCGATCGTGATTTGAGCATCACCTCAAAGTTCTACAAAAGTCTGCAACATGTTCTAAGAACCAAACTATATTTCAGTACAACCAATAATCCACAATATAATGGCATCTCTGATTAAACTATTTAGACCCTGGAAGACATGTTGAGAGCATGTTTTATGGAATTAAAAGGAATATGGGACCAACATCATCCACTGGATGAATTCTCCTACAATAATAGTTTCCACTTGAGCATCCAAATGGCACCATATGATGCCCTTTATGGGTAAAGGTGCAGAACACCAGCCTATTGGGATGAAGTCGGTGAGCATAAGTAGATAGGACCTAAAATGGTCGAAGAAATGGTGGAGAAGGTGAAACCATTTAACATCATATCAAGGCAGCCCAAAGTAGACAAAAAATTTATGCCGACAATCATCAATGATAGCTTCAGTTTAATGTTGGAGACATGGTATTTCTATGCATATAACTATGGAAGATGGTCATGAGGTTTGGAAAGAAAGGGAAGTTAAGTTCAAGGTACATCAGCCCCTTCGAGATACTTGCCTGAGTCAGAGCTGTAGCCTTTCGACTGGCACTTCCACCTACCATTTCGAAAATTATATGATGTCTTTCATGTATCCCTCTTAAGAAAGTACATACTAGATCCTTCACATGTACTCTATTAATTGGTGGTATAGTTGGATGATGATCTTTCTTATGAGGAGCATCCATTAAAGATCTTGTATCGTATAGATAAATTTCTATGCAACGAGACTACTCATATGGTCTAGTTACTATGAAGAAACCATAAGTACGAAGAGGAAACATGAGAACTAGAGGAAGCAATGAAGGAAACTACCCCACCTATTTTTGGCCTAGAACGTAAAATGAAATTTCGAGGGAGAAACTTCTTAAGGGGGGATGAATGTAATGACCCAATGTTTTTCAATGGAAATTCCATTATTATAAATAGTTCATAAAATCACATGAAAACAAAACATAATGGACTATTAAGTGATAAGTGACCTTTAAACATAAGTTTTCCACTTTTGTGTTTGGAATTTGGAAAATCTTCCATACACTGTTGCAGTCAGTAAGTTATTTGGAGTCCGATTAGAAAAACATAATTTTTGGTGAATAATAACCTACCCTTATGAATGGTAACATAACCTTATGAATAGTGATATACCCTAATGAATTGTAACCTTGAATATGATAATATATAAATAATATTCATGTTGAAAGTATGATATACCTATATTTTAGAATAAGTAAACGAATGTTTTAAGACTTGTTTTTGATAATAAATTATGATTTTAATTAAATATTAAAATAATAACATTTAGAAAATTATTTTTGAAAAATTGATTTCATTTTGGGATTCTACATGATGAAAAAAATTTAGGGTGAATTTTTGAGATTTTTCTGAAATACTTGACTTTTTTTATGAATAGTAAAATATGATAATTTATGATAAATGTTGAATAATGGATTTATTGAGTCATTGATGATGATCACTTGATGTAAGCCCAATTGGTTCGATGTCACATGAATTTAATACCGTTTTTGGTCATGGAATCACCACTATTTTTGGTCTTGAGGACAAATAATAAACTAAGGATTATAATATTATGAAAACCCTTCTCTCATCCACTATAAAATACCCCCTCTCCCCCTCTTCTCTTCACTACTCTCAAGCCTTGTGACATGCCAATATTATGACCAAATATATCCCCATGCTCACCCCCCATGTCCAAAATCCCATAGCCTATTTAAAATACCAAAATCATTCCCTTTAAGAGGTTCTCAAAGGAGGAAGTTTCAAGAAGTAAATTCCTCTTTCCAATTCCTTCATTTCTTTTTGTTTCTTTCCTCACCTCCCTTCACACAAATAGTATGATAACTCCGGTAATGTACATGTAATGTAATGTTTTTATGATAATAGGACATTTCATTATCTTGTCTCTTTTCCTGACATTTTATTTGAAAGAAATGAAAGCACCGTTTGAGATGTGCTAAATTAGCACCTTCAAGGACAACAATTTATCAATATCTATTATAAACCTTAATAATGGTCATGAAGAAATTTCTGTTATGGATGAACCAGATTATTATATTTTTAATATATCCTTTTTTTGGTTTTGTAATCATTTTTACAAATGATATTTAGTTTTAATGCAAAACATGATCTTGTTAATCAAACCCATCTATTAAACGGGTTTCACTATGGTTTTATATAATAATTTGACATCACTCTAAGTAAACAAATTAAATTTAAAACTATTTAACTCATTTATGTTCACTAATAACATATAAATTCAATTTTGGACTACCATTTTCATCTTATAAGTTTATCCAAACATTAATATAGGCGAACTGGTCATTAAAACCAAGTAAACAAATAAGCCGGAACAATGAAATTGAACCTCATAAACAATCAAAATAGTTATAAATGAACTTAAAATGATTATACTAAACTAATTAAATATAAAATAGGTTCTATAATTTTTAATTAAGAAATATAAATTTTTTATCTTGGTCTTTAATAACAAGTCGATACCACCAACAGACTTAATGTAAGGGATCCTCTCTATTTTTCTCGTAATCAATATTGTACTCTATGTTATTCCTTTTTATGAGTAATCCCAAATGATGGGGTTTGTTTTATCAACTCCCCCATATTTCCTTTATTATTTATAATTGATAGGAAACACCTTTTCTCTCTCATCAAGTCCTCTTAGGTACAACTAACACCATGCCGATAAAACATAACAAATTCTACCCTAACCATCTGTGTTCTTTCATGTAGACTTATAACCCTTTATATAAAATGGAGTTATATTATATGTTTTTTTACATTTTATAAATTCTATTTATTTTTATAGAATTAATTTATGAAGTCCCTTTAATAACACTATTTTGGAGATATAAATGTTTTTAAAGGATTTCCTTCTTACAACATTCCGATAAGAAAACTTGTTTTAAGGGAACTTACCAAATTTTTACACAATTTCAAATGCACTATATCTTCTGTTTTAATCCACCATTTGCTTTATAAAACCAGTATTTGTATTATTAAAACCTTCTTGGTTCAATTCTGGTTTTAGATAAAATATTTCCCACTTTTCTTTTTTAATGGCTCTATATTATTTTCCTTAAAACTGCACAAAAATGTTTTAATGCTAATGTTTCTCAAATACATTTATTATATGTTGCCACTTCTTTTTTACCTAACTGATCTTGTTGTATTCCTATTTTACCTTATGAACATCCATTTATGTTATAATCCTTTTATTTCATGGACACTTTCATAATACGCCAATTGGTTATGATTAAGGTCATGATTGTGGTACCCAATTCATTCCATGGGAACCCTTATGTTTATGTATCGTTGATTATGTATGATTATTTTTGTGGAAATAATATTCATGAAAATGTTGAGATGGTTGAACCTAGATAGTTCTACAATGCATTGGGTAAAGTTAAGTCTCATGAGATGCGATGGGAAACAGGATTGGCGGCTAGCCTTGACTCGTACAAAAATGTGAAACAGGAGTGGCGTTTAGCCTTGACCCGTACTAAAGAAATGTTTTATTGTCCTACCACATTTATATGATTCCATTTTTATATTATTACATGCTTATATGATACAATTTTATATGTTCCTTGCTTTGGATATCATTATGTCATGCCTCCTAACTCATGTTATTAAGACATATCCACATGTTCATTCCCTTACTAGGATTTTCAGCTCAAACCTTTGTTTATGTGTACCCCAGGGTACCCTATGTAGATGTAAGGGATCAAAGGAAGTTAGGATCTCTTTATGTAAATTAAATAATGAAATGTTTCTTCCCCATGTTTTATGTTTTATGTAACTACTCTTCCAACACACTATACTTAACAATCCTTGTCTTGTACTCTAATGAATAAGTATGCTTAAAATCCTATAATGTTATATGTAAAAGGCTCGGGTCTCTATAAAAAACCTTGAAAATTATTTATATAATATTTAAAAAAATATGGGGGTTTTTTTATTTATAAATAAATATCCTTTAGTTGGTGAAAATATAAATGATATAGTGCACTATAAAATATAGAATTAATAATCACAATCTAATTCATTAGTAGTTGTTGAATATGATTTTCTTTATTTTCATGATTTTTTTTGTCGCTATTTACCACATGAGAACATTTATTAGGACGTAGAGTCATATAAAGCCTAAATCTTTTGTAATTGAACCAATTTATTTTTATAGATTTTCTATTTACCATACACTTGTGAGTATGATAACTTTCATTGCCAAACATATTTCATTTTCCTATCCCTTTAAGGTAATTTCCCCATGATTCTTCCCATATTTTTTTAATATAAGGAATTTAATCTTATTTCATTCTTCTTATGTCATGATATATGGTTTGGCATAATCATAAGGTTTCTGACTCCATCTCTCATTTTTATGGGTTATTTGTCGGGGTAATCATTACGTTTTCCTTTACACTCATGGTTTCTTCTAGTTCTATATATTAACAAAACTAAAATAATTAACATGAGGGAAGATAATTATTAGTGAATTACCATAATTAACTGGAGGAAAATTTAACCTCAATATTTCCCACTTCATAACACTATAATTTTAGCATATAATTCTTACCACTCCACTAGTATTAGACATGTTTCAACCTATATCACTCATAATATAAAATATTGCATTCTTGGTTTAACCACGATTACATTAATTTGGGTTCTATCAAACTTATTATAATAATCCTTAAAATAGAGATCATATATATCAATGAACTTTCACAATTATCTCTGATTTTTTTTCTCTCAAACCGAACCATATCCTTCTTAAAAAACATTAGTCATTCCAACAATTATACAATCTCAATTATATACCAGTCCCAAAAACTATTTTAATATTCAAGACATAATTCCACAATGAGATTATATATTTTGACAAAAAAATAAATCTATATTTAACCCTAAAATGGTATTAATGACTAGTTTAAGAGTACACACACTATTCTCTATATATCTAAATCCTTGAAATGACACGAATTTTTCTAAAAATATCATTAACAAATTATAATTACCAATTTTAACAAATATCATCTAACTTACTTATTCAAAATAAAATGACCCTATATTATCTAAACATCACATGTGTTTTAAACATTCATGTTATCCATACCCAAATCATGCATCCACCAACAGTTGTCCCAAAAAATATTACCTTATCATAAAATCAATTTTCAAGGTTATTAATACCATTTATTATATGTTTCTATAAAATCAAAGTAAAACTAATTAAGAATAATCATTAAATGTTTCATATAATACTCCATAAAATTTAGAATAATCCAAAATATCATTAATAAGTATAATTTAACTAATTAAAATAGCTATGAGTATCAAGAATTAATATAAATCATGATGTCAACCTCACTACCATAAGAAAGACTAGGTTCCACTCATATTCCATCACAATAGGAATATTCTAAAATTATCAACCATTTAAGTATGATCCCTTATTCAGTTATGAGACATAGTGGTTTCTAGATACACACATTTCTCCGCTTCATTTCAATGATACTATTTCAATGAAATACTATAAAAAATGGTTATGATAATATTCAAAATATATATATGAAAACATTAATCAATATATTTATCCCTTTATTTGACCTTTTATTTTAACATATGATACTTTTGGATAGACCTATGACTCTTCATTGTTCAATATGTTGTTATCCATGGTCATTTTTCTATTAAGTTCTCTATCCTAATTAGTTAATATCAATATTAAATACTTCATAATGATTCATAAAAATAATTTTATTAACCAAAGAATATACCCTAGGAGTCTATATCTTGGTTTGAAGTCCTATGCCCACTTACCATGTATCAATGTGATGATTGATTCAATTCTCTACCAACTGTTCTCAAGGTGATTATTCCATGGAGAGTATATAGAACAATGACTTACACTTTCCGTTATCTATATAGAGATGTATTTATAAGAATAATGAAATAATCTATACATTACCAAAACATCAAGATATTATAAAACACATAGAATTATTCATAGGGTTTAAATGAAGTTTTCTTTACCAAGACCCTAAATAAATTGTGAATTATTTCTTTAACATTAAGTCATATAAAATTTTTAAGGGATGTATATTCCTCTGAAATTTTGATTAGACCTAACATATAAACCAATAATTTTTCCTCAATAAAATTTCTTAATCTAAAAACTTATCTAATAATTTACTTGGATAAAAATGATGATGCCTCATAATCACACCCTCTATCTATTGCTCAAATATTCATATATTACAAAATCACTTTGATTCCAGTTATAAAATCCATGATATAACTATCCATGTTTAAAAAATAAATAAAAATTATTGAATCAATTATATTTGAAGGATATTTTTTAGGTTTAAATATTTGTTGAGCTAAGACACATCATAAAATAATAAATCTAATGTCTTTATCAACTGATTCACATTATTTCAATTATATATTATAAAATAATTAATTCAAGATAAGTCTTCAACATCTCCCACAAATTATATAATTCTTGTCAAACTTTTAAACATGTCATGTGTACTAATTTTACTCATAACCTCAAAAATATATACATAAAAAGGGGTGAGATCAAACACTTAGTAAGGATAACATATAATTAATAAAATCATGGAACATACATGGAATAAATATTATTTTAGGAATAGGTAAAAAAATTCAATATATAAAAATATTGAAACTAGGAGTATGCTATATACGTGATAATTAAAAAATTTGGATATCAATAATATTGATCTGATACTGATTGATTGAATAATGTAGGAAAAAATAATTTTTAATACCTTGTTCAAATACACTTTAATTATCATCAAGGCCATAGTTAATACATCTTTATGAATTGGGAAGACATACACCAAATACCCAAACATGTTTTCTGTTTTGAGAACTGCTGATACATTGAGGGGCTATAAAATTTCAAGCTCCACAAATCACCTGATTATTTACAAAAAATTCACTATAAAATTCATCAATAACATTCATTCATTTCCTAGAGTAACCATTTACCCAATAAAGCATTTCTATCCATATAATAAAAAATATAAAAATGAAATATGTAATCAAATTATGTTAGCAGTCAATAAGCACCAGAAATATATTTAATTTTCCACATGATAATAAAATGTATAACATGATCATATCCAATCACAAGAAAGAATATGTATATAAAAAAATAGTTAACTTACCAATAATAAATTGTATTAGAATAAAAATATATAATACAGTAATACTTATTCCCATATTAATAGAATATTATAATTTTTATGTAATAATTTTCCAATATGTGTTATGTAAAATGTGATGATCACAACATATAGAATAATGAGTATATAACTTATAAAATACATGGAAATTATAATCATAATCCATTAATTTAAAGGAGGTTTATGGGTTCAAAATAAAATATCCCTAATGTGATAAAGTAAACCTAGAAGGATGTTGACATAAATGAAAAATATCCTTGAAAATGAATTATTAAAATATACCACCCAAGAAGGGATAATGAATTGCATCATTTAGTATCATGTGTTCATTCACCCAATATATATATTTGAGTATAAATAGATAAACATAAACTCTATTATGGTTCATCCTTTTAAAAATTAAAAGTAAAATGGTTGAGAAAACAAAAAAGATATTTTAGAAAATATTTTTAACATTAATGTAAAAGAGTATGTTATGGGTCACATCCAAAGGTATTTTCAAAATTTGAAGTTAAGAGTCATAAAAAATCTTACTTTCAAAATAGTTTCTTATAATAAATCATTTAAAATTAAATAATGCTGCTTATACAAGATATTGATCCAAAACATTTGATTATGAAAGGGGAATTTTAATTCTTGAAATGACCATTGTTTAAATCCCACATTATAAAAACAAAGGTAAACCAATTTTTTTTATTAAAAAATAATTTTCATAAATAGGATAATAAAATAAGATAAAAAATATTATTTTGTAAGAACCCAAGAATGGAAGAACATTGTTTAAGATAAAACATTGTAACATAAAGAAGAGGATTTATGTTACCAAAATCCTTGTGCAAACATCTATATCAATTTCCACTTGAATAAGGTCACATGATTTGGATTATAAATACCAAGAAATATAATTATTATGATGAAAATATATCCATGGGTAGTGAATACACCATAAAAAGAAAACATGCCTCATAACATGTAACATGACTCAAAGATTCAGTATTGAGACCCAGAAAAACCCTTATAGCTTGAGTAACACATTAATCAACACCCCTTAAAAGAGTGGGATCATAATTTAACATATAATAATAAAATTAAAATATAATTCTTGTCATAATATCTAAAATTTATATTATAAACTACACATAAATGAAAAAAGGTTTATAATACCAGAAATTTCTCAAAAAGTGTTGTTTTATATGAAATCTCTTCCCTCTTATTCCAGACATCGGCAAAAGTTATTTGACCTATTGTGTCACAAAAAAAATATATCTTAATAAATTAATTTATAAACTAACTCATATCCATTTTCATTTATTATGTACATATATATTCACTATCTACATGAATTTTTCTAATTTTCAATATCCTGTGTTTTTGGACTTGATTGGTTGTATTAGTTTCATAATAACAATGTGCATATTCACTATTCTTCAAAATTTCTTAATTACTATTTCATTAAGATTACTCCATATGTATGTTTTAAATTAATTTAATATGTTCCAACATACATACATCCATGTTTTAGTCTTTATCCTTGATGATGAAATTAATACAATTTTTTTGATTCTTAATAATCATAGTACGTTTTGTTAATTAACGAGTCAAATATTGATATAACATCACTTGAACCCAAAAAAAACATTATTTACTCATTTTTAAAATATTATAATACTAATTATTTTCTGAAATTCATTATTTATATATGTTAATAATTTTGGTCATGTAGGTGGATAAAATGATGCAACCATGAACATTCACCGATTTAATGAATGATTTCGTGGTGATTTAGCTATATTATAATTATTCCCAAAGTATAATGTTATTATTAAGTGACTATTAGTGTGATATTTTATATTTTTAATGGTGTATTAAGAGAAATAGTTTAAATAAAAACATTTCTTAGAATGAATATATCATTATGCTCTTAATAAACTTATTTTAAATGATTAAATTAAATAAGATTATTTTCCAGTCATATCATTAATAGGTTCACTATTTTTTAATATTAGAATTTTTTTTTGAAAACAATTTTTTTTAAATAGGTAAATTTTGACATAAAAAATTTAAAAATTAAGTTTATTCTTTTTATTTCACATTACAAAATATATAAATTCATTTTTGAAATAAAATTTAAAATATAATAAAAAACCGTTTGAAGTAGAAAATTACATTTTGAAATATTAATTATTATTTTTCATAATTAATATCATCAAAAAACTAAATTGGTATCAGACAATTACTAATATCAAACATAATTTATCATTAATCATATGTTTCTTAAAATATAAATATATATAACATAAAGCACAATTTTTTAGAATAAATACTTTTCTAAATAATAAATGGTTTTATTAGTCATTTTTTATGAAATAATTTAATTTCATTCATATTCAAAGAATTATTTTCTTAAATATATATATGTTTTAAATTGGATAAATATATTCATTACCTCTAATGCAACATTATTTTTTAATGGTTATAAATAAATATTTATAATTTACATAAACATATCATAGTTTTGTTTATGTTTAATGTTTCATGAAAAGAAAGTGACTGAAAACTTTGAATTTTTTAAATTTAAACATACAATAGAATTTTGGAGTGTTAAAAAAACATCTCCTATAGGACCTAGTGTGTTGGTCTTTCCTATAAACCATCCCAATGAGCCTTAATGGGTTTTGTAGGGGGGGACATCCAAAGGAAGAGGTAAATTCTCAATCTAACCTATTTTAATTTTTTTTCTTCTTTTGCCTAACAAATATTATTTCCATCCAACTTAACATAGTAAAATAAATATCATAAATGTTCTAATATTTTTGTATTATGGTGTAATATATATTTTCTAAACTCTACTCAATCAATTCTGAAATTATAACATTTTTCATATTATGGTCCGTTCACCGCCACCTAGAATGGAAAAATTCATATTCCACCAACATATTAATGAATAATTTATGTTACAATATTATTGTAAAAAATGAAAATAATATTTATATTTTAATTCATTTTTTAATTAGTACTGATAAACTATTATTAATGTTGAATAACGAAAAGTATGTTTGCCAGGGTTTCCAAACCAGTTTAAATGAACTAATTGTATGATAATGAAATATATAATTTGTAAACCTAGGATTATTTACAAATGCTACTAGATATAATAATCCTTTTAAAATTATTAATACACACTAACTCAATAACATTTCACTTATAAAGTTATGGAACCATTTCATAAAAAACTATCATAATTATTTAAAACTTATAAAACCTTGAAAAAATGATAGGAATGACCTTTGGATAGTGAATATTTTCTCGGTAACATAAATAAATAATTATAAAAAAACATAAAATATTATTAATAAATAAAATATATTCGAATTAGTCACTCAATAAAGTGTTTAATAAATCTAATTTGAATAATTAGTGTGTTAAGTGAATGTGAATAATGAATCCAAACCCAAACTTGGGGTGCTCTTTAAACCACCCTCTTTTATTCAGGATATGTATTTTTTATCTCTACCTCACTTTTAATCTCTATTTAATATTAATTAATTACTCTAAATTATTAATATATTTATCTTATATATTTACTTATATTATTATACCTCCATTTTCTAGGATTATACATTTCTTGAATTAATTTCTTAAACCCTTCTTCAAAATCAAACACAATTAAGGAGAACTTCTCTATCCATTAATCATTTCTTAGAACATCAGGATGTCACTTATGCATGGTACTTGGAGAGGACGATGGAGAGTGTATGGCTTGGCCATTGGTTCCATGCCCGTGCATCTTTGTCCGGGACTGTTTTCCAAGTTCCCATGCTTGGGTGGAGGCCTATCAATGATGAGTTGATGGGGAGAGACAGGACTAGTATTTTTCATGGGGTATTTTATGCTGTTTTTGTTTGTGTGGTTGTTTTTTTTGGACTTCGGGTTTCTCACTTCTCCATTTAAAGTAATTAGATAAAATAAAAAATAATAATTTTTAGTCATTCAGTCTTCCCTATATCATTAAAATTAAAAATAAACTCTATATTTGAGACCTATTCTTATTGATTCTGTTAAGAACATACATAATATTAAATTCCTTATTTTATTTGTAATATTAATGGAAATACCATTTGGTTATTCTTTTTGAAAATACTATATTACACATCCTTTTCCCTGGGAATTTCTTTGGTATATTCATCAAGTTTGATTCCCTTACGTGGTAAAGATAAGCATTACATGTTACGATTAGTGCACCTAGATATCTCTAGAATGAATTTTTAATGTTTATATATAATGAGATGAAGTGTATGATATTAGGGAGTAAACCTAATCCATTATGGAACATTTTCCACATTGTTATGTTGTCTTATTGGTTTTCCTTGACATAGGATTTTGTCATACTGTATATTACTACAACATTTAGATGATTCTAGGATCTAATGATTCCATATTATTTATTTAATGATACTGTATTATTATTAAATATCCATTATTTTATGATTTCATGATATTATATTTGACACATATAATATACTATGTTATCATGCTAATTTCTTGGTTTGGGTTTATAGCTCACCAATTTTGTTTATATATTTCAAAGATATCCTATACAATTTTCAAAGATCAAATGTATCTTCGATAACATTATGGGGTTTAAAATATGGATGTTTTATTTTAGATTCATTTTGATGTTTATTAACCAAGTCCCTAAAATAAACCATGCCTCTGGATCCTTGGATTGTGTTTATTGGATATTTATGTTAAAAATCATGTAATAATGTTTTTTTGAGGATTGGGTTGCTATAATGTACAATAAGTAGTTTATTAGGAATATTTAGGAAAAATTAAGTGTGTTATGTATCTTTAGAACTCTTTATATTAGTTTATATAGGGATAAGTGGTTGTGATATGTGTTTATTATTAATTCAAGCACAATGTAACAAAATCCTTTGGGATGTTTCATATATTCTCAGAATAAGATATAAATATTCAATTAGTGGCATAGAAGATTGTATTTATGGTTGAAATAAAATCCATGAAGAATATTAAAAATATTTAATGCTATAATTTATTGTAATGATGGACCATAGAGAATGAAAGTGAAAAAAAGTAAATTGTCTCAGATATCTTGATTTTTGATACCGGTGGTATTTTGGAAGTCTTTTCATTGGGATATATAGAGTCTGGTGTAGTTTTCACATAAGATATTATTGAAAAATACAAGTGGTAACTGAGATAAATAACATATAAAATGATCATTTTAATATAGTATCTTTGAAATGAATCCAATATAATATTTTAGTTTCACTTATTTGAGATGTATAAGCTATGTTTGTAGGGACTAGGGAGTGTGATGATTCATGGTTTATGATGTGAGGTAGTAGTTGAATATATCACTATGATAAATTTATAATCTAGAGGGATAATCATGGGATAGGACTATAAGTTTTTATCAAGTGATAATCATAAACAATGGTCCTTTGAAGATATCAATATTCACGTGAGTTATGATTAATTAGATAGTGATATGGTTAATATGGTGAATGATATTTCTATATTGATCACTTGAGTGTATTAACCCTGAGTTAAGATATTATAGTTTCCATTATGGATAATGTTGACAAGAAAAATAGAGGTGGGTTATTATTGTTTCAACTAGGATACGGAAAATAAAAATTGATACATTCTATCAGGTCGTAGAGAAAATATGATATTAGAATTTTTTCGATGATTCATGCACAAAATCAATGCAGTTAATGATTAATGAGGTGTAGATTTTGCTGGCTATTGTAAGTATGAATAAAATTATAAAAATATTCATTACATTTGAGGTGGTACATTGATGATATTACGGAATCATGATTTTATATATTGAACCATGTCTCAATTAGGTGACTATAATTTAAGTGTGAATGTTTAGAGTGGCATGGAATATGTTTGGGGGACTACTCTATGGTGGAATTTGTCTATCATAGACTAGTAATGAGGACAATTAGAGGCCAAAAACAATATTCAAATATATTTATCCATGTTATCTTAGTGAATCCATTACCATTTAAGGATCAAGGGTATTAATGATACTATATCATATAATCCCACAAAGATGGTATAAGAGATTAGTGCATTAGTACACCAACTTGATGCATGTGTGTGTTATTCACAGAAAGTATAATGGCTTGGTGGTATATGGACCATTCATATAGTGACATATTTATTTCAATAACAAGTGTGAATGGATTTGAATATAATATAGTTCATCTTGATCAGTGTCGAGATGTAATGTTTCTATGTAGTGGTTACTTGGAAATAATGGGTAGATATTAGGCCTCTAAAACCAAAATAGTTCACTTGATGTAAAATGATTCTTCTTGTGGATTAAAATCTATATAACAATAATTATTCTTGTCCCACGATATTATACATCATAGGAATTAGAAAAATTCAAGGTCTCGGTGGATCATGATCTAGGTGAATTTGAAATTTATAATTTTTAATGGATAATGGAGGGTTAAGACATATTTTTATTGTTTTAATATAGGTTTCATAGGTTGAAAATGTGGGTGAAAACCCAAAATATAAATCTAAATTGTTTTTTTAATTGGTTTTACCTTGGTGAGAAACATCTGAGACCACATGGATCCTTTAAGCAGACCATCGAGAGTCTATTGGGATTGAAAAATCTTTAGTACCCCTTACCTTACCACAAAAGTAAGGTCGCATCCAATTAATTGTTTAGGATATATGATGATCAAATAAAATGATAGGGCTATCCATATAAACCTTACTTAACACCCTTATTATCCATTGGTCCTTGACTTCCAAGAGAAGTTGGTTTATCAATTCATGGTTGGTTTTCCTTATTGTTATTATTTTTCTATTTCACTTCTCTTCCTATTATTTAATTAGTTATAATTTAGTTAATTGATATCACATTTCACCAATTCATGGTAAAATTAATTTGAAATATTTGGGATTTTTTATGAGATGTCTATAAGAGGACAAGAGATAATGAACACATGTTATCTATAATCATTTTAATATATGTAAGTATTTTAGTGGTTTTACTAGATATCTATTCAATTTTACTATAAATTTAATTTAATTGAAACTTTTAATAATTGATATTTTTCATGTAGTAATATTCAAAGAATTTTATGTTGAACTATACATATTACACTACAACAAAAAATGGGCAAGGGAAGTCCTACCCCTTTATCAATGATTTTTGTAGTAGCACTGATAAAGGAGGAATTTATCATCTCTTTTTCCTACTCGTGATAAATTTTATATTTAAAAAAATCATGAAAAATAAATTATTGTTATATAAGTATATTTATATTGATATAAATATAATATATATTTTTTAAATATGTTTTAGATATGTATACATAGACTATTAAATTTAATATATAAGAAATTTAATGAAAATGGATTTAAAATATTTAAAAAATATTATTAATTAATAATTCGGTAATTATTATCTATTAAAAATAATTTAATAACAATTTGAAGACATAAAAAATAAAAACAATTAATAAAAGATCTAAAATAAACTGAAAATGTAACTCAAAGTTCAAATGACCATAACTTTTGATCCGGGTGTCGGTTTGAGCTCTATAGCATATCAAATAGAAGCCAACGATGAGCTCTACATGCTAGTGACCCAGAAAAATCCTCTATCACATTTTTTTAGGGTAAAAAAGAACCATAAGGCCTCTAAAACTGAGTTTTTAGTTGGGATACCCTGATTTGTTAACATTCAAACATGTATAACTTCTGATCCGGATGTCTATTAGGCATGTACCACATATCATATCGAATATTGTTTTGTTTTCTTCGATTTGACTATTTGTGGAGTTGAAATAGGATTTTAGATTATAAGTTATGGTCATTTTAACATTAAATGGATTTTCAAACACACATATATATGTATTTATTCATAAATATATGTGTGTGTTTGTGTGTGTGTGTTTGTGGTATATATGTATATATGTATTTAGTTATTTAATTATAAACACAAATAAAAAACATATTTCATCAATGTATTTAAAATTAATCTTATAAGTATATATTAATATCCAAATAAATATACGGATAAAAAATTATAACTAAAAATATAAATAAATACAAATATATATTAGTATATGAATGAATATATATATACTAATATATGAATAAATATATTTATATTAATATAAATCTATGTCGATATATGAATAAATATAACTATATATATATATATATAAATTAATATATATATCATTAAATAGAGAAAAAAATGAAATATCTTAGTGGTAAAAATGAAGCTGCGAAAGGGGGAGGGTGCGGGTTCGAGTTTGGGTGGATACAAAGGGGTTCGCGTGTGGGGAAGCGCAAAAATGGCAGTGCATGGGAGACCTCCTAGTTCTGATAGAGGGGTCAAGTGCTGTTAAAATATCTCCCCACATTATTTAATTCCTTTTTAATTTTTTGACCTTTATCAGTACTTTTTAAAAATGATGATAAATGTCACTTTTTTCAGGGCTAAAAAAAGCACTGATAAAGGGGTATTTTATCAATTATTTTTTAGGGATGATAAAAGTGACCATTATCAGTGCTTTTTGGGGCACTGATAAAGGAAGCCCCCCTATATTAGCACTGAGATTTACATCACTTTTTTCATGCAGTTAAAGAATGTTTTGAGCGCTGATATAGGCCATTTTTAGTAGTGTTTAGTTGTAGCTTCAGTGTCATCTCAACATTTAGTGAGTTATATTGGATTATTCCAAGGTGATTTAATTATATAAATTAATAATAATAGCTTAAAAATAATTAATTGAGTATTTTAATGGGATTGGGGTTTTTGTGGTTGAGGATGATTAATGCAGCCTTCAATGGATTTGGGAAAGTGTGACTCTAGGGGGATGAATCTAAAAATGGTGTATGTGGTTGCTAAATTATAAATCATTGAATTTATGTGGGTTTTTGAAAAATTTGATAAGTGGGTATGGGAAAATGAGTCATTGAAAACAATGGTTGAACTCAGAGGGTTTTATGAGTATGATGGATAGGTAAAACCTAGTATGACCAAGATAGATATTCTACTTATGATGGGAAGACTTCAAGATGGATTGGGGATCACTTCACCATGAAATCCACAGGATAATAAGAAAAATGGATTTCTTATGAGGATTCAAGGTTGATGTTAAGATCAAGGATCCATGGAGTGTCTCTTGTAGCTAGATGAGGGTGTTTTAAAAGGATGTGGATTATGGGAATGATGCTTTAGTATTTTGTTAACCATGCATCTTTCATTTTATAAGGGAAATAGGGATTTGGTCATAGGATCTTAGGGATCACTTGGGAAGATATTGACTAGAGTCACACAGGAATGTTCATGAAAGTCCTAATGAGGATATGTGTAACTTAATAGAAATGTTAAATGGATAGATTTAGGTGTGAATCAATAAGAAAGCGTGATACACTCAAATTACACAAGGATATTTGCACCTTATAATCAGTTTACCCATATGATTAGTGACATAAGAATGGTAATAAATGATTGATGGATCGAGAATCGCCTTGAAAGTGATTAATAAGGATCATATAGGAATCATGTTAGGTCTTAATTGAATGGAATAAATGACTAACAAAATTATGAAATTGTTATGTGGATTATTCTTTTTAGATCAGCATGATACTTTAACAACACAAATTTTGGGTTATGGACTATAATTTACATGATCATCTAGGAGATTATTATAGAGTGTGATAAGTTGTTCTTGAGTAGGGTAAGTTTGGAATGGATAGTGTTGGACTACGTAATTATTGGTCAGTGTTATTGAAGAGCTTAGTGATATCTAGAAAATTTGAGATATGAAACCCGAATGATACCTCGATGTATATTAATGATAATGGTGTCGATTACATAGTTTATAGTTTTTTATTTATTTCTTGAGTGTCCTTGGATACTCGAGAATATGGTTTTTTCCAGAAGAACCTTCTTAGTGATATTCTAATTGATTTTGATAATGATACATCGGTAGTTATACCAACATGGATACTAGGGAATAATATTGACATAAATGGGTGGTCAGAGTGACTTAGGGATAGGGGTGACATTAGGGAATAACACAAGGGGTCATATTGGCTTGGATATTAGGGTGAAAACATGGAATGACTTGGATATTTATACTATTATTGAGACTCATGTTCATATTGGTTTGATTTTCTTCTAGTCAAAACTATTAACAAGGTAACTATTTGGAATATTTTGGATTATTGAAACTTCATAGGGAATGAAACCACCTCTTAGTGCGAATCTTCTATGACTGGATCAATTCATCAGCACTGACTGAATATGATAGGGGTGAAAATCATTAAGGAATGGATGGATGATAATAGATTTACTTTGGTATTTCATATGGAGTGTTACAACATTTTCTAATACATACATCACAAAATTACAAAGATGTATATATATATATAGTGGCATATTTTTGGGGAATTGTTGGTGGTGGACAAAAATGTTTTTTACACAAACCCTTCATGTTCACCTTGGTGTACATGATAATATTACGTTAGAGATACATATTAGTGAAAACAATTTATGAAAAAGTTTCTTAGTAGTTATTGGAGATGATTTCATAGTTTCATGAATAAGAGATTGCTTCTTAACTGATGATAAATTTATTTGTGATCATATTTTCTATTCTAATTTTCTTCTTTTAATTCTTCATTTTCATTTGATTTTCAATTTGAGGGAAATCTAACTTATGTATTCTATATACATGATTGAATATGGGTTCTACTTTTATGATAAATTTTTTATGTTATAGTTATGGTTTTATCTCTAATAGGAATTCTATATGTGTACTCTAATTTTCTATTGTTTTGTTGTTATTTGGTTATTACATTGTATAGTTTTGATAGAAATGGGTTAGTCTACACATTTTAAATATTTTACCCTTTATGATAGAAAAAAATCGTGTACATATGAGGTTATCCACTTGAGGTTCATGGAAACTCATCCTGGGTACTATTTAGGTATGTTGTGTTAGAGATGTTTTCATTATCTATTTAAGATCCAAATAAGAAATTATTATAAAAATGATAAGAGGTCCCTAAAATAAATCATGTTAGTTATTACATATTAGTTGAGATGAAAAAATAATTGTTATTCGTAGAGTCAATTTTGATTGGATAAGTGATACAAGGGTTTTGAGATTCATCCCTTAGAGGGTTATATAAATCCTTTGGTTTATAATTAAATTGGGAAATTTTTTTATAGGTGAAAAAAATCTTTTTATTTGTTTTAACTCATGTAATTTTAAGATATAGCTGGTGCAATAAGTGCATATTGTATATTCACAATCCTATAATATGTAACTGATATATGAATTTTCACTTTGGATATTTTCTGAAACTTTTGAAAATTTTATAAGACAATTCATAATTTCTAAAACATAAAGGTTATTTGATATAAATTTATTTTTTAAAATTCCAATTTTGAAAATCACTTTTACCAACTATTTCAAAAAGAATAAAATTCTTACGAGTGGAAAAGGAAAGCAAGATCATGATATATTCTAGCCATTATACAAAATTGAATATTTCTTAATTGTTAATATCTTTTTATTGAATAATTTTATATCATTAATTATAGATATTTTCTGAAAAATGTTTCTATTATAAATATGTTTCCCCTGAAAAATTAATTTAATACCAATGAATGTAAAATACATGGGATATTTACCTAAAGAATGAAATGTTTTATTTTTTATTTGATTAAGTTCATATTGAATTTCTATTGTCAAATAATCACCCAAGGTTTTAGATATCATTATAAGTTCAAATAAATAAAAAAATATAGATTTCCCAAATTATTCAACATGAAACTTTTTATTATAGTTATGAAATCCACGTCACCAATGATTCACCTTTATGTTCCATATTTTGATATTTATTTATTCATTCATAGAATTTTTTAAATCAATCTGAGGCATAAAGAAAAATTGTAAAGAGTCATCACCCAATATTTTAGTAATATATTTTGAATAAGGTTATGAATCATCAAATTTCACATATATCATTTATTTTATGGTATTTTAATGTCTAGAATAGACATTGATACCTAGTTGTAATGATAATTTTCCCTAAAAAATCACCCAGATTCCAAGGGTTAAGAATTAATACTAATAATTTAATTAATTCCATTAATGGATGATTTACCCTTATTACTCAAATAACACCATAATATATAAAGTATGACAATTGTAATAATGACCCATGAATATAATGACATACATACATTAATATATAAAAATAAAAACAAAATTCTCATAAAACACAAAAATATATTGTGTCTTTCCATGCTATAAAATAAGGATGAAATATCATAGAATCATTCCCTTATCCCCTTGTCTAATGATCAAAACATCTCTCCAATTTTCCAAAATGCACACCATCAATCCTAAAGCTCAAAAAATACATACATTTGAATGGACAAATAAGAGGTGAGTTTAAAAACTCAATAGGTTTTCATGTAAAATGAGATCCATGTATTTTTAAAGTGTGGGTTTTATAATAAGTGTCTACATTTAATTCATTTCCCCACCCATGATAGAATATATATATATATGTGTGTGTGTGTGTGTGTGTGTGTGTGACAGAAAATATAGAACATGAAAATATAGAAAAAATAATCTAAACAATACATAACAATTATATTGATACTAAAATTACCCCTTGAGTATTTCCTACACATATAATGTTACATACTAAACCATTACTAGGGTAAGTATATTAACTATACAACCCAACACTTAATTGTAACCATTGGGATAACAAACATGACACCACACACATTAAATAATAACTACTAACTAATCAACGGGGGAATTTAACTTAAAAATATGTCACAAAAATCCATGTTCTCATTCCAATATAATTACAACTCTAAAACAAACAGCCAATATTGTTACATACAACTACTAAAAATAACCTAGCCTGATTATATTTACAATAATTATTTAATGAATTAATAGAATTAAAGTGGATCCAACTACCATGTGTTAATATAGACTTTTATATATTACCATATAAAATCACTATACTATAATATAATATTAACTGTACTTAAAACCCCAATTTTTATCAAGGCCATTCTAGAGAATTTTTAAGAAATTGTCCATTTATTAAAATAGATTTCCCAATGCTCTAGAGAATACATTAAAATAAATTCATAGTATATTCCACCAAAATCATGAACAAATAATAATATCATATATAAGATGAGGGAAAGGATAACTAAAGGATTTAATTTTCTTTATTGGGGGTCATATTGGAAAAACATTCTATAAAATCTCCAAGGAAGCCATCTAAGAAGAGCTCTCTAGATATATTTTTAAATTTTTAAAAAGTAGAATTTTTTATTTAAAATACCCATTTTAAGATCACTTTTTTAAAAATTTATAGATATATTGAGTGTTTGTCCAATATATACACATAACTATTCATTTATTAATGAATCATCTAGAGAAACAATCATGTGTTCTAATGTTATATTCTAATTTTTTTAAAGCTTCTATCTCCACTTTTTTACACATACATACTTTCTTAAAGACTAACACACATCTATAAACCCTATTATTTGGATATATAAGACCATTTGAAACCACAATCATACTCAAAAAATGATTTAACCCAATCTAACATGAATATTCCACTCTAACCTAAAAATTGGGTCATAAGAACTCTATGCCTGTTACTTATTTTTCATTCATGATAACCAATTTGAGAACCAATCCTTCAAAAATAAACTAGAAGTTTAGGTGTTAAAAATCTATCACACTTTAATGATTTTCACCCTAAAAAACTATTTTCATTCCAACAATTTAAATGTAAATAAAAATTTAGGTTCTAAAACATTATCACCTTTTGTTCTTTAATCCTTAGAAAGGTAGATCTGTGTTAGCGAGATAATTACAAGAAAATATAAAATACAACCATATACATTCTTTCTTTGATAAAATATCACATTCACTAGAAAAGATAAACTAATTATTTCTTGACACACTCATGTCATCACAAAATACTTGAATGAAGAATTCGTGTTCCCCCATACAATAGAGATCACAACCATGCATTTATTACCTTAAAACGCTATCTATTTAAAATATAATACTAATAAGAAAAAGAACAAACCCCACTATATTGTGTATATAAACCTAGATTTTGGATATTTACATGCGAAAATCAATCAATTAACAGAAATTGAAAATAAAATCAAATCAAATATCAAAACAAATAGAACTCATATTAACTTATAAAAATATTTCAAATATCCTTTTATCATTCCTAAACAAGTCTTTAAAAGTTTATTTAAAACAGGAATAATAATAGAAACATAAATTTACCCTTACAACTGGGAATTTTACAACCCATATTAATTAAGAATAATGAACTCAATAATTTTTTTCCAAGTAATAATTTTATTTTCTATAATTCATTTTATATTGAAAAATAAATTCCATTTAACACAAATTTGGTTCCGTTTTTAAAATAAATGATTAATTATATTTTAAGACATTATATTTATATTTTTCTATGTTTTAAGTACACATACACATTTTAAGAACAATAAATATAAATGAAAAATAATGAAATTTAAAAATCTATATAAAATGTATCTTTCTCTATCATATCCTTTATATAGGTATTATCTGTGTGACAGTGTATATAAAGGGGGATCGACACCCACCCCGACTAAACATTTTATTAGAAATATTTTACCTTATCCATCAATGAAGTAATAACTGTGACATAACCTAATATATCAATATAAATACCTAAGGCTCATTATTACTCCAATTAAAATCATGACTAAGAAAAATGAGTATGTATATGGAACATTATTTTACTCTTAAGTATAAAATTTTATGATGCCTCCTATTTATATTCACTAAACATTCTTATGAATGTTCACCTGGATCTTTTTTCATATAAAGTATTTTTCATTTAGTTAACTTAGTTTTGGGTCTTGATTCTTGGATACATGTAAATGAATTTGATGCTATAAATAATTTCATAATGATTCAATCAAACGAAGATTTTATAAAATCATGGTCTTGGAGGTAACCCACTTATAAGTATCATTATGTTTTCTTATTTCATCATTGTATTTCAATCGTTGTTTATATCCTTCTACAACTACCTTATAGATTTTAATCCTTGATCTGCCACTACCCTTTCAAAATAATGTTGTACTAAAAGTGGTAAGACACTAACTATATAACTTACTAAAGTAATTGTATCAAATAATAAACTTTCCAAATTATTTTTCTCAAATAATATTCATTTAAATGAACTAATCTAAGGATTATACCCATCACATTCAACACTTGTTTGGTAAATAAGTCATTTGGTTATCAAAATATGTGGTATGAATCGAGAATTGGGTTTTATTACAATTATCGGTGATATGAATATAATCTTGTTCATTGTAAATGTAACACACATTTAAAAAAATAGTGTTATCTATTTATACTTATGTTATATTCCTTCACCAGGTCTCCTAAAACAACACCCTAAGGGTTCCCTTAGTTCTTTATCACCTACAATATCTCCTTTATTCCACCCTTCCACAACCACAATGCCACCTACCCCTTCCACCCACTACCCTACATGTATTTTCCATCTTCCCCTCTCTCAACCACCCTTCCACTTATAATTCCTCTCATCTGAGGTTATCAAAAAGAATCCAAAGTCCCACTTATAGGTCCTTCTTTATATTAGTTTTTTATAAAACATTTTTTGTTATATGCGAAACTCTCATATCCCTCTCAAATTAATTTAATTCTATTAAATCCAAATAATTATATGGTTGGGGGAAATTTTGTGGACTTGGATCCCTTGATGATTAAAAAAGGAAAATAATGAATTAATAGTCTCCATCTATTCTATATAAAAATTTTATTAGTTCAAAATCATTCATCATATACATAATTAAATGAAGGGGAGAATTTTTATTGTCTTATGGATACAAAACCTAGTGAAAACATTAATATAAATTACATCTCTTTTTTAGAAAACATAAAAAAAACAAAAATAGACTCCCAAGAATCGTATTAGTCTAGTACTTTTGGAAATCAGAAAAAATGAACATTGGTACATAAGTGAGTTACATTATCCATTACTTAGTTCTTCTTGAAAATAACCCCTCTTAGACACATAAAACATGATACATATCTTCATAAACTAATGAAGGACACATAAAAAGGGATGCGCTTAGATGCCTAGTAAGGGTAAACAAGGGAGACATGTAAGTATAAACAATAGCATAAGATTATAATAACTTGATCAAAACATGTGAAGATCATACCCTACATATCAATGATCATGAACATGAATAATGGACTATAGCTTGATAGATTATCACAAATGAATGGAAATAAATAACATAATCAATGAATGAATAACATTGAAACTAAATAAGGAATTGTGGAAAACATATAACAATACAATATGATTTTAATATTATCCATGGAATCATTTCCAGGAATATCATAGTACTATGGGTTAACTCTCCATACCATCTTGGTTATCAAGTTTCACACCCATGGCTGTCTTAGTAGCATGATTTCACTCTTCATTCCATCTTGTTAGTCCGGGTTCACTATCATGGACATCTTAGTAGTCAAGGTTCACTCCCAATACCATCATAGTCTATCTCGTGAGATATATATATTTACATAATACTTTGGAGGGATATATAGGTCCCACCCATATCAATATTAAATCATACATACATGTTCCAAAAAATAATAAACCAATGTATCATAACCCATGAAATGAAATGGGATCCATAAGCATAAAATCATACCTTAAACTTTGTAAGAAGAAATATGTTTCATTATCCATTCATCAATCCATAACTTGTTAAACAAAGAGGGTTTCACAGACATAGAGCCTATGAAAAAAACTGGGTTTCATAAACATAATTCCATAAATTCATAAACAATTAAGGGAATGAATATAAATGGAACATTTATATTATTTCCTATAAAGGCATGATAAAATCCAATATATGTCATCTTAAATGGAAAATAATCTTGAAATATCTTTTAAAAAAAATTCTTTAGGATAAAATAATTTTTATTTGGAAAATTACATTTAAAACAAAAAACTTTTAAAGCTGTTTTATTTGAAATTAAACATGAAAACATATAGAGGAATTATGGAAAGGATTTTGAAATAATACTTCCTTTAAGAGCATGTAGTAGAGCATGAAAAACTTTTGAAAACCAATTTCCTTGAAACATACATTGACAAAATATATAGAAAGATTGAATGTGATTTGATAACCATTTCTTTGAAAATATAATTTAAAAAAACTATTTAAAATTGAACATTAAAACATGAAAAGGAAACTTAAAATAAATAATAGCGGGTAAATCCATACATTCCATACAAAGTAACAAAATTTATTTTTTATAGTAAAAGGTTAGAAAAATGCCTTGTTCAGAAAGACACGAGGATGTTCCTTTAAAAATATTTGTAAATCAAAAAAGGGTAATTTTTTTTAATGATCATAAAATATTTTTAGAATATTCTCAGAAATGTTTTTATAAAACATGGTTTCTAAGGGACGCATATTTCGAATCGAAGAGAGAGGTAAGATTAAATTTTCTTATAAATTGTTTCTAAATTATCTCAAATAAAAAAGAGTGTAAAATGGTTCTAATACATGAATACATCGAGAATAACTATATGAGAATAAAATTCATGAATTTTCATTAAATATGGATCATAATATTTCAATAATGAAAATGTGACCATAAACAATCTTGATAAATAATGATATTGATTCAATAAACTATTTCCACATGGTATCATTGAATCATAATATCCATATAGGAAAATGAAATTACATCAAGATTTAAAGTATCATGAAAATAATTAGATTCATATTATAACATTTTAAATTATTTATATACACCTCATATAAAAATATAGGTGTATAATATGGCATGTGTCTCAATGAAGGAAAATTGAGACAAAATTAATTTACCGATTTGGTATCTTTTGAAACTTAAACCACATGATAGAAAGTTTCTAAAATGGTTACGTAAATACTCGTATATTTAAAAATAATATTAATATAACAAATTAATGGGTAGTATATACACCACACAAAAGATGTGATCGGTGAATAAGGCATGGATCTCACAGAAATAAAGAGTGAGATGAAATTCCCTAACATTGAGTCTGACTTGTCTCTTGGGTATTTATATTTAATAATAATAAAATTATGTTAATTAATTATATTATTTAAAATATTATAAAATTTTATTATTACATTTAATTTAGCTATTACTATGTTGTATACAACTACTTAAACAATTATGTTTAAGTCAGGTGTTTTAATCAAATTCGGTTCTTGTGTTTAAAATGAATTTGGTTGATTGACTATTGTCAAAGAGATTATTATATAAAAATACAAAGAATAATAACAATGAAATAATTATCATATTTATACATTAGTTATACTTTTAAAATCATTCAATAAATATGGTTTTGAAAAAAGAATCAATGTTATGATTAGGGAGACGGTAGGTCGTATGTATGCTTGAGTAACGTTCGCATTTCCCAATGATCATTATGGGAATAAGGTAAGTAATATTATTCTTTCCTGGATGATAATTATATCATAAATACCATATTATTTAAACTTATATACTTATATATATAAATGTTTTTATGTAAAAGTAATCACATCTGGTTGAGGAGGCAGTAGTTCTTAAGTCCACGAGCGACATTATCACTTAATAAGTGTGTGAAAGGGTTTTAAAGAAAATGGTATATATTATATTTCCAAAATGTAAATTGTGACATTAATACCATATATATAATATTTAATTTCAAATATTTTTAATTAAAACCATCATTTATACATTCCATGTGGTGTGTGCATGAATCACATCGCTTTGAGTGGCTGGTAGTCCACACTTCCTCAAACAAAATAATGATATTTACACCAAATGTAAAGAAAAAAGATATGTTTTATAAACGAATTAATGAATATTAAAAACATAATAAATATAATGAATAACATATATAACTATATTTTCCAACATAATTTCCACTATGATTGGTGGTAAAAGAAAAATGAAAAAATTATCATTTCATAAGGCGGTAGTTTGCCATACACATTAACCCTGTGTTCGTTACCAATTAGATGTAAGTGTGTATAAGTGTTGGTAAATACAGTAGAATAAAAAAATAATTTTATATTTATAAAAAAAAAATTTATACAATCATGTATAATAATATTTTTGGGAGTGGAGAATGAAAATTAATGAAAGGAGCTTGAGGGAGGGCGTTACATCTGAATCAGGTAAATCCTTTGGATTTGCACTAATGGGATTTCTTAGAAGGATTTATTACTAAAGGTAATCTTAATGGAGGAAGGGAGGGATGTTGGTGAGATATTTTAGAATATTTTTTTGAGATAGTTTGTCATTATAGGTGTTAGGATGTGGGAGGAGAGTTGGTCTTTTATAGCGGAGGAGGAGTGGCACTCTTATAATATTTTGGAAAAGAGAAAATTGAACCACATTTTTTTATTTAATGTGGATATGTAAATTATATATTATATTAATATTAATTTCTAATTATAATAAGTTTAATTTATTAGAAATTTAAAAACTTTTTGAGCATAAGAATCATTTTTTAAAAAAATGCACCCTTTATGTTCAATTGAATCTTATATTAATTTCTAAATAATTTTTAAATAACTAATTCATTTAATATTTTGTGAAAACCAAATTTTTTCATAACTTAGTTAATAAAATTCATAAAAGATAATTTAATTTCTTGGTTATATATTATGATATTAGATTATAATATTTTTAATAATATATTATTGTTCAATAACACTCGGTCTTGCATGTTAGGCAAGCAATCATGGAAGGTCCCTATTGCGTGGAATATATTCTAACCTTGGTGTTCTGTGTGGAATAAGTTGCTATTTATGTTGTTTTTAGTGTATAATTTACTTTTTTCATATAAATCAAGCCAAACATAATTCTTAGAAAAACAATTTTTATTGTTTCATATAATTAAATATATCAAAATTAATAAATTAATTTGAAAAAAAATATTTCACTAAATCTCAGTTTGTTACATTATACCCCCTTAAAATGAATTTATCCCAATAAATTCATTTGTTTAATCAAATTTTTAATACTTTTATGTTCCTTTAATTAAAACACACATCTTAAAAAAAATACTTAAACTTCCTTTAGAAAAATGAATGTTGGGAACATGAAAGTTTCCCAAATTAACATATAATTAGGTTTCTAAATTGGATAAAATGTGTAGGAAGTAAAAATATAAACTTGGAGGAAATATATATATATTATTGTGTGATTGAGATCATCCATCATAATCAATATATTTATTCATTTAATTTTTAACTAAAAAAATTACACCTTAACCAGGATATCGCGTATTCCTTTGGTAGGAATGAAACCCTCATCATCCATCATACATGGTTTCATGAATTGTATCCTTTTTGAACATTATCAGTTGTTTACTAACATACATGATGTCCTATTAAGAAACTACATTAATTTAATTTCCAAAATAAATATGTTGGAAATCCTTGAAATACATTCAATCACTAGATATCATTTTAACTATGGTTTTAATTAAAAACTCACTAAAAATATACATCATTTTAAGTTAAACATAAACATTCAACAACTGGTTAACCTTATAACCCTTAAAAAATACAAAAATTAAAAATAATGTCACAAAATTAGTTTAACATTGGTCCACCATAAATTAAAATGTATCTCTTGGTTGTCAGATTCCAAACATGTAAAAACCATTATCATATATTCTCTTGGAACATATTAATAACCTTAATTACCAAAAATAATTTTTAAAAAATTGCGTTATTACTTATTCCAAATGTTACTAGATCTATGAATCATTTATTATTGAAAGAATAATACTATAAGAACATCAAATATAATATGAAATAAAAATAATATATGAAGGTTCCTTAACCTAAATCTAATCATGATTCTTATGATTAATATAAACAATACCTAAATAACATCAAATATTGTTCACATGTCATTTGGGGTCTCCTTATCATTATAATTATAACAAATAATCATACCACCTTCCTTATTATATTTATGAAATTTACACTTGAGAAATATATTAGAATACTCCTCATAACTTTCGTATCTAAAACATTAAATTTTAACCATGTTCCTTTTAGTTCTCTCTATTAACTAAACCCAGAAAGCACAAGGAGGAAAACACATATCATAGGAGAAAACCACATAATCATGAACAATTACTTATAAGATATCTAAATCATGACACATAACTTATAATCGATGACACCTTAGGTTTATCCTAGGTTATTGAAATCCTTATACAATTCAAATCCTTCATAATAGTTCATGAATTTTTTGTGAATTCCCAAAGCATATCTCCCAGGAGTGTCAAACTAGGTTTGCAACAAGTCCAATTGTCGGGTACCAGATTACCATGAGTCAGGACCGAAATATCTTTTCAGTGTTTTTACCCCTAGGTATTTCTGTACCAGATACACATCAACATGTACTATCCATACATGGATGGATTTCTATGAAACCACCCACAATATCTTTTACCAAAATCGGATAACATTGTTCAATACTTTTCCTTATCCTTAAACTTATCCTTAGACAATTCCTTAGAGTTCTCACTAAGGTTTTATCATCCTAATTTCCAAAGATTAACTATACCTTTGGTCTGATATCAACTATAAAAACCTAGTATTAACAAATATATACATTACATCACTTTTTCATAAAACATAAAACATTAAAAAAATAGATCCCCAAAGAATATACTAGTCTAGTGCCTTTGGAAACAAGAAAACATGAAGAATGATACATAAGTGTGGTACATTATCTCCAACTAGGTTCTTATTGACTAGAACCCTTATTAAACACATCATACATAATACATATCTTCATAACCTGGGGAAGGAAACAAAAAAAGGTTTGAGCTCAGATGCTCTGTAAGGGTAGTAAAGGGAGACATGTAAGCATAAACAAGACCATAAAAGTATGAGAACATGATCAAAATATTTGAATATCATACCCTGTATATCAAAGATAATAAACATGAATAATTGAATATATATTGAAAGTTTATATTACATGAAAGTAAATAAATAACATAATACATGAAAGCATAACATAATAATTAAACATAGAATTATGAAACACATAATATTATAATATGATTCCAATAGTATAAAAGGAAATTCTTCTAATACCATCTTAGTAGTATGGGTTCACTCCCCATACCATATAATTAGTTATGGTCTACTACCATAGCCATTTTAGTAGTATGAGTTCACTATTTATACCATCTTGGTAGTAATGGTTCACTCCCTTGTCCATCTACATAGTCAAGGTTCACTCTGAAGACGATCTTAGTCTATCTCATGAGATATAAATCTTTACCCAATGCATTGGAGGGAGATATTGGTCCCACATATCTATTAACTAAATCGTACATACATGATACACAAAATCATAAAAAATATAATCCCCCATGAAATGAAATTGGTTCTATAAACATGAAATCATACCTTAACCTATGGAAGAAGAAATAGGTTTCATAACCATTTCATCAAATCATATCCCATGAAAAGAAGTAGCTTTAATAGTCATATAACCTGTAAAAAGAAGTTGGTTTTATAAAAATAAACTCAATAATTCAGAAACCATTCCAAAATAAATAATATGAAAAGAACCTTTACATCACTCCCCAAAAAAGAAATGAGTAACACCAATGGATGTCATCTTAAATGAGAAATAACTTTGAATGATATTTTGAAAACATTTTTTTTGTGGAAAACATCATTCTTCTTTGAAAATTTATTTTGAAAATATTAAACCTTCTGAAAATTATTTTCATTTAAAATAAACATGAAAAATTATAAAATTATCCATGAAAATATTTTGAATCAAATTTTCTATTAAGAAATTATAAAGGATCATGAAAACATTTTGAAAACAAATTTCCTTGAAAAATAATTGGAAAAATTATATTGAAATATTGAAAACTATTTTTAAAATAATTTCTTTGAAAATATCTTTTTTAATTAAACATTTCAAAATGAAAATGAATGTAACGCCCCGACCCCAGTTACCTAGAGTCGGTGCATTATTACATAACATTGGCATGATCACAAGAAAGATCAAATCTCGAAAGACCGATTGGTTTAGTAGCCTTGGAAACACTAGATATATTCATAAGTTTTACATTACATCATAAAATGAAAAACTACTACAACAACATAATATCTCCACAGTCCACACTATTATCCCCTCATAATATCCCTTCAGGTCTTTCATAACTTACTTCTTCACATCCTGGGGAAAATAAACATAGAAAAGGGGTGAGCTCAAATGCCCAGTAAGGATAACAATATAGAGGAACATTCAAAATAAGCATAAACATTTAAGGAAATGCATTACTAAAACAAAAGCCTTTTAAACGTGAACTTTATCATAGTATGGAAAATGTAAAATGAAATAATGCCATTTACTTATTCACATGGATATTCTACTAATCGAATAATCACATGCAAAATCAATAACCACTTTCATAATGATGGAATGCATAATGCTAAACTTTAATTTCTTTTCAAGGCCTCGTCCTAAGACCTTGGGGCTAACTGTAACCGGAACCCAACCTGGAGTGCCTCTAATAACCGGACACCAACCCGGAGTGCCTATAATAACCGGACACCAACCCGGAGTGCCTCTAATAACCAGAGACCAAACCGGAGAGCTTACTTTTACCAGTCCCTAACCTGGAGGGCTTACTTTTACCAGTCCCCAACCTGGAGGGCTTACTTCAACTAGTCCCCAACCTGGAACATACTTTTCCAACACATTCATATGAAGTAAAGGTTGAAATATAACATAAACATTCATATTGGAACTAGCATACGAAATGTCAATACTTTACTCATAAACCATGAATGACACATCTACAATCAAACATATCACAAAAATTCATTACAATATGGATGTTTTATATCATAATAAATCAACTTCAAATAATCTTAAAATCCATCAAAGGATGTTGACATAGATGAAAATGTTTTTTTAAAAAATTATTGAGAGAAATATCCCTTTTTCATGAAAACATTTTAATGTTACACAATATAGAAAGTAAGGCATTTAAATATATTTTTGGATCAAAGTGTCCCATACCACTTTGAAACTTTTGAATGGAATTAACACTTTTAAAGCATTCATTTTCATATAAATAAATCCTTACAAACCATTTTGAAAACGTGCACATAAATGAGGATGATTTAGAAGAATAAATATTTAAAACATTTAAAATGATGTTTTAGTAAAAGTTCCCTTAGAAATAATCCCTTTGAAAACTCTTTTATGAAATATGGACATGGGTAGTAAATATGTCCCTGTAGATACTTACGTAAAGACAACCTCGGATATTAAAGAGACTGTGAAGTAAACCCTTATCAATTTGGTAACTTATGAAACATACAACCCATGAAAGAGGTATCATACAATGAAAATGTAAATACACATAAGGTAAAGAGTACTACACAAAGAATACAATTATGGGCAGTACATACACCACACAAAAGATAATTGTGGAAATATGGCATTAATCTCACGAAAATAAAGAGTGAGATAAAAACCCCTTACCATGTTAATCAACTGAGTCGTATGGCCAAAAGTTAATAACCACCAAATTATTTACGGAATAAAATGAATATAAAGATAATCATGATAATATATATCAAATTCCAGTACACAATACACCACTTTCAATAATTTAGTGGCGAATAATGGAAATCTCACGGAATTGAATGTGAGATAAGAAAATCCGTTACCTTGTACTTTTACTTGGTTGGGGTAGGTTAACCTCCTGTATAATATTGAAATAATTGTTATTAAATTATACAAGAATCATATATATTAATATGATATCATATATGATCTTTTAATATTGATTTGATAATAATATCTTAGTATTATCGTTGTTTCGGGTGTTAGCTTACTTGTTTTCTTTTATATGTTTTGTTACGTAAGACATGTTTGTTTTATCTTATTCATATCCAGAATGATATCAAATCCTTAAACATCATTTTTAAATCATCAAATGATAATTATACTTGAATGGATACGATGGAGAATGAATCTCATCGCGTTCGAGGAGACGGTAGTCCGTACGTACGCACGAGCGACAATATCATTCTTTTGATATTAAAATAATATATAAATGGATGGTATATCATATATACAGAATCATTAACATGTTATATTTATTATTTAACTGAGTTAAACATCATTATTATACCCATCCAAATAATAATATATTGAATAACAATTACACCACGACGTGGAGACGGTAAGCCGTACGTACGCACGTATGGTGACATGTTATTCAAAGGGTGGATAGAATACTGAATATGGTGTTACCATATTTATAATAACATCACAGTATTTGTGAGATACTGGAGTTATTATTTTATAATGGTAAGAACAAAGAATGAAGAAGTGGAAGAAGAAAGGAACTTGAAAAGGGGTGGTGAAAACATTACCTCTTCTTCGGGTTCTTCCTTTTGATTTGATCAAAAGGGCTCCTTAGGTTGGCTTTCTGATCAAACTAAGGCCTCTAGGTTGTATTGAGGGATGTTGGGAAAGTATTTGGGCAGATTTATTCCGAACCAAAAGGCTTTGAATGTGTGAATAAATGAGAAGGAGGAGTGCCCTTTTATAAGAGGGGTGAGGGGCACCTTTGGAAAATCTAGAAATATTAATTTATAATAAATACATATTCTGTTTCTAATGGATCCAAAGTTGATTATTCAAAGGTTAAGGTGGGTATGGGTCTAAAAAAACTCAACCAATAGAATTTAGACAGGTTTGGGTACTTATATTAACCTTATCTTTAAGTTTTAACTCTAAGTTAATTAGTTTCACTTTTACAATGTCTCTTTGTATTTTTATATAATATGGTTAATAAACTTACTACATACATCCAAGAGACCCCCAAGTAGTCTATTAATGATGAACCTATCATGATATAAGTCTCTTGGCCGAACCTTAGATTTTTAGGAATTTAATATCAATTAATAATATAATATTTGTTTTAAGAACTCTTTTATGTCAATTTTGACACTATTCAATAGTTGATTTTTGTGAAACTCATAACAGATTGATTACTTCGAAAAAAGTCAATTAAATAAATCCTAATATATCATATTATCCTAGAAAATTAGTTTAATTCATTAAAAGTTTCATATTATATTTATTTGTGTATTTATAATATCAATTATTTTAATTTTTCACTATTATACTAATTATTGCATCATCATTGTGTCATAAATAAAATAATTTATTTAATGTCTAAAAATTATAAATAAAATATCATTATGTAGTAAATCTTTCTATCTTTCTAATTAATATTTATAATATAAAATCCAAAATATATAACCCTATGTAAAAATTGTTTTTCTAAAAGATATATGCTTGTGTCATTTTTGTATTCATTTTAACTTAATTAAAATAATGTGTCATTATCACTTACAAGTGGATCCATGGGGTCCCAAAATCGACCCAAAGATGCCCATGGTGGACCATGTATCAACCAATATGGTTAAGACACGTTTTAGGGTAATTTAGTATGATTATAATATTATTTTGTTAACCCTTATTTACCGGATTTACCCTTAACCATGGTAAATAAAATATTTACCGCAGTAATTATTCAAAATGTCTAAAAATAAAAGTTACCTATTTACACAATTTGAACATCCTGATTCCAAATATGTAATCCATTTTCCTAAATTCAAAACATAGAAGTGGCAGAAATTAATTTAAAATTAATTCCCGCTGTCAAAACAAAAAGCGTGTTTTTAAGAGATAATAACTATCAAAAGATTGACACTTGTTTATGTTCGGTTTAATTGTAAAATTATGTCCAATGACCAACATTATATTAAATGGTAAAAATATATTCTAAATATACTTTAAAACTACTAAAATTCATAATTTATCACTATTAATTATTTTTATTAAAAAAGTTGTTTTTAATTAAAATTTAGTAATTTTCACTATTCATCAAAATATGAAAGTTATCCGAAAAGTACCAAAATTTCACCTTAGGCTAAATTCGATATTCCGAATCCAGAAATGAAGTCCATTTTAAAATATTAAATATATATATAATTTTGAAAAGTAGGTATTACTATTCATAACGGCTAGTTTGATTGGTTGTGGTGTGTGTTAAAACTCAAGGTTGCGTACAACACACGCTATTGTATTATTCAAAGAAAGCGTATCGTGGAAGTTTGGGATGTTTCATTTTAAATTTTTGATGTCCCCATTTAGTCAAAAAGTTTAAAATATTGTATTTAAAAAGGGTTCACTATTAAAAGTTGATAAAAGTGCAATACTGAAAATGAATATGTTCTTGCATTATATCTAAGAAACTCATAATATGGATTCTAAAATTATAAGGATTATACAAAGTTTAAAATTTAGATAATACTATTCATAACCTCTTTTGAATGCCTTTTTGTTGTAAGTCATGGTGTGATTGAACTCGGTGTTGCGTGTAGTGCAAGTTATTGAATTATTTTGACGAAATAACACACTATGAAATCTTGGGGTGTTACATTCTCCCCTCCTTCAATAAATTGCGTCCTCGCAATTTGAAATTGTTATTCGAAAATAAAATGTTGAAAATAGAAAATATATTTGTGGGAAAACCCACATCGGAAATTAGGTTACTAAAATTTAGTCTTAATATGAGGAAAAGAGAAATGAAAGGGTCACCACCAAATTATGATCTCGATTAGGAGAACATTGGTTGTAATTAGAGACATATAATTGGAGGAAAAACATAAATATTTATAGGTAGTAATTGAGGTCATCAATCACAAACAAGTATAAAATTAAGGTCCTTAAATTCATCAATCTATGATGATTTGAAATACCGTCGGTTCAACAAAACATAGGGTATTAGGATAACACATTTTTGACGTTTCAAAATATCTTAGTTGAAATCCCACATCGAAAAATGAATTAATGAGGCCTCTATTTAAAATAAAGAGTCGAAAGTATGAAGATTACCGAAAATAACACATACTAGGGTTCCAAAATAAACGAATTTATAATTCATCTACATGATATTTTAATAAAAACTACATTATTTAATCCAGGACATCTCATGGGCCAGTGGTAGGTGATACACCCTTGTCGCCCTTCGGTTGCGGGTTCAAGTCTCGCAGCCTTGCCGGACGCGACGGGTTGCCGCCCGACCTCCGGGTTGTCCTTTTATGGCAATCCAAAATAATCCAAACAAGAACTATCCAAAATAATCCTGTCCAAACTCACAGTCCAACATTTATAAGGAAGGTAAACATAATATAGATCTTTTTTACCCCGTAATAGCATATGAATACATTCATCATGTATTACCATATTCCTTATTGATTACACTCATGCTCCCTTATTCCATATAGAATGCTGGATATACTTCATTAATCCAAAAATGTTTTAAACCCCAATAATGATGGAATATACAAATCATTAATCAGTTTCAAGGTAGTCAAGAATATCCAATATAATTTATCCAAATCAATCATGTATTATTCTAAAATCACTACCTCAGTATCAGAACTATATTATGATTTATCATTCTCTCAACCATATATTTTCCAAAAATTTAACCTTCTATTGAGTCACTTTTCTTTATTCCACAAAATCTCAAGTCCTTAATGAAATAGTACCACAATACAATCCTTATATACTCCATAATTATTATAACAAGTACATTGTTGATACAACACTCAATTGACATAATCAACATAAGAACTCTAATCATTCCTCTTCATTTGTGGTAGTATCATAACTTGATTATTATCCAATAACATCATTTGCGGCATAGTCTGATGACTGGGACATAGGTTCGCGTAGTGTCCAAACTCCTTCCAAATGAAGCATTGTACATTTAAAACCATTTTCTTACCCTTGCAGTCACGTACTTTGTGCCCTTTTCCTCCACACTTATAACAAACTCTCATTCCTTTCAGGCAAGTTCCAGGGTGTTTCTTTCCACAGTTACCACATATGTGAAAATTCTTCTTTTCCCTCTTCCCTTTATCCATCTTTCTCTCTTCCATCTTTTTCTTCTCTTGCTTCCCTTCAAAGCCATAGGACTCAGTAAACTCTTTACTTATCTTATCAACACATGATATTATTTCTTCATATGATGATAATACATAGGAGACTATTTCTCTTATAAATTCTAGCTTAAGACCATGAAAGATATGATCATTCCTTCTCTTTGGATCATGTGCATTTCTGGAGTTCTCATTCCTTCTACTGGGCGCCATTTCTAAATAATGGCATACACTATATCAGTTTATGAATCAAAATACATAATCCCATACTTATAAAACACTTAACATAAATTGAACTATTTATGGATATAATCTATAATCATAAAAATGTCTCCTTTGAGGATGTATATACTCATAAACCCTTCATAATGGTTTGTAAAGAAAATGAGAATTATCCTAAGCATATCCCCCGGGAGTGTCGTAACCAAGAGTGCAGCAAGGCCCGTTGTCATGCACCAGTTCCCGTTCGAGTCTAGCTCAAAGCGGTGTTTTCGGGTTTTACCCCTAGGTACATCTGTGCCAGAGCCGCCTCTACCTGCTCTTATCCAGACAGGGATGTATTGCTCGGAAAACTCACAAAATCTCTACAATACCAAAATTCTAGGAAGTTCTTCTATACTAATCCTCAAAGTTCATCTTAGGTCTACGTGCTCTAATCAGAGTTTATATAAATCTATCTTCCAAGGTTTGTACTAAACTTCCTCTGATACCAACTGTAACGCCCTGACCCCATTTACCTAGAGTCGGTGCATTATTACATAACATTGGCATGATCACAAGAAAGATCAAATCTCGAAATACCGATTGGTTTAGTAGCCTTGGAAACACTAGATATATTCATAAGTTTTACATTACATCATAAAATGAAAAACTACTACAACAACATAATATCTCCACAGTCCACACTATTATCCCCTCATAATCTCCCTACAGGTCATTCATAACTTTCTTCTTCACATCCTGGGGAAAATAAACATAGAAAAGGGGTGAGCTCAAATTCCCTGTAAGGATAACAATATAGCGGAACATTCAAAATAAGCATAAACATTTAAGGCAATGCATTACTAAAACAAAAGCCTTTTAAACTTGAACTTCTACATAGTATGGAAAAAGTAAAATGAAATAATGCCATTTACTTATTCACATGGATATTCTACTAATCGAATAATCACATGCAAAATCAATAACCACTTTCATAATGATGGAATTCATAATGCTAAACTTTAATTTCTTTTCAAGGCCTCATCCCAAGACCTTGGGGCTAACTGTAACCGGAACCCAACCTGGAGTGCCTCTAATAACCGGACACCAACCCGGAGTGCCTCTAATAACCGGACACCAACCCGGAGTGCCTCTAATAACCGGAGACCAAACCGGAGGGCTTACGTTTACCAGTCCCTAACCTGGAGGGCTTACTTTTACCAGCCCCCAACCTGGAGGGCTTACTTCAACTAGTCCCCAACCTGAAACATACTTGTCCAACACATTCATATGAAGTAAAGGTTGAAATATAACATAAACATTATTATTGGAACTAGCATAAGAAATGTCAAAACTTTACTCATAAACCATGAATGACACATCTACAATCAAACATATCACAAAAATTCATTACAATATGGAAGTTTTATATCATAATAAATCAACTTCAAATAATCTAAAAATCCATCAAAGGATGTTGACATAGATGAAAAGGTTTTTTTAAAAATTATTGAGAGAAATATCCCTTTTTCATGAAAACATTTTAATGTTACACAATTTAGAAAGTAAGGCATTTAAATATATTTTTGGATCAAAGTGTCCAATACCACTTTGAAACTTTTGAATGGAATTAACACTTTTAAAACATTCATTTTCATATAAATAAATCCTTACAAACCATTTTGAAAACGTGGACATAAATGAGGATGATTTAGAAGAATAAATATTTAAAACATTTAAAATGATGTTTTAGTAAAAGTTCCCTTAAAAATAATCCCTTTGAAAACTCTTTTATGAAATATGGACATGGATAGTAAATATGTCCCTGTAGATACTTACGTAAAGACAACCTCAGATATTAAAGAGATTGTGAAGTAAACCCTTATCAATTTGGTAACTTATGAAACATACAACCCATGAAAGAGGTATCATACAATGAAAATGTAAATACACATAAGGTAAATTGTATTACACAAAGAATACAATTATGGGCAGTACATACACCACACAAAAGATAATAGTGGAAATTTGGAATGAATCTCACGGAAATAAAGAGTGAGATGAAAACCCCTTACCATGTTAATCAACTGAGTCGTATGGCCAAAAGTTAATAACCACCAAATTATTTAAAGAATAACATGAATATAAAGATAATCATGATAATATATATCAAATTCCAGTACACAATACACCACTTTCAATAATTTAGTGGCGAATAATGGAAATCTCACGGAATTGAATGTGAGATAAGAAAATCCCTTACCTTGTCCTTTTACTTGTTTGGGGTAGGTTAACCTCATGTATAATATTGAAATAATTTTTATTAAATTATACAAGAATCATATATATTAATATGATATCACATATGATCTTTTAATATTGATTTGATAATAATATCTTAGTATTATCGTTGTTTCGGGTGTTAGCTTACTTGTTTTCTTTTATATGTTTTGTTACGTAAGACATGTTTGTTGTATCTTATTCATATACAGAATGATATCAAGTCCTTAAACATCATTTTTAAATCATTAAATGATAATTATACTTGAATGGATACGATGGAGAATGAATCTCATCGCGTTCGTGGAGACGGTAGTCCGTACGTACGCAAGCGCGACAATATCATTCTTTTGATATTAAAATAATATATAAATGGATGGTATATCATATATAAAGAATCATTAACATTTTATATTTATTATTTAACTGAGTTAAACATCATTATTATACCCATCCAAATAATAATATATTGAATAACAATTACACCACGACGTGGAGACGGTAAGCCGTACGTACGCACGTATGGTGACATGTTATTCAAAGGGTGGATAGAATACTGAATATGGTTGTACCATATTTATAATAACATCACAGTATATGTGAGATACTGGAGTAATTATTTTATAATGGTAAGAACAAAGAAAGAAGAAGTGGAAGAAGAAAGGAACTTGAAAAGGGGTGGTGAAAACATTACCTCTTCTTCGGGTTCTTCCTTTTGATTTGATCAAAAGGGCTCCTTAGGTTGGCTTTCTGATCAAACTAAGGCCTCTAGGTTGTAGTGAGGGATGTTGGGAAAGTATTTGGGAAGAGTTTTTCCGAACAAAAATGCTTTGAAGGTGTGAAGAAATGATAAGGAGGAGTGCCCTTTTATAAGAGGGGTGAGGGGCACCTTTGGAAAAGCTAGAAATATTAATTTATAATAAATTCATATTCTATTTCTAATGGATCCAAAGTTGATTATTCAAAGGTTCAGGTGGTTATGGGTCTAAAACAACTCAACCAATAGAATTTAGACAGGTTTGGGTACTTATATTAACCTTATCTTTATGTTTTAACTCTAAGTTAATTAGTTTCACTTTTACAATGTCTCTCTGTATTTTTATATAATATGGTTAATAAACTTACTACATAGATCCAAGAGACCCCCCAAGTGGTCCATTAATGATGAAACGATCATGATATAAGTCTCTTGGACGAACCTTAGATTTTTAGGAATTTAATATCAATTAATAATATAATATTTGTTTTAAGAACTCTTTTATGTCAATTTTGACACTATTCAATAGTTGATTTTTGTGAAACTCATAACAGATTGATTACTTCAAAAAAAGTCAATTAAATCAATCCTAATATATCATATTATCCTATAAAATTAGTTTAATTCATTAAAAGTTTCATATTATATTTATTTGGGTATTTATAATATCAATTATTTTAATTTTTCACTATTATAGTAATTATTACATCATCATTGTGTCATAAATAAAATAAATTATTTAATGTCTAAAAATTATAAATAAAATATCATTATGTAGGAAATATTTATATATTTCTAATTAATATTTATAATCTAAAATCCAACATATATAACCCTATGTAAAAATTGTTTTTCTAAAAGATATATGCTTGTGTCATTTTTGTATTCATTTTAACTTAATTAAAATAAAGTGTCATTATCACTTACAAGTGGATCCATGGGGTCCCAAAATCGACCCAAAGATGCCCATGGTCGACCATGTATCAACCAATAGGGTTAAGACACGTTTTAGGGTAATTTAGAATTATTATAATAATATTTGTTAACCCTTATTTACTGGATTTACCCTTAACCATGGTAAATAAAATATTTACCACAGTAATTATTCAAAATCTCTAAAAATAAAAGTTACATATTTACACAATTTTAACATAATGATTCCAAATATGGAATCCATTTTCCTAAATTCAAAACACAGAAGTGGAAGAAATTAATTTAAAATTAATTCCCGCTGTCAAAACAAAAAGCGTGTTTTTAAGAGATAATAACTATCATAAGATTGACACTTGTTTATGTTCGGTTTAATTGTAAAATTATGTCCAATGACCAACATTATATTAAATGGTAAAATTATATTCTAAATAAAATTTAAAACTACTAAAATTCATAATTTATCACTATTAATTATTTTTATTAAAAAAGTTGTTTTTAATTAAAATTTAGTAATTTTCACTATTCATCAAAATATGAAAGTTATCTGAAAAGTACCAAAAGTTCACCTTAGGCTAAATTCGATATTCCGAATCCAGAAATGAAGTCCATTTTAAAATATTAAATATATATATAATTTTGAAAAGTAGGTATTACTATTCATAACGGCTAGTTTGATTGGTTGTGGTGTGTGTTAAAACTCAAGGTTGCGTACAACACACGCTACTGTATTATTCAAAGAAAGTGTACCGTGGAAGCTTGTGATGTTTCATTTTAAATTTTTGATGTCCCCATTTAGTCAAAAAGTTTAAAATATTGTATTTAAAAAGGGTTCACTATTAAAAGTTGATAAAAGTGCAATACTGAAAATGAATTTGTTCTTGCATTATATCTAAGAAACTCATAATATGGATTCTAAAATTATAAGGATTATACAAAGTTTAAAATTTAGATAATACTATTCATAACCTCTTTTGAATGCCTTTTTTTTGTAAGTCATGGTGTGATTGAACTCGGTGTTGCGTGTAGTGCAAGTTATTGAATTATTTTGAAGAAATAACACACTATGAAATCTTGGGGTGTTACAATGAACCTTCAACAAAATAAGAATGGGTTAATCCATACATGTCATATGAGGTAAAAAGAACATTATATTAAAACGTTAAAAAAGTTATAAAAATTAATTGTTTAGAAATAGACATGAATATTACTTTGAAATTTTTTTAAAAGACATAATGGCTAAAAATATCATTTAATGATTATTGTAGATTAGTATATTATTATTGGATTCCATTTTATAAAACATGGTTTTGATGTAAAATAGATTTCCGATTGAAGAGAGAGGCGAGGTCATATTTTATTAAAAACATTTTCTTAATTATATTAAGTACCAAAGAATGTAAAATGTTAATAATACATGAAAATATAATGTCTAACTAGAGGAGAATAAAATTCTTGAATTATATTTAAACATATATCATAATATATCCTTGATGAAAACATGATCATAAACAATATCAATAAATAATGAGATTAATTCAATAAAATCATACCACATGGTAACTTTGATTCATACTAGACATATCAGAAAATTAAATTACATAGAGATTTATCATATCACGAAAATAAGTAGATTCAGGTTATAATAATTAAATTGTTTTTACACACATAATATAAAAATATACGTGTAAAATAAACTTATATTTATTAATTACTTACTTAAAACCCTTTTTAAGTTTTATTATTACTTTTACTTCACTTATTTCCAAGTTTTATACAACTACTTAAACAATTAAGTTTATGTATGGTGTTTTTACCAACTTCGGTTCATGTTTAAAAACAACATTGGTTGGTTAAATATTATCAAAGTTGTATTTATATAAACATCTACAGAATAATAATACTTAAATAATTATCACCTTTATAAATTTATTATAATTTTAAAACCAATCATTAAATATGTTTGTGAAAAATGAATCAACGTTTATAATCGAGGATATGGTAGGTCGTACGTACGAATGAGTAACGTTCCCATTTCCCAATTATGATTATGAAAAGAAGGTAAGTAAAATTAATCATTCAAAAATTATCATTATATCATAAATGAAATATTATTTAATAATATATACTTATATATACAATTATTATTATGTAAAAGGAATCACATCTTGTCGAGGAGGAGGTGGTCCACACATACACAAATGATGTTATGACATTATAAGTGGATGAAAGGGTAGTAAAAAATGTTATATTTATATTTATATAAATTTAATTAACTAATAAATATCATATAGTTTTTTTATTTTACATATGTTAAAATAAATCAATCATTTATACATTTCCTGTTGTGTATTAACGAATCACATTGCTTTGAGGAGGCGGTAGTCCATACTTCCTCAAACGAAATTATCATATTTACACTAAATGAAATGTAAAATGACATGTATTTTAAATGGATTAAATTAGTTTAAATACATAATAAATATAATATATAACATATATAAATATATATTTTTATCATAATTTTCATCATGAGAGGTGGTAATGGAAAATTAAAAATGATCGTTTTGTGAGGTGGTAGTTCTCCATACACGTAAACACTATGTCTGTTACTCATTTGATGGAAGTGTGCGTAATTGTAGGTAGATACATTAACATTAAAAAGAACTAGTATATTTATGATAGTAGTATTTTATACAATCATGGAATAATAAAATTATAGTGGGTTGAGAAAAAAATAAAAGAAATGAGCTTGAGGAAGGGTATTACCTCTTAATCAGGTAAATCCTTTTGGTTTGAAGCAAAGGACTTCATTGGAAGGTTTTCCTCCAAAGGGGATATTCAAGGGTGAAGGGATGGATTATAGGGAGATATTTGGGATGAATTTTTTTGATCCAATATGTCTCTATATGTGTGAGGAAGTGGGAGGAGAAGAGGCCTTTTTTTAGTGGAGGATTGACACTCTTGTAATAATTCGGAAAAGGTAAACCCAACGAATGTTTTATATTTAAAGTGGACAAACTAATGGTCAAAAGTTTATAAAATGTAGGGCTGGGTAGAAATATGGATTTAAAATGTATTTTGTACAATTCTATTTATTGTTTTTTCTTTAATGTTATGGTTTAATATTTTATTAAGCTTAGTTTAACCTTAATCATTGTAAATAATTTTAATTACCTTCACTATTATTTTTTGTAAAAATCTTACTTGAATATATTATAACTTAGAAATTTTTATGATTCCAAATATGTAATCAATTTTTCCAAATTCCAATTACATAAGTGGTAGAAATTAATTTAAATTTAATCCTATATATGGGATGACAATGCAGTTTTTAAAGTAAAAATGATCAAATGTTTTCAATTTTTTGTAGTGAATTTAAAATTTAAAATTATTCTAATGAACTTAATTGGTTTTATTGATAAAAAATTGATGTAATTATACATTAAAAGAAACATAAAAGGTAATTTATCTATATAAATAAATTACATGAAAAAGATGTTTTGAATTAAAATTCCATATTTTTGACTATTCATTCAAAAGATAAAACGTTAATAAAAAATACCAAAAAATCATCCTAAAATAATTTTTATGTTTATATTTCAAATATGATGTTTAGTTTGACATCTAATATTTATAATAGTTCTAAAATTTAAATTTATTATTAATTATCCATTAAAATGGGTTAAAATTGGCTTAAAAAATGTTGGGTTTTATGTGTTAAATTGGGTTTATTATTACCTTGTGCCTATAAAATATACTATATGAATATAAAATATATTTACTTGAATATATAAAATATATATTAAATTAAAAATACATACAAATTTTAATTAAATTAACTTATTTGGATTAAAACAACTTTTTGAGCATAAGAATCATTTTCTATAAAAATATACTCTTTATATGTCAACTGCTTATTATATTCATTTCTAAATAATTTGTAACTAATTAATTCATTTTAAATTTTTTGGAAACCAAAATTTTTCATTAGTTACTTTATATTATAAATATAATATAATTTAACAGCTAGGATATATATTATTATATTAAATAATAATTTTTTTAATAATATATTATTGTTTGGGAGCACTCGATCTTGTGTGTTATGCAATCTATCAAGGAAGGTCTGTCCCACATGAAACATAATCTGACCTTGGTTTTCCATATAGATAAAGAAAGAATTTATGTTGTTTTTAGTTCACAATTAAATTGGTGTTGTATATAACTCAATCCAAAAATAATTCTTAAAACAACTATTTTCAGTGTTTCATGAAATAAAAAATACCAAAAATATTAAATCAATTCAAAAAATTTGTTCCACAAAATCTTGGGGTGTTATAATGAAGGTAAGAATAATAATACTATCTATAATTGATCTAATGTTATTTAATTTCTTTAATAATTTTTAATTATCAACATGTGGGATCCCATACATTGGTTAATTTTATTCATGATGATATAAAACCAACATTAATCTAAGTTATGGATCTTCAAAAGGATAAGCCAAATTTCAATAAACATTGAAATTTTTTAAAGAAACTTTTATTCCTTTTATACTTCTATTTACCCCCATCAACAATTTCAGAAGGTTTTTAAATAAAGATATTGTATAATTGAAAATTATTAATTATTTAGAAGAAAACATTACCTTGAAGTTGAAAACAACCAACAATTCTATCTTTATTATTGTCACCACATTGAAATGTAATTTTTTTTGGTGAAAATTCATGTGGCCATACTTATCTAAATTCATCCCAATTCCCTTATCATGGATAATTTTTGTTGAATTCAATTCCATAAAATAATCATTAGATAATAAATGATTCAATTTATTATATAATAATTATAGGTAAGACATTAATTATCTCATTGTTGAAATATAAACTATTGATATGTGATATTTCGTGTATAAGTTTGAATGTTAAAATAACCAAATAAAGGAAAGGAATATTTTTTGTTAGTTTGATGAATCTCTCTCCAGTCTTCAGGGCATAAATCATTCAAAAATATTTTTTTTCATATAGGCCAAATATGGATTTGATCATTCCTCATCTGATTTACTATTAGAATTTTATTAATTTGGGTTCATCCTCCTTGGAATATCAAATTATAGGACCACCACAGGAGGTATTTTATACCAGGATTCAATATCTCAAACATTTTTATTTGGGAATTGGATAACAATAAGTAATACATTTAATCCTATATAATAGGAAATTAAAGGGAAATATATGATATTGATTAAATTCTACAACCTTAATAGGATAATTAAATTTTTCTTTCACTAAAACAAATCATAGAAAATTGATACATCATGAGGAGATGTATGTTTGAGACCATTATAGGGTGTTATAACTCACATAATGTGATATAATCATGTAATATTTTCCTTTTTATATCTATGAATGAAATTAAATTCGTAACATGAATCTTCAACTAGCAGATGGGTCATTCACTAACAACATCAAAGTGAATGTTTTGATGGGATATTAATATTTTTAGACTCTTATTATAGTAAAATTTTATTTATTGAATAATTATGGTAGATTTAATGATTTATATATGAATTATGAATTATTTAATTCTACTCAATCCCTAGTTTCATTTGACTAAAACTCTATTCTAAGTGCATTTACCATTAAAGAACACATATTCAATTCTATGAAGAGTATTAGAGTAGATTGTTCTACTATACATGATCGATAACAAGATTATTCTATATAAAAACATGATAAAATAATATAAAGGTAATTAATGAATTATTCTAGGTAACATAGAAGCCCAAATATGTTCCCACCAATAACTTGGTTATTAACACAAAAATCAAGAACCCTTTTATTCTCAAACATTTTCTCTCAATCAGGCTTAACAAACTAATGAATAAAATTATGTATAAGGTACTAAATGGATATATATACCTTCTTATACAATGAATAATTATTCCAAAGAATAATAGATTCATTATATGTATAAGTATTTGAGGGGTGGTGGTTGGAGACAATGAGATTATATTCAACCTCAACTAGAAAGTTCATTCAGATAATATTATGGTCAATGGAGGAATTGAAAAGGTGAATAAATTTTTTCAATATGGACTCATTATCAATTATATTTATAGGGATGAATTATCCCATGATGTTTTCAATCTTCTTTTTATATACATATCCTCCCTCAGACTTTATGTTACTGTTATAGATAAGAGATTGAATATCCTCGTATGTTTTTGTGTCCATCATAAAGGCCATCCAGTATATCCATGATTGTTCACATTATAAAATATTAATTAAATTGAAATATTAATCATTTAATGAATAAATTATACCTTGGAATATTTTATGGATGTTATAGGTGACTTGGTGTTTCCCATCTCCTATTCTTAGAAGACATTCTCTTCTATATTAATGGTAATTTATTATCATGGGAAATATTTTAAATATATCTTATTCTGTACACTAATTGGAGTGTGAAATATGATAATGACAACTATAGAAGATTTTATGTATTACACCTATATTCTAATATAAGAATCATGTTACTCAATAAATTTTATTGTTTTCCAATTTAGGACTTCAAATTAATCTTCCCGTGTGATTCACTTTCCACCGGGGAAGTCTTCATTCACTATTTCCATTGTTAGGTAGAGAATGAAGTGATTTCAATTTGATAGTATTATCATTATAATTAAAATATTTACTTCTTCCATCATAGTCTTCATCCTATTTTTCCCCATATTCACAAGATTATACATAAAAACCATAATAATATCTTCTAGTTTTTATTATGGGATATGTGATCTGAGAAATGATTCCACTGGATCAGTTAAAAATACATCATTTTCCCATAGACAAGAGTGGGATCAATATTTATAGCATGGAAAAAATATGAATAAAGTTAAAGGTATGTTATCCTAGGAATTTATGGATAAGAAAAATCATTAGTATTTTTATACATAAAAAAATTTTAGTGACCCATGTGATGATATCAACTTTGTCCCCATCCCCTGTGGTACTTCTACCAGGATGCTAATTTCCTAAGCTCTCTTAGTAATTCTGAATTTATATTGTTGAATTACAAGGTACCAAAGAACTATATTCTAAAGGGATAATTGGATAGTTAAAATCTTGTTCTTCCCTACCCCTTAATTCCAAATTTGTTTCTATGATCAACATAGTGACACAACCTTATATTGGAAACTACCCTTGATAATCAAGAAAAATAAGTTCCAAATAACACAATCTTATTTTAAAAAATGATTATATAGTGTTCATAGAATTAGTGGATCGAAGGTTATCCTAATCTATACATCACAACTATTTTATAGTATCTGGACTTATGATTTAATGAGTATTTTTCTTCTCGAACAAGATCATCCTAAATAAAATGATCTTTATTATTTATATGACCAATAGACACACTATTTACAAAAATCATGAAAACAAAAATTAAGGTATTTAAATTTCTTCTAAACACATATATCACCCCTACTCTAAATTTATTCCACTTTTCACCTATTTATTGAGCCTAGTATACCTCATTTATCACGTATTAATTTTGAAGTATACTTTATATCCAAGAAAATTTAATTATATTTGATCACTTTATGCACTCATGGTAACATAGATTCTTGGAAATAAATTTGAAATAATTATTTTATCTTACCATGTTCAATTTTATATATTTTAAATTGTTGTAGTGATGAAATAAGAAAATTATTTATCTTAAATCATATTTTTTTGCTTCATATGTTCTACGTGTTATCAAACAATATATGTATATTGGGATTAGTATGTCCCATCTTTTCAATGATTAATGATGAATATTGATGACACTTGTTCCAACTGTGTCATGGTGGGTAGTGGGGTGTTATGATACTATTTTAGAGATGTCCTTCTTGGTTTTGAATCAAATTGAAATATAGAATATCCCATTCATATTGAATCGATGGAAATGTCTCTTGGAATCTATTTTTTAGTTGAGTACCTTCCCCATATTCACTCGTATTGGCTCGACCCTTGTTGTTAAAAGTCCCAAAATCTTATCTTGACACAATTAACTATCTCATACATCATTTATTTAAGTCCCATAATATACTCTAGAATTACTAAATTTTTTCACACATTGAGATATGGAGACACTGGTTTGGATAAACATTCCTCATCATATAGTCCCATTGAAATCATTTTTATGTTTTAATGTTCGGATTCTCTCTCATATTCTTATAACATATTTGCATATAAAAAACCATTGGTAATTATTTTTTAAAAACACTATGAAATATTCTAATCCTTTCATTAATATAATAAAAATTTATCATCATGACATGATTATAACGCCTATATGTGTTTAAACATGAGTTTTAACCCAATTTTTTTAAAATCATTTTTTAAAACTCCTTTAACCTAAAAAATTTCTAAATTAACTATAGGATATGTTAAAATTTCCAAATTAAGTGAAAATTATAGTTTTCCTTTTATAAATGATTTTCATGCCTGGTTATCCAAACCATATACCTAAAAGTGAAATAACTATTGGATAATGTTTTTTCCAAATACATGGTTCTGTTAATAATGGATTACTTATTCACCAATAATTTATTTTAGAAAATTTTACTATTGATGTTTAATTTCAATAACTCGAACCTAAAACTCCACTGATAAATTTCTAAGGCCTCAATCCCCTAAATTATTTGGTTTTAAAAAATTTTATGTCCCTTATATAATATCTGTAGTCTATATTTCTTGAGATATAAAATTATTAAAAGTGATCAAAAGATCTCAAAAATTAATAAAGAAGATATTTTATATAAAAAAATAATCCCCTTGCATCATGAAATGTTAACAAAAACCACATTAGTAGTTTAAACAAATGATAAATATGAAAACCATGTAGCTGGCATTTTTATACCTAAACTATAAAGATTTAAAAATAAAAAATTGAATGTTTGTTCATTATTTTTACAAATCATGGTATAAACTCTATTAATTTATCCACATAGTCCTAAAATATGTACCAAATATTTTTTTTGAAATATATTGAATATGAATAAACCTTTAACTAATATGACTAACAAGTAAAAATATTGATCAACCAAAATCTAAATTTTAAAAATCATATATATCCTCAATATTAACAATTGATGTCTAGTTTATTCTATTTTAAACATCATATATAAAAATAAATAGTTTTTATATGGATATAAGCCTATATTCCTACACTATGATAATTAATTTTCAAAGTGATGCATATAAGGTGTTATTTTAATTTCCTAATGAATCTTACCAAATTTTCCTTTATAAAGTTGTCATCTTACTAGGAACAATACAAAGGTAAAAATATCTTACAAAAATACCATGGAATATTTGAAATTTCTATTTAACGAGTAAGAAATATTGAAAAACACCACAAACCTAATCCAAATAGTATGAAATTTAAATTCGGTTTTCCCAAAAAATACCCAAAGCATTAAAATACATCAAAATAAACATTCCTTATAGGGGCCACTATAAACCAAACACATTTATAAAAGTGTCTCTAAAATAATTCACAAGTATCCCATAACATAAAATCAAATCCACTTTGAGATTCATATATTGATAAATCCAATTATAACATAATGCCTCTTTTGACCACCCTCTTCTCAATGATTTTTTATACATGGATGAAACCTCTAAACACCCTCCAAAAAATAATTTTTTATATAAATGTGGTACTTACAATTATATTTCCATAATAATTTTTCTTTCCAAGGTGACTCTATTAACCATAGTTCTCCCTATGAATTTTCATTCTAGAGTGTAACTTTCAATCAATCTCTTACTAATTGTTTTTATATCAGGATGGAAAATTCAATGATTCTACTAAAAATTGGTTTCAATAGCAGGGGGTAACAAATTACACTTCTACACCATGACATTTTGAACATATGTTATAATTAAAACAACTATTTTTTATGGATATTGTTTTTTAAAATGCATATATTTTCCCTAAATAATCATTTTTTAATTAAATTTTCAAAAATTATAAAATAATACAAAAAATTCATATGTAAATTTCAAAACATTTAAAATTTGGAATTTCAAGAAGTCCAGTTAATAGAATTATTTAAATATAAAATTCTATTGTTCTAGGGGGTTTACTTGAAAATAATGAGTTATCAAACCTTTTACTTATCTATAAAATTGGTCAAACCATTGTGAAAATAATTTATTAAAACCATCACATGATTAGGCTTAAAATATTTAAGATTTTTAAAAAAATTTATTTAAAATCATATATTTAGAAAATAAATTAAGAAAATATTTTTATGAAAATTTTCATTTATTCAACCAAATGTTATCTCAATAAAAGATCATTTTAAAATAATATTTCATTTCTTGAATACAATTAAATTAATTTAAGTATTAAATATTCCCAACCAGTCAACTAAAAATCTCTTGTATCTTTACATAATAAATAAATCCCAATATTGATTCTAATAAAATGAAACAATTTGTATTATGAACAAAAAAAGTATTAAATTTAAAATTTTATTTACAATTATTTTATTTTATATAGTCCCAAAAAATAAAATAAATTTATGCAAAAAAAATTTCCTTTGGTTTGAACCAGTTAAATGAGTAAAAATGATGAAAATTACGTTATGCTTCTTAAAGTAAACGGTTCTAACAAAAATATGGAAATTTATTTAAAACATAATTTTATTTAGAATAACACTTATTTTTTTTAAAACCAATTTTTTAATACATAAACCAATAATGAAATAAAGGTGAAACATATATTCAAAATACAATTATTTTATATTAAAATCCAATTGAAGAGATATGGATTTAAAGAAAATGTTACTATTTTCATAGGAAATCAAAATCAAGGAACGAAATATAATATAAAATTGAAATCATCAACATTATAGTAAAAAATAATTAACCAAATAATCAAAGGAAATTTAAAAGCCATGTCTTAAGAAATTTTACAAACCAACCAAATTTTTTTTAGAGAATAGAATTCTATTAGGACTTCATATTTTCTTCTTTTAATACTATATACAAGCTTAAAAAATAATTTTTAAAACATGAAAAATTATTAATTTTCTTTTAAATTTTAAACCATTTAGATGAATACAACCATTTAAAACATCATTAGAAACACTTAATAATTTAAGATATTAATATATATAAACTAGTTATAACACTAATTCAGAAAGTGGACTGACAACTCCTGGTCAATTTGGTCCCTACAAAATAAACTATTTATCTATAGATATGTAGTGTTTTGGTAAATTTAAATTATATTGATATATTGAAAAATTTAAGGAATCCAATCATAAATTAATAAGGTTAAATAATAATTACTAATATTTATTTAAGTATAATTAATATAATATTAAACTAAGCATCCAAAATAACTAATGATATTTTTATTTTAAATTTTTGGGAAATCATAAAATGTACTATGTTCCCAAAAATAATTGAACTTAGAAATTAAAGGTTATGGTTGAGAATTCCTATATGGATTCTACATTATTTTTGAGTCATAAATCACATCTTATCACCTTGTGATGATTTCACTTTACTTGCAGAAAATAAAAGTGAATAACAACTTTTGATTTGACCAAAGCATTTACCACTAATTATTTACTTGAAGCACATATTTCACTATAAATATGTTGTACAAGAATTTTTATAGACTGCTTCATCAATCAAGATTAGAATATCTCCATGACTATTTTCCCAACCGAATTAAACTCATTACATTTGTAATGGAATGAACATACCCATACCTTCAGACCCAATCCCAATGTGGGGTTGAGATATTCTTCCACCGCAAATGTTTCCCCTAAACATAAAATAATTATTATTAAAACTTATATCCAAACTAATACTTTTATAAGTTGTTTTACGCTGATTTATCAAACAAAATATTAATATATAATTCTTGAAGACTGAAGCAATGATATATGAATGTAAATTCATACATATATACACAGTGTAATTAAAAACATACAATAATAAAAATAAAAAAATATTTACACCCATATGGTTAAATAAGGATGAAACACCACTTAATCTACCCCTTGTACTAACAAAAGGATGATTAAAATATCTCTCATACTTGTATAGAAATTCACCAACTAGTTTAAATCTCTAACAGATTATTATCTAATTTTAGACTAAAATATACATATTGGGGTGGTATAACAACTCATTAGGCTCTTCCCAGATATACACAAATGTGTTAAATGTGTCCTATATTTTATCACAAGTTTCCATATATATTTATTTCTTACCACCCATGATAGAATATTAGTATAAAACACAATATCCAAAAAGAAATAAAAAGTAATGATAATAAACTAAAAACCCATAATAATAATCTAAAAACTAAGCTAACCACATGGGGATTTATTATCCATACCATGGATCCCAAAAAGACACTAATGAATAAAATCCATTTTTAGAAATACCTAACCCATAATTGTAACCACTACCATAACTAACAATCTACAACACACATTCAATTATAACTATACCCTTTTCATTGATTAAGTTCACCCAAAACTCACATTAACTTACATAAAGTCCTCATAACCAACCTAATTAGAAATTATAAAATAAATATCTACTACATACACCAACAACATCCATAAATTACTGATCAAACTTATAAAAAACAATGATTTCATATATAAAGGGAAAAAATGAATTCCCATATCTCATGTTGTATCCATACTAGCATATATAGCCCTTCATTAACATTAAATGGAAACAAAATATCACATAGTCAAAATCCCAATTTTCAATAGTTTTATTTTGGGTAAATCACCCATATTAGACCAAAACTGTGAAACACTAGTTATATGGTGTAAAGATATTGATTTATCATGTAAAAATTTCCAAGACACCTCATCTAAGTTAACATGATCATACATGCATATATTACTTAGGGTTAGATGGTAGAGTATGTGTTCCACAATAAGACTTCCTCAAATAGGCTTGGGACTTGTAAATACCACCAAGAAGGAATATTATATATATGAGGTCTAAGATGGAATAAACCCTGAAATATCCACATTTCGTTAACAATGAAATATAATTACAAATGTTAACATGATATAGGATAAAATAAAAAAAATGTACTACATAAAATACATGAGTCCCCTAGTCATCAACTTCTAATACTAGAAAACCTCTTGAATAGGAAAACATTGAGAATAAAGTAAATAAGGTTGTAAGAAAACATCATTAAAAATGGAAAGAAAACTCATCACCATCATAAATCATTCCATGAACACCATTAGTATCCACCACCGTCAAACATCACCTACCACCTCCTCTACCAACTCAACATCCTCCACGATCACTCCAAAGCTATACATTTTTTATACAAACATGACAGATGGGAGATATAAATATCTTTTATTGTTGTGTATAAAAATACAGATTAGAATGACCCAAAATAAAATAGAGGGTTCAAAAAGAAAACAATACATTCAAGTTATATGATAAGTATGACACATAAATCCATAAGGGGATATTATGACTTCAATATCAAATATTATAATGTATAACTCATACAAGAGAGGTAGAAGACCTAAAAATCAATTTCATAGTCACAATAAGTTCCATAGAACTAAACCTCTGACCTTAAGGTAATAAAAACAACTCTATGATAAATCACTAATGCATGGAAATAGAATTAATAAAAAAATCAATATACTTGACCTCAAAAAACCCCCATCAATACTAGGGTAATTAATAGATTAAAAATAGTAGACCTAATACTATTGGTCTACAAAAAATGAAATCATTGATAGGGTCAACTTTCATTAAAAAGGTAAATGAGAAAGATATATGTTTTTCCAATAGAAATTTCATCTGAAAATAGAACCCATCAATAAACCTCATGTAAACACATGTCCTCAAATTTATGTATTTAGTGGTGAACCCACACCTTAATGAGAGAGGAACCCTGGTGAAAGAGATATCACCCTTCTTTGTGGAATACATGCTACACCTGATCTACATAGCTTCATCATTTCCATGTCACCTCTCGGTAATCATAGTGGGGACCCTTAACATGGTGAATTAAAGATGATGGTTTAGGGGGTATTGACCCCAATGGATGAAGTACTCGTACCTCTCCTCATGCATGGGGTTACCAAATCCCTCTATCATAATGGCGAGTTTGCATCTCATTGACGGTGAATTGACTAAGGGAGTACCTACCTTTAATATCACACCACTCTAATCCGTATATGAGCCATAAAATGTGGGTTTGAAGAAAAATACCACATTGAGAATAGTTCTAGGTGGTGGATCACTATTCATCTCTCACAATAGTCTTGTCCTTATAATAAATGAGTGCAACAACTTACCCTCTCATGACCAAATACAATCTTTAAGAACAAAACATATTTAGAGTCAATTAATAATTCTCACTACCTTAATTCTCAATTATTTCGTTCACAAACTATATCCACATGGTGTATTATAATAAATAAATTAATATAATATATTTTTATGTCTTCAAGCTCCTACAACATCATTTCCACTATTAGGTAACCCCAAATGGCATTTCAATATGTTTTTAAATATGAAACTCTTTTTCCAATCATTATATAATTATCATCGATCAATGAAATCATATATAGTAATGAATGATCAGTCCTTGAATGAATATTGATCTTTATAATATATATGGTTGACCCACACCCTATCATAAACAAGTCACTTGAGGAAATTGAGCCCTAAATTTTCTCCAAAAACCACATCTGAGCTAAGTATTTATCATAATAAACATAAGATACATTATCATTAAGAAGGGATTGATGATTCATCTTTGATAGGAAATCGTACCCATATTGTTGAACTATTTGAAAAAATGATTATAATTGACTCTTCTCTTGTTTAATTTTGATACTTGGAAATGAATATATGAGAAAAACCATGAATTGTATATTATACAGTACAAAAAACAACTCAAAACATCATTCAAGAATATTTTTTATGTATCGATACTTTCCATCCATGGGATTTAAAATATAAATTTCATGGTATCTATATTAGTATGTAGGGTAAGGATCGAGGGTTAGTCGATGTATACTGTTGAGAACCAAGTCATGTGGAGTCAAAATAAAAATCAATCCCAATAGTAAACATGTCATCTGATACCCTGGAGTATTCCATAATTTTAACATAGAGACCCAATATTGTTTCACCAATTAACATGGTGTATCTCATTAAATACATGACATTTTTTCTCAGGGGGATAACCAAGTGTGTACTTCCATACAACTTAGACCATGTGTCTATGATAAAAAAGATATATATTTTAGAACTACACATAATTTGATAGTTATATAGACACATGATGTCACACCCCGACCTGACACATTATTTTAATTTAATTATTTTTGGACATGTTTTTGGGCTTCAGTCTGAACCGGGTTTAATGTTAACAAAAAAATTGGGATCTTATATGGGTGTGTGACCATATGCATGACCGTGTTTGGTGACCAACTTTAATAAGATGAATTTTTATTATTAAATTTATTATTACATGGGTGTGCAACTGGGCGCGCGACCGTGCACGTGACCGTGTGCGCGACTATGCACGGTGTTTAACCTTAGTTAGTAATTATATTATTATTATTATTGGTTTTATTATATGAGTTTTATAATTCATATTATTATTATCTAAGTTGATATTTAAATTACATTATGATCAATATTATTATTAATTCTGTTAATATGTTTATTTCTTTGTGAATGTTAAATTATTTTTTATAATTAAAAAATAAAATTATTATTAACTGATTATTATAATTTTTATAATTATTTTTTTTAATGGATGAAGTTCCATTTTTTGAGTTTTATTTTGATTTTTTTTGTTTTATTATCCCTATTTTATTTTCTTTTTTTTCAACTCTTACTTTTCTCCCTCTCTTTCTCTCCCCTCTCATCATGTTTTCCCCCCTAATTTTCGTCGTGCACCGGACCTTCCCCCTTGCCCTAATATGCTCTGCCCTCCTCCTCCACCTCTGGATGGCCACATTACACCGCTCCATCCTCCCTCCTCTCCCGAAAATTGTGTCGTGCCGCCCTCCGGCCAGCCGAACGGCCGCAACCCGCACCTTCTCCTACATGCTATCACGCCACCTCTTCCCTACCGGACAACCTGCACACACGCCTTCCCCATCAGTTTGCAACCATCGCATTCCTCCCTTTGACGGCTGGACCGTCTTGCCGACGTCCCCTCCTCCTGCCGAGAGATTTTCTAGCACCCTGCTTCCATTCTTTGGCATGGTTTTCCCTTTAGGTAAACCTTCCTCCTTCAAGTTGGGGTTTCGAATCTGTGTTTGGTTGGTTTATGATGTATATGATTTGATTATTTAATTTTAGGGTTTATTTTGATCACCTTGTGGTGAGGTTGTGGGGCGATTGGAGTTCCACAAATGTTTTTGGGAATTTCGACACCACAGGTAGCCGGTTCCATGCATAATCCTTATTTGGTGTTTTATTTTTCTTGTTTAATCAATTTATTATGTTATTTGATTAATATTATTTTTTATAATATGGTTTTTCTTGATGTATAAATTTTATTTTGAAGTGTTTAGTAACTTGTTTATGTGATATTAATGTTTTGATTTTATGAAAACATTTGTTGAGCAATATATAGTGTTTCTCTAAACATTGCTGTTCTTTTATTATGTCGCGCAAGGGCTGAGAATTATGTTTTGACATGTATGTGGTGTGATTTTTGCCTGAAAAGGGGTTTTTGGATGGTATTTGCGTTCAAAGTCTTGGGATATTATTTGGAGTTGCTTCAAAATATTTTTATGTGGTTTATTAAATCTTATAAAGTGTGTGTACCATGTGTAGGAAAATGTTTTAGTGTGTGTTAAATTTTAAAGTTGGGAGGTGTAGTATGTTCTTTCTTTGTGAAGCTTTGTTATATATCTTGGGAAAAGTTTTATTAATTACATAAATGATTTATTTTGTTGGGAGTGATGCGAATTGGCCTTGTGACATGTTTTCCATGAAAGGTGTATTTTTTTAATGTATTGCTCTTAATTCATATAATTTTATGGGAAGTGAAATTATTTCAGTTGTGTTTGAATCCTTGGGTAACTATTGGTTTCCCTTGCATTGTTGTAGGGATTTTTGCTCATCGTGGTGTGGGTTTTGGTCATCATTGACAAAGACCTATTGGTATATACATGGGTATGCATGTGTATATGTATATCCTCCTTTCACATATTCCCTCATGGCACGGGGAATATGTTCTTGGGTTAAAGGGTATATATATATGAAAATATATATAAATATATTTAAAGAGGATTCAAATTCTCATCTTCAAGAGCATCTACATTTAGTTAGAAAGCGTCAAGAGCTGAGTGGACGGTGTGGTTCCACTTTGAGTTAGGTTTCCCTATTCATTTTCCTTTAAATTAAATAATCATTTATTTCATGCTTTTAGTACCTAGTTCTAATATTAATTATTGATATAGAACTGTTCGTAAATTTTCTGGCTTGAATTGGAGTGGTTATCTTTTTTAATGTGTTTCAATAAATGGTTTTACTGTGTTTTCACATTAGCTTCCTGATGAAATGACGCTTTGGCCTTTGTGAACATGTTTTAGATTTAAAATTATGGTTTGGGTTTCTTAAATTGGATTCGAATTATATTTCTGGTTTTCAAAGTGGTGTGCGTGTGATTCTTAAGAAATGGATTGTCATGTGAAAATCATGTGAGGCCTGGTTGGCACTTTTGTAAAACTAGTTATCTCAAGAAAGCCCTCCTCGGATGTGGTTCCTTTACTTTAGTTGAGTTATATGTTATTGGGGTCCATTATGTAGGACTTACCTATGATAAATGGTAGAAAAGCGAGGGACATATTCTTTGGGGTGGCTAGGGGTGTTGCCTCTTGTGCATTATTATTATATATATACTGTGATTGGATGCTCGGATGGCATCGGTAGGCCCAACCCCTTTCTAAATAAAAGAGACATGTGAGCCTGGCATATTGAGAGAATATTCTAAGAATGATTGTTGCACTGGTAGGTTACGGTACTGATCAGTGGCCCATAGTAGGTGAATATATTGGGTTTATTACAATGGGATTTTCCCTCGGCCTACCTAAGAAAGGATGGTCGAGTGTATTGGGAATTTTGATTTCATTGTGTGTGACATGTCAAAGGGAATTAGGTCTCATGTATTGGTGTCTTCTGGTTCATTCTTGATGTACTAGGTTCACCCATGTCTATGACCTTTTAGTTACTTACATTGATGATTTGGTACTTGTATGTATTTCCACATTTCCCTTTTTGTGTACTTACTCTTGTGAATTTTTGTATATTGTTTTCCTTGGAAAGTGAAAAATTGGTTTTATCCTAGTTTCAAGAAATGTTTTTCAAATGAAAGTGTTTAATCCTCCTTGTACAAATTTGAGAATATAAACATCACTTTCCCTTTCTAAATATCCATTGACTCTAATGAAATAAACCCAAATTTGGAAATGGTTATGGGCAATGGTTCATACATTGTTTTTAAGTAAAATATTTAGAAAAACATATTTTTATAAATTGTAGTTCTAACTTGAAATGATGTTTCTTTTAATTTAAAGGCAGTTCATTGGAAATAGATATCTGGCTAGCCTACTGAGTTTTAATACTCAGTCTTATAGTTCATTTCTATTTTTAGTGGTTATAAAGGCTACAGCTTGAGTGTGCTTGCCTTGGGTAACGCTTGATCATTGAGTCGGAGAGTGAACCGTAGGGTCACACAGAGTTAGTTTGGACGTCGAGTTTGGTTAGCATTATTTTCTTTTGTTCTTATTTAGTCATTTTATTTGGATTATTTATTCTGTGCTTCTCTGTATTATTTTGCTATTTTATTTATTTATATTGGGTGAAATCATTCCCACAGCCTCTGTTGATGCCCTGGCGCTTGTCGCCAGCTCGGGAGGATCGGGAATGCCTCTCAGGCCATGTCATAGACTGGTTCGGGTGACCGGTTCAAGGTTGACCCAGGTTGGTTCGTGAAAAAAGTGTCATGTTGGGGATAATTGTCACACCCCGACCCGATGCTTTATTTTAATTTAATTATCTTGGGACTTGTTTTGGGGCTTTAGTCTGTACTGGGTTTAATTTAAAAAAAATTGGGATCTTATACGGGCGTGTGACCATACGTGCAACCGTGTGTGGTGACCAACATTAATAAGATGACATTTTATTATTACATTTATAATTAAATGGGCGCGCAATCGGGCGCGCAACCATGTACGCGACCGCACGCACGACTGTGCATGGTGTTTAACCTCAGTTAGTAATGATATTATTATTTCGGTTGGTTTTATTATTTTTGTTTTTCTATTCATATTATTATTATCTATGTTGATATTTAAATTAAGTTATTATAAATATTATTATTTATTCGGTTAATATTTTAATTACATTATGAATGCTAAATTATTTTTATAATTAAAAAACATTTATTATTAACTGATTATTATTACTAAAATTATTTTAATGGATTAAGTTCCATTTTTTGGGTTTTATTTTTATTTTTGTTGTTTTTTATCCCTATTTGATTTTCTTTTTTTCCCTCTTACTTATCTCCCTCTCTTGCTCTCCCCTCCCATCGTGTTTCTCCCCCCTCATTTCCGTCACGCACAGGACCTCCCCCCCCCTTTCCCTAAGCTACGCCACCCTCCTCCTCCACCTCCGGATGGCTTCACCGCACCACACCACCCTCCCTCATATCCCAAAAATTGTGTTGCGCCACCCTTCGTCCAGCCGAACAGCCACAGCCAACAACTTCTCCTACATGTTGTCACACCACCTCTTCCTCGCCGGACAGCCTGCGCGTATTCCCTCCCCTTCGGACTGCAACAACCGCGTTCCACCTTTCGACGGCCGGACCATCTCGTCGACGTCCCCTCCTCCTGCTGGCGCATTTTCTGGTGCCCCGCTTCCCTACTCCGGCACGGTTTTCCCTTCAGGTAAACACTCCTCCTTTGAGTAGGGGTTTCAGATCTGTGTTTGGTTGGTTTATGATGTATATGATTTGATTATTGAATTTTAGGGTTTATTTTAATAACCTTGTGGTGTGTTTGTGTGGCGATTGGAGTTCCACAAATGTTTTTGGGAATTTTGACACCAAAGGTAGCTGGTTCCATGCATAATACTTATTTTGTGTTTTATTTTTCTCGTTTAATCAATTTAGTATTTTATTTGATTAATCTTCTTTGTGTGAATATGGTTTTTCTTGATGTATAAATATTCTTTTGAAGTGTTTAGTAACATGTTTATGTGAGATGAATGTTTTGATTTTATGAAAACTTTTGTTGATCCATTTTTAGTGTTTCTCTAAACATTGAAGTTGTTTTATTATGTTGCGCAAGCTCTTTGAATTATGTTTTGACTTGTATGTGGTGTGTGTTTGTCCTCAAAAGGATTTTCTGGGTTTTATTTTGAGTTCAAATTCTTTGGATATTGTTTGGAGTTACTTCAAAATATTTTTAATTGGTTTATTAAATCTTATAAAGTGTGTTTACCATGTGTAGGAAAATGTTTTAGTGTGTGTTTAATTTTAAATAGTGGATTTGGAGTATTTTATTTTTTGTAAATATTTTTTATATATCTTGGGAAAAGTTTTATTAATTACGTAAATGATTTATTAAGTTGGGAGAGATGCGAATTGGCCCTGTGACATGTTTTCCATGAAAGGTGAATTTGTTTTCATGTGTTACTCTTAATTCATATTATTTTAAGGGAAGTGAAATTTTTTTAGTTGTGTTTGAAGACTTGGGTAATTATTAGTTTCCCTTGCAGCGTTGGAGGGTTTTTTTCTCATTATGGTGTGGGTTTTGGTCATCAGTGACAAACACCTATAGGTATATACATGGGTAAGCATGTGTATATGTATATCCTCATTGCGTATATTCCATCATGGCACAGGGAATATGTACATGGGTTAGAGGGTATTTATGTATCAATGAAAATGTATATGCATATAGGTAAAGTTTTTTTGAATTTTCATCTTCAATAGCAGTTGCTTTTAGTTAGAAAGCGTCAAGAGCTGAGGGGACGACTTTGTTCCACTTTGAGGTGGGTTTCCCTATGAATTTTCCTTTAAATTTTAGAATCATTTATTTCTTACATTTAGCACCTAGTTCTAATATTAATTATTGATATAGAACTGTTAGTAAATTTTCTAGCTTGAATTGGAGTGGTTATCTTTTTTAATGAGTTGAAATAAATGGTTTTATTGTGTTTCCACATTATCTTCTTGATGAAATGACCTTTTGACATTTGTGAACATGTTTTAGATTTAAAATTCTGGTTTGGGTTTCTTAAATGGGTTTCAAATTATATTTCTAGTTTTCAAAGTGGCGTGTGTGTGATTCTTAAGAAATGGTTTGGCATGTGAAAATCATGTGAGGCCCAGTTGACACTTTTTTAAAACTAGTTCTCTCAAGAAAACTCTCCTCGGATGTGGTCGCTTTACATTCGTTGAGTTTTATGTTATGGGGTCCGCTTTGTAGGACTTCCCTATGACCAATGGTAGAAAAGTGGGGGACATATTCTTTGGGGTGGCTCAGTGTGTTTCCTTTTGTGCTTTATTATTATATATATACTGTGATTGGATGCTCGGATGGCATCGGTAGGCCCACCCCCTTTCTAAATACAAGAGACATGGGAATATGGCATATTGAGAGAATATTCTAAGAATGATTGATGCACTGGTAGGTTATGGTACTAACCAGTGGCGCATCGTAGGTGGATATATTGGGTTTATTACTATGGGATTTTTCATCGGTCGGCCTGAGAACGGATGGTCGAGCGTATTGGGCGTTTTTATTTCATCTTGTGTGAGATGTCAATGGGGATGAGGTCTCATGTATGGTGTCTTCTGGTTTATTCTCGATCTCCTAGGTTCACTCATGTCGGTGAACTTTCAGTTACTTGTAGTGATGATTTGGTACTTGTATGTATTTCCACAATGCCCTTATTGTGTACTTACTCTTGTGAATTTTCTGTATATTGTTCTCCTTGGAAAGTGAAAAATTGGTTTTGACTTGGTTTCTAGAAGTGGTTTTCAAATGAAAGTGTTTAATCCTCCTTGTACAAATTTGAAAACATAAACATCACATTCCCTTTCTTAAAATCCATTGACTCTAATGAAATGAACCCCAGTTTAGAAATGGTTAAGGATAATGATTCATACTTTGATTTTAAGTAAAATATTTAGAAAAAAATATTTATGTAAATTTTAGTTAAAATTTGAAATGATGTTTCTTTTATTTTAACGGTATTTCATTGGGAATAGATATCATGCTGACTACTGTGTTTTAATACTCACTCATGTAGTTCTTTTCTATTTTTATTGTTTGTACAGGCTACAGCATGAGTGTGCTCACCTTTGGAAACAGTTGATCGTTGGGTCGGAGAGTGACCCGGGAGGTTACACAGAGTTAGTTTGGACATCGAGTTTGGATAGCATTATTTTCTTTTGTTCCTGTTTAGTCATTTTATTTGGATTATTTATTCCACACTGCTCTATATTATTTATACTACTTTATTTAATTATATTGGGCGAAATTGTTCCCACAACCTCTATTGATGCCCTGGCGCTTGTCGCCAGCCTGGGAGGATCAGGAACGCCTCTCGGGCCATGTCACGGACTGGCTCGGGAGATCGGTTTAGGGTCGCCCCGGGTTGGTTCGTGACACTTGAAACCATATAATGTAATTGACATTATAAACGAAATACTTCTCGATGAGGACAAGTCTTATTTTCGCTAACTCAATTTCAAGGAAACCTTACCGCCTGAATGTTCCATTGTTATCACTACTAAAATTCCCACTATTGATCATATCACCCACACCAATCGATCAATTTTCTTGAGCCTACCATAGACCTCCTTTTCTTTACTTTTCAAGCCATATTACAGCTCACCATCATAGAAACCAGACAAAATCAACCTTGATATTAACTATAGTAGATGTATTCCTAAACAAAAGATATCATACCTAGTCAATCCACCTCACTAACCACAAACACTATAATTTTCTATTATTCTTAAAATATATTACATTACGCCACCGTCAAGCATACCACTTTATATTTTTAGCTTCAAATCACTATTCACTATGAGGACTGGTGGAAATCTTTGATTTTCAAAGATAATAATAGAAATGGACTGAAAAATATGGGAAAGAGGAAAATCTTTAGTCATCAGAGTGGTTCAATAACCTTTGTGAGATTTTCCACTTGCCATTTTTGGTGGTTTTGATTCATTCCACAACATGTAATGTTAATGGGGAAGAGGTATATGTGACTAACATGGATTTTTTCACCCATTTTTAACTTTGAATTAATTATTAAATAAAGATCACAAATAGTTTAAATCAATGAAAAAAATAGTGAAAAAATATTGTAATCCTATGAGTATCAATGTGATGATATTTACTCAAAAATAATTATAATATCCCAAAAAATAGAGTGCAATTTTTTAAAAATAATAGTCCCAACAAGATGACAGATAATCTAATCTTCAAATTTTGAATTCAATTTCACTAATTACATCATCCCATTAGAGAATTCTTAGTTACAAAATTTTACTTCATAGGGCTATCCATCATCATTAGATAATATGGTTAATCATCTAATTATAATATTTACTTAGATGTTTATATAATCAAATAAGTTTAACCATATAAATTATTAATTTCCCAAAATAGGTTTAACTAAGTGCTTAAAACATATAAAATAACCATTCTATTTCTAGGTTAAATCCCTTAATCGAAGCACTACTATTGTGATATATTTTTTTATTTGAGAATCCATTTAAGAGATATCAATTTTCTTACTCATAAAATAATAAGTAATTCAGTAAATAATTGTCAAATATCCAAAATAAATAAAATTAGATGGAATCTCATCAAATTCATACCCAAGGGTAAACTTCTTATCTCAATATCAAGAGAATAATATATACAAATTTAATAAAGTTTTTTAGAAGGTTTAATTTAAATATTTACCCTTTTAAATGTCTAAGGACACTAAAATTAAATATTGGGTTATGTATTTGTTAATAAATATGCAGGTCACTATATAATCCCCACTAGAATCCTTAAGAAAACTATTCTTGATTTTAAAGGGTTTACCCGTGATATCATTTAACCATAAATGTAATACCTAAAACATGATACCAATATAAATGAGAAAGAAAAATAATAAGGAAAAATTAAAGTTAGGAGAATTGGAGGATTTATATTTTATCCTTAGGTATTTGAGATAAATGAAGTAAAGTAACCCAATATGAATATAACTGAAATATTAAATTAATTTCATGATTTTAATATTCAATATCCCAAAAAGTCAAACAACCCAAAGTCGTAATGTTTTAGTGTCTTGGAGATTATCTACATAAATATCATTTCTTTACAATACATGAAAACATTTCCCCATAATATCACTCATAGAAACCCTTTTCTGGATACCTCAAATGATATAATCATATTCACAACCTAGGTAAAAAAACATAAGAAAGGGGAGATATCAGACACTCATTAATGGAAATATTTCCATAAGGTTTAATATCATAATAATTATAGGGAAATTGAGGTGGGGATAAAAAAAATTCTTAAAATATCATGGAAACATAGATGATTAACATGAAAAATAGTAATGAAACATATGATTATAAAAAATCATTAAGTAATCACATAAGTTATAACATGGTTTAAAATGAATATCAATTTTCATAAAACATGTAATCATGACATAAGAGAGTGAAATATTTTAAAATTTTGGCATAAAATGAAAGAATATAATATATAAAATCTAACAAATGTCATGGAATTTTTTAATAACATGATAAAAATATTTAAAAATGTTTCATAACTTTATAAACAACTAGGAATGTGGAAAAACTTGATATATGACATAGAAATATGGAATACCATTATAAATAACTTTTAAAAGTAAAATAACTTGAAAAAAGCATAGACATGTGGTATGTCGTGATAAAAACATTGAAATTTGATATATATTATTAAATGACATAGAAATGTGGAACAACCAAAATCATATGAAAACCTTTGTGATAAAACTCATTATTCCCATGCCTTTTTTACAAAATCATTGTGTATAAGCATGAAAATGTGAGAAAAATCATTATCCCCTTACTATCTGAACAAACACATTTTGTTTACACCAGACTATCTCTTGATATATAAATATATACCAATGAATTGGAGGGTTATATATGACCCCACCCATTATCATCCTTATACATGTATTCCAGTTACAATCAATCATTATCATATCTTATTGAACCTATGAAAAAAATATAGGTTTCTTAAAATTTTCAAATACAAAAAATTACACAAACTTAAGAAATAATAGGATATAAAAAATATATTTTTACAAAGGTAACGATAACTTAATAAAATATAGAGGTAGATTCAAAACATTACTCTATAAGAGAAAAACCTTGATGTAAAAATATTAGTGAAAATAATTTTTTTTTTATGAATATATTTAAATATTGTTATAAAATATGATTTGAAGATTACATTCAAAATTATTTCTGATAATGTAATGATAATACTTTTGAAAACCTTATTATAAAGAGTTCTAAATAAAGGTTCCTTGAAATGAAAACAGAAAACCATGCTAGTAAATCTGGAGTAGTAATTAATGAAATTATATTCATATATACATCTTTTTAAGTCATTTTAATGAAAAAACACATCAGATAAATTTTGAAATAATATAATTTCTTATAATAGGTAAAGGAAAATATAATTAAATTAAAATAAGAAACATATTTTTATTTCATTAAACAAAAAAGCTTCAAGATGGAAAAATTTCCATGAAAGAAAATATTCCTTGGTAAGAATGGGAGTTATTATCATCATCATTATACTTTTATTTTGGATGAAATTTTATTAAAGAAGTTGTTATTTATAATTAGATGTTATTTCATCTGATAAAAATAGTAAATAAAAACTAAAATAGTGTAATTTATTGATCAAATAAATCTTTAAAATGTATATTCATGTAAGAAGTACTACGACCCAATGAAATAAAAATTGAGTCAATTAAACCCTTACCTTGAATTACTAATTAGTTGATCAGACTCAAAATTAATGTAGAAAAAACATATATATCTTAATTTCATATTCATTATCCCTATTAATATATATTTCCTTTCATATACTTTATTTATAATAGTTTTGGTACAATATATTAGTTATTTGTGGATTATCCCAACCATTGAGTGTTAGTAATTTTAAGTTCCCATAATTATCTATGATAGAGTTTAAGTTTCCATAATTTTAAAAATATTATTATTTAAGTTTGAATATTCATACATGATATATTTTTATATCATTTTTAAAGTATGTGGTTAGACTAGCCAACATATGAACATACCATAATTAATGGATGATTATTGTGATAAATGTGGATTCATTTGATATAAAATAATTATTACATAAACAGAATGATATCAGTTAGATATTTTTAATGTATCAAATCATATATTATGAGAATTTAAAAAATAATAAATAACTAGATGAAAAATGAGATGTTGTACTTCATGGAGGCGGTAGTCCGCATAATGCACGATTAAGGTTTTCATTTTCCAACAAATGAGTGTGAATGATGGTGGATTTTAAAATTTATCTTTATAATCATAATCATATTATATATTTCAAATTTTTTCTTTAATTCCATCTTATTACCATAAAATATATTCAGCGGTAAAAAATTGAAGACATCAATTCATAGAGGTGGTAGTCTGCTCAAATATATGATTGGTGTTTTTTTATTTTTCAAAGTGGATGAGAAGGAATAAATAATTGATGTTTCATTAATATAATAAAAATTAAAAATACTAATGATAATAATATAATTATAGTACTATGGTTACAATATTTATTAATGGAAAGGTTAAGAAGAAATGTTTAAGGATGCATAAATACCCACTTTGGAACTCTAAACATTCCCTTGAAAGTCCACATGAAATTGAAAGGAATTGGCTAAATTAGGGTTAAAATGGGATTTATGATGTTCAAGAGACATCAATAGAGGAATATTATTCTGGTTTCCATGTAAATATTTATGTTTTTTTTAAATTTTAGTGGGTGTAAGTGATCAACATTTATAAGTGAAGAAAATGGAATTTTTGGGAAAACCAATTATTTTTCAATAATTGTATAATTTTATTCAAGGGAAACTAGTTCTAATAGTGAGTTATAATGGATTTTTAGGTCATATAAGTTCAACAAGGCCTTTAATTACCATTTAACTTATGTTTTATATGTTTTCAAGTCATTTTTAATTATATGTTTTGTTTTACCCTTTTATGCTTTTACTATGGAACTAGTTTTGACCCAAGTAATGTATGATTTACTAAACATATAATTTAACCTATATTAATTTATTTATGTGTTATTAATCTAAATTTTGTACCCATATAATCTAATTAAATTTCTAAATAATTTGTCTGTATATATGATTAAAAAATATTAAATTCACTATATAAAAATTATTAATCTAATTTATTAGATAAAAATCCCACAACATTAATTAAACAAGTCCTTGAATATAACACTTTCATCATTATCATGGTTATAAATATTAATAATAATAATAATAATTTTATATACAAAAAATATGTTATAATTATTACATAAGTTTAAAATATTGATCTAAAATATGAAATCCAATTTGTTAGAATTATATTTTAAAAGTGATGAATACTAATTTTTAATATTTGTGAATAAAATTGGTTTTTAGAATAAAAAATTACTTAAGTTTCCCAATCATTAAGCATGAGTTTTATTAATTTGAAATAGTATCATTAAATAATTTATTATATATTCATTTTTATATGTAAAAATATTTTAAAACATTAAATTCACTCCTATATTATGTTAAAGTTATAAAAGTAATGGACACCTAAAAGTGAATTAATTTTAAAAAAACTCAATTTTTTTCTTAAGCTAATAATGGAGTGACTATTTTTTAAATTAATTTTATTTCAAGAAATAAAAATTATAAAATTAATAAATTTATATTTTAAACATGAAATATAAATAAGAATAAAAAACTAATTTTATAAAAAAATAAACTTTCTTTTTATTTAGGAGTTAAAAAGTGACATGTATAAAATACATGTGACAAATACCATATTAAATTTATAATTACCTAATTGTATCATCCAAATTTCTTAATATATATTCCAAAATATCTACACATAATATCAAAGAATAAGGTACTCTTTGGTGGAAGTCAAGTGCGGGGATTCAGTTAGCATAGATTTCATTGAAATTTCTATGAGCTTGCATTTTTATATCATATTATTTAACTACTACCATAATTGGTCATATTTTTATTTTCATAGGTATATGTAAAGCCCTATTAGATATATCTAGTTTCCAATCATTGGAAAATGGTCTTTATAAGGGGTAATTCCTCTACCAGATGTCATTTATTTCTTTTTCTGTTCGTATATTTCAGATAATTGTAACATCCTTTTTTAAAAACTAATTAAAATTAAATATTAAAATGGTAAAATTTTATTTTCAACATATCATTATTCATTTTTAGTTTAGGTTTTATCCTAAAATATGTTATTAAAATAATATTTATTTACAGAAAACACATAGTGAAATTTTATTTCATTACATTCTCCCCCTTAAATAAATTATGTCCTTGAAATTTTAGTTCTTCCAAACTAATAAAATAGTTAAGGGTATCCATAATATTAACATATCTCTATATTAAATTTATAATGAATTATTTTCCCCATTATCCTTGTTATGACTAGTGAACTAATATTTTTCCATAAAATTGGTATATAATAAATATTGTGGTTTTATTTAACCATTTGTAGAAAATACCCCAATATAAAAAGAAAAAGTTTTCAGAGGGAGTTTTTAGTCATACTTGTATTAATAAGTGGCCATGGTTTTATTTATTGATGTGATTTTTTTGTATTGGTAATTATTAAAGCATATATGAAATGAAATCCAATCTATTCCTAATATAACATCAAATTTGACAAAAGGAAGAATAATTTGATATTATAGGAATCTAATTCCTATAATCATCTATGAGAGAATAGCTATATAAATGGGATAAAAGATTCATACCACTATAAGTTTTTGATAATAATTCAACATCTAGTCATTTTGGTGGTGATTTAATTTTCATAGAAAAATAATTGGTATAAAGAAGTGGTTTGAACAAGATGAAAATATAACTATAACGACCTGAACTTTTGGAATTATTTTTGGTTTTCTAAAAATGTATGGTTTAATATGTCATAATAAAAAATATATATATTTATAATTGAAATTTTACCATATAGTTTTGAACATTATATGAAAATTGGTTAATTTTATCGTTGGAAATATTAATATTTTTTTATGTTATAATTTTTGTTTATAAAAAGAAATGATAATGGACAACTTATGGAGAATGAAGAGTCGGTGACCTCTAATAATAGAATAATTCCATACGAAGCATATTTTTTGGAGCTTGGGATGGAGGTAGCTTCATTAGTCATTGCTCTAAACCAAGCCCAATACAAGGTTCAATATGTTAATCTTGAACGAAATCTTCTACAGTTGAAGTTCAAGTTGATAGAAAATCAACACTCGGGAAATGTTGTCTGAGCCACCCAAAGATTCTATCACCATTGCTAACCATACTCATAGATCCTATGAAGGTGTTATAAGGTGATATATAACATGGCCTTAGTTATGTTGTGTAATCCATTTGTATAAATAAAATTATTATTTCTTATTATGGTAAAATATACATCATTTTCTAATTTAAAATGTCAAAATTAATTTAGTATGAAATTTTTATTCTTCTAAGAAGTTTTGTATTGTCGATGAATGCAGAAAAAAATAGTCTTTAAAAAAATATACTTTAAATAATTTATAGTGTGAAATTATTTTTAAAAAATTGATATACACGGTTATGATCAGAAAGAAATTTATAGTCTTATAAGATCAACATAATTTTTTGTGAATGGTAAATTAAAAATTTTAATATAACCCTTATGAATAATAATACATCTAATGAAATATTATCCTTAACTAAAGAAGTATAAATGTAATTTAGGCACATTGAATGGTATTGTGATATAATAGTATATGTAAATAGCTATTTTAGATATTATTAGTTATGTATAAGTATTTATTCAAGTAAATAGTGATTTTACTTAAAAATTAAATTTAAAATGATTAGAAAATTATTTTCCAAAAATGGTTTTCATTTTTGAATTTAAAACATAAATAGTAGTTTAGGGTGAATTTAAGATGTTTTTATAAAATGTTTTGTTTTTTAATGAATACTAAAAATCCAGTTTTTGAGTTATTTGTGTGTTTTATGACATCAAAATGATGTAATATTTAATTTAAAATGATGGACCACTCATTTTGATTAAAATATTTTATGTGGTTTCCCAACTGGCCAAATCCATGGGCAATCCCGTGGTTTCTTAAATAGCACTAATGATGTGTCATCGGAAATCTATAAAAAACTACCTCTCTTTTAATATAAATACCAAGCCATTCCTTCATTTTATTACATTATAGAATCATCCCCATTTATTCCATGATAGTATAAACTACAATGGTGTCTTTAATCCCTCAAGTTCCCAATCATAGATTTTTAGAAGTTACTCTTCAAGGTAAGGGAAATCTCAACTTCACTTTTACTTTTATGTTCTCTTTATGTTATATATCTTTAAAAGTTCAACGACATGTTCTTATGTCGATTTTGTTCTATACCTATACTGTATTGTGATTGTTTTATTAATTTTATACCCTTGAACTTTCTCTTTTTAATGTTTTCTGAATCCATGTTTCACACCCATTATGTTGTCGGATTTTTGTCTCAAAATTTCATTCTTTTTATCAAGAAATTCCTTTATTTACATTCATGAATACCCAAACCTGTATATTCTCTAGGGGTGTTTACATGGATTTAAAAATGATATATTTTAATCCGGGGATTAACATATAGGAATCCCACCTTCCTTTTGTGTGGGATTATAATGATAAAAGTAACTTGTTTTTAAGCACTTTTAAAAACGACGTGACTTTGATGTGAAGCCCATATATTTTATTCTCTATGGGTTATTTATAAAATATTTGATTATGATATATGTGGCTCAGATGAAAATAAATACATAACAATGGTGTACCCAAATATTGATACAATTCATTGTGTAAATAAATTAATCTATAGAGAATAAAAGTTTCACGATACATTAGTGAATAACCTGGGTAATTTTTTTTACACCTTGGGGATGGACTTTGGTGATATGATTATGAATGTATAAATTAAATGTTTAGGAAAATTTTCAAGTTATTATTCATTTAATTATTTTTATTATTATATGCCTATTTATTATTATATTATGATATTACTCATGTTCTTATAGATATCTCTCATGTTCACATGGAAACTGTTTCTCTGGTTTTTACCTTACGGGGCCGTCTTCACACCCTTTCCTTTGATGTATGTACCTAATTTATCAGTTGGAGTAATTCATATTCTTATTAACAAATGAGGTATCCTTTCAATTTTATTTAATGAATGTTATATATTTTTATGTATTGTGTACCTTATTTCCAATACACAAAACATTAAAGATCCAGTATTTTTAAAATGTAATGAAATGTTTTGTAATAAAAATGATGGATTCTATAGTTGGTATCAAATGGTAGTTTAGTTATTTAGGGACATTAGGATATGAAAATTGTATAAAGAATCCTATATAAAAGTTTAAATATAGTAAAATATACTTGTATTTTTATGAAATTTTATTTAATTTGTTTTTGAACAAATATATCTCTGTTTGGATACGAAAAAGTCAATGTAGCTCTGGCATAGATGTATCTAGGGGTAATGCTTGAAAACACAACTTTTTATATAATCGAATGGGAATTGGTGCATGAAAAAGGGACTTGATTAACTCTTATTTTTACAATCCTGGGGAAATTTTGGGTTAATCACAAGATTTTTATGAATCATTATGATGTATTTATAGAGAAATATAATTGTTTTTTAAACATGTATTTTTAAAACATAAAAATCTATTACAGAAAAAAGGTTCATAAATGAAATAATTTTATCACTAAAGATTTATTATTTTAGAAAATTGTGGGATATAGGAGGAACCATGAAAATGGTGAGTGAAATTAACCACATACTGAAGGAATTATGATGGAATCCAAAATTTAAACTTTCATGAGAATGATGAACCAACTAAATCAGGTTATGAGAAATTAGTTGATTCATGTTGGGAGACCGATTTCACCATGAAGGTAAAAAATATCTATTGAGTCCTGTATGTTTCAATGACCACAAAACATCAGTTGTTCTATCAACCCATTTATTATTGAATATTGGAAATTCTATATCGAAAAGATCTTTTCTGTACTTCATAGTTTTGAACAAGAAAAAGTCACCCTAGATATTTATCGCTTAGAGGGAGAAGTTGATCAGTGATGATAAATGATTAAAAATATGTATACAAGAGGGTAAATTTAATCTATGAAGTGGGAAGAGTTTATATGGATCTTTTCAATAAATATTTCCCTCATTCAGTGAGAATGAAAATGGAGAAGGAATTTCTTGAGCTGAAGCAGAAGGAGAATGAATCTATGGGAAGCTACCAGATGAACTTCAAAAGGATTCCACATTACACCTCTAGTTTTTTCCTAGATCCTAATGGTAATATTGATATATTATTTGGTGAACTAGGATCTAATTTTCATAAGAATCAATCAAACAAATACTATGATAGATATTAGAAGATATTGCAGAGTTCTGCAAATCTAAAACTGGAGTTTAGTGAGACACAATGGTCTCACAAATCCATTGACAAAAAGAAATCAATAGAGAGAATATTGGGGAAGAGTTTTGATTAGGGAAGAAGAGGAAAGAAAATGAAACTTTCCATGCATAATAAATGTGGGAATAATCATGTAGGGAACTTCCTTCTCAGTTGTGGGAAGTGTTACAAGTGTGTAAGAGATGTCCATATCACATAGAATTGTCTTGTTGAGTTGAAGCCTCAAATTCCAAAAACTAATAACAAATATAAGATGCTATAGGCCCTAACCGAATTCCAATGCCTCAAGTTTAGAAAACATTGGCTCCTTTCCAATCATTGTACAAATATGAGGGCGGTGGAGGGTAATCACCATAAGCCACAAAAAAGGATAAGAGAGAAAATTCATGCTTTTTCTATCATGATCAATGATGTTGATGCTTCAAATGATGTGGTGGAAGGTAATCATATTGTTTGGTCAAATCTAGAAAGTACTTTTTTTATTATGATTATAAACATTAATTTATTTCCTCCATGTTTGAAAAGAATTTTTAATCAACCCATGAATTGATAAAAGTGGAGTTATTAGTCATGAATCCGGGTGGGATTATCCAAGAATCATCAGTGTTTACAAACTATAGTATTTACTTTAGTGAGAAAAATATTATCAAAAATCTATTAGTCATTCCCATGTTGGAATTTTATATTATACCCGAGATGGATTGGATCTAAAAGTATAATGCTAAGATCAAATATATAAGAAAGGAAATATCTGTAATCTTATATGGGAAACCTATAGTTATCTTCCAAAGAGATATTTCTTGACCAGATATTTTCTTAGAATAACCTCTTATATAATTGTTTATGAAGCTGATCAGTGAGGATGAAGAATGAAATGAAAGAATAAGGATAGAAAATTTCTTCATAATCTTGGAATACATTGATGTATTTCCTAAGGAGTTACCCAAATATCCCCCATAAAGAGAGGTAGAGTTATCCATTGAAATCACACCATGATATCATATGATATCATAGACCCTGTATAGGATAAAAAACGTGGAGTTTGAGGAATTAAAGAAACAACTCCTAGATATTTTTGAGAAGGGGTTTATTAGAATGGGTGTGCCTCCTTGGAGAGAACCTGTTCTCTTTGTGAAGAATAAGGATGGATCAATGTGGGTGTGCATTGATTATAGGGAACTTAACATGATCACAGTGAATAAAAAATAACCTCTTTTATGAATTGGTGACTTATTTGACCAGAATTATAGGGATCAATTCTTCTCCAAGATTGATCTTTGATCTGGTTATCATCAATTTAGGGTGAAGAAAGAATATATTCTAAAAAACCACCTTCTTATCAAGATATGGGCATTGTGAGTTTTTTTATTTTTCCCTCTGAAGAGACTAATTAACATGAAATGTTTATGGATTTGAGGAATATAGTGTTTAAGGATTACCTTTATAATTTTGTGGTATTTTTTATTGATGATATTATGATATATTATAAATGTCACGAGGATCTTAAAGATCATCTAAAGGTTATTTTGAAAACACTACATAAGGAGAGGGTTTTTGGAAAGTTTATAAATTGAGAATTTTTGTTACAATAAGTTGATTTCATGGGGTACATTGTATCCAATGAAGTAATCTCAGTTATCCCTACAAAGAAAAAGGTTGTTGGGTAGTGTCATTATCCTAAAATAGTAACTAAGATTCAAAGTTTCCTTTATTTAGTAGGATATTATAAGAGGTCTTTAAAAATATTTTCACAAATTTCTAATCCATCATGAAATTTAACTCGATTATGGGTCAAGTTTATCTGAACAAATAAGTGTGATGAAAGATTCAAAGAACTGAAGAAGAGATTTGTTACTATACCCATGTTAACTCTACCCTCGATCGAAGAAAGATTCATTATTTTTAGCAATGCATATTAGAAGGGGCTTGGATGATTTCTCATGAAAAATCAAAAATTCATTGCTAATGCATCTCGGCAGTTGAATCCTCATGAGAAGAAATATTCTATGCATGATCTTGATCTGGTTGTGGTTGTGGTTTATTTTTCTCTTAAGATATAGAGGCATTATATTTGTGGGGATAAATATGATATATACACTTACCATCATAGTTTGAAATATATTTTCACACAATAGGAATTAAACATGACAAATAGGAGGTGTTTAGAACTTATTAAAAACTATTATTGTTCTTTTCATTATCACCCTATAATAGAAAACAAAGTCTCTTGTGCTATAAGAAGAAAATATAATGTTTTTATGGTAAGGATGAGGATTCAAGGATATTTTTTATCAAAGGCCAAGTAAAACTAGACATGGGAATTATAAGGTAAGGAACATCATCAACTCTACCCCAAATGATTTCTCAACATTCATTACTAGATAATATCATGAATGTTAAAAAATAAAATCCTTTGTAACATAAAATGTTTGAGGTTGTGAAGGATAAGAATTTTCCTGAGATCAATACAGGTCAATAAGGTGTACTAAAATTTCATACATGATAATGTGTTCTATCTATTCTAGAAATAAAGATGGAGTTGATGGATGAAGCTCATTGCCTTGAATTCTCTATACATCCTGGAAGCAAAAATGTATAGGGACCTTCGTGATAACTATTAGTGGGATTGTATGAAATGATAGATTGTAGACTACACTAAAAGGTGCCTAGTATATCCGCAAGTGAATGAAGAGAAACAATATCCTAAAGGGGTAGTACAACCAAAACCTATACCAGTATGGAAGTGGGATAATATCACTATGGAATTTTTCACTTGTCTCCAAAAAACATCCAAAGGAAACAATGTAATATGAGTTATAGTGGACCATATCACCAAGACTTCCCATTTTATATTTTTTCTGGAATATTTCTCTCTTGATCAACTTTCTATGAATTGTGTGAATGATGGGGTTTGGATGTTTGGGTTTTCACATTATATCATACTTATTTATTATCCAAGGTTCACATAAAAATTCTAGAGTAGTCTTCAAGATGTTCTATTTACTTAATTGAATTTCAGTAAGGCCTATCTCCCCCAAACTTATGGCCCATCTGAATGGACTATTCAAACTCTCGAGGACATGTTGATAACATGCTCAATGAAACTTAATGGTGGATTTGATAAACATCTCCCATAAGTTGAGTTCTCATACAAAATATTTCAATCGTCCATTAAAATGGCACCCTATGAAGCACTATATGGGATTCAATGTAGAAATACTACTTGTTGGCATTGAGCTAGTGAGAGAAATATTATTGGGACTGATCTTGTGTATGAGATGATAGAAAAGTTTTATTCCATCCAATGACACATTAAGGATACTCAAATTCAGAAAAATAGCTATGCCAAAACCCATCGAAAGGACATAGAGTTTGATGTTGGTGATAAGGTCTTCCTTCGAATTTCTCCTTGAAAGAGAGTCATGAGGTTTGGGAAGAAAGTGAAGCTTTTCCCTAGGTACATTGGCCCCTATGAAATCCTTGATCATGTAGGAGGAGTATCCTATCCACTTGAACTTCCTCGAAATCTATCCTATGATCATGATATATTCCACATATCCCTCTTGAGGAAGTATAAACCTAACCCTTCACATGTAATAAATATAGAGGTGGTACAACTAGAATATAACCAATCTTATGAGTATTGGTCAGTGGAGGTCTTATGTCATATGGAAAAGGTTATATGAAACAAGGATACCCACCTTGTTGATGTGTTATGGAGGAACCAAAAATATGATGAATCCACATGGGAAACAGAGGATAAAATGTTGAAGAAGTACCCACACCTTTTCTCTTCTGAGGGTATTCTTTCAAATTCCAGGGACAAAATTTCTAAAGGGGGGAAAATTTAATGACATGAACTTTTGAATAAGTGTTATTTCTTGAAAATGTATGGATTTCTATGTAATATTCAAAAAATATATAATTATAATTTAAATGTAACCATTGTTTTTTAACCATTACATGACCGTTGGTTAATATCAACGTTGGAAACAATAATAATTTATAATGTTATATTTTTTGTTTATAAATAGAAATGATGATGGATAATTGATGATTAAAAAAGAGTTGATGGCCTCTTTTAGTAGAGTTGTTTCATACAAAGACCATTTGTTGGGCCTTGTAAAGGAGGTATCCTCACTTGTCTTTACAATGGACCAATCCAAAGATGAGCTTCAACATGTTATGCTTGAATGAAATCGACGATGGGAGAAGTTCAAGTTAATATAAATCACCACTCAGGAAATGTTGTTTGAGCTACCCCAAGATTCTACAACCATTTAACACCTTACTCTTAGGTCTTATATAGCTGTAATAAGGGGTTATGTAATGAGTCATTAGTTACATTGTATAATAAATTTGAATAAATAAAATTTCTATTTCATTGTATGTTAAAATAACCATCATTTTTGAATTTCAAATGTCAAAATTTATCTAGGAATAATTTTCAGTATTTTTATAAAAACTTTTATATTATTGATGAATATTGAAAAAAGATTATTTTAAAATATTTTTTATAATTTAAATAATTGATAGTGTGAAATAATTTTTGAAAAATGGACATACACAATTGTGATCAGTAAGGAATTTAGAGTCTAATAAGATTAATTTAATTTTTGGTGAATAATAACTTATGGATTGTAATATTACCCTTATAGATATTAATATAACCAATTGAATAGTATCCTCACCTATGGATGTAGAAATGTAATTTTGGAATCTTGAATGGAAATGTGATATAATAGAATAAGTAAATAGTTTTTTAGAAATAATTAGTTAAGTATAAGTATTTTTTTGAGTAAATAGTGATTTTAATTAATAAATTAAATTTCACATATTTAAAAAATTATTTTCATAAAATTTAGTTAATTTATGAATTTAGAACATAAATATTAGGTTAGGGGGAATTTATTAGATTTTTATAAAATGTTTTGTTTTTCATTTAATAGTTATAATAAATTTTTTGAGTTTTCAGTGTGTTTTATGACATCATAATGATGTAATATTTAATTTATAATGATGGTCGACTCATATGGATTATAAAATTATATTAGGTGTCCCAAGTGTCCAAAATAAAGGGTAAATACCAAGGTAAATCCCATGGTTTTTCAAGTACCACTAATTAGTTGTATTCATAAATTTAAAAAAAAACTCCCTCTCTTTCACTATAAATACCCAACTATTCCTTCATTTTATTTAATAAAAACAATTATACCCCTCAAATATCTGATAGTATTACCTCTCATGGAGTCCTTACAAGGTGTCCTTAAGCCCTCAAGGTCCCGATCCAAGTGTTTTATAAGTTACTCTTCCACGTAAGGAAAATATCAACTTCACTTTTCCATTTATGTTATCTTTAGGTTAAATGTCTTTAAAAATTCTATATTATATTATTATATCCATTTTTTCTAAATATATACTATATTATGAGTTTTTTATGAATGTTATACACTTTTTAACTCTATTTTTAATGTTTTCTAAATCCATGTTTCATACCCATTATGCTGTCAGATTTTTATCTTTAAATTTATCTCTTTTTATCAAGAAAATGTTTAATTTAATTTTGTGAATACCCAAACCTCTATATTCTCTAGGGGTGTTCACCTAGATTTAAAAATTATATATTTTAATTCTAGTATTAACATATATGAAACTCACCTTCATTTTTCATGGGATTATAATGATAGATGTAACATATTTTAAATCACTTTTTAAAATGACTTGATTTTGATATGAAACCCATTTATTTTATCGTCTATGAGTTTTTTATGAAATGTATGATTATGATATATGTGTATCACATGAAAAAATAAATATTAAGGGTGTTCCCTGATATATATCCCATGCATTTGGTAAAGAAATTAATCTCTAGAAATGACAAGTTTCATGGTATCTTGGTGAATAAACTTGGTAATTTTTATGACACCTTGGGGATGGACCTTGGTTATATACTTATGAATTTATATATTAAATATTTTAGACACATTTTCAGGTAATTTTTAATGTTATTATTATTATTATATTCTTATTTAACATTTTATTATTATATTCCTTATGTTATTATAGATTTCTATCAAGTTCATATGTAAACTGTTTCTCTTGTTTTTTCCTTACCGGGTCTTCTACTCACCGTTTTCTTTGATGTATGTCCCTAGGTTAGGATATGGAGTAATTGTAATTAGGATGAAAAAATGAATAATACTTTTATGTGGATTATAATAATGTTATATTTTTCGTGTATCATGTACCTTATTTCAAAGAAACTAAACTTTAAAGATCCTCTATTTGTAAAATGTAATGAGAAGTTATATAATAAAAATTTGGGATTCCATAACAACACCCATAGTTCTTTAGTGTGTGATAATTGTTCTTAACTCCACAAAATTCTCAAAAATAACTTTTGTATTTGTGGTTTCGTAGGATTTTCTACTTCCAATGGTCTTGGAAATTTGTGATTTATATCATCCTTTCTATCTATTGGATTAGGGAATTGATTTAAGCAATGCCTAGCTTCCCACATTTAAGACATTGAACTGTTAGTGGTACCTCTAGATGTAAAATTTTTCCTTTCACTATTTCTAAAAAGAACTTCACTTTTAATTATAAATTTTTTACCTAGTTCATTTTTTTAGACACATAAAAAATATCCCAGTTCCATTGAGTCATTTTCCTTAGTGCATCTTCCAAATTTTTTAAATGAAGGAAATTCAAAATTATTTTCTTTCATAGTATTTATAACATGAAATTATGTGGGAATAAATACTTATCTTCATTAGTATTTTTGGAAAATCATTTATGTCTATGTTTTTATTCATATTTCCTAATTTTTAGATTGGAATAATAAAAATATTTCTCACTCAAGCTATTCAACATTAAATTGGTCATGGGGAAAATCTCTATATTGTCTATTGAATCCATTATTAACATTATTAAATTGGGATATTCCTAAAACCAAAGGAGGTTTTTGGTGAATGAAAAAAAAATTAAAATAATAAAATAATTTTTTAATATGATTACATGAAAATTTTACCCTAATGATTTTTTACTCGGGCAAATTATTACATCACCATTTCATTTAGCCTAAATCACTCTCGACTCAATATTGTTTTCTTTATATCGGATTCTATTATATTACTTAACCAAATTCCTAAACATAATAAATCCTTTCTAATGACTTGTAAATAGAATGTGATTAACCAAATCATATAATCTAGGAGTTTCTATCCATGTGTAATGTCTATGACCCAGTCATCATGAAATAGAGTGAAGATTGATTAAATGCTCAAACAACTTATTTACAGGTGATTAAACATATGTGAATTCATTCCACAACTAAATTCACTTTCTTATATCATGATTGGAATAAATTTTCAAAGAAAAACCAAATCTATACTTGAAAAATATATTAACATTTTTCCTATATTTATAATTATCCTTATTATTTTCACTTAAGTTCTATAAAAAAATCTTAAAAAATTAAACTAATCTCTAAAAATAAATAAACCCTTTTCTAATAACTACTAAAGAACCCCAAGCTGAAGATAAAATAAACAATACTTTAATTTCAACATTTGAATAATACAACTCAAAAATAATCACAAATCCCAATGGAATAAAGGTTTACTTTCATGGATATTAGCTGCACAGACCTATTATTTTACAACACGTGCAAACATTTCCCTATTATTTTACTTTTTTAAGACCATTTCTAAAAAACTCACATGATATTTTCCTATTAATTAAATAGGGAATAGAAATATAATAAAATGGGGAACTGTGACACTATGTGATGTAATAATAATAATAACTGAGATCATAAACTTGAAGGAAATCATGAATATGGGATAAATATATTATTTAAATATCATGTGAAAATATATAATAGTTATAAAACTTTCTATAAAAAATAGAATATCACAAAAATAATATCAAGGGAGAATAAAAATTTTGACATAGTTTAAAATACAAATAATTTATCATAAAAATAGTGAGCATCACATAAAGGTTGGATATTTAAAAAATAATGGATAACATGAAAACATATCATATTATAAAAATGAAAATAATTTTGTAAATATGGCCTAACTTGATAAATAAACATAGAAATGAGAAAAAACATAATAAACAACATGGATATATATAATTACTTATTAAAAAATTGATAAATGTGGAATATCCTAATAAAAATTTGGAAATGTGGAATAACATTATAAATAACTTTTAAATGTGGAATTACATGACAAAAAATTTAAATGTTGCACAAATATAAACATAGGAGAACTTTTTTTATAAAAATAATTATTACCACACCTTTGTGAAAGAAATAATTTATTCTATGCTTTAATATCTCATGAGATATAAAATCATACCAATGAATTAGAGTTTTATATAGGACCCCATATATCACCATACTCATATATACTTTCTACATAAAAAATTGATCATTATATATTAATTAACCCATGAAAAAGAGTGGTTTTCTAAAAAAACTAAAAAAATCTCATATAATGAATTTAAAAAATCATCAGATATAAAAATATCATTTTCCAAAAGGAATCATTTCATAATAAAATATATAGGTTGATTCAAAACATAACTTCAGGTGAGACATACCTTAGAGGGAAATTGAATTTAAAATTAAAAGATTTTCATACACCCATTTAAACATTGTTATAAAATAAAAAAGTGAAATTTAACTTAAAAAATGTGAGAAGGTAAAGAAAATATTTCAGAAAACATATTATAATGATTTAAAAATAAATAATTCCTCTTTATAAATAAAAATAAATATAATAAATATAGAGTATTAAATATTGAAAAACAATCCTTTATTTGGATTTTTAGGCATTTTTAAAGAAAAACCAACATCAGAGAAATATTGAAAGAAATTCATTTCATAAAATATGAAAATTATAATATTTGGAATAAAAAATAGTGAAAAAATTAATATTTAATTTAGTAAAAAACAATCAATATTTAAAACATTTACAATAATGAAAATATTCAATTGTATGAATGAGAGTTATTATTATAAATTTTATACATTTATTTTAGGAAAAATTATCCAAGAAGTAGTTGTTAATAATGGGAAGTAATTTTATGAGATAAAAAATGGAAATAACCTATAAAATAATTTAATTTCCTAATTAGAGAATTTTTTTAAACTATATTTATTTTAGTAGGATTATTACCTAATGAATCAGAAAGTGAGTCGAATGTACCCTTAACTTGAAATACTAATTAGTTGATCACCATCTATAAACATGTAAAACAAAAAAAATATCTTAATTATATATTCAAGTACCTCTTTTATATATATATATATACTTTTATATACTTTACTTATAAACATTTAGTGAAAATTTATTTGTTAATTATTGCATATCCTTACCATAGAGTGTTGTTAATTTTAGATGTTTTGTGAATGCTTTTTGTTATCATTTGGATATACATTATTTGAAACTAATTTGATCACAAATGTATATCATTTAAGCTATAGGAATGTGTAACTTATATTTATTTATAAATTTCTTATCTCATTCCATAAATTATTTAGTCATGTTGTGTGGAAGTAGTATCTATGTCACCTTATTTCTGTAATTTTGGAAATTGAATATAATATTTTAATAATATGTAAAACAAAAAATATAAACATTACAAAACTTTTAACTTATCATGAATTTATAATTAACATGGAATAAAATTTTTATTTAAGTTCTAATAGTCATCCATGATAGAGTTTTACAACATTGTTCAAGTAGGTGGTTAGACTAACCTAAATAAGAATATAAAATAATTATTAGATGGTCACATTTACAAAAGTTGTTTATTTTGACATAGTAGGAATATTATAGAATAATAATACAATTATATTTATTTTTTTATTTTTTTCATATTTTAAGATATCTTAATAAATAATAAAGAACCAAATGAAGAAAGAGATATGTTACTTCGTGGAGGTGATAAACCCTACAACATCCGATTAACTTTTTCATTTCCCAAAAAATGATAGGGGATGAAAATGGATTATTATTTTTCTATTCATAATATAAATTATATATTATATATGTAAAATTTATTCTCTAATTCCATCCTTATAACCAATTAATAGAGGTGGTGATTGAAAATTGATCATGTTGATTCATGGAGGTCGTAGTCCGCACAAACACATGATTGTTGTTCTATTGTATTCCTAAGTGGTTGGGAAGAAAAATTAATGGTTTTAACATTAACATAATAAGACATAATTTTAATAATGGAAATCTTTTCATTATATTACTATGGTTAATATTTTATTGGAATAGAAATCTTAAGAATAAACTGTTGAGGGTTATGAAATACTTACTATGTGACCTTGAACTTTCTCTTGAAAGTATCCTTAGAAATAAAGATATTAGGATAATATATGGTAAATAGGGGGTTTAATACATGAAATAGAATTATAGGAGATGAATATTGGGTACTTTTTTAATGAAATACGGATGGGTATTTGTAACTTTGGGAGGGTGGATGTGATCCCCTTTTATAAGTGAAGAAAATAGATCTCTTGTGAATACCCATTATTTTTCAATAACTGAATGACACTATTGAAGGGTAAATGGTTACAAAAGTGATAAATAATGGAGTTTTTGATGATTTAATGTCAATAAATCATCTAAAAGTATTTTTTAGACATGTTTTAAACATGTTTCAAGTCATTTAATCTTAGATTTTTTCTTTTTCCCTTTTTTACAACGGTAACTAGTGTTCTCCCAAGTAATTTATCATTTATAAAAATTATAATATATCCAATATTACCAAAAGTTTTATTTTATTAATAATATTTATTCACCATATAATCCAATTATGTCTCTAATTTTGAAGAAATTAACTTCTAAATTAATTCATTTAATATATAGAAAAACTATTTCATAGAAAAATATTTGTTTTTAAAATTAAGTATTCTTAATCTTATATGGAATTGATTGAAAATTAAATCAGTGAAAATATTTATATATATAATTTTTTAAAATAATATCAAAATAATTATTTAAAATATAAAAGTATAGATTTTTAGATTAAAATTCGACAACATTAAAAAAATAATTCATTGAAAATAACACTTTCATAACTATCATGGTCATTAACATTAAACATATTAATCATAATTTTATACCTAAACATATATTGTTCTTATTTAATAATATGAACCTTTTGAAGTTCAATATAAAATATAATTTTTTATATTTAATTTCTATAATTTATGAATACTAATTTTTAGTATGAGGAAATAAAAATAGCTTTTAGAGTTAAATATTACTTCCTTTTCCAAAGCGTTAAACTTGGTTTCTATAAATTCAACATAGTATTTTTGAATTATTTATTAATATATATATATATATAGGTTTTATGAAATTTTACAACACTCTTTTATTATGATATTTTCATAAAAGTGATGGTATTTTATTATTCACCTAAAAATTAAATATTATATAAAATATAAAAAATTCATATCACTCTAGTATTAAAATTATTAATTCTAAAACTAGTTTTATTTAATCAATGTAAAATTATGAAATTAATAAATTTATCCTCTAAAATCAAATATAAATTCGAAAGAAATCGTTTTTATAGAAATATAAACTTTCTTCTTTTTTAAGTGTCAGAATTTGGAATATATAAAATAAATATTATAAATATCTTATTAAATTAATAATTATAGGAAAATATCTTCATCAATTTTAGTTACATATCCCAAAAATATCTTCACCTAAGATCTAGAAATATGGTATGCACTACTGGTTGTAAGGGGTTGTGATTTTGTAAGAATAGATCTCATGGTATTTTCAATGAACTTGAATTTATCTCATCTAGGATTTAAATCATACTATAATTGTTAGATTTTGATGTGGAATTGGTATAAGTGAAGCCCTAGTGAAACTACAAATTTTCCAAACTCGGTCAGATTAGCTCCACAAAGGATATTTCCATTAGCTGATGTTATTTCTTTCCTTTTTTTAGATTTCATAATACGTTTATTTCCTTTAATAATAACCAATTTTATGTCTATATAATAATAGGAAAATTTTATTTAACATATAAAGTTTCCATTTTAGTTAATTGTTTTGTAGAGAATAAGATATTAACAAAATCTTCATTTAGGTAAAATATATACTAAAATTTCAAATTGTCACATAAAGGTATTTTAAAACCATAAAAAGGTCATTCAAATAAATAAATCATGAGTTTTTAATAAAATTGGAGATAAATTAATGTTTATAGATTAAAATAAACACCTTTGAGCTAATTTTTTAAAAAATTATTTATCAGAAAATATATTCACCTCATCATTTATTTTTTATAACCTTACCTTGAAAAAAGAACTGTTTCTATAACTGTATTTTAACCACATATTCAGTAAAACTTCATTCTTTACATTATTTCACCTACATGCTTCATGAAACACATACACAATGACAATAAATCCATTATTTGGATATATAATCACATTAAAAATAATGAAATACTCCAAAGATTATATAACTGTGTCTAATACTAATATTTTTCATTAATCCAAAATCGAGGTATTTTAAGTATGACTCTTTTTATTAAATCCCCAATAAACCAGTTCTTGATTAGCCAAGAAAAATTAATTTATGGGATTATGAATTAAAATTTCAAATTTTACCCATTAGTTTTTGGATAAGTAACCTGTTTCCAAAAACTGAAAAATTACTCAACGAAATAATTCCTTTAAATATATTGTCTTTAAAGCCTTTTCCATAAAATAAATCAATGTAAAACATAATTTATAGTGTAGAAATTAAATATCATAAAAAATATATTGGAGTTTTATATCCATACAACATAATTTGAGAAATATTCTAAATGGTTATATTCTTCTATTAAACTACATCAGTATGTTGAGAAGTTCTTGGTGAAAATATATTGTGTTTTTTCTAATATTAATACAATTCGCATAAATATAAATATTTTTAAATTATAAAACATTATGAATCGGTATTATTTTTGTCTTTATTTTTTTTAATTTTCAATAAGCAAGGGTTGTTTTTAAACCCAACACTAATATTACTTTAAAAAACTAAAATGTAATTGATATAATTATAAAAAATTAAATAAACTCGTAATATTTCCTTCTAATACATGTATATTTTTAAATCCCAAATATATCAATATTAATCAAATATAAATGATATAATTTTGAGATTTCATATACTGGATTTATATTACAACTAATTTTCTTAATGTAATGCAAGGGATTAAGAAAATTACAAAAGTAACATGTCAACTTTGTTATTTAGTTTTAGTTTTCGTTCAATGAGATCTTTTTCAAGGAACATAATCTATATTTAAAAGTGATATGTTCTAAAAATAATATTTTATTTTATGATATATATAGGATATTGTATAGAATGAATTATGGTGAAGTATATCTCACAGTTCAATGTACTTGTGGGGTTATGATGTATATTTTATGATATCAAGTTAAATCACATTCTTGCATCCACATATGATTTCATATACAAACAAAAACATCAATTTATAATTTTTTGTATAAGGGTTTACACAATAATGACTAAAATCTAAAAATATTTCTTTGAATTCATATCTTCTATTGAATAAAAAATATGTTATAAAAGTTTTAATGTATTTTCATTATTCACTAATATTTTTAGAAATATTATTTATTTAGATACACATAATATTGTTAAATAAGGGATAATAAATTAGATCAAACACTTCTTAATATTATATATAAATGTTAATAACACCAATAGTAATAACTCTCTTCTCTCTCGCTCTTTTTCTTATCACGTACAAGTACACCATGGAATAAGGAAGACAATTTAAATTTGTTCCATGAATCTATTAGTTTTTTTGAGTTTATAAAAAGGTAAAATCTCATTGGTTATTTCTAATATATCTCCATAATGACTCATGATGGTTATGATATAGATCAACAAAGAAGAATGTATATTCTTATTATGTTCTTCAATTATTATAATTTGTTCTAAATCATTATTAAATGATCAATGTTTTGATTTCTTCATTATATTTAAGCATGATATATGTTTTAAAAAAACCATCATTGGTATCAAATAAAATATAATAATATTTTAAATAAATATGGATTTTTTAAAAGAATTGGGAAATATATGAATCACATGGATATCATAGGCTATGATATATGTATATCATTAACTATGATACAACTGTATGTGAGAATGTTTAATAATTTTTATTAGATCAACATATTGAGTAACATGATAAGTTATATCATTAAATGTGATATGAATAATTATGATTTTAAAAAATAGAAATTTATATCAGTATCATTGATATGATGATATCATTGTGTAACATCCCAATTAAATGAAGAATATGTTATTTTTATATTTATTGATATTTTTGAATTAAATATTATTTTTAATTTAAAAGGGTTGCTATGTTCGATAGCGTACCCGATATGCAACAACGGGTTTCATTGAAATCTTACGTTGAACACAAATAATATAATATAATTATTTTAAATGGTAGTTAACTCCTAGTCATGGTATTGGTAGGAATTAACATAACTAAATACAATAGGATTATACATGTATTTACATTTATCTAAAAAATGTTAGAGACTTAAAATGTGAATGAATCTAAGGTGCCTTATAATATAATTTATTTATAGGGTTAGATTAACTTTTTAATTGGTTTTAATGTGCAATTAGAATATATTTTTACTATTTAATCCAATTTTGGTCATCGGAAGCAATTTCACTTTGAAATTGGACGTAATCAAATGTCCATCTTTTTATAGTTATTAATTCTTAAAAACACACTTTTGGTTTTGACAGTGGGAATTAATTTTTGAATTAATTTCTTCCCCTTAAGTGTTTCGAATTTGGAAAAATGGATAGAATATTTGGAATCAGGAGGTACAAATTTTGTAAATAGGTAAAATTTATTTTTAGACATTTTAAATATTGACTTCAGTAAATATTTTATTTACCATGGTTAAAGGGTAAATCTGTTAAATAAGGGTAAAAAATAATATTGTAATAATATAGAATTACCCTTAAACGTGTCCTAATCCTATTTTATGAGTCATGTCAGAACATGGGAATCCTTGGGTCGATTTTGGGATCCCATTGAGCCACATTGAAGTGATAATGACAATTTAGATTAATTAACTTAAAGTAAAGGAAAAAATGACCAAAGAAAATATATTTTAGTAAATTAATTTCTAGAAGGGGTTATATAAATTGTATTTTCGACTATAAATATTCATTTAAAAGATAAAAATATTTCTCATATCATGGTTTTTTGTTATAATTTTTAGACATAAAATAATTTATGTTACTTATGACCCAATAACGATGTAGTGTTTACCTCATTAATAAATAATTTAAATAAATAAGAATATGATGATTAAAAAATTATCCAAAACCTATCCAATTCTTATTGGATGATTTTATTTTGACCAAGATTCATCTTATCTTCGAATATAATGTTTTTGACTCTTTGAAACGGAATATCATTATATAATAAAATAATATTCTCACACTTTTCTAAAGAGACCCTCCTCTCCCTTATAAAAGGAGACCACTTCTAACCAATTCCACACACCTCTCAGGCCTTTTGTCTCATCCAAAATATGCACAATTAATCTCCCTAAATCCCTCTCCTCCTCCTAGAAGTTTTACTTAAGGCATAAGGCACTTCAAAAAGTCCATTGGTTCAAACCAAAGTGAGTTACCCAAATTAAAGGTAACAGTTTCTCTTAATTTGTTTTCTATTATTTTACTTCTCCAACCCCTAAACTATTTTTATTACTTTCTTTTATAATAAAACCAGTATCCTGAATATACTAGTATGTTTTAATGAGAATTATTCTAACTACACTTACACACACCTCCACTTAATGTGTGAAGAACATAATATACTTGTGGATGGAAAACTAACGCCTCACGAAATGATGATTGTTCAATTTCATCTTACCACCTCTCATGGAAAACATTATAACAGAACTGTATTTATATATGATATATATTATGTTTATGATTTCATTATTATTCTATACTAATCATTTATATCACGCATTTATGGTTTCCATAGTGGGTAAATACGATAATCTCATTTGAGGAAGTGTGGACTACCGCCCCCATAAAGTGATGTGATCCGATAATGCCTTATGTGGGATGTATAAAGGATGGAGTTAATGATATTATATATGATATTATATGGTAATTATAATATACCTATGTATAATTATGTTTTAATTTCATTTAAATAATAATTAGAAATAGAAGTGGTGTTCATGCGTACGTATGGCTTTCCATCTCCATGAACGGTGCATTTCATTTCTTACCTACAAATGTTATGTAGTATTATAAATAAAAGTATATAATGGATATATATAATATATATGATATATAAATAATTATTTTAATTCTGGATATAATGGACTATTGACCTCATGGACAACTTGTAAATATAAGGTGTTCATTTTTTACTAAAGTACCAAATATCGACAAAAGGAACATTATTAACTTGAATGATTACATAATATTTATAACAAGATAATAAGTGATATAAAAGGAATAATAAACTCGAAAAAGGTTCTTAAGAAAGTATAAATTAACTTTAGTTTATTATTCTGAAGATTAAATAACAATCGAGTCAAGTCGGACACGAGGTAAGGGACTTCGTCTCAATCTCCTTTTATTGAGGCATATTTTGTTCTAATACACGAATTTCCTTTATATGTTTTATAAACACCTTTGACGTTTTCATTTCATTCAAAGGTAATATTTTTCTAAAAAGCGTTTTACTAAATGAAAAAAACAAATTTTTTATTTTTAATGTAAGCGGTGACAACGACCATTCCGTCGCCGTGAGTATTATTTGATCATTGGCTTCCTTAACAAGCCGCAATTATTTTAAAAGGAAAAATAAATATCATATACTCTTTTTATGTATTTTTTTTATTGAAAATGATTTTGAGAATGGATTTATTATTTCAGTATCTTGAAATGATATTTTCTTATTTCAATGTGGAAATGTTATCTTTCCTTAATGCTTATGTTATGTGTTATGATCACGTTATGGTTCTTGGGAATTATTTATGTATACAGGTGGTTCCATGATAAACCGAGGGAGGTTGAGCCTGAGATAGCTCTCCAATGCATTGGGTAAAGTGACAGAGGTAAACATGAATGATTCTCCTATGAGATTTAGGGAATATACTATGATGTGTATTCCAAAGTACCTCTCTATGTAGCTGTGATAGCTACAATGGAAGTATGTTCTGTATTCCACAAGTTACCTTTATGATTTGTGATTGCTATGTGTTATTCATAAATCTTATGTCTTCCTGTGGTAAGTAAAAGAGTTCATGTTTTGCAAGTATTTATGAACTAATTTTTTCTTTATTTTTTTATTTCCCTTAATGAGATTTTTATGCTCATCCCAAGTTTTAGAAATGTTTTTCAGAGGACATAAAGTGGAATAGGGTCAAAGATGGTATCAAGGAAAAGTCATGTTGTCTAAAACATGGAACTAGACATGACTCTTTTTTGAAGAGTTTATATTTTATGAGAAAATGGAAATTGTGTAGAAGTGTCTACCTTGTAATATTTTGAGATGTAACAGTTATGTCCTAATTCTCTAAAACTCTAAACCTGAAAAGATCCACAATGTGAATTATTTGTTTAATTCAATATTATGTAATGTTTTAAGGTTGGTTCCTTATACATTGTGTGTGATATCCTTCAACTATTTGGTTTTCTCATAACATTGAGTATGATATGTGATATAAAACCACATGATTAAAAACCTTAAGCTACAATATATTCCAGGGAAATGTGACTATAATTTTTACTCATATCATAATGCATGATATTGGATATAATTGTCTATGATATGGAGTTGTAATATTAGATATTGTAAAAAACATTTTGTTAGTGATACAATTTTAGACAATATTTTAGGTTGTGGTATGAGATATATAAATATATTTTATAGGTGTTTAATTTTTGGATTCATTTATAAAAATCACTATAATTTAATTTTTTTTATAAATTAAAAAAAATTAGGCAATATAAAATTTTTATATATAATTTATTTACAATTCCAAAATAATATTTAAATGTTGAGTTTTTACATTATAGTTATTGAATATTTATGAAATAATTAATAAATATAATTTTTTAGAATAATTTTTTATCATAACAACCTTAACTAACATAGGAATATCAGGGCCCTTCCAAATTCTCATGACTTTAGAAAATACCAAAAATGTTTTTGGAGGATGTTATTTTTGTCTATAATGGATTTTTACAAGGATTTTAATTAAAAATACATTATTTATAAAATTTAAAATGTTTATTTTTGGAAATATGAATTATTAATATAAATTTAGATTTCAAAATGAAAAATCCATATTCCTTAGGAATTAAATATTTTAATAAATATGAAAATTATATATTCACTATATAAGTTTGATTCTGAATTATGTTTTTTATGGAAAATTTTAAAAACTATTTTCTATTTATTGAATTTTCATATACATCATATTTTGAATTTTAATTTTTTAATATTGGATTCTATATGAATTATTCTTATGTTATATACTTAAGTTATGATGTGTTCATAAATCTTGAATTTAATTTTCTAATATCATCATTTTTTTAATTCTTTATATTAAATATTCATAGTAGGTTAAGTATTCAAATATGTGAATATGAATTCAATTTATTTTACTTTTTAACTTTATTCATTTAAATTCAATATTATACGATTTAGGAGTTTCATTCTTGGTATTACATTACATTTAATTTATTTCAATTAAGATTATAGGGTTTTTTGTTATAATTACAAAGTAAGAATTTAATTAAATTATTCATAAATGTTTTTATTAAAAAATTATTGAGAATTTATTCACTCATGATTAATGATATATATATTGTAGGGCTTTGCTTCTGGCTACTCATTTACCTGAGGGATTTTGTTCTATAAAATATATGGCTTCTGGCCATCTATCTCACAAAACATGAACATTAGTAAGATTTTATTTTCTTAAATACTTATTTCTAGTAATTAAATTATTTTCATACACTTTTTATATGTGATTTATATTGATATTTATTTTAATATAATATTTATGTATTTTTATTACAAATTCATAATACAAATCATTAATTAAATTTCGGTAATACATTTATTTCGTTGAAAATAATAATATATTTTAATAGGAATGAGATTTATTAATTAAATCATTAGGAACTTCCATACATATAATGAATGCACTAGATATTAAATTGTAAAATCTTTTACATTTTTAAATATGTCAAGGTATCAACTTTCCTTCCTAAAAATCAATTTTCTAGATCCCCATCAACTAAATGAAGAAGTTGTTCTCAGTCGAGTCTCATGGATTATATTTTTAATATAATAATCGAATCATTTATTTTTTATGAGATAATATTTTTGAGTTAGGCCATTATTTTGTTATTTGACTATCAAATTTTGGTAATTTTGGGTTTGTTACCCTAATAGTTAGGTACATATTGAAATGATGTTGGGATAATTCATTAAATGAATTTGGTAAAGTCTTTATCAACTCAACTTATCATGGGTTATATATATATATATATGAGATAATAAAATTTCATTATATATAAATTGTAATTAATCAATAGAGAGTTATATGTAATATAATAAATGATGAAATAATGTTCTCAGAACACTAAGACATATGATTTAAATGATTTGTAATTTTAGTGGGAGTATATTCAATAATATTATTTACTGAAAGATTAAATAAAATATTATAATCACATGAATGATATATTTTTAGTATAAAAAACCATCCACATATCACTAATACTAATCCTTAATAAAGATATATTTAATGGAAAATTTTCCCTATATTATTATTATAACTTGATAATTGTTTAGTTATGATGTGAGGAAATATGAAAGTAAAAAATGTATGTTATAATGTTAAATTTCTATACTTTATAGTTAGGGATACTAACTGTGAATCATATATATGTGTGAATGTATATGAAATAATAAATATCACTGATTTACTAAAGGTAGAAGTATATATCTATGTTTTCATTGAATAAATGGTTGTCATATTGGTGGTGGAGTAATACGATCTACATCTACTCAATTTATTTGTTCTAAATATTATAAAAAAAAATATGTCTTCTATAAATAGGGATTTGAATTATATATTTAATATAAAAATAAATTATATTTCTTCATATAGAATATAATTAATTGTTTTTACATTTATGATATAAAAAATATAGTTTTTAGTCTATAGGATAATAAATTTAATACGGTTGGTTCTAAAAATCAAAAATATACTTTTAATAAAAATCAAAGGACTAGTAATATATTGAACATAATAAATATTTATATACGTGGTATAATGAGAACAAAAACAGGTGTTTTTTAAAAAAATTAACCCTTAATATTGTTTAGGTGTTCATGTTAATGTCTATAATAAACATAATGAGGGTACAAAGAAACTTTTATAAGATAATGGTAGAGGATAATTAAATCCAATAAATTTTATGATAATCTTCTAATGTGTAATTTTTTATAATTTTTTTAATAAGGTATTCTAATTTTAGTGGTCATATAATTTAATCACAAAATTATATTCCATATTAATAAATTTTGAGAGACAAAATAAATGATATAGATTGTAAAGAATTTAATTTTTTTATGATAATTCAAATTTTTAAAGTAAAAAAATGCTCAAATTCATAAGTTATAGTGTTAGTATAAATTAAGACTTATTTATTTGTAATCCCATGAAAATTATTGATTATTATATTTGAAAAAACCCATTAAAATTTAAAAACTATTCTGGCGAGGAAGGATGCCTTTCATGTGATGAAATACATATTTTGAGAAACCAATTTGAAGAATGTGATTTTTTTAAAAAATTTAAAAAAAATTAATTAATAATTGTTTAAAATATATATGCTAATATGGTTATGTAAGTTATTTCTAAAAAATATTAAACTCATATTAAAAAAAGATATTTTTATATAAGAAACATACTAGGAATATAGTTGTTTCTTAGTGTTATATATAGATAATATATTTATTATTATAAAATATGAAATTTTAAGACATCTAAAATAAATTATGTATTCTCATATACATTAAATATGATGATATATAGAGATATATTATGTAAATAATATTTAATTTAAGTAAAATATGAATTGAATCCTTATGAGGTTTACTGGATAATTATTGTAAAAATAATTAAATTCGTTATAATAATTAATGATATAATATTGAAGTGAGAAACATGGTATTGTTGTAAGGAGTTATATACATGAAAAATGGTTTAGTAATGAAAAAATGGGATTGAATAGTTCAAATAATATAATTTAAGTATTTTAAAACGCTGGATGAAATGAAGGTAGTTATATGGATTTTTAGGTTCTTTAAAACTGAGGATGGTTCTTGATATAAGAAAACACCCAAATCTCACAATTAAATCCAAATATATCGTTAAAATATATCATCTCATGAAATATTTTAGTGTAAAGGTTTATATGATAATTTTATAGGTGGATACAAGATAACATCACTTGTATTATATATTTATGTATCATGTTCTTAATATACCACAAAAACAATAAAGATATTTAGCATGCTTTAATTCTTTTTTTGTATTATAATCTAGTATGAAAAGAAATAATGTATAAATTTTTTATATATTCACATTCACTTAATTTTTTCATATTATGAATAATGTTGGAATAAAAAAAATTATCATGATTTTACATTGAAATGAAATTTATACATTTTTATTCTTTCATGTGTGTGACATTTATGAAATAAGATTTAAATGATAAATAACCCATTTGATATAAATATCTTCTAGGTTAAGAATTAAATATAATCATTTAAAGACATTGGTTTTGATTATATAATAAGTTTGGATTGAATAGGGTCTCATAGATGTAAAAAATTCACCCATGAGACACAAGAGTGGTTTATTTTATATAATATCACACTAGATTATACCAAATATAATATCATATATAATTTTATTGCTACACTTCGTTTGAATAATTTATAATAATCCCTAGTACATGAGGTTAATATGAATTCCTATATAAGAACCCAATTACAATGATATATTTTCATACATGTTTTTAGATTACGCTAATTAGTGGGAGTTTAGATTTGTTTCTAACATTTTAGTGAAAATTTTATTAAGAATATATTTTTCAAAATGTATGATATTTATTATAGTTGGAACCCCAATTAAGTAACATTAAAAGGTTTAAAATCATGGATAGTTAAGTGACATATGATGTTTTTATCTATTTAAGTGAATCAAATATGAGGAAATTATCGTTCCAATTGAATATAAATTGATGAATCTAGAATAGAAGGGATAAAAAATATTGATATATTAAATATCTTATAGTTACACTTAATGTATTGGACAATGGAATTAGATGAATATACATGTGAAAAGTTGGGGTACATCTGGTGGACACACTTATATGGAGATACATATGATATATGGATTTTAGGTGTAATTACATTATAACATAAATATTCTTAATTTTTTCAAGAGGTTCCAGTTTTATTACAGTCACAAATTTTTAATACATAAATCATTTTTAATGGAATAATTTTCTATAGGGTAACAAGTAAATATATATGAAGAATATTTATTTGAACATAATGTTTTACCTAAATATAAGATACTGTGTCTGATAACTTATCGAAAGGAGTTCAAGGTTTCATCCAAAGGACATTATATATGATTTCATAAGTTTACACTTGTAATGAAACACAATTTGAACATATCATAAATTTTATGAGGATTTAGTGAAATTTTTATACTAAAGAAAATTTGAATTAAAATATATATTTTGTTATTTGACATGGATAATGTCATATAATATGACCTAAGTCAATTTATATCACATAGTTTGATATAATATTATGTTTATGATATATCTTTTATTTTACTATGTCACTCTATCTTATTCCTTAAATAAATGATTTAAAATATATTCCACCGATAAATTGATGATAAATCCTATAAGAGTTTAAGCATCCATGCGTAATTGCTCAAATTATTTATAATATTTATCATCCTCGATTGGTTTAATAGTATGTAATAAAAGTTTTAATTTATTATCACTATTCACTGAAAATTTTAGAAATTCCCATCCTTTAGATATTTTTTTATTTATTTAAGGATAGATATATAATGAAATAAAAGGATTCATACAATTATATCCAAATGTTGAAAAACTCAACCAGTCATAAAACCAAAATTTACATACATCCTTTAAGTATGAGCTACATGAAAACTTTGGAATTAGTAATATCATATAGATTTGATCTATGATTCTATTAAATGGTTTATTATTCATGGAGGCAAAAAATATTTAGGATATTTATAAGGTATTTCCATCAAGTATAATGAAGGTGATGGTATGGATTAAGAAGAATTTATATTCTTTAAATGACCACCATTTACTATAACATATCTTGAACCTCTTTACTTAATCCATACCCTTAATGAATCCTCATGATTTTGTAGTGAGATCATGATGTACCCTAAAAATTACATCTAATAAGCTATAGGGTGGTAACTAGTACCAAGGTTATGAAAATCACTCGACATGAGGCATTTTAAGTTTTTAGTTGAAAACCTATACACTAAAAACAAATTGTAATTTTGAATAACATTAAAATAATATGAAGGAATGATTTTAAAAATAAATGTATTATATGTCACTAACTAGAAAAAATAAATTAAAAGAATAAAGATTTCTACAAATAAATCCCAGTATACTCGATATCAAAACAAATGATAATGAAACTCTTATATGTCCAAATAAACAAATAGAAAACTCTATCTAATATGTCTCAAAATAACCTCAATAATGATACTCTAAATATAGAAAAATTATACAAAAATATAGGGGTGATTATATACTATATGAAATATTTTCTTCCATAATAACTTTTATGTCTGAATATAGACAAGTCAAAGTAAATCCTTGATGAATGAAATTAATAAAATATATAATAAATACCTTCTATGTGCTTAGTATACATTCCCCCATTTCCTACAAAAATATCACTCCCCAAAAAGAAAATAGTTGTAAATATTTTATAATAATAAATGTAATAGATTATGTAGGTCCTCTACATCCCACTCCCCCCAAATTAATCACCACTAGTTTATATTATAACATAAGAATTCAATATCCTTGATAGAATATATTATCTCCTCTATGATAATATAAAACTTTATAAAGGATAGTTGGTTAGTAATATAATAAAACACGGGGGTTATATTACATTTAGAATCCAATACAAAACAGATGTTAAAACATGCTTCATCCGACTCTTGTGCTGGTCATGTTTTAAATGGTGAATAATAAATCATTTATCACTCAAATACAAAATATAAATATATAATAATTGTATCCATATTTGGTGTCTAATCTATTCACTTATATTAAATGCAAATCATATTTCTATAAATAATATTTCATCCATATTCTCTTGTTAATCCCATAATTTTAGAGTGAAATATTAATTCCATAACATGGTTTTCATATCCAACGTATATAATTAATATAATAACATCAAAATGTTTCAATTACAAAATACATTATCAATATAGTCATATCTTTTTCTTAAAATATAATTTATGTATTATTCCATAATATCATAAATTTTCATCTTATTATAATACATCGTCCATTCATCATCATTGGAATAAAAAATCAAATTATTCTATCTTCAAAACACCATGTCTTTTCATTTATTTCAAAACACCATATGGAAAAACTATTTATTTAATTTATTTCTTCAATAACATCCAATAGAATAGCACATTCATCCTACCACCTATGTATATCAAATATTATTTCAATTTATATCTTAGGAATTTACATTTGATTTATATCATTATAACACAACATTCAATAAACCACTTCCAACAATTTTTATAACTACCCAAATAAAAAATTCACAATATTTATTATATAGTAAATAAATATTAATTTCACAAAATAAAATATCCATAAAAACATAAATATTTTATTTTCATATTCACTAGATAAAAAAATTAATCCTTCCATCAATGAGAATAAAACTTAATTAAATCCATTGAAAGAACAATAGGATAAGAATCCCAAGTTACCAACGCTAATATAAATTCAAGGATTTTTTTATTGAAATGAATATATAGAGCCTTTTATTACTATTTCTCTAAAATAAAAATTAGTGAAAAAATCCCGCAAGTAATGAAATATAATTTCTTCATAGTTTTTATATCGATGGTAACTTCCCAAGATTATAAAATATGGACATCATATTTGATTGTGTGGGTGACACACAACAACAAATATATAAATGAATATATTATACCGAGATATTATGAAATATTTATTATTTGAAATATTTCCTATATATTCTATTAGTTGAAACTCACGAAATGTGGAGTTATATTTCATTACATGCAACAATGAGTTTCTTCAATTTCTTTTGTTACACGCAAGGCCTAGTTTTTCCAAATATCAACATAATATTAAAATTATTATTTAATATGATACTTATCTCCATGATGTTGGAATGGTTGGAATGAATAAGATTAAATAAATTATGAAAATATATATCTTATACATCATTATTAGTTATCTATTATTATACATAAAATATGAGTCATTTAAAATGAAAAGAAACAACCTCTAAAAAACTTTTACTTTATAATGGATAGATTAACCATACATGGCGCAAATAATTTAAAAATATTTTTTAAAAATTTTATAAAATAAATATGAAAGAATAATATTAATTTTTTAAATGGGAATATAAAAATCATATTATGGTTAATTTTGGAGATTTTTCTAAGATGTTTCATTTTTGATATATAGTGAAACATACTAATATTTTTGAAAACATCCTTTTCATTTAAATATTCTATAATGTTAAATTATATTTTTAATTGGGTTTAAAGTAAAATTTGTACCGTTTTATGACAACTAATCCAATTTTTTTCTTTTTTATCATTTTAATATTTAATTATGATATAAAAACATTGTAATATTTAGAACATTTTCATTTTAAAAACATTCTTTCTCATCGCATATGGGGGATTAAATTTATACATATTCTGCAAATGGTTAGAGTTTAATACGGGAAAATATATTCCATATTTTTAATAAGAATAATTTATATTATATTATAAGGTCAACATAATTTTTAACCATAATTATTAGTGAAAGTCTGTAAAGACCCGTAAAATTTGAGGGAACTTTTTTATTAATTTTCTATGGGATTTTACAAGAACGCAGTTTCTGACGGCACCTGATTTCGAGGCCCGGTGTGCCAGAAATCAATTTATAAAGTTTGGCTTGGGTACATTCAGTGAACGGATGAGCGGGGTTTCCTAACTTTTGAACTAGTGTCCAGAAACAAAATCCGAGGGCACCGATGGAACCACAGAACCGGTAATTGCTCAGGAAGACTTTTTCCTAAGGTGCATTTTCTCGGGAGGAGTTGTTTAAATTTTGAGGTGTAAGTAATGAATAAAATAAAATTTGTAATCCAATTTTAATTTTCCTTCTATGTAGTTCCATCCTTTGTGTGATGTTGGGTTGGTAACTCCCCTTGGGAGAATAAATGTGAGGTGGGGCCCACATGAACCCCCACCTTTTCACATTCCCCATAACCCCTTGAAACTCCCCTTTAATGTGAGACCACTCACCTCCCCCTCTCTCCTCTATAATCATGCCAACTCACTTTATTAATTATAGTGGTTGTGTTTTGAATTTTGAGTCTTTGTTGTGTGAATAAAAATAATAGAATGAGCTATTATTTTATTTTGGGAGCTTTTGGTGTGTTGGGAAAAACTTTGGGGGAGAGCTCTTGAGTTTTTGAAGAACACCGACCCTCCAACGAAGAACGGATTTCCGACTCAGCGAAGAATGCTCCACGCTTCTCCAATCCTTTTCATTGTCCACGTCAAGGGATGAGACTCAACCACTGGGAAACTCACCAACAATGACGGTTCTTTTCCGGTGTTGATGGAGCGACATCGCTTCCCGCTTCGTCGACGACCGAACCATTTCCAAGTTAGGGAATTAATTTGTGAATGTTAATGAACCCAGGTTTACTTCCTTCTAAAACAAATAATGCGGATCAACTAAATATTAAGTTGATCTATGAAGAATATGTTTGCGGGTTGGGAATTATTGATTGCGGGGAAAACCGTAGGTGTTTTGATATGAGTATGTGATTATTCTTTTTCATCCAATGTCTTTTCCTTTAGCAACTTGGTATCAGATTAACGGGAGGAGGTCGGACCGCACGAACACGGCCGACTCTCCTCCCCCTTTTGATGATGTGTTTGTCACGGAACGAACAAAGGTGACGCGGTGCCATCGTACCATGAGGAAACAAATAAGAACAGGCGAAGAAGTGTGGCGCCATCGCGCTACACCGTGGAGGCCGAACAAAGCCGCGGTGCCATCGCGCCGCGCTGGAAAACCACGAAGAGGCCACAGTTTGTTTATTTGACGTGCGGATCGTCGGGCGATGATGGAATGGGCCGCAGTCGTAATATGAAGACTTCGCAGAGAAGTGTCAGTCCCGGGAGGACCGTCGGCGAAGACTGCAGGCAAAACGGACCACCGGAGCGCGTTTGGTGGTCCACGGAAGATCCTGCCAGCACGCCACGCCGGCATGACGGCGCTGGCATCCGGAGGCGACGGCGCCCGGCGCGCCGCCAGGATGGTCTTCCGTGGCGGCAGACTGTGGTCCCACGACCACACGGGACCAGGGAAGAACGGGTTTCGTAACCGCCGGCGGTCAAAGGGAGCGGCCCCGATGTGGGTGGGGGGGGGGGGTCGCGGCTTCAATCAGGGGGGCAGCTCACCCCCCCCCCCCATGTCCACTCAGCTCGGCACTGGCCGAGCTGGCCCCGCGGCCGTGCGAGCACGCCAGGCTGGGCCGCGCCCACCGGTCTAGGCCGCGCCCTAATGGTCCGGACCCGGACCCGGTTTGGGCCCACCCAGGGGGTCTCGGGCCGGGTTGGACCGGGCCCGAACCCCCTATTTTCGGGCAGTTTCCGTTCAAACGCCCATAACTTGGGCAACAGGCCTCTGATCGACGCACCATCAGTTACGATGCGATCCTTGGATCGAGACAGGCGTTTCAGTATATTAGACTCATGTTTTTGGAGAACTTTGGGTATGGCCGGGTTGGTTCGAAAACGAAACCAACCGGGCCCTCGAAGCGGAAACGCTTATAACTTGAGCTCCGACGTCCGATTGACATGCAGTCGACTTTGTTGGATTTCTCTTGATGAGACAGAACTTTTGGAATACTTATACTGAGTATTGGATGCAGTTGGGTAGTGGTCGGGTTGGATTGAACCCGAAATCCAACCAGGCCCCTCCAACGGAAAAGCTCATAACTTTCAGACCGGATGCCCGTTTGACGAACCGTCAGCGGCGTTGGTGATCTCATTGAGAAACGGTCCTTATGGGTATACCCTATAATAGTTCTGGGTACAGTTGAGATACGGCCGGGTTGGTTCGCACACGAAACCAACCGGGCCCCTAGGACGAAAAGGCTAATAACTCACAGACCGGGCACCCGATTGACGCGTCGTCTGTTGTGTTGAGACCCCTATGACGAGGCGGTCCTTTGAGATACTTCTTCATGGGACTTGTGATACTTGGGGTATAGACCTATAGCTCAAGGAGAGGACCCTCCCAGAGACGATCATGCGGAGTACGGAGACCGTGTAGCTGGTTGAGACCTGGAGACTACTTGACCGACTCGTCTTGGAGTGAGTGGACTAGCCCAGTGGAAGGAGCACTACTATGTTTGGGTGTAGACCCATGGCGGATGGAGCACTGCTGTGTTTGGGTGCAGACCCGGGGTACTCAACAGAAGGAGTACCTCTGCAGGCTAATAGGGGGGTGCACTACTGTGTTTGGGTGGCAGACCCCAGCGAGAAGCACTACTGTGTTTGGGTGGCTAGTCTGCGGTACTCGACATGAGGAGCACCTCAGAAGTCTTAGGTTTGTGAGCTGTACCTCGGAGTTGTGACAGGATCACTGTACTCGATAGAGACGGGGCTCTTCAGCAGTTACGGTTTCGATAATGAAAATCTTGGCATGAGATGAGTCTATGACCTTTGTGTTTACCTCATTATTGATATGGGTTACTTGATAACTTAGGTATATGTATGGGCATATACCTGGGTAGTGGTTATCCATTGATTTCATAATCTTTGTGTTTCCGCATGATTGATATGGGTTACTTGATAACATAGGTATATGTATGGGCATATATCTAAGTAGAGGTTATCTAGTGAGATCTTTCTTTGTGGTTATCCTTGTTGGATTTAGTGAGACATTGAGGTTCTTCTGGGTCCCTACTGAGTATAGTTATACTCACCCCTGCACAGGCTATGCCCGCACCTCGTTGTGTTGGTTGCAAATGATGGGCAGCGCAGACAGAGGCCGAGTGTTCGAGGACTGGACGGTACCCGGAGGTGGATCTCACGAGGAGTCAGTATCTGGAGGTGGACTTCACGACGTGAAGATACTTGGAGGAGGTTGACGGGTGTGAGCTTTGTGGAGGCTATCCATGCCAACCCTTCAGGTAGGATCTGTGGTGGATGATCCAGGAGCTGCGCTATCTGTACCTACCCTTCAGGTAGGATCCGTGGTGGACGATCCAGGAGTTGCGCTATCTATACTATAAGGCCCAAGCCTTAAACCTTACTTAATATTGAATTAAATGAGTAATTCACATGGGGGATCTTTTCAGGTTTAGTGTTTTAGAGAATTAGGACATAACTATTAAATCTCAAAATATTACAAAGTAGTCACTTCTACTAAATTTCCATAAAATAAAAACTCTTAAAAAGAAACATGTCTAGTTCCATGTATTAGATAGCATGACTTTTCCTTGATCCCATCCTTGACCCTATTACACATTAAGTCCTGTGAAAAACATTTGAAAAAAACTTGGGGTGAGCATAAAAAGCTCAGCAAGGGATACACAAAGAATGAAAACTGTTAGTTTTTTAAAGCAACAATTAAACCATGTATACTCTATCAAAGTAATACCTTTCACCTTTATGAAGTAGTAAAAACTCTTCACTGAATAAAATATCATTACTTACCCTTTTGTAACCAAAAGATTACCATAAAACCCATATAAAGAACACATAACATATAAAGGTAACTTGGGATATAAACATACATAAATGGAATAACCATACGGTCGACTTCCACGCATACTTAATGAAATATCCATACAGCCGACTTCCATACCCAATGCATTGGAGGTTATAACATAACCACACGTCATGGTATTCATGGCACCACCCGTCATATGGTTTATCATGTAACCACCCGTAAAATGTCCAAGTACCATCATTACACATAAAATATTGAAAATATAAACATTTCAATAACAACATTTCATTTTCAATCAAAATAAGTAATTCCAAGATATTGAATTTATCAATCCATTTTCAAAAATCATTTAAAAAAGATTTTTGAATCAAAGTGTCCCATACCACTTTGAATCATTTATTGTAATTATAATTTTAAAACATTAATGTACATATAAATAAATACTGAAAACCATTTTGAAAACATGGACATTAAAGATAAATATTTAGAATAATAAATCTTTAAAACATTTAAAACGATATTTTTGTTAAATAGTTTTTAACAAAATGAGAGACTCTTGAATACAAATAATTGAGGAATAACATTTAATACGAACTCTATAATATCATGAGAATAAAGGGATTCATGATATAATACGTGAAAAGATAGTATACACACCATATAAGAGTGAATTGGTGCATAACAACAATAAAGTCTCAAAAGAAATGTAAAATGAGATGAAATCCATTATAAAGAAGGTATCCTTAAATTAAGGGTAAATCAATCTCATAATTATGTGTGAAAAATATAAATACACCAAATATAAGTGGATTTTAAGTGTAAAACAATAAAAGTTCATTCACACATATTAAAAGGATGACATATTCAATAACTACATGTTGAACCCAAAGAAATCAAAATTGGTTTAAGAAGTTCCCTTGGTAAAATTCGACAGCCTAACGGTGTCACATATAAATTTTACAAAAAGGGTTGATGAGAGAGATAAATGGGATCTCATCACTTGGACATAAAATTTACATAAATAAGTATATATAAGAACATATCCCAACATAATAGTATGTGAATTAAAAGTCATAACAAAAGAAGTCTTTTGAAAAAAGGAGGGTGAAAGGTCCCCTTACCGAGTTGGGTAACTTTCGAAAAGTACACCCCATCAAAGAAGGGTCATACAATGAAGATGTAAATTCCCATAAATAAAATTATACTACACAAATTGTATAATAATGGGCAGTACATACACCACTCAAAAGAAATAGTGGCAATCGTAGCATAAATGTCACTGGAATAAAAGTGAGATGAAAAATCCCTTACGAAAACTCGGTAGCCTAACAGCGCCACTTAAAACGTAAAAAATGGATTTATGAGATCAAATAGGGTCTCCCATAATATTAACATAAAAAGTAAAGTATGAGGAATATAAAAGAACATCCCCAAACATAAGAAAGATGGGCTTAAAAGAAATGACATAAAAGAGTGTACTTAAAAAGAAAGATAGAGGTTGGATCCCTTACGAAAATTCGGCAGCCTAACGGCGCCACTCAAAACTTCCAAAATGGATTGATGAGAGAAAATAGGGTCTCTCATCATTTGAACAAAAAGATCAAAGTAGGATTAATATAAAATAACATCCCAATCATACAAAATATGAGCTTAAAAGGAATGAGATAAAAGAGTGTACTTAAAAAGAAAGAGAGGAGTAGGATCCCTTACCTCGGGTCCGACTTGACTCGATCTTTCTTTAACGTCCTGAATTATAAACTTGAGTTAATTTCCACTTTCTTAAGAACCTTTTTTAATTTCATTATTCCTTTTATATCACTATTTCCAGGTTATAAAAATTATGTAATCATTTAAGTTAATAATGTTTGTTTTGTCGATATTTGGTTCTTAAGTCGAAAGTGGACTTCTTACAATTACATGTTGTTCGTGTGGTCAAAGGTTCATTATATACCGAATTATATTCATGATTTGGATATCATATATATCATATATATCCATAATATACATGTATTTATAATATTACATAATCATTTAGAGGTAAGAAATGAAATGCACCGTTCATGGAGACGGTAAGCCATACGTACGCATGAACACTACTTTCATTTCTATGTCATATTAATGGAATTAAAAAAAATGAGAGGTATGTATATTTTAATTCCAGAATTATATTCATCATTTATATGTAACATAAAGCATATATAATAACTTTAAATCCATCCTTTATACATCCCACATATGGAATTAACGAATCAAATCACTTTGAGGGGGCGGTAGTCCGCACTTCATAAAATGAAATTATCGTGTTTACCCAAAATGGAAACCATATAGGTATGCCACAAAAGAAAAATACAGAAGTTTAAGTAAAAAATAAACATATTATATATCATATATAAATATAGTGACATCTTAATGGCCACCTTTGAAAGTGTTATATGAGTGTTGAACAATCATCGTTTCGTGAGGCAAAAATTCACCATCCACAGAAACAGTATGTTCTTTAACCATTTGATGTAGGTGTGTGTAAGTGTAGCTCGAATTATTCTTATAAAAACATCTTATTATATTTAAGATACTGTAGTTGTTACAAAATAAATGAATAAAAATATTTTAGGGGGTTGGAGAAGAAAAATAAAACCAAAGAACACAAGTGAAGGCGTTACCTTAAAATCGGGTAACTCTTTTTGATTTGAGCTCAAAGGATTCCTTGGGAAGACTTCTGCCCAAAGTGAGGCTTCTAGAAGTAATATAGGGATGTTGAAAGACAAAATGGGCAGATTGTGGCTGAACCAAAGGCTTGAGAGGTGTGGGTAAGGTGATAGTGGTGGGGGCCTTTTATAAGAGGAGAGGAGGGGCACTCTTGGAAAGTAAAGAAATGATACTTTATTTTAAAATGATTTTCGGATTTAAATGGTCCCACATTGATATAATTCGAGTATAAGGTGATAAGGGTTCGTAATATACCCATACAATAGGTTTTATAAAAGTTTAGGTTTTATTTTTTACATTATCTTTTAATTTTATTTAAATCGTTAAATAATGAGGTAATCACTACATCATCATGATGTCATAAATAATTTAATTTATTTAATGTCTAAAAATTATAAAAAAAATACTCTGATGTATTAATTCATTTTAGCTTTCCAATGACTATTTATAGTCAAAATTATGACTAGTATAACCCCATTTAATTTTTTTTTAGTAAAACAACTCAGGTTTGTGTCATTTTTACTTTTACATTAAATAAAAAGATATTAATGACATTTTCCTTCCAAAGTGGCTCCATGGGGTCCCCAAGATGACCCATGGATTTTCATGGTCAGCCATGACACATAAATAAGGGCAGGACATGTGTCAAGATCATCTCATATTATTAAAACATTATTTTTAACTTAAACTACACCAATTACCTCTAATCACGATTAAAAACTTAAAAGATACTATTCACGAAAAAATTATTTTAATCCCATTGAACAACATTTTACATCTTAATGACAACCATGTATGTCAGATTTTTGAAATTCAAAACACAGAGGTAGCAAAGTTTCATTTAAACGAAAAATCAGTTTTTATAAGTACCACTTAGTGGTTTCACTATTCATCAAAAATTGAAGTTCTTCAGAAAAAACCAAAACTTCACCCTAAGATATATTTGATATTCTGAATTCAAAAATGAAGTCTATTTTACAAAATTCAAAACATATCAGTTGCATTAATTAATTTAATAATTAATTCACGTTGTCAGAGCAAATAGCGTGTTTTTATGAAATAATAAGTATCAAAAGATTGACATAAGTTTAAGTCTGATGTCAAAGTGAAATTAATTCCAATGACCACAATTGGATTAAATGGTAAAAATATATTCTAATTGAACTTTAAAACCAATTCAAAATATAATCTAATCATATAAATAAATTATATTAAAAAGTGGTTTTGAATTAAAATTCAACATTTTCACTATTCATTAAAAAATGAATTTTATCAAAAAAATACCAAAAATTTACACAAAGTAAATTTTGATGTCCCGATTCTAAATAAGAATTTTATTTTGTCAAATATAACACATAAAATTGTTAAAAAGTGGATTTAAAAGAGGTTCTCCATCAAAAGGCGGTTAATCGACCTTTACGTTCTTTCCCTCCATTACAATGGCTAGGCGTTAACTACCATTTAAAATAATATTATTTTCAAAGGAACTCGTTGTCGCGTATTGGGTACACCATCGAGCATAGCGTTCCCTTTAAAGTAATATTAATATTTTTTTCACAAATAGGGATAAATATAAAAATGTCATATTATTTATTTACCTGGGGTGTTACATCCTTCCCCCCTTTTTGGAATTGCGTCCTCGCAATTTTAAAATTTGTCTCGGAAACATCCTTGAAAGTCCCACATCGGAACAAGAGTCGGTAAAACAATCACTTTAAAAGAAAGAAAGAGACATACAGGGGTCACCCAAGTTAACCCATACTAGGATTCCATGTAGGAAAACATGGACATGGAGTAGAAAACATAGGTTCATGTTCTGATGGAGAGTGATAGAAAACATGTTTAGGAGAAAGTTAGCCATAAGAAAATCACAAACTTGTGATGGGTTAAACGGTATTGGATTCCCCAGTAGGAAAAGTTAACAGAAAACATTTTTGTTTTAAGTTACTCTTCATTGAGGAATTTATTTTTGAGCTTAAATAAAACATAAGGAAAAATACTTACTTGTCATGTTGACTTTCATCTTTTACTAGATTTCTTACACAAACTCATATTTTCTCTAAAAGACGAGTATTTAGGAAGACTTGTTCACATTAAGAGTATTATTATCAACTTATAGAGAATCACCTAATCCACAAAAAAGAACTATATACTTCCCATGTCTTTAGACTTTAACCAAAACAAAAACCAAAAAGTTTAGTACAAGATCAGATAATCCAGAAAAGGATAACCCTTTATAAAAAGAAAATCTATTCTTAATCTCCAAAATTTGTCCAATAAAACCCAAATCTCAACAAGGACCGTTTGATAAAAAATTTGTCCATAAAATTCTTCAAAGTAAACCAAACTAAGATTGAAACTCAAATATTAGAAGGATTTAGTCACATAGTCTTCCAAGTTAAATCGTAACAGTTATCTCCAAACAACATCAGTTGCTCTTAAAGTCTTGTATTGAAAAGTAATTAACCTAATCACATATCCTCCATGATAGGTTTATAAATTTCCATAGATAAACCAAAATCAACTTACTCTTTATTCATAAAATCATCTAACTAAAAAGAATCAGTCAAACTAACCAGGGACTTCACATAGTCAAGTGGTAGGCGATAAATACCAGTCGCACTTTGGTTGTGGGTTCGATTCCCACAACTTTGTCCGATTTGACGGGTTTTCACACGGTCTGCGTGTTGTCCTTTTTATAAATCTCAAAAATAACCCTAACATGTTTTAACCTCAATAGTTTCCTTATACCTCTCATTTTCATCAAAATTCATTATGATCTCAACATCTTAATTCTTGAAGTCTTATTTCACCACCATAATATAAAATAAAATGATTCCCAAAATGAATAACAGCATACCTTGATCATGGAGTCCACTCAGTTTCATCATCATATTTTTCACGTAGGTAGAGGTCCCATGAATTACAAAAATTATTTATATATCCTTCAAAATCATTTGATTCCTCCATCCAAATACACCTTGTACAACATGGGTCATATGGTTGTTCACAGAAAAACAGTTTTGGAAAATAATCATGTATGACATATAATTCCAAAACATCTAATAAAACATGATTTCTATAAAATAGTCGGACAAAATTTGAGTTGAAAATTTATATTATTGGTCCTTTTAAAATACCATAAGTATGTGTTGAGAGACTATATTATAAAATCAAATATAAATAGGTTGGAAAAGGGTCTCCTTCCTCAGCACCATTTTTAAAATCACAATATGATTCAAATTCTTGTGATAAGGTAAAATATATGAAAATACCTTGATAATATTTACCTTTCTTGAAAATATGAGAATATTGTGAAAATAGTATTTGTCTAAAAACAACCCATGATCCACAATGATAACGAGGTATAATGGAGGTGTTTGATATCTCAAAAAACTGCGTGCAAGTGAGTTGTATGCTAGAAAAAGTTTCACAATTATCCGAACATGACATTGCAATAATTATTGCAAGCATGTCATCAGGAAGAGATAGGAATATCGTTTGAGATCCTTCTCCTTCCATTCGTAACTGACTTTACTTGTCCTGAAAAAAAGTTATAAAATAATGATTTATCTGAAATAATAGATATAGGGACTAACCATGTGTCTAACAAAAACTTCTAATCCCTAAATTTGTCTAAACCGCCCTCTGATACCAACTATAAGGCCCCGACCTTAAACCTTACTTAATATTGAATTAAATGAGTAATTCACATTGAGGATCTTTTCAGGTTTAGAGTTTTAGAGAATTAGGACATAACTATTACATCTCAATAGATTACAAAGTAGTCACTTCTACTAAATTTCCATAAAATAAAAACTCTTAAAAAGAAACATGTCTAGTTCCATGTATTAGATAGTATGACTTTCCCTTGATCCCATCCTTGACCCTATTCCACATTAAGTCCTCTGAAAAACATTTCAAAAAAACTTGGGGTGAGCATAAAAAGCTCAGAAAGGGATACACAAAGAATGAAAACTGTTAGTTTTTCAAAGCAACAAGTAAACCATGTATACTTTATCAAAGTAATACCTTTCACCTTTAGGAAGTAGTAAAAACTCTTCACTGAATAAAATATCATTACTTACCCTTTTGTAACCAAAAGATTACCATAAAACCCATATAAAGAACACATAACATATAAAGGTAACTTGGGACATAAACATACTTAAATGGAATAACCATACGGTCGACTTCCACACATACTTAATGGAATAGCCATACAACCGACTTCCATACCCAATGCATTGGAGGTTATAACGTAACCACCCGTCCTGGTATTCACGGCACCACCCATCATATGGTTTATCACGTAACCACCCGTAAAATATCCAAGTACCATCATTACACATACAATATTGAAAATATAAACATTTCAATAACAACATTTAATATTTAATCAAAATAAGTAATTCCAAGATATTGAATTAATCAATCCATTTTCAAAAATCATTTAAAAGAGATTTTTGAATCAAAGTTTCTCATACCAATTTGAAGCTTTTATTGGAATTATAATTCTTAAAACATTAATTTCCATATAAATAAATACTGAAAACCATTTTGAAAACATGGGAATTAAAGATAAAGATTTAGAATAATAAATCTTTAAAACATTTAAAATGATATTTTTGTTAATGAGTTTTCAACAAAATGAGAGACTCTTAAATACAAATAATTGTGGAATAAAATTTAATCCGAAATTTATAATGTCATGAGAATAAAGGGATTCATGATATAATATGTCAAAGGACAGTATACACACCATATAAGAGTGAATTGGTTCATAACAACAATGAAGTCTCAAAAGAAATGTAAAATGAGATGAAATCCATTATAAAGAAGCTATCCTTAAATTAAGGGTAAATAAATCTCATAATTATGTGTGAAAAATATAAATACACCAAATATAAGTGGATATTAAGTGTAAAACAATCAAAGTTCATTCAGACATATTCAAAGGATGACATATTCAATAACTACATGTAGAACCCAAAGAAATCAAAATTGGGTTAAGAAGTTCCCTTGGTAAAATTCAACAGCCTAACGGCGTCACATAAAATTTTACAAAAAGGGTTGATGAGAGAGATAAAGGGGATCTCATAACTTGGACATAAAATTTACATAAATAAGGATATATAATAACACATCCCAACATAATAGTATGTGAATTAAAAGACATAACAAAATAAGTCTTTTTAAAAAATGGAGGGTGAAAGGTCCCCTTACCGAGTTGGGTAACTTTCGAAAAGTACACCCCATGGAAGAAGGGTCATACAATGAAGATGTAAATACCCATAAATTAAATTATACTACACCCAGTGTATAATAATGAGCAGTACATACACCACTCAAAGGAAATAGTGTCAAACTTAGCATAAATGTCACGGAAATAAAAGTGAGATGAAAAATCCCTTACGAAAACTCGGCAGCCTAACAGCGCCACTTAAAACATCCAAAAAGGGATTTATGAGATCAAATAGGGTCTCCCATAATATGAACATGAAAAGTAAAGTATTAGGAATATAAAATAACATCCCCAAACATAAGAAATATGGGCTTAAAAGAAATGACATAAAAGAGAGTACTTAAAAAGAAAGAGAGAGGTTGGATCCCTTACGAAAATTCGGCAGCCTAACGGCGCCACTCAAAACTTCCAAAATGGATTGTTGAGAGAAAATAGGGTCTATGATCATATGAAAATTAATATTACAGTAGAATTAATATAAAATAACATCCCAATCATATGAAATATGAGCTTAAAAGGAATAACATAAAAGAGTGTTCTTAAAAAGAAAGAGAGGAGTATGATCCCTTACCTCTGGTCCGACTTGACTCGATCGTTCTTTAACGTCCTGAATAATAAACTTGAGTTAATTTAAACTTTCTTAAGAACATTTTTCAAGTTCATTATTCCTTTTATATCACTTATTTCCATTTTTTAAACATTATGTAATCATTTAAGTTAATAATATTTATTTTTTCGATATTTGGTTCTTAAGTCGAAAGTGGACTTCTTACAATTACATGTTGTTCGTGTGGTCAAAGGTTCATTATATATAGAATGATATTCATGATTTGGATATCATATATATCCAGAATATACATGTATTTATAATATTACATAATCACTTAGAGGTAAGAAATGAAATGCACCGTTCATGGAGACGGTAAGCCATGATTACGCATGAACACTACTTTCATTTCTATGTCATATTAATGGAATTAAAACCAAATGATAGGTATGTATATTTTAATTCCAGAATTATATTCATCATTTATATGTAACATACATCATATATAATAACTTTAAATCCATCATTTATACATCCCACATATGGAAATAACGAATCAAATCACTTTGAGGGGGCGGTAGTCCGCACTTCCTAAAATGAAATTATCGTGTTTACCCACAATGGAAACCATAAAGGTATGCCACAAAAGAAAAATAAAGAAGTTTAAGTAAAACATAAACATATTATATATCATATATAAATATAGTTACATCTTAATGGCCACCTTTTAAGGTGTTATATGAGTGTTGAACAATCATCGTTTTGTGAGGCAAAAATTCTCCATCCACAGAAACAGTATGTTCTTTAACAATTTGATGTAGGTGTGTGTAAGTGAATCTCGAATTCTTCTTATAAAAACATCCTAGTATATTTAAGATACTTTAGTTGTTACAAAATAAATTAATAAAAATATTTTAGGGGGTTGGAGAAGCAAAATAAAACAAAAGAACACAAGTGAAGACATTACCTTAAAATCGGGTAACTCTTTTTTGATTTGAGCTCAAAGGCTTCCTTGGAAAGACATCTGCCCAAAGTGAGGCTTATAAGAGTAATATAGGTATGTGGAGAGACAAAATTGGTGGATATTGTCCGAACCAAAGACTTGATAGGTGTGGGTAAGGTGATAGTGGTGGGGGCCTTTTATAAGAGGAGAGGAGGGGCACTCTTGGAAAGTAAAAAAATGATACATTATTTTAAAATGAGTTTCGGATTTAAAAGGTTCCACATTGATATAATTCAAGGATAAGGTGATAAGGGTTCGAAATATACCCATCCAATAGGTTTTTGACAGGTTTAGGTTTTATTTTTTACATTATCTTTTCATTTTATTTAAATCGCAAAATACTGAGGTAATCACTACATCATGATGATGTCATTAATAATTTTATTTATTTAATGTATAAATATTATAAAAAATACTATGATGTAGGAATTAGTTTTAGATTTCCAATGAATATTTATATTTAAAAATATGACTTGTATAACCCCATTTAAAAATTGTTTTAGTAAAACAACTCAGGTTTGTGTCATTTTCACTTTTACATTAAATAAAAAGATATTAATGTAATTTTCCTTCCAAAGTGGTTCCATGGGGTCCCCAAGTTGACCCATGGATTGTCTTGGTCGGCCATGACACGTCCATTAAGGGTAGGACATGTTTCAAACTCATCTCATATTATTAAAACATTATTTTTACCATAAATTACATTAATTACCTCTAATCACGATTAAAAACTTAAAATTTACTATTCACCAAAAAATTATTTTAATCCGATTGAACCACATTTTACATCTTAATGAAAACCATGTATGTCGTATTTTTGAAATTCAAAACACAGATGTGTCAAAGTTTCATTTAAACGAAAAATCAGTTTTTATAAGTACCACTTAGTGGTTATACTATTCATCAAAAATTGAAGTTCTTCAGAAAAAAACCAAAACATCACCTTAAGATATATTTGATATTCCGAATTCAAAAATGAATTCTATTTTAAAAAATTCAAAACATATAAGTTGAATTAATTAATTTAATAATTAATTTACCGTTGTCAGAGAAAATAGCGTGTTTTTATGAAACAATAAGTATCAAAATATTGACACTAGTTTAAGTCTGATTTCAAAGTGAAATTAATTCCAATGACCACAATTGGATTAAATGGTAAAAATATATTCTAATTAAACTTTAAAACCAATTAAAAATATAATCTATTCATATAAATAAATTAGATTAAAAAGTGTTTTTGAATTAAAATTCAACATTTTTCACTATTCATTAAAAAATGAACTTTATCGGAAAAATACCAAAAATTTACACAAAGTAAATTTTGATGTCCCAATTCTAAAGAAGAATTTTATTTTGTCAAATATAACACATAAAATTGTTAAAAAATGGTTTTAAAAGAGGTTATCCATCAAAAGGTGGTTAATCGATCTTTTAAAGAATATTAGAATGTTTATGCTTAAAAATTGGATTCATTCGAATTTTTAATCCTCTAACATTTATTTTAAAAATTAAAAATATTTTACAAACATACATAATCATTTTTTAGTTAGTTTCGTTCTTTCCCGCCAATAAAATGGCTAGGCGTTAACTACCATTTAAAATAATATTATTTTCAAAGGAACTCGTTGTCGCGTATTTGGTACGTCATCGAGCATAGCGTCCCCTTTAAAGTAATATTAATATTTTTTTCACAAATTGGGATAAATATAAAAATGTCATATTCTTTATTTACCTAGGGTGTTATATGTACCTACCCTTCAGGTAGGATCCGTGGTGGACGACCTAGGAGCTGTTTCTATTCTTCCAGCTACTTGTCTTTTCTGTTGTACTTTTGTTCAGTTGTAGTTGTACATTCGATTGGGTTTGTATTCTGGCCCATTTACTTTTCATCACTTCCTTTTGTTTTTAGTGTATTACTTCTGCTTGTACTCTGTGGTGATTTGTTTACTTTTATAAATGCAATGCCTTCCCAGTTATCGGGATTTACACCTTTGGTGCTAGTCGCCAGCCCCTGGCCTATGGAAGGCGGGCTTGGGGTAGTCGTGGCATGGGCCCCGAGGACGGGTCTTGACAAATTGGTATCAGAGGAGTTGGTTCTACCGCAGAACTTATAACTCTGATATCCAATTTCTGTGAAGCAATAGTGTTAAGGGTACCAAGTGTGGTTTTCAGTTCTGGGAGTTCAGTGTTGGTGAGGTGGCCGACGTATCCGTACACCAGGACCCTAACTACTGATTTCTAACTTTGCACACGAAAACACTGATTGCATGTGTGTTTCCAAGAGTTTTAAAGTCAGCTCAAACCAGGTCAGCTCACCAGGTATAAATTGTTTGACCGTGTCGTATCTGTTTAGGATGTCTCCACATAGATAGTCAGTTGGAGTTCTGAGATAGTACACGATGACGGCCCACCGAGCGACGAGGCTCCAGTGTGGGGCCCTTTTTACTATGTTGGCACCCTCAGGTGGTGTACCAGCACCACCACCACCTGTTGGGCATCAGATTCCACCTGCCATACTAGCGAACTGTGCACGCTGGCAGAGCGCGTTGCACGAGTTCCAGCAGTAGAGGCCTTCAAGGTTACGAGGTGAGGCAGATTCCCATACAGCAGAGCCCTGGTTAGAGGCGATTGCTAGAGTTTTCCGCCTAGCTGAGACATCAGTAGAGTGGATGGTGGACTTGGATACTAGTGTTTTCCAGTGAATGACCATGAGGATGGTCTACATAGTGATGAGGATTCAGTACGTGGACCGATGCCTGAGATAGTGCCTTCGGATAGTGTGTCAGCTATACATCACTACCTGTTGGTCAGCAGTTACAACCGGCGGTACCGGTATGTGACACATGTATGCTTACTACCTTACATGTGTTCTAAAATCAGATACCCTCAAGTTCCGAGGCGAACCTGACTCACAGGCGGCTAAGGACTGGCTTGAGGAGGTGGCTGAGAGTTTTCTAGAGCTTATACAGCTTCGGCAGGATGACATGTCGGTACCTGTGAATTCATCGGGGTGTACCAAACCATTCCGGGTACTCGATGAATACGATTTGAGCCATAACTTTTTCCTCTATGCATTCCTACTCACGTTAGGGTGCTAGAGAGAACCTTGAGGTTGAATGTTCTTTGGCTGAATGAATAAAGCTAGAGAATGTTAGAAGTTGGAATGCAGCAAGCTGGTGCCAGTCTCAGAGACTTGGGTGTGTGAATGTTTCAAGAAGAGGAAATGTTAAGGACAAATAAATCTGCAGAGCATCGGACGTGGAGGCAGAGCTAGGAGAGCAGCATGAGGTGGTGTACATTTCAACATGTTACAACAACCTGCCTTTGTTGTCCCCTCTAGGCTTAGGGAGATGGAGGGTGGGGGAAGATAGTACCTGCATGCGGTCAAGGAGTGAGACCCAATGGCTCTAAAAATGATTCAAGTGACAGTCTGTGTCCACTACAAGCTTTCGTAGTAGCAGACGTTGATATTAATCACTCTTACCTTCCACGAATCTTGTCCCAAACCTAGAGTTTCCGGTAAGACGTGGACTTGACCCTCACGTCTGGAGATACCATGGGAGGATACTCGATAATCACACTTACACCGACAGTGTGGTCTGACCCACGAGGTGAGAGTTTCGGTTGGAATCTCTTGTTGGTAGCGTCGAGGCCTTACGATGTTAGTTTGAGTATGGATTGGGAAATCATTGTTCATACTCAAATTGACGGTATTAGGCAAACATCGGTATTGGTTTTCCATGGTCGGCGAAAAGGAAACCCCAGGCAGCACAGGATAAACTCGTGCATGGAAGGGTGTAGCTGATCATTCTTGGGTCGGCCAACCTTATCCTCATGGCCGCAAGAGTTTTGATTTTCAGTTATAATCAGGAAAGGGAGAACTCTAGAGTTCGAGTATGGCGACCACGTTCTTATATGGGTCTCACCTCGATGAGGTTTATGGAGATGTAGCCGAGGCGGGGAGATATCTCTGAGGTTCAACGGACCTTTCTAGGTCCCCGGCAGGGTAGGCGAGGTGGTTTACCACTTCACCTTTCCACCTCAGTTGCACCGGGTGCCTGAAATCTTCCACGTACCTCGGCTGAGGAGATACATGCATGATATTTCATGCATCATTGACCACAGGGAGTTGTACGTCGATGAAAGGGTGACATGAACAAAGGTTCTAGTGGAGATCAAGGGTCGACAGGAGCGGGTCCTATGTGAATGGTCGATTCCTCAGGTGCGCTTTCACTGGAAGCACGGGAACCTCCAGGAGAGCACATGGGAGCGGAAGGCTCAGATGCGTGCTCAGTACCACTTTTGTTTCCCTAGTTTGTGTTATAGCTTTACGGGGACGTAAATCCCTGAGGTGGGAGTAATGTAAAGACCCGTAAAATTCAAGGGAAATTTTTTCTTAATTTTCTTTGGGATTTTACAAGAACGCAGTTTCTGACGGAACCAGATTCCGAGGCCCGGTGTTCTCGGAATCAATTTCCGGAGTTTGGCTCGGGTACATTCAGTGAACGAACGAGCGGGTTTTCCTAACTATTGAACCAGTGCTTGCAATTGAAATCCAAGGGCACCGATGGAACCGCAACACCTGTAATTGCTTAGGAATAACTATTCCGAAGGTGCGTTTTCTCAGGAGGAGTTGTTTAAAATTTGAGGTGTAAGTAAAGAATACAAAAAAATTTGTAATCCAAATTTATTTTTCCTTCTAAGTAGTTCCATCCTTTGTGTGAAGTTGGGTTGGTAACTCCCCTTGGGAGAATAAATGAGAGGTGGGGCCCACATGAGCCCCCACCTTTCCACATTCCCCATAACCCCTTGAAACTCCCCTTTAATGTGAGACAACTCACCCCCCCCCCCCCCCCCCGCTCCTCTTTAATCATGCCAACTCACTTTATTAATTTAAGTGGTTGAGTTTTGATTTTTTAGACTTTGTTGTGTGAATAAAAATAATAGCATGAGCTATTATTTTATTTTGGGAGCCTTTGGTGTGTTGGGAAAAACTTTGGGGGAGAGCTCTTGAGTTTTAGAAGAACACCGACTCTCCAATGAAGAACGGCCTTCCGACTCGGCGAAGAATGCTCCACGCTTCTCCAATAATTTTCTATCTCCACGTCAAGGAACGAGACTCAATCACGGGGAAACTCACCAACAATGACGGTTCTTTTCTAGTGTTGATGGAGTGACATCACTTCTCACGTCTTCGACGAACAGACCATTTCCAAGGTAGGGAATTAATTTGTGAATGTTAATGAACCCATGTCTACTACCTTTTAAAACAAAGAACACTGATCAACTAAATATTAAGTTGATCCGTGAAGAATATGTTCATGGGTTGGGAATTCTTGATTGCGGGGAAAACCGTAGGGGTATGGATTTGTGTACGTGATTATTCATTACCATCCAACGTCTTTTCCTTTAGCCTCTTGGTATCAGATTAATGGGAGGAGGTCGGACTGCAAGAACACGGCCGACTCTCCTCCCCCTTTTGATGATGTGTTTATCACGGCACGAACAAAGGTGACGCGGTGCCATCGCACCGCGCGGAAACAAATACGAAAAGGCGAAGAAGCGCGGCGCAATCGCGCCGCGTCGTGGAGGCCGAACAAAGTCGCGGCGCTATCGCGCTGCGCCGGAAAACCGCGAAGAGGCCGCGGTTTGTTTATTTGAAGTGCGGATCATCAGGCGATGACGGAACGGGCCACAGTCGCGATTTGAAGACTTCGAGGAGAAGTGTCGGTCCTGGGAGGACCGCCGGTGAAGACCGCAGGCAAAACGGACCAATGGAGCTCGTTCGGTGGTCCGCAGAAGATCCGTCTGGCGCGCCACACCGGCACGGCGGCACTGGCGGTCGGAGGCGGCGGCGCCCGGTGCGCTGCCAGGAGGGTCAGCCGTGGCTAAAGCCACGGCAGCAGACGGCGGTCCCGCGGCAGTGCGGGACCAGGGAGGACCGGGGGTCGTAACCCCCGGTGGTCAAAGGGAGTGGCCCCCACGTGGGGGGCCACGACTTCAATCAGGGGGGCAGCGCACCCCCCCCCCCTGTCCGCTCTCCTCGGCGCTGGCCGAGCTGGCCAAGAGGTCGCGCGAGCGCACCAGGCCAGGCCACGCCAGCCGGGTCGGGCCGCGCCCTAATGGCCAGTCCCAGACACGGTTTGGGTTGACCCAGTTCGTATAAGGCCCCAGCCTTAAACCATACTTAATCTTGAGTTATTACAAGATTACACGTTGAGGATCTTTTCAGGTTTAGAGTTTTAGAGAATTAGATCATAAAACTTTCATTACATTCCACATATAAACAAAGTGGTTACATAAAGATAGTATTCTTCATTCCCATCAATGGAAACACATTTAAAATAAAACATGGATTATTTCTTGACACATCCTTGACTCTATCATCTTATCATGTACCTTTCCCTTGACCTATGAAAAACATTTCAAAAACTTGGGATGAGCATAAAAACTCAGTATGGGTTATAAAAAAAACATGGAAAGGAAACATGAGTTCATATATACATAAGAATGAAATCATACTTTACCCATAAAACATAGGCACTTTAACATACCTCATAAAATCATGAATAAATCATAGAAATCATAAGACATAAAGGTAACTTGAGGCATTCATAACATTCTTACGTAGGGAGTAACCCTCTTGGTTACGTTTGGAATACCCATCACAGTATATTCCCTAAAATCTCTTCGGAGAAACCTTAACGTTTCACTCCTTCGCGTTACCCAATTCATTGGAGAGCTATAACGGGCTCACCCGCCCTTAGTTTATCACGGAACCACCCGTCTTCATAATAATGCCCAAGAACCATAACATAATCATATCACATAAAACATGCATAAAAGAAACATAAAATTTCCACATTTCAATCACGAGATATCAATACAACACATTGATATAAAAACATTATTAAAACCATTTTCAATACTAAAATAAAATAAAAGTAAAACATGGTATTTATTTTTCTTTTAAAAAGAAGGTATGGCTTGTAGAGGAAGCCAAAACTCAAATAACGGTCACGACGGCAGAAAAGTCGTTGTCACCGCATACGTACGACAAAAACATTCCCTTTTGTCATTTAGTAAACGCTTCGTATAAAAAAGATTCCTTTTGAAAAAATGTAAAAGTCAAAGGGTTTTATACACCGTATAAAAGAAATTTGTGTATAAAATAAAATATGCCTCAAGGAAAGGAGATTGAGACGAAGTCTCATACCTCGTATCTGACTTGACCCGACCGTTCTTTAATCTCCTGAATAATAAACTTGAGTTAATCTCTACTTTCTTATAAATCTTTTTCAAGTTCATTATTCCTTTTATACCATGTTATGAACATCATGTAATCAGTTAAGTTAATAATGTTCATTTTGTCGGTATTTGGTTCTTAAGTCAAAAATAGACTTCTTACACTTACATGTTGTTAATTTGTTCAAAGGTTCATTATATCCAGAATGGTATTCATGATGTAGATATCATATATGTCATATATATCCATTACATACATGCATTTATAATATTACATAATCATTTAGAGGTAAGAAATGAAATGCACCGTTCATGGAGACGGTAAGCCGTACGTACGCATGAACGCTACTTTCATTTCTATTTCGTATTTTATAGAATGGAATCATAATGATATAAAGGTATATTATAATTCCAGTATAATATCATATATAATATCATATTTTCACCCTTTATATGTCCCACATATGGTATTTAATGAATCAAATCACTTTGAGGGGGCGGTAGTCCGCACTTCCTAAAATGAAGATATCGTGTTTACCCATAATGGAAACCATAAAGGTATGCCCAAAATGAAAAAAAACAGAAGCTTAAGGAAAACATAAACATATTATATATCATATATAAAAATAGTGACATCATAATGGCCACCTTTGAAGGTGTTAAATGAGTGTTGAACAATCATCGTTTCAGGAGGCAGAATTTCGCCATCCACGGAAAACGTATGTTATTTAACCATCTGATGTAGTTGTGTGAGAGTTTAGCTCAAATAAATCTTATAACAACATCCTAGTATATTGAATATACTTGTTTTGTTACAAAGTAAGTAAATAAAAAGAGTTTAGGGGGTTGGAGAAGCAAAATAAAACAAATGAACATGAGAGAATGAATTGCCTTAAAAAGTGTAACTCCTTTTGATTTGAGCCTAAAGGCTTCCTTTGAAAGGATTATGCCCAAAGTTAATCCTCTAGGATGAGGAGAGGGATGTGGAGAGAGTAAATGGTCAGGGGTTGGCCGATCCAAAGGCTTGAGTAGTGTGTGAAATGAGGTAGAGGTGGGGGCCTTTTATAAGAGGAGAGGAGGGGCACTTTTGGAAAGTAAAGAAATATTACTTTATTTGAAAATGTGTTTCGGTTTCAAAAGGTCCCACATTGATATAATTCGTGGATAAGGTGATAAGGCTTAGAAATCCACTCATCCAATAAGTTTTGGACATGTGTAGTTCATAGAGTTTACATTATCTTTCCATTTTATTTAAATTGTCAAAAAATGATGTCATCACTGCATCATTATTATGTCATAAATAATTTAATTTATTTAATGTCTAAAAATCCTAAAAAAATACTATGATGTAGGAAATCTTTTTAGATTTACCATGACTATTTATAATCAAAATTCTGATCTTTATAACCCCATGTAAAAATTGTTTTTGTAAAACATATTATGTTTGTGTCATTTTTACTTTTACATTAAATAAAAAGTTATTTATGTCATTTCCCAACCAAAATGTCTCCATGGGGTCCCCAAGTTGACCCATGGCTTTTCTTTGTCGGCCATGACACAACCATTAAGGTTTGGACATGTTTCTAGGTCATTTCATATTATTAAAGCATTATTTATACCTTAAACTACACTAATTACCACTAATCGCGATTAAAAACTTAATAAGTTACTATTCACCAAAAAATTATTTTAATCTCATTGAACCACATTTTACTTCTTAATGACAACCATGTATGTCGGATTTTCAAATTTCAATACACATTAGTGGTAAACTTTCATTTAACTGAAAAATCAGTTTGCTTGATTACCACTTAGTGGTTTCACTATTCATCAAAAATTGAAGTTTTTCAGAAAATTACCAAAAATTCACCTTAAGTTATACTTGATATTCCGAATTCAAAAATGAAGTCTATTTTACAAAATTCAAATCATATAAGTCACATTAATTAATTTAATAATTAATTCCCGCTGCCAGAGCAAATAGCGTGTTTTTACAAAACAATAAGTATCAAAAGATTGACACCAGTTTAAGTCTAATTGCAAAGTGAAATTGATTCCAATGACCACCATTGGATAAAATGGTAAAAATATATTCTAATTTCACTTCAAAACCAATTCAAAACATAATCTAATCATATAAATAAATTATATTAAAAAGCAGTTTTGATGTAAAATGCAGTATTTTTCACTATTCATTAGAAAATGAACATTGACAGAAAAATACCAAAAATTCACACAGGGTAAATTTTGATGTCCCAATCATAAAGGATAAGTTTATTTTGACAAACATAGTTTATAAAATTGTCAAAATATAGATTCAAAAAAGGTTTGCCATCAAAAGGCAGTAAAACAATCTTTTAAGAATATTAGTGTATTCCATGCATAAGATTGTATTTATTTTCATTTTAAGCCTCTATAACACTATCTTAATCATTAATAGACATAGATAAAAATATCTATTATTCATTACTTACTTGGGATGTTACATCCTTCCCCCCTTTAGAAAATTGCATCCCCGCAATTTATTTACTTATCGAATAAATGGGGGTACTTATCCCTCATTGCATTTTCAGATTCCCATGTTGCCTCTTCAATCATGTGGTTTTTCCACAAAACCTTTACCTGGTGAATCACCTTATTCCATAACACCTGCTCCCTGTGGTCAAGAATCTGGACCGGTTGTTCCTCATAAGATAGGTTCTCTTCCAGCTGAACTACCTCTGGACTCAAAACATGATATGGATCTGGCATATACTTTCTCAACATCGAAATGTGAAAAACATTGTGTACATGAGATAAACTCGGAGGTAAAGCCACTCGGTATGCAACTGATCCAACTCTCTCAAGAATTTCGTATGGTCCAATGAACCTTGGACTCAACTTTCCTTTCTTACCAAATCTCATCACACTTTTCCAAGGGGAAACCTTGAGAAAAACATGATCATCAACCTCGAAAGATAGATCCTTCCTCTGGTTATCTGCATAACTCTTCTGCCTGCTCTGAGCTGTTCTCATGTGTTTCTGAATCAGCTGAACTTTTTCTGCCATCTCTTCTACCAATTATGGTCCTATCAACTTCCTTTCACCCACTTCATCCCAGAAAGCTGGAGTTCGACACCGCTTCCCATATAATGCCTGAAATGGTTCCATCTGTATACTGGAATGAAAACTGTTATTATATAAAAATTCAACTAAAGAAAGATGTTGGTCCCAACTTCCCTGATAATCCATAGAACAAGCTCGTAGCATATCCTCTAATGTCTGAATTTTTCGTTCTGACTGTCCATCTGATTGAGGATGAAAAGCTGTACTAAAATTTAATTCAGTACCCAACAACTTCCGGAGGCCTTTCCAAAAGTTAGAAGTAAACCTGGGATCACGATCCGATACAATGGAGAGAGGAAATCCATGTAACCTGACTATCTCTTTAAGATACAAACGGGAAAGTTGATCAAGAGAGAAAGTATCTCGTATAGCAAGGAAATGAGAAGATTTGGTCAAGCGATCAACAATAACCCAGATTGCATCATTACCTCGAGATGTCTTCGGTAATCCAACAACAAAGTCCATGGATATATTCTCCCATTTCCACTCTGGAACTGGTAAAGGCTGAAGCATCCCTTTCGGTAACTGCCGCTCTGCTTTAACCTGCTGACGAGTCAAACACTTCACAGTAAAATCAGCAATATCTCTTTTCATTCCATCCCACCAGTAATACTCTCGCAGATCTCTATACATCTTAGTACTGCCCGGATGAACTGAAAACGGAGAACTATGAGCTTCACATAACAACTCTCTCTTCAACTATGAATCACAAGGCACACACAATCTCTTCCCAAATCTCAAAACGCAATCATTATCAATGTTGAATTCAGGCAACTTACCTTTCTGAACCAGCTTTACCTTTTTCTGCAACTCACTATCTTGCTTCTTTGCTTGCTTGATTCTATCTGATAGAGATGATCTCACTGATACCTGAAACAAAACAGAAGGACTTCCTGCACCAACAACTTCTATGCCAAAGTTCATCAAATCCTTAACCAAAGGATCACGTTCCAAATGCAACATTGTTAATGAAGCATTACTTTTTCGACTCAAAGCATCAACCACTTTATTTTCTTTTCCTGGATGGTAATGAATTGTACAATCATAATCCTTGATTAATTCCAGCCATCTCCTTTGTCTCATGTCTAACTCTTTCTGAGTGAATATATACTTTAAACTTTTGTGATCGGTATATATTTCACACTTTACTCCATACAAATGATGCCTCCAAATTTTTAAAGCAAAAACAACAGAAGCTAATTCCAAATCATGTGTAGGGTAATTTACCTCATGAGTTTTCAACTGTCGTGAAGCATAAGCAATTACCTGATCATTCTGCATTAAGACGCAACCAAGTCCTTTCAATGAAGCATCACTTTATATAAAAAACTCACCATTCCTGGAAGGTAGTTCCAAAACTGCAGCATTCACCAATCTTCTTTTCAATTCCTGAAAACAATTATCACATTCTTTTGTCCAGATAAACTTAACACCCTTCCGAGTTAGCTTAGTCATTGGACTAGATAACCGTGAACAATTTCTAACAAACCTTCGGTAATATCCCGCCAAACCAAGGAAGCTACAAATCTCGGTTACATTTGTGGGTCTTGGCCATTCTTCCACAACTTTTGTTTTTGCACGATCAACAGTTATTCCATCGTTAGAAACAATGTGACCAAGGAAAGAAATTTGTTGCAACCAAAACTCACACTTGCTGAATTTCCCATACAGTTTCTTTTCTTTTAAGGTTTGCAAGATAACCCTTAAATGTCTTTCATGCTCCTCTTTACTTTTAGAAAACACCAAAATATCATCAATGAAAACCACCACAAACTTATCCAAGAACTCATGGAAAATTCTACTCATTAAGTCCATGAATACAGCAGGTGCATTGGTTAGCCCAAAAGGCATTACTACAAATTCAAAATGGCCATATCTCGTACGGAACGCGGTCTTCGGAATATCTGCCTCCTTTACCTTCAGCTGATGGTACCCCGATCTCAAGTCAATCTTTGGAAAAAACTTATCTCCCTGGAGCTGATCAAACAAATCATCGATATGAGGCAAAGGATATTTGTTCTTAACAGTGATATTATTCAAGGCTCTATAATCAATGCAAAGTCTCATAGAACCATCTTTCTTTTTAACAAATAAAACAGGAGCACCCCATGGTGATGTGCTAGGTCTAGTGAAACCTTTCTCTAATAAATCTTGCAATTTCTCCTTCAACTATAGAAGTTCAATTTGTGCCATTCGATAAGGGGGTTTTGAAATTGGCTTAGCATCAGGAACTAAGTCAACAGTAAACTCAACTTCCCGATCTGGTATTATTCCAGGCATCTCATCAGGAAAAACATCAGGATACTCATTTACCACTGGCACATCATTAATCTGAACAGTTCCTTTATTTTCAACGACGTGTGCAAGGTAACATTCATTTCCATATTTTACAAGTTTCTCGGCCTCTTGATATGTTATCAAAAGTAAGGGTTCATTCTTGTAAACAAACTGAAAGTCTTTCTGAAAAGAAACTTCTTTATCTCTACAGTAATTCTTAGCATGGTAAATAGAGAGCCAATCCATACCCAGGATAACATCAAACTCTACTAGAGGTAGAACAATAAGGTTTGCAAGTAGGTTCTTTCCACAGATAAGGATAGGAAGATTATTATAAATTCTTTTTGCCTCAACATTCCCCCCAGGTGTTTTCACCAAAAGTTCAGGAGTCATTTCTTGAGATGGTATTCCCATTTTACTAGAAAAGGTTTCAGAGATGAAAGAATGTGTAGACGCCGAATCAAACAACACACTGGCATAATCTGAAAAAACAAACAAAGTACCTGATACAAATTCATTTGATGGCCCGACATCTGCTGAAGTAGTTGCAAAGGATTTCACCACCCCTTTCTGCTTATAGTCTAACTGCTTCCCATCACTCAAGCTCCTTGTCGGACACTCGTTTGCATAGTGACCCATCTCATTGAACTTATAACATTTCATTAACTGTAAATCAAATTTGTTCTTACCTTCACCTTGATCCTTTTCAATGCATTCACGAGCCTTATGTCCCATCTTACCACATCGGTAGCACTTCCCAGAATTCAGAAGACATTCCCCAGCATGCCTTTTGCCACATTTATCACAAACTGGAAACTTAGTTCTCTTACCATCAGACCTTTTTGAAGAATTCTTACATTTCTCCTGCCACCTCGGTCTCTTCTTCTGCTGGTTGTTATAGAAAACGTGGTCATCGGAAAACTCCATTTCCACCTTCTCAGCACACCGAACAAGCTTTTCATAACTTTTAAACTCACGAGAAGCTAATGCCCTTCGATACTTTGGCTTTAATCCTGAGTAAAAACGATTGATTTTACTATCAAGGCCGCGGATAAAATTTGGAGCATACCTTGCCAATCGAGTGAACCTTTCTTCATAGGCAGCCACTGAGTCTTCCTCTTGCCTCAATTACAATAATTTATTTTCCATCCTAAGTCGAACAGCCTTAGGAAAATACTTCTCAAGAAACATACCTTTAAATTCATCCCAGTCCAGAGCATCAATCTCATCGGCGTCCCTGATATTTTTAACCATAGACCACCACTGATCTGCTTCACCCTCCAAACGGTAAATAGCAAGACTAACCTTTTGATTGTCTGAACACCCCAGGACATCAAAAATCTTCTCCAGTGCTTTAATCCACCCTTCAGCTAGCACAGGGTCAGATGATCCTCTGAATGATGGGGGATGTTGCCTCATGAAATGTTCCACCACTGACATGTTCCTCTGCGGTTGATCTGGCTAATCTCGTGCATGGATACCACCACCATTTATAGCCTGAGTCAACTGCGCCATTACTGCAACAAACTGTTCAGTTCCAATTCCAACCATCTCAGGATGCTTATTCGGATGGTTATTTCCTTCTGTATGCCTTCCTAGCACTGCCTCCCTGTTTCCTCTGCGGAAAACCATTCTGAACAAACATGTCTTAGATGAAGCAACATGGTAATCTTTAAATGCTATACCATTTAAAAAAAATATTTTTTGGATAATCATTTAATAGAATTCTAACTCCTAATGTTATCTAAACCGACCTTTGATACCAACTATAAGGCCCCGGCCTTAAACCATACTTAATCTTGAGTTATTACAAGATTACATGTTGAGGATCTTTTCAGGTTTAGAGTTTTAGAGAATTAGATCATAAAACTTTCATTACATTCCACATATAAACAAAGTGGTTACATAAAGATAGTATTCTTCATTCCCATCAATGGAAACACATTTAAAATAAAACATGGATTATTTCTTGACACATCCTTGACTCTATCATCTTATCATGTACCTTTCCCTTGACCTGTGAAAAACATTTCAAAAACTTGGGATGAGCATAAAAACTCAGTATGGGTTATAAAAAAAACATGGAAAGGAAACATGAGTTCATATATACATAAGAATGAAATCATACTTTACCCATAAAACATAGGCACTTTAACATACCTCATAAAATCATGAATAAATCATAGAAATCATAAGACATAATGGTAACTTGAGGCATTCATAACATTCTTACGTAGGGAGTAACCCTCTTGGTTACGTTTGGAATACCCATCACAGTATATTCCCTAAAATCTCTTCAGAGAAACCTTAACGTTTCACTCCTTCGCGTTACCCAATGCATTGGAGAGCTATAACGGGCTCACCCGCCCTTAGTTTATCACGGAACCACCCGTCTTCATAATAATTCCCAAGAACCATAACATAATCATATCACATAAAACATGCATAAAGGAAACATAAAATTTCCACATTTCAATCACGAGATATCAATACAACACATTGATATAAAAACATTATGAAAACCATTTTCAATACTAAAATAAAATAAAAGTAAAACATGGTATTTATTTTTCTTTTAAAAAGAAGGTATGGCTCGTAGAGGAAGCCGAAACTCAAATAACGGTCACGACGGCGGCGAAGTCGTTGTCGCCACATACGTACGAAAAAAACATTCCCTTTTGTCATTTAGTAAACGCTTCGTATAAAAAAGATTCCTTTTGAATAAACATAAAAGTCAAAGGGGTTTATACACCGTATAAAAGAAAGTTGTGTATAAAATAAAATATACCTCAAGGAAAGGAGATTGAGACGAAGTCCCATACCTCGTATCTGACTTGACCCGACCGTTCTTTAATCTCCTGAATAATAAACTTGAGTTAATCTCTACTTTCTTATGAATCTTTTTCAAGTTCATTATTCCTTTTATACCATGTTATGAACATCATGTAATCAGTTAAGTTAATAATGTTCATTTAGTCGGTATTTGGTTCTTAAGTCAAAAATAGACTTCTTACACTTACATGTTGTTAATTTGGTCAAAGGTTCATTATATCCAGAATGGTATTCATGATGTAGATATCATATATGTCATATATATCCATTACATACATGCATTTATAATATTACATAATCATTTAGAGGTATGAAATGAAATGCACCATTCATGGAGACGGTAAGCCGTACGTACGCATGAACGCTACTTTCATTTCTATTTCGTATTTTATAGAATGGAATCATAATGATATAAAGGTATATTATAATTCCAGTATAATATCATATATAATATCATAGTTCCACCCTTTATATGTCCCACATATGGTATTTAACGAATCAAATCACTTTGAGGGGGCGGTAGTCCGCACTTCCTAAAATGAAGATATCTTGTTTACCCACAATGGAAACCATAAAGGTATGCCCAAAATGAAAAAAAACAGAAGCTTAAGGAAAACATAAACATATTATATATCATATATAAAAATAGTGACATCATAATGGCCACCTTTTAAGGTGTTAAATGAGTGTTGAACAATCATCGTTTCGGGAGGCAGAATTTCGCCATCCACGGAAAATGTATGTTCTTTAACCATATGATGTAGTTTTGTGAGAGTGTAGCTCAAATAAATCTTATAACAACATCCTAGTATATTGAAGATACTGTTTTTGTTACAAAGGAAGTAAATAAAAAGAGTTTAGGGGGTTGTAGAAGCAAAATAAAACAAATGAACATGAGAGAATGAATTACCTTAAAAAGTGTAACTCCTTTTGATTTGAGCCTAAAGGCTTCCTTTGAAAGGATTATGCCCAAAGGGAATCCTCTAGGATGAGGATAGGGATGTGGAGAGAGTAAATGGGCAGGTGTTGGCTGAGCCAAAGGCTTGAGTAGTGTGTGAAATGAGGTAGAGGTGGGGGCCTTTTATAAGAGGAGAGGAGGGGCACTTTTGGAAAGTAAAGAAATATTACTTTATTTGAAAATGTGTTTCGGTTTAAAAAGGTCCCACATTGATATAATTCGTGGATAAGGTGATAAGGCTTCGAAATCCACTCATCCAATAAGTTTTTGACATGTGTAGTTCATAGATTTTACATTATCTTTCCATTTTATTTAAATCGTAAAATAATGATGTCATCACTGCATCATTATTATGTCATACATAATTTAATTTCTTTAATGTCTAAAAATCATAAAAAAAATACTATGATGTAGGAAATCTTATTAGCTTTCCAATTACTATTTATAATCAAAAATCGGATCTTTATAACCCCATGTAAAAATTGTTTTCGTAAAACATATTATGTTTGTGTCATTTTTACTTTTACATTAAATAAAAAGTTATTTATGTCATTTCCCAAACAAAATGTCTCCATGGGGTCCCCAAGTTGACCCATGTCTTGTCATGGTCGGCAATGACACAACCAATAAGGTTGGGACATGTGTCTAGGTCATTTCATATTATTAAAGCATTATTTATACCTTAAACTACACTAATTACCACTAATCGCGATTAAAAACTTAATAAGTTACTATTCACCAAAAAATTATTTTAATCTCATTGAACCACATTTTACTTCTTAATGACAACCATGTATGTCAGATTTTCAAATTTCAATACACATTAGTGGTAAACTTTCATTTAACTGAAAAATCAGTTTGCTTGATTACCACTTAGTGGTTTCACTATTCATCAAAAATTGAAGTTTTTCAGAAAATTACCAAAAATTCACCCTAAGTTATACTTGATATTCCGAATTCAAAAAATGAAGTCTATTTTACAAAATTCAAATCATATAAGTCACATTAATTAATTTAATAATTAATTCCCGCTGCCAGAGCAAATAGCGTGTTTTTACAAAACAATAAGTATCAAAAGATTGACACCAGTTTAAGTCTAATTGCAAAGTGAAATTGATTCCAATGACCACCATTGGATAAAATGGTAAAAATATATTCTAATTTCACTTCAAAACCAATTCAAAACATAATCTAGTCATATAAATAAATTAGATTAAAAAGCAGTTTTGATGTAAAATGCAGTATTTTTCACTATTCATTAGAAAATGAACATTGACAGAAAAATACCAAAAATTAACACAGGGTAAATTTTGATGTCCCAATCATAAAGGATAAGTTTATTTTTACAAACATAGTTTATAAAATTGTCAAAATATAGATTCAAAAAAGGTTTGCCATCAAAAGGCAGTAAAACAATCTTTTAAGAATATTAGTGTATTCCATGCATAAGATTGTATTTATTTTCATTTTAAGCCTCTATAACACTATCTTAATCATTAATAGACATAGATAAAAATATATATTATTCATTACTTACTTGGGATGTTACAGTTTGGGCCGACCCAGGGGGTCTCGGGCAGGGTCGGACCGGGCCCGAACCCCCTATTTTGGGGCAGTTTCCCTTCAAACGCCCATAACATGGGTTACGTACCTCCGATCAATGCACCGTCATTTGTGATGCGATCCTTGGATCGAGACGGGCGTTTCGGTACATAACACTCAAGGTTTCGGAGAACTTTGGGTATGGCAGGGTTGGTTCGAACACGAAACCAATCGGGCCCTCGGAGCAGAAACGCTTATAACATGAGCTCCGGACGTCCGATTGACGTGCCGTCAAATTTGTTGGATTTCTCTTGATTAGAAGGAACTTTTGGAATTCTTTACCTGAAGATTGGATGCAGTTGGTTTGTGTCCGGGTTGGATTGAACCTGAAATCCAACCGGGCCCCTAGAACGGAAAAGCTGATAACTTTCAGACCGGACGTCCGTTTGACGAACCGTCAGTGGCGTTGGTGATCTCATTGAGAAACGGTCCCTATGAGTATAACCTATGAGAGTTCAGGGAATATTTGAGATACGGCCGGGTTGGTTCGCACACAAAACCAACTAGGCCCCTGGGACGAGAAGGCTAATAACTCACAGACCGGGCGCCCGATTGACGTGTTGTCTATTGCGTTGAGACCCCTGTGACGAGGCGGTCCTTTGAGATACTTCTTCATGGGAAATGTGATACTTGGGGTATCGACCTGTAGCTCGAGGAGCGGACCCTCCCAGAGACGAGCGTACAGAGTATGGAGACCGTGTAGCTGGCTGAGACCTGACGACTGCTTGACCGACTCAACTTGGAGTGAGTCGACTAGACCAGTGGACGAAGCACTACTATGTTTGGGTGTAGACCCATGGCGGATGGAGAACTACTGTGTTTGGGTGTAGACCCGCGGTACTCAACAGAAGGAGTACCTCTACAGGCTAATAGGGGGGGTGCACTACTATGTTTGGGTGGCAGACCCCGGCAGGAAGCACTACTGTGTTTGGGTGGCTGGCCCACGGTACTCAACAGGAGGAGTACCTCATCAGTCTTAGGTTAGTGAGAAGTACTTCGGAGTTGTGACAGGATCACTATACTCGACAGAGACGGGGCTCTTCAGCAGTTACAGTTTCGATAATGAAAATCCTGGTTGGGTTGAGTCTATGTCCTTTGTGTTTACCTCATGATTGAGATGGGTCACATGATAACTTAGGTATATGTATGGGCATATACCTGGGTACTGGTTATCCGTTGATTTCATAATCTTTGTGTTTCCTCATGATTGAGAAGGGTTACTTGATAACATAGGTATATGTATGGGCATATACCTAAGTAGAGGTTATCTGTTGAGATATTTCTTTGTGGTTATCCTTGTTGGATTTAGTGAGACATTGAGGGTCTCGGGGTCCCTACTGAGTATCATTATACTCACCCCTACACGGGCTATGCCCGCACCTCATTGTGTTGGTTACAGACGATGGGCAGTGCTGATAGAGGCCGAGTGTTCGAGGACTGGACGGTACCCGGAGGTGGATCTCACGACGAGTCAGTATCTGGAGGTTGACTTCAGGACATGACGATACTCGGAGGAGGTTGACGGGCGAGATCGTTGTGGAAGCTATATGAACCTACCCTTCAGGTAGGATCCGTGGTGGACAATCCAGGAGTTGCGCTATCTGTACCTACCCTTCAGGTAGGATCCGTGGTGGATGATCTAGGAGCTACGCTATCTGTACCTACCGTTCAGGTAGGATCCGTGGTGGACGACCTAGGAGAAGCTTCTATTCTTCCAGCTGCTTGTCTTTTCTGTTGTAATTTTGTTCAGTTGTAGCTGTACTTTCGATTGGGTTTGTATTCTGGCCCATTTACTTTTCAGCACTTCCTTTGGTTTTTACTGTATTACTTCTGCTTGTACTCTTTGGTGATTTGTTTAATTTTATAAAGGCAATGCCTTCCCAGTTATCAGGATTTACGCCTTTGGTGCTAGTCGCCATCCCCTAGCCTATAGAAGGTGGGCTTGAGTAGTCACGGTATGGGCCCTGAGGACGGGTCGTGACAAAGTAATTAAAATTAATTATAACGATTAAGGTAAAAACGAGTTTATATGTAATTAAACACAAAATAAAAGTTGTAAAAATGAACCAACCATTATCCAACAGCCGTTTTATGGCCATATCTATACCATTATCACCAAAGGATATATATTTATGTGTTTGTGGGATACTATTCTATACAAATTACCCATATCATAATTTAAGAAAAGGATAAGACAAAAAAAAGAACAATCCTTTCCTTTAATATCTATAAAGGCTTCGGTTAGGGATTAAAAATCATATTGTCAAATATATACACCTTTTGAAATAAAAATTATTTTCTTTATCATGAAAATTTATTTTAATAGTTTTTAGATTAAATAGTTACTTTAAATTATTATGTAATTCCGAAACAATAATTATTTAGTTAACAATTAAATAAAATAAATAAATCAAAAAATATTAAAAGTGATGTAAATTGATTAAATTTCAATATCACAATAATTTTGCTGATGAATATATCATTTTATATAGTTTTGAAGATAATATATTCAAATTACATAATTAACATGATATTTTTAAATTCAATATATATAACTAATATCAAAATTGATATTAATGTTATGTTATAATAAATGTTACATTATTAAATGATTTAAAATTACATAAAAGATTATATTATAAAAAATTATTTTAAAATGTAAATAAATCTAAAATATGTCCCATTCATGGACCAATTTATATTTTATAATGAAAATTTAGATCCCTGAAAAGTACTAATTTTGTTAGCATGGTTCGGGTTAAAGTAGTGTTTTGGCGCGTTACATGCGTTTCTATTAAATTTATTTAAAAAAGGGATGGTTTTTTATTAATTAGATTTAATTTTTAGAATTATTGGATCTATATTTTTATATAATTATTAATTTAATTTACTCGTAATGGATTAATCACCAAGGTTATAAAATTTAACACTGTAGTGATAATCCAAAATTGTCAAATCAGGGAAACATAGAAGTTAAGAAAAATAGTGTCTGAAAAATGTGTTTAATAATATTTGTATACTGTGTCTAGGACATATAATCCTTCCCCACATTTAATTATAAATATTTGATCCACATTGTGTATTATTAACCTCATGATGGTGAATTCTTTTTGATATTTAAAATAATTTCACTCATCCTCAACTATATACGGGTAATCACTCTACTCAATTATTCACACCTATTAAGCCATATAATCACCAAAATATTGCCCGAATAAATTCACAAATTCTCTACCCTCATCCTAGTATATTTATTTTGGGTATAGAACAATCCTTTCAAGGTCTTAGTGCACACCTAAGGAGGGTATTCGAAGAAGAGGTAATGTTCTTCAATGAGCGTCTTTATTTTATTTTTTTCTACAAATATTTTAATTTCTATTATAAAATTATAATATAATTAAATAATTATGTTAAATATAATGAAATTTTTATGTTTATTTTATAATCTAAAACCACACACACATCCATAATAATGGTTATTAAATCATCGTTCGTGTGAACAGAAGACTACCACCTTGCGAACTGATATCGTCCAATTTTCTATTTCCACCTCCCAAGATTGGATAGTATGATAGATATAATGTATATATATAATATATATAACATTATTATATATATTAAGTCATTATATCATATATAAATTATTACTTCCCATTATTTATGAGACACTATAATGTTGCTTGTGTGTACAACAGACTACAGCCTCACGAAGCGATGTGATTCGTCTTTACCTAAAGCATTACACAAAAGGCAATAAAGAATAATGTCAAAACAAATATGTGATATAAATTATCTAATTATTATATTTATGAAATATGAGTCATTATATAAATATAATTTATCATTTTTTTCTTAGCTGTTCACACAATATAAGGCAATTACATCATTCATGTATATGTGGACTACGTCCTTCATATAGCGACAAGGCACTCTTTTCATAAAAACACCACATTAAGGAAATAAATAGATATATAATGTGGTATTAATGATAATACTATAATTATATATAGATAAAATATAACTTACCTAATTTCCATAATGATTATTTAAAAATTGAAAATGTTAAACATGCATATGTATGACCTACTGTCTCCATGATTACAATGCATTAAATTTTTCATACCCATCATTAATGATTAATTTTAACAGTATAATTAATGTATAAATTGTATAATTATGTCTTGATTTTTATTCTTCACATGAGTAAAATATAAAATATTCACAATAACTAGATCCTTTGAAACAAAACACACATGAGAAAATAGGGTAGTTAACACCCAAAATAATGAAAACAATGAATGATTATTAAAGAATGAGTGATATGATGTATTAAAAGGATAATTTATGATATTATAATTATTAATATGGTAATTTTTTAAATTGATAACATTCCTAAAACCATTATACATGAGGTTAAATTACATTTAACGGAATAAAAAAGTGATTCAATGGATTTTGTTTTTAATTTATATTCCATTGAGACTTATTTTTAATTATGAAAAAAATCAATTTTATATGGTGTATATACTTCCCCTTTGACATGTAATATCTTGAGTAGTTCATTATTAATAGTATTTTAATTTTAATTTTAATTATTTAATCCAAGTGGATTTGGCTTGGAAATTACTAAATAGTAAATGTTACTGTTCAACCATACATTCTTTTGTGATTATAAACATTCTCTTGAGAAACTTACCTTCATGTTGTCATTTTTCATTGGAAATTAAATTTATATTAAATATGAATATTATTTTTTGTTCAATATTATTATTTCATAAACTATATACCATTTTTACATACGTTTTTACTCTAAAAGAAATTTGATTAAATAGGGAAATGTTGATAACTCCGTATCCTTTACTCAATATGGATATTTGATAAGGAACATTATTTTTGAGTGAAATAAATTATTTAACATTTTTGGAATGATTTTTATATTCAATACACATGTTAGGGAATGGTTAATGAAACCCCTTTGATGCATCAGTTGTTTCATGAGATAATATTAGTTTGACAAACCATATGCATTTGAAACTAGTATATTTTAAACTTTTGTCTGAATGGTTTTGGAAGTAATAAACTAAACTTTCTTGTAAAAGATATTTACAATAAAGGTTTAATGGGATTGAGAAACATGACATTAGATAATTAATAATTACCTTTATTAAGAGTTAAATTATTATTATCCATGGTATTTTCACTATGATATTATCTTATGATGAATTTCATTTTCATATCATTGATTAAATGAAATATTTCTTCAATTATTTACTTTTCTATATCGATATTTTCATTATATAGGTATTTTAATAGAATCTTGGGTAATTTATTTAAACTTCCATGTTGATTATTATTATTAATTCATGATTTATTCCATTGTACCTAACCCTTAAAAAGAATTTCACTAATTGTTAATTTTTTTTCTAAATCACTTTTAAGAAAAAATGTGGGAAACCAAACAAGGACAAACAAAACTTTGTTAATCATAGAATGAACTCAAAAAATAATTAATGAAAGGACCAAAACTGTTGGATTCCGCCACCCTATATAACCCCCCGTGAAAATAGTTTAGCTGTATACTCAGATCATCCTTGATATAATCTTAAAAGTAGTTAGCCATCATATCCCATGTATGAATATATTCTTCCAATGTGATATTTATTTTATTTAAACCTCATAATAAAATTCAGTCTTTTATGTCGACCCACACATTTTAATCCTCACTGGATTCCACTTTAATCATTCACCAATATCTTTTGTGGAAAATCTCTTTCATAGAATTGATCCTAAAGACTTCTACAAACATTTCTTCTTTATAATAAAGATCTGAACATTTAACTTTTTTAAATTTCACCTTTCCTTCCATTCTTTTCAAGACTTATATAGTTACAGATTTTAAAACCATCATGGTGAATTCACCTTTAGGTGACCTATTTTCCACAAATAGAGCTTGATTTCATATCTTACCAAACACCAGATAAACTCTTTCAACAATTGCTAATTCATCTAGCCTTATCCCAGTTCCATTTTTCTTTTCCTCACATTAGGATCTTATTATATTTGTTTTTGGTTGATTTAAATAATATTTTCTAGGAATATATTTTCTAACAACTTTTAAAATAGGAAATTCACAGAATGTTGATTAACATGCTTGAACTTCATTATGTTAGACTAAACCATCATAGCCATTGGGGGGTCCTATTCATAATTCTTCATTTGTTAGAAGTATATTTCTTTGTCACTCACTTTGATATCCTCCAAAAAACATGTCCCAACATACATTAATTTCAATCATGGATTTTATGTCCTATTTCTTTCAGGATCAACATTCTCATATTTATTTACATGTAATGAAATAAAATAATTTTGTAGTGGAATTGGCCTTCATGATTTTTCCTGAGCATTTGAGCTCACCCTTATTTTATTTCCTTTCCCTAGGATTCCATGAAGTTTACTATGACTAATATATAGGAATATTCAAGATGTAATTAAGTTATTCTAGGAAAAAAATTATTTTTAACTTGATTATTACATTTAAAAATGTATTGTATGACTCAATTATGTATCTTTTTTACCAATAATACTAAACTATTTGGTCATTCGTGATGAAATTATTTGTATCATATGCCAATTTAATGGTAGTAGGCACCGACTCCTAGCTATTTGGGTTGGGGTAACTATAATATTTATTATATAATGTTTAATAGAAACCTTGGAAACTATATTTAGGAAAAATAGATTATATAACATAACCCAATGATATAATTTGAGGACCAGTATATAATAATTTCCTAATGGTTTGGTAAGGAAGATATTATGTGGTACTTCTTAGAAATACATCACTATCTGGATACTACAAGTGGACGTGGTTTTGGTATAGATGTACCTAGGGGTAGTAAATTGGAAAATGCATGTTAGGATTTACTTGAGAATAAGCACGTACATGACAAGGGGCCTCACTAAGCACTTGGATTGACACTCCCAAGTGATATGCTTAGGATAATTCATCTTTTCATTACAAACCATTATAAAGGATTTGAATATATGTTGAAAATAAATGATATAGGGTTAACCTTAGACAATGTAAAGACCTACGTTGAAATAAAATATATAAATTATTTATTTATTGGGGATCAAGAGTTAATTCTAGATTTATTTTTACCAATGGTATTTTAGAAAAAATATTTATAAAATATATTAGGATTGTGTTAAATTTTAATATCATATATTTCTTCATTAACTTAAGATTTGTGGATACCATCATTAATTAATGAGTTTTTTTAGATCATGTGATAAACTATTTAAACGCCTCTTTTTACATTTTTTGTGATAAGATTCTGACAATATTATGGATATTTTGGGATAAATTTATGGTAAGTGTATATTCTAGTGGAAAATATATTTTATGAATAATGCATTTATAATTTATAAAACTAACTTTAAATATATGGATATCATTTAGGATTTATATGACTATTAATGAAATCATAATAATAGTGAAATAAAATTATTAGACATTTTTTGAAATAAATAAATAAATAAATTGCGTTGAAAAAATTATTAAAATAGTTATTTAATAATTACTTTTATTTCATAGATGTACATAATATTTTTCTTGGGAACATTATAGGTATTATATCAATATAGTTTTGAAAAAGAGATATCCTACATGTGTGGTGACAACCCATGATATCTATTAAGGTAGTGGGGGTTGAGCCCAGGACCGAAGGATGATAAGTGTTTTACAACTACCATTGTACTGTTTGATTTCTTTGTTAATATATTATTGTTTTTAGTTAAACAGTTCTATAAATAAATATTAATGATGAACCAATAGTGTTAAATTTGAGTTAAAAATGTAAATTTATTGGATAAATTATTCTAAACATATTAGTCTTGGAAAATAGTTAGAGAATGAAAGAAATTCTTTTCACACTTTTATATATCTAAAAATGTGTTAAAATTTAATTTTAGCGCATTTTTTATAAGAAATTCATTTATGCATATTAATTTCTTAGAGTAAGCGATCGAAGCACAACCAAATTTTGAAATTTTGTTTATAAAATAGAAATATATCAAGTAAGTATACTTCCATATATGCTTAGATAGTAAAAGAATTATTAAACATTATTAAAAGGATGTTGACAAATATTTATACTATTACATTCATAACTAATGAATGAGATGAAATTTTAAATAAAATCATTTTTATGGTTTTGAGACCCTCAAATTTTCATTGTTCACTAACTTATTTTTGATCAATAACCTCAATCACATTATAAAATAATATATTCTTTTACTTTATTTCTATATCATCACATTCCACTTATGTACGCCTACTCATAATCTTATTTATGTGATTATTCTATAAAATTTATATACTACAAACTCTCTCTTATTAAGAGGATATTTTATCAGACCTTACCATGATGTGGGATTTATGTAAAGTTATTTTAAACATAAAACACTTGATTATTAATATCAAGTTTAAATTTAGAGTATGTAATTTATTTAATGTGGGGAGAATGTAACAACTAGAGATTTTAAAATACGAACATCATATTCGATTTCATGTATGACACACAACATCATCTTTATAAACAAATATGACATGTCAAGACATTATGATAAATTTAATATTTTTAATAAATTAAATAAATTATATATATTTTAATGAATGAAATATTTTTTCAGCTTTCATTATGTATAAAATGTTGTTCTTTGATATCTTGTGTTACATGAAAGACCATGTTTTACTAAATAACAATACACTATTAATATTATTATTTAATATGATAGTTATATCCTATTATTTTGAATTTTAAGAATATATAGGATTAAATAAATAATAAAATATAATAGTTTAAACATTTTTACTATTAATCCATTTACTAAAAATAAAATAGTAATCATTTAAAATAAAAGAAATGTCTACAAAACAATTATATTATTATAAAATTCAGATTAATGTTTCTTAGAGAATATAAGTTAAAATTTATTTTTACCTAATTTATATAATATATATGAAAAACTAAACTATATTTTTGAAATAGTAATACCAAAATTTTCTTTGTGTGAGTTTTTGGTATTTTTTTGAGAGAATTCATTTTTGGATGAATATTGAAAAATGGTGAATTTTAATTGAAAAAATATTTTTTTAGTTAAATAATTTATTATTATAAATTATACATTGAATTAGTTTTATTGTAAAATTATTTCAATTTTAAATCCATTAATCACATTTAGGTCATTTAAATCATATTCATATTAAAGTTTGATATAAAATCATTGTAAACTTTTGAACATCTTCACTTTAAAAACTCGCTTTCTCATCGCGTCTTGGGGATTAATTTTAAATTAGATTATTCCACTTATGTGAGTTGAATTTTGAAATATGGATTCCATATTTTTAATCATAATAATTTGTGTTATATAATAAATTAAATTTCATGTTTTATCATAATTATTAGTGGAAACATTTAAAATTAAATAACTTCATTAAGGTAAAAACGAGTTTACATGGTGGTCAAACAAAAAATAAAAGGTATAAGAATGACTTAGAACATTGAAAAAACCTATTAGATGGTTATATTTATAATGTTATCATCATTTTATTAATTTACATGTGTTATTGGGATAGTATCCCTTGAATTTGACCTATATAATAATTTTAGTATATAAAATGACAAATAAAGAACCTTCCTTGACATTAATATCTATAATGCCTTACAGTAGGGACAATAAAATCATAAGATGGGATTTAAATATATCCTTTTAAAACATAAATGATTTTTTATCATGATACTTTTTTTAATTTTTTGAAATGAAATGAACTCTTTAAATACTTATTAAACACCAATATAACAATTATTTAGTAAATAATGAAATAAAATAAAGGATATTAAAAATATTAAAAGTTAAGTAAATTGAATTAATTATTGTATTCCATTAATTTTGAAGAAAAATATCATTTAAAACATTTTTGAACTTAATATATTAAAATTCCATCATTTTCATGATATTTTTAAATTAAAAATAAATAAATAATATAAAAATTGTCATTAGTGTAAATTTATAGTAAATGATAGTTTATTAAATGATTAAAAAACTAAAAATATTATCTTCTATCAGGAGAATTTTAAATGTTATTAAATATTAAATATGGTCTAATCATGGACAAATTTTTCTTTTATAATGAACATAATGACCCCTAAAAATGTAAAGACATTGTTAGTGAATTTTGGGTTAAAGAAGTGTTTTGCGCGTTCCATGCACATCTGTTAATATTAATTTACAAAAAAAATATTTTACTCTTAAATTATATATAATATTTAGAATAAATTATTCTAAATTTTAAAATACATATCACTTTAATTCATTCATAATGGATAAATTACCTAGTTTAGAAAACTAGTTACCATAGTGAAATCCCAAAATAGTAAAAATAGGGAAACTTGGAAGTTATGGGAAATAATATTTTAAAAATGTGTTTAGTTATATGGTGGATGTGTGTATTGGAAATATAATCATTATCTACATTTAATTATCAATTCTTGGGCCACTTTAGGAAATATTTAATAGCCAATAATGAATGTTACTGATTATTTACAAGAATGTCACTCCTCTTTAACTATAATAGGGTACTCACCCCAATCAATTCCATACACCCGTAAGCCATATTCTCACCTAAATACTTCCCAAATAACATCCAAACTTCCATCCCTCATCCAAGAATCCTTATTTTGGGAATAAAATAAACCATTTATGTCCTTAGTCTAAACATAAAGAGTGTACTTGAATAAGAGGTAATGTCCTTCAATGAGAATCTTTATTTTATTTATTTCTCCACCTCTTTAGTTACTTTTAAACCATTATTTTATAATAATATCAATATATTAACTAGAAATATATTTCTTTAGGTTAATTATAAAACCTAAAACCACACACAGATCCATCAAATAGGTTATGAAATCATCATTCGTGTGTATGGAAGACTACCAGATCGCGAACCGATATCGGTTTTTCCATTTCCACCACCAAAGAGTGGATATTACGATTAATAAAAAGTATATATAATATATATAACATTATTATATATATTAATTCAATATATAATATGTAAATAAATACTTTGCATTCTTTATGAGACATGACAATATTGCTTGTCTCTAAGGAAGACTACATCATCACGAAACGACGTGATTCATCTTTCCCAAACACTTTACACAGATGGAAACAAGGAATAATTTTAATGACTATGTGTGATGAACAAAAATTAATTATTATATTCATTAAATATATATCATTCTAGATATATATATTTTCAATTTCGTTTCATACCCTTTCACCCTATAAAAGGCGATAACATTGTTCGTGTATATGTAGACTACCTCCTTCAAAAAGCATCCTAACTCTCATTTAATCAAAACACCACATTAGTGATATATATATGTATATAATATGGTATTAATGATATCATTATAGTTTTGGAAAGGTAATATATTACTTACCTCTTTTTTATAATGATTATTAAAACATGGAAAATGTTACTCAAACATACATGCGACCTACCATATCCATGATCATATCGTACTTCATTTTTCATAACCATCATTAATGAATGGTTTTAAATGTATAAATTATGTATAAATAATAAATTTATTTAATTATTTTTATTCTTCATATGGTTAAACTATATAATATTCACTACAATTGGTTTTTTTTGTGACTAAACTTGCATGAGAAAACATGGTATTTAACACCCGAAACAATGGAAATAATAAAATATTTTTAATGAAATAGTGATTATATATAATAAAAGGATAATATATGATATTATAAGTATCTATATGTTTATTTTATAAATTAATAACACTATTAAAACCATTATACATGAGTTTAACCCACATCCATATAGAGGAAAAAAGGAAGGTAAGCGATTTCATCTAATTTTGTATTCCATTGAGAGTTATTTGTAATTATGCACCTATTCAATTTTATGTGGAGTATATAATATCCATTTAAAAATTAATATCATGAATAATTAATTATTTAGGGTTCTTTATGTTTCAATTTGAATTATTTAATCACAGTGTATTTGACTTAAAAATTTTCAAATAGTAAAATTTATTGTGCAATTTTACTTTTTTTTTATGATTCATAGCTTTATCTTGAAATAATAAATTTCATGTAGTCATTTTGAATTGAAATATAAATTTATATTAAATATTAATATTATATTGTGGTAAATATGATTATTTATTAAACCATATACAATTTTTACATACTTTTTTTACTGTAAAAATTATTTGATTAACTAGGAAAATATTGATAAATCGGTTTTCTTTACTCAAAATGAATATTTGATAAGTCACATTGTTTATGAGTGAAATAAATTATTATATATTTACGGAATGATTTTTACATGCAATACCTAGGTTCGGTAATTGTTAATAAAGGCCCCTCGATGCACATATTGTCTGATTGATATGTAATCAATTGAACCAACCCTATGCATTTATAACCATTATATTTTAAACTATCATATAAAAGGTCTTATAAGTAATATTATAAAAAGTATTGTGAATGTTATTTGCGGTAAAGATACCATGTTCTTGAGAAACATGACCTCTGATAATTAATAATTTCATTTATTTAGAGTTTCACTATTATTATCCAAGATATTTTCAGTATGATATTATCTCTAGATGCATTTTATTTTCATCTCACTGTTTAAATGGAATATTTCTTGAGTTATTAACTTTTCCATATTAATATTTTCATTATATTGGTTTTTAAATGGAATGCGTGATTATTTTTTTAACATTCCATGTTGATTATTCTTATCTCTCCAATGGCTCGAGGGCCTTAAAAAATTTTTATTATATGATAAAACCCCCCTTTTAAGGAATAAAAGGGGTAGAAACCCAAAGACAGCATGGACATAGGACAATCACACTCGAAGGATAAAAAGAGTAAAATCAGAATGACAACACTGAACTACTCCTCCATAGAATTTGATCATGAATAAGCTCTCCACCATTTCATGGAAAATCGGTAAGGAAGTGTCATATGTCAAAGAAAAAGCTCGATCTGATGGATGATGTCATTCCCTAATAAACGATGAAATCAAAAAAACTCTACAAAGGTGAATCACCAGGTATGGAACCTCCTCTGATGTCTGTTCATGAAGTTATCCAGATCACAAAATTTCCATCCTCTAACAACAAACCATTCAAACAGACAGAACCACCTTGATGTGACACTCAAAACATCATCAGAAACAAAGCAAATCAGACCCTTAAAACCAACATCAAACTAGGAGACCATCACCACCATTGCCTTCCCACCATTTCCATCCCAATCCAGAAACACAAAACCCTTCACCAACCTCATATTTCACGCAAAATTCCACAGTAGACTACCCCAATAATGGTCTATCTACAGAAAACAAGAAGAAGCAACCCCCAGCCACATCGGAACATGAAAATACACAGATCCGGAGCCAAAACATGTGGACGAGGCCTCGAATCAAAGCATAAGAACCTCCATAGCTAGAGGAATCAACCCCAACACCATCATAGACCTCTTCAACTGATCCAACCTGGAATAGTGCCAATGCTGGTCACCTATGAAGTCCTAACGCTCCAATTTGACTAAATCTGCCACAGAAAGATGCCAACTACCAAAGCTGACCATCGGTAGCTGAAAACTCCACCAAGAGAGCCAAGGCCGATGTGAGGAACACCAAATCCCAAAGCCAGACTCAAAAATCAACACCATCTCAGTGAGATTTTTCCGCCCTGAAATGACCAAGAGAGAAGCATGAAGCGAACAATGCCGTCGAGGAGAAGGAGAGCCACCAAGGGAAATGAGATGGAACAGAGAAAACTGACTCCAGAAACCATCCACAGAAACTGGAGCCACCGCGGAGAGGCTTCATCGCCCGATACTGACCGATCCCGAGACAAAGGAGTGTGGATATTATATCACACTATCGATCTTTCCAAGATGCACCACCGTGAAGAATAAATGTTGTAAACCGACAATGAAACTGTATTGGTGGCGACGGGAACCCTACCTCGCGTTGTGCCCCTTATGGGCCCATCCTCCCAACCTTCACTTGATTATGATTATTGATTCATGATAGAATCTGTTGTACCTAACCCTTAAAAAGCATTTAAATGAAAGATAAATTTTTATTTCTAATGAATTTTTAAGGGAAAAAGGGGCAAACAAAATAAGGACAAACAAAAGTTTTTTAAACGTAGAAGGAACTAGAAATAATAATAATGGAAAGAAAAAGACTATTGGATTCACCCACCCAATATAACCCCCATTGAAAAGAGGTTACATGTATACTCAGATCAACCTTGAGATTATCTTAAAAGTGGTTAACCATCCTATCCAAAGTCTGGATATATTCTTACAATGTGATGTTGTTTTCATTAAAACATTATGAAAAAAATTAAATCTTTCATGTTGATCAACAACATTTTATCCTCATTAGATTTCAATCGAAAAATTCTACCATATGTTTTTTTGGAAAACATTTTACATATAATTGATCATAAATAATCTTCTAACATTTATTCAATATAATTTAGATCCAATAATTTTTATTTTTTTCCACTTTAATCTTTCGTTTCTTTCTACTTAAGACTTGTACAGTCACTGATTTCTAAACCATCAAAGTGACTTCATCTTTAAGTGCCTTGTTGTCCCCACTTAAATCTCGCTTTAATACTATACTATAAAAAAATTAAATATTTCAATAATTATTTATTTATCCAGCATTTTCCTAGTTCTAGTTTTATCCATTTCCCAAGGATCTTGTTACAATGTTTTTTGGTTGAGTTGAATAATATTTTTGAATCCTTCCTTTTCTACCCCCCTGAGAACATGAAAATTCCCATAATAAATATTATTGTTCTTGAATTTCCTTGAACAAGAAAAAACCATCATATACCCTTGGGGGTCCTATTCATAATTTTTCATTGGTTGGGAGTCTATTTCTTTATTACAAAGCTTCCTATCCTCCAAAAACCATGACTGAGCCTACTTTATTTTCTATAATAAAATTTATTTTCTATATCCTTTAGGATTAAAATACTCATATTTATTTCTGTTTAATGAAGAGAAAGAAATTTTGAGTGGAATTGGACTTGAAAATTCATCCGGAGCATTTGAGCTCACCCTCATTTTTTCCCTTCGCTAGGATTCCATTGAGTTTACTATGATTCATATGAAGGGATATACATAATCGAGTTAAGTTATTCTATAAAAAAGTTATGTTTTAATTTTTTTTAATGATATAGAAAATATTTTTTATGGATGGTGTATATATCTACTTTACCAATACTAATAAACTATTCATTCCTTCAGGATGAAATTCCTTGTATCTTATTCCAATGTAGTGGTAGAAGCCACCAGCTCTTAGCTATTGGGGTTGGGGTCGCTATAGTTGGTATCATAGGATATTTAGTAAGAGACCATGGGAACTGGATTTAGGAAATAATTGATTAGAGAGCATAACCCTATGATATAATTTGAGTTTATATATATAATAACATCTTAATTGTCTGGTAAAGAAGATATTATGGGGGTATTCATATAAATACATCACTATCTGGATACTACAAGTGGACATAGTTCTAGAATAGATATATCGAGGGGATATATCTATGATAATTCATTTTTTCTTTACAAACTATTATGAAATATTTGAATAGATGATGAAAATGAATGAGTGGTGAGAGTCATTCCTTTTTTAAGATGATATTTTAACAGCCATGAAGAGACTTAATCAAAATATTCTCTCGAACTTGATGGGTTTTTCAGATCATTTTTTGGGGATTCCTGGAAATAGTTAAGGATGATATGGTAATGAAAATTATGTATTTTTTCAAGTTATCAGTCTTTCTCGTGCTTCATGTGCAACCACCATGGTCTTTATTCCTAAAATCAATTATTCTTATACACTCTATCATTTTCAGCCTATGAGAATGTGTGATTTTACTTATAAAGTATTTTCTACTATCATTCATAAAATTATGGCTATTAATCTTCCCAACAATATTTCTATGGAAGAACATGGCTTCATCAAGGATAGATCCATTTAGGGATCCATTACCTTTGCGTATGCGAACATCAGTGATCTCAATGTAAAAACTCTTTTCTATAACATGATAATCAAATTGTACGTGGATAAATCCTATGATAGGATTGAATTTGTTTTCATTATCCAAGTGTTTAAAAGTATAAGAGTTTATCCTTGGGCTTCTGATCTTACATTTTAGTGATTCAACTCTTCTTGGCTATTTTTTCATTTAATGGGACAAATTCATGGTTTCATTAAGGTTGTTTGTGAATTTATGAAAGGGTACCCTTTATCTCTAAGTGTTTTTGTCATCTCTCAAAATGTTCTTAGAAGACTCATTTATAACATCATCATGTCTGGTAACATCCCTCCCTACAATTGTAATCCTCTCCCTATATGTATTTATCATCTCATGTTAATGTATGATACCATCATTTTCTTAAATTAATGAAAGATATCAGTATTTGGTATCAATGATATTGTTGAATATTACTACCATTGGAATGGTAGTTAATAAATCGATCCAAGAGCCACTTTTTCATACCAAATAACTGTTTGGAGCTGAGTAGGTTCAGCTTGAGTTGGATTCTAGGAATTTGGTAAGGATCTCCTATCATGTAGTATCTCGGTGCCCTAATCTCCCCTGGAAGTGTGCATATTCAACACTTTTATGGAATTTTTGGAACAATAAGGGGTCATGTCATGAATTGGAAAACCCGTTTTTTATCATTTGGTGGAAGGATCACATTGGTCACCTCTATCATATCTTCCATTCCAAGTCATTATCTCTCAAACACTAAATCCTTGATGGGAGTGATAAAAAAATTGATAATATCCTCTCGTAATTTATTTGGGATGCTCATATTGAAGGTAAAAGGCACTAGGACACTTATTGAAGGTTGTAAAGGCCAGTTCAGGAAGGTGTAATTGGAGAGTAAAAGACCTTGGATATAATTAATGGCATGCATTCTAAGATTTCATTGGAATTAATTAGTGAGAAAACTCTATGGGGTAGATTCATGATCTCTACAATTAAAAAAGTAATCAATATGGAAGGATGGAACCATTTGACTCTCTCGAACACTATTTCTCGTTATTATCATTTTCTACAATCAAATTACAAGTGGATTATTACAAGGGGATAGTACCTTCTAGAAACACAACAAGTTTGGTAGGAAACATGGTTTTATAGGCCACCCGGTTCCTGAAATGACTTTCAAGCAAGACAGTATGTTCCCTACATTCATCAATGCTGTGTTGGATATTGATTAGTGGGTGACCATTAAATTAATTTATCTTAATAAGGAACCATAATTTTTTTTGTTTACCACATCTTCTTCAAGGTCCTTTTCAATAAAAGAGTATCTAAGTGTGGACATCGTTCTAGGTTATCCATGATATGTGGATCTTGACCTTATGGATTAATGAAATTTCTATCAAGTAATTCTTTCTACATTGGAGGATAATAAATTGGTCTTCACCCATGGATTAGAATATTTTTAGAATTGTAATTGATCTTATTTCTAGGTGTCTGTGATGTTGGAACCATAAAGAGTAGAGCTCATACCATTTGTTTTTCTCTAGGTAGTTGTAGAGTGTTATTTGGAGGTATTTTGGAGACTTTGTTGGTACCTCTTCTCCGGATCTTATGAATTCTTCTTTCTTGATCATTGGTTTCATAGAGTGGGGGAGATGGGATCAGAATGGAAAGTGTGAAGACTGATCATTGCTGCAGGTTTTTTGGAGTATTTTGTATTCTAGTGATAGGGAAAATCATAAGGGATAGATTTTCTCTGTTAGATATTTGATCATATAAACTATGAAAAACTTGGTTTATATGCTGTATATTTATAAAAAATTGTAGGTGGACCCTTCACATAGACAAATTCATGTATGTATCAGTTTTGATTCTATTGATAATATTAGCTATTGGGCTCGCTGGAAGCCACACCATAGTGGTTAGATGCTTAACATGGATGGTTCATGTTTTTCTATTGTTATGAGGGGTAGGGGCATGGTCAGGGACCCAGGGGGTCAGGTTATTCCTGCTTTCATCTCTCATCATGGCCTTGGTCATTCCCTATTGGACGATGCTTTGGCCCTTATTTCTAGCCTATAACTATGTAAGAAATAGAACATTGACTTAGAAACAATGAAGATAGATTCAATCATTCTTCATGAATCCATTATTAGAAATATCACTACTCCATGGTCCATACATTATGTCATTAGAAGAAGAAAAGGCTATATTAATGAGTCTACAATGGTTATTTACATCTAGAGGGAGAGTAAAAAAGTTTTTGATCACCTTGATTCTATTCCAATCATGGATAAATCCCTTTTCTTCTCTTCTGATATGCATTCTATGTCCACCAAAGGGGTTAATCTGGTAAGAGGTGATTCTCTTTGGTTACATTACTTCAGTCCTCTCTAGAATTTTTGGTTATGTTGTATGCGGTTTGTTTTGGTTGTTTCATTCTTTCTTATAGAATTTTATTTTAAAAATAAAATAAATAATGATGATGACATAGGTTAAACCATATACCAAAGAAGGACATATTTTGAAATAAACCAGATGAAGAATTTATGTACTGTGATTCAATTATTAATTTTAGACGTATTTTTCCCAATGATATTTTATTAATAATAATTATGAAACATCTACATATTTTTTTGAATTTTAATAATGTATATGTATTCATTTACTTAATATTTATGCACACCATCATGAGTTTATGAGTTTAGGGTTGAATATATTTTCAAATACAAAAGCTCCTCTTAATAGGTTTTATGTGATGAGATTCTAAAAATATTAATGATATTTTGGGATAAATATATGGTATGTGTTTATTCTAGTGGAATTTTTTTTTGGAATAATGCATTTTAATTTTATAGAAACAAGTTTAAAGGTATGGATAACCTTTAGGGTTGATAAGATCAATAATAACATTATAATAATTGTCAAATAATATTATTAGACATTATACTAAGTTAATAAATAAGTATATATTTTTGAAAAGATTAGTAAAATGGTTATTGGATAATTCCTTTTATTTCATAGATGCCCTTCATATTTTAATTAGGAACTTTATAAGAATTATATAGAAATAGTTTTAAAAAAGGAATAACCTACATATAGGGTGAAAACCCATTAGATCAAGAAAGGCAGTGTGGGTCTAACCCATGACCAAAGGATGATAAGTGTTTTATAACTATCATTTTCCTATGTGATGTATTTGTTAATATGTCATTTTTTTGATAAATAATGTGATGAATAATAATTAATGATGAACTAGTAGTGTTACATTTGAGTTTCAAATAATAATTTATTGGATAAATTATTCTAAAAATAATAGTTTTCAAAAATAGTAAGAGAATTACGAAATGAATTTTCAATCTTTTATATATCCTACGATTTGTTAAATGTTAATTTTAGGGCATCAGGCCTAAAAATTTCTTTTTTGGATATCCATTTATTTGAGTAAGTGATCGAAGAACAACCAAAAGATGAAATTGTTTTATGAAATATAAATATATCAAGTAAGTATACTTCTTTATAATATTATTATGTAATATAATTACTAAAAATTAGTAAAAGGATCTCAAAACAAAAAATTTATCCTATTACATTAATTTCTAATGAATCAACTGGAATTTAAAATCAAGGCATATTTATAGTTTTGAGAACCTCAACTTTCCATTATTCATTAAACTGTTTATGATTAATGACCTCAATCACTTTATATAACTATATATTATTTTCATTAATTTCCATATCTTCACATTCCACCTATGCTCTTCTACTCAGAAACCTAATTACGTTATTATTCCATATTAACTTTGTACTACCCATTATCCCTTATTAAGAGGATTTTTTACCATCTATTATCATGATGTAAGATTTAAATATTTTTATTTAAAACATAAAACACTTGATTAATGATATCATCTTTAAATTTAGGGGATGAAATTTATTCAAATTTTGGAAATTATAACACCCATGGATTTTTAAATATGAACATCATATTCGATGGCACATATAAAATTAAATAACATGTGTAGAAAGGAATATAACATCTGAAGACTTTATGATAAATTTAATATTTTAAATAAATTCAATCCAGTATATAGCTTTCAATGAATGAAATATTGTGTTTCCTTGTATTACGTGCAAAAAAATATTTTTTTGATAACTTATGTTACATGCCAGAACAAGTCTTACTGAATAAAAGTACACTATTAATATTATTATTTAATATGATAATTATCTTCTAACTGTTTGAATTTTAGGGATGAGTAGGATTGACACTAAATAAGGAAATTATATTGTTTAAACATATTTATTAGTTATCTATTGACTAGAAAAAAAATTATAATAATTTAAAAGAAAAAGAAATTTCTTTTGGAAAACATTATTTTTCTAAAAGATGAATTAATGGTTCATATCTCATTTAATTTAAAATTAAATTTTAACACATTTTTTGAATTTATAAAAAAAATCATTATTTTCTAAAAAATGTGTGCTAATATTATCCTTGGGTGAATTTTTGGGATTAATTTTTAGAAGCTTCATTTTTTGATAAATATTGAAAATTACAAAAAAAATTATTGAAATCTTCCTTTTTTATTTAAAACATATATAATTATAAATTATATTTTGAATTAGTTTTAAAGTAAAATTATTTCAATTTTATATAAATTAATCTAATTTATTTTATTGAAATAATTTTCATATTTAATTTTTATATAAAATAATTGTAAACTTTTGACAATTTTCACTTTAAAAACTCGTGTTATCATCATAGCTATGGGGTTGATTTTAAAATAAATTTTTGCAATTACGTGTGTTGAATTTGGAGAAACGGATTCTATATTAAGGATCATTATAATTTATTTTTTCTAATAAGTCCAAATTAATTTTTTTCCATAATTATTAGTGAAAATAATTAAAATCAAATAAAGTGAGTATGGTAAAAAAGAGTTTACTTAGTAGTTAAACTTAAAATATAAGGTATAAGAATTATTCAAAAATTCTACAAAACCTATTGGATAGCCATATTTATAACCGTATAACTATAGTCTTAATTTTTATTTGTTTTTGGGATACTATCCCATGAACGTGGCCTATATAATAATTTAGGTATATAAAAATACAAATAAAGAACCCTACTTTCCATTAATATCTACAAAGCTCTGTGATAGGGGAAAATTTTCATATGTTCAGCTATATATTTATATCCACTTTAAACCATAATTTTTTTGTTATCATGATAATTTATTTTTAATTTTTTTGAGATTATATATTTCCTTTAAATTCTTATCAAATGCCTATACAGTAATTATTTAGTATATAATAAAATTAAATAAATGATACTGAAAATGTTAAAATTGAATTAAATTGAATAAATTGTTGTATTACATTAATTTTTAAGATTAATATATCATTTTCGACATGTGTGAACATAATATATTAAAATCACATCAATTTATTGATATTTTTTATTTCAAAAATAAATAAATAATGCCAAAATTGACATTAATATAATTTGGTAATAAATGATGTTTTATTTAAAGATTTAAAAAATAAAAAAAATACTATATTATACCAATATAATTTTTAAAATTTTAAAATATAAAATATGGTCCATTCTTAGACCAATTTAAATTTTATAATAAAAATAATGACACCATAAAATATAAAACATTTGGTAGCATGGGTTGGGTTCTTATAATGAGTTTCCACATTAAATGAACTTCTTTTAATTTTAATTTCCAAAAAATGGTTTCTTATTTCATAAATTATATATAATTTATAGAATATATGGTTCAAAATTTGACAATAAGTCTCACATTAATTTATTCTTTATGGAAAAATTACTTAGGTTATAAAATTAGTCACCATAGTGAAAACCCAAAATGGTTAAAATAAGGAAACATATAAGTTAAAGAAAAAATGTTCAAAAAATATGTTTCGGTGTGTGGAGTATGTTTTTCTAGACAATATCATCCCTATAATGATTTAATTATAAATTTTTCAACCACTTTAGGTATGATTGACATCCCAATAGTGAATACTTTTCATTATTTGCAATAATTCCACTCCTCCCCAACTATAAATTGGAACTCATTCCCCTCACTTATCAACACTAGTAAAGACTATTTTCATATAAAAAACATGCCCAAATAACATCCCAAATTTTTTAAACTTATCCTAGAAGCCTTAGTGTGGGTAGAAATCAAACATTTGACGGCTTTAACACAAACCCAAGGAAGGTACCCGAAGTTGACGTAATATTCTTCAATTGATGTATTAATATTATTTTTTTCTCAATCTCATTGAATTCCTATTATAACATGACATGTATTATTACATCATTTTATACCATATACTAGTATTTTCTGTTTAATGTTACAACCTACAACCACACTAACTTGCATCAAATGTGTTTGGAAATAATCATTCATGTGTATGAGAGACTACAACATCATGAACTAATGTCGCACATTTTTCCATTCTCACATCTCAATGTTGTGTTTTTTGATTGATATAAAGTATATATATAATATATATAAAATTTATATACATTTGGAATCAATATTGATTATATAAGTTATTAAATTATATTTCATAGGAGACTTGGTAATGATTCTTGTATGTATGGAGGAATACAGACTCATGAAGTGATGTGATTTGTCATTCACTAATGCTCCTTGTGTGTATGGAGGAAAACAACCTCACGAATCAATGTGATTTTTCATTCACTAACACAATAAATGGAAGGTGATAATAAATATTATTGATAATTATATGTGATATACATGAAATAATTATGATATTTATGAAATATGTATCATTCTAGAAAGATAAAAAAAATTTCTTACATTTTCATTCTATGAATGATGATAACATTGTCTATGTACTTGTTGACTACCAATTTCATGAAACAAGATGACTCTATTTTAATCAACCCATCACATGAATGATATATATTAGTATATAATAATTTATTAATGAAATTATGATAATTATTTATAGTTAATATACCACTTACCGCTTTTCCATATTGATCATTGAAAAATGGAAAATGTTAGTCATGTGTACGTACAACCTACCGACTCCAGGGGTGTTACATACTATATTTTTCATATCCTTCATTAATGATTGGTTAAGAAGTATAATTGATGTATAAATATTACAATTATGTCATGTTTATTATTCTATATATAATGAAATAACATAATATGCACACTAACAGGACCTTTAGTGACAAAACATGCATGAGAAAACAAGACACTTAAGGCCCAAAATAATAAAAATAATGAAATATTATTACTTAATAGGTGATAATATGTAATAAAAGAATAATTTATGATATTATAATGATTATTATTATTCTGTTATAAATTTATAACTTTTATAAAACAAATATATATTTTTTTAAACAACTTTTATCTAGAGAAAATGTCGAGGTAAAGGATTTCATCTAGATTTATATTCCCCTAAGGATAATTAGTTATTATAAACCAATTAAATTTTATATGGTGTTTATGCTACCCCTTTGATATTTAATAGCATTAATAATTCATTATTCAGGGAATTTTTTTTAAATTTTAATTATTTCATCTAAGCGTATTTGACCTGAAAATTACCAAATGTGAAATGTTATTATGCAATCTCAATTTCGTTTTTATTGTTATCCTTGTAAAAAATAATGACTTTATTGTAGTAATTTATCATTATATGGAAAAATTTTATTAAATATTTATATTATTTTTTGATATATATAATTATTTCTTAAAAATTATACCATTTTTTATATATGGTGCTTACTTTGAAAATAGTTTGATTAACAGGGTAAATATTGATAAATCTATATCCATTACTCAATACATATATTTTATAAGGAACATTGTTTATGATTTAAGTAATTTATTGGATATATATGGAATGATTAGGTAATGAAATATAAACTTTGAAGACAAGATAATGAAATCCACTCGATGCATCAGTAGTTTCATGAGATGAAATTAGTTGGACAAACCCACTACTTTTGTAACTAATATGTTTTAGACTATCCCGTGATAAGTTTTTATAATAGAATGTGAAACCATATTATAAAAGTTATTGATAGTAAAGGTACTATTTTTCTGAGAGACATGATATTCAATAAATAATCATTTCTTTCTTTAAGGTTAAGTTATTATAATCTAGAATATTTTTACTATGATATTGTATATGGATGAATTTAATTTTCAACTTATTGATTAAATGAAATGATTTTTAGTTATTTATTTTGAAATATCGATTTTTTATTTATCTATATACTTAAATAGAATCTGTGATCATTTATTTACCTTTTGATGTTTATTTTTTTGATTATTTCATGATATATTCTGTCGTACTTATCCCTTTCTGAGAATTTGAGATCACCCTTATTTTGTTTTATTTTCCTAGGATTCCAGGATGTTTACTATGACTGACATAAAAGGATATTAAATATATAATAAATTTATTCTTAGAAAAAATTATTTGGTAATTTATGTGTTAAAATGTAAAATATTAATCATGTATGTAACTAATTTACCAAGACTATTAAACCATTCAACCCTTTGTGATGTCATTATTTGTATCATATGTTATTAAAATAAAGAATGCATCAGATCTTGGATTCCTGGGCCAGGTTCTCTACAATAATTATATAATAATTTTATTTAAACCACCTATCCTGGTGAGTTTTAAGGTCCATTATTGTAAAATTTATATTAAAACATTTTTTTTACATTAGTTATCATTTAAACACTATGAAAACATAAGTTTTGTTGTTGGTTATAGAATAACCTATGTTAGATGTGAAATTTTACATCATCAATGAGTTATGTTTTATTTTTTTCATGGCACACCCTTGTAATTTGTATCTTCCTATCCATAAATTTATCACACTACAAAGGATAAATATAAAATTTCTCATAACATGTAATTGATGTTTTATTTTTAAAATTATAATCCATTTCAATTCATTTATTCCCACCTAAAAGTTTATGAATATACGAAAACATAATTTCCAATAACATCTATATCATTTAATTATCTATCTTTCTACATTCCTATTCCAATACTACTTTTTCATTCTAATGATTTATTATTCCACCACACCCCCATTCTACCACTTAGTGAATGTATTTATCATTATTGTTTAATTATTTAGTTTTTATTGTTGATTTTTTTCATTGTAGATATTTTTTTAAATGAAATTATAAATATGACTTATATATATTGAGTAGAGAATATACAACATTCATATCATATTTACTTGTATAATGAAAACTAATATTATTTATACACATTATTTCATGATATATTGTATAAATATATACATAAAAGAAACCAAAAATATCGATAGGATTTGTTTATTTGATTTATTAGATACATATCACAATAATGTGAAATAGGGATACATCGACATTATTATAAAAACTCTATAACAGGCCCTCATATTACATTGATCATATAATACTGCATATGATAACCTAAGGATGTACATAGGAATTGGGTGGGCTATAAATACTATTAAGGGAATAATCAAATCACAGCATGAAGTAAAGTAGTAAATGCGAGTCAATGGGAGTAACATGGTGACAAAAAAAATGTGAGAATCATAATCATGATCACCTTAACATAATATACGATGATAACATAATGTCATTATAGAAATACAAAAACAAAATTAAATGAGACATCATATAAATAATTAATGGATAAATGATGATACATCATATCATAGTGTGCTTAGTTCTACCAACCATCCAACATATATGGTATCAAATGTGATAAAGGAATTTCTCAATCATTGGAGGGATATATAAATTTAGTCCCACCCATCACATTCATATAATATACATTCATTTTTGAGCCACATAGATCATACAACATAAGAAAAATTTTCATCACTTTTAACAATAGACCTATCCATTTCCACATATTATTACATTTTGTAAGCATAATTAGTCTTCATATACAGACAAAGGCTTATAAATTCTAGTGACATTGGAAGATTAGATACATAATTATAAATAATAAAAACATATTTTATTTAATATTTAATATGAACTCCTAACACTCTTTGAGAAATTACATCTCTATAAGATAACAAGGGGAATACATGAAAATATTGTGAGTTATAAAACCATATAAGTGAATAAACATAATTAAAAAGCATAGCACATGGGATAGAATGTGTAGCATGATGTAATAAAAATGAATGGAACATGAAAAAACCTATAAAAGAATATCATATAGAACATCAGATCATTTAATCATGGAATCATAGAAATGTGAAATAAACATACAAAATTAAATAATCATTAGTCAAAGATCAATGAAAATGGAGGATCATGAGTTAAGGTTAACCACTATGACTGTTTCACATAAAGAATGATTCATGGATAACCATTAAGACCGTTGCAGATGATATCTCATGAGACTAAACATAACCCAGTGAATTGGAAAACAATCTGGTTTCACCCATCATAACATTTTCATTCATATGTGTTCTACAGAAATTACAATACAAGAGGAATCAAACATAAACATAAGGGTTTCCCATGGAAATTATTTGGTATCATAATCACGTTAAAAGGAATATGAAAAGAGAATATCATTATGGTGTATATAAGAGAATAGATTTGAATCATAAATGGACATTAATAAAAGAAAATTGTCATATATAATGATAAGTGATTTAAAATTTAAGTTAAATCATGTAAAAATAGTGTTTTAGACACCATATGAATAAAACATTTTAGTGCTGGTTAAGGAAAAACATTAAAGATTATTTGAAACAGAAAAGGAATAATTTTTTGTATGTCACCAAAAAATGAACGAAGATAGTTTCTAATTTTAAAAGTAATGATTTTATAAAAATAGTGTTGTCTTAGAATATATTAGGGAATGCACTTGATTGCAGATAAGAAATCAGGAAGCTCCCTCCAACCATGCTTGTTATCGAGAGGAATTGAGATGGAAACCTTTTTAAATCATGTATATCCCTGAAAAATAAGGATGAAATGACCTGAATACATGATTTTGGATCATATAAATAGAATTTAGAATAATTATATAAAAATAAAAATAAGTACAGTTGTGTAAATAGAGAAAAAACATGACCTATAGAAAAATGGAGGTTCAGAACGAATCCCTTAACTTATGTCTGAAAGTGTTTTACCCTTAAATGGAATTTCCATGATAATAAAATTAAATCAAATAAATAAATAATTTATAAAAATTTTCTAAAATTATTTTCTTTACAATAGTTTTATTAATTTTATTTACGGCCCTTTGTATGAGTTATAAGAAACAATTTCATCTTTCAGTAGTGTTGATTTCGTTGGTTTCAATGATCAGTTTATCTGTATACTTGTATGAAAGATCATGTAGAATAAGTATAGTTTCCCAGAATTTGAATTATATGTTATTAATGAAATTCAAGAAATTTATTTTTTCTTATATATAAATTGGTTATATGGTATGATGTTGAATCATAAGATAAAATTTTAATGATAATCGTTTAGATAAATTCAGCGGTTTCTTGATCATCACGAACTAGTTTTGTTTTATAAATTAATAGTATGCATATATACTGGTTCTAAAATATTTAATAAGTTGTGATAAATATATTATAATATATTTTAGCCGTATAAATGTTTTTATGACCATATTTTTAGGTATTAATGTTAATTGAAAACTTTGGATCCTTAAATGTGATAAATTAACACATCATGGACGATGTTTTCATTTTTAGAACAAAATGGGGAGGTGAAAGAAATGATGATGTATTGCTCCATTAACATAATAAAATTATATTATATGTGAGATATTTTTGTAACCATTTCACTTGGATAAGGGTAGGTGAGGAGATAATTAGAAAATAAAATAAATTAGAAAGAAAATAAAAGAAAAGGAAAGATGTTTTTACCACTCAAATTCTTCTCCTTGAGAACCTCCTTTAGGAACAATATTTTGGTCATTTATTGATACCAAAGGATCTTTTAAGTGTGGGATATACTAGGGAATATGTTTGGGATTAATTTGGACCATATTCAAGGCATTAGATGTGGAATGGGGTGGTATTTATAGTGGAGAAGAGAGGTGTTTTTTTATTCTAGTCATTAGATTATTATTTTGCCTCATGATTATGAATAATGTAGATTATTATGACAAAAAAAGTAAATAATGCATGAGAGAACTAAAAAAATTCCAAATTCATCATCCATGACTCAATCATGACTCAATTTTTTTTATTTACCTTATACTATAAATTACCGTATGTTACTATTCAATAAAAATTCAAATATTTTAGAATAATAAAAATAATTCACCCTAACCATTTATCAATATTTAGATTTCAAAAATTGACTCCATTTTATGAAAATAATATTCTATATATGATATATTTAATTTTTAATTAAAATCATAGTTTACTCAATAAATAATGATTTTGAATTATAACTAATTTTATAACACTTAAAAATTAATTAAGTTCATATAAAATTATGTTATAATAACAATAAAACAAAATATCCATTAAAAATATATATTTTATAAAAATAAATTTTCTTTTAAATAATTATATTAATAATAAAATTGTAAATGATCAATTATGTTTGAAAAAAAATCCAACACTTAATTTATTAATTTCATAACATTTATTTACTTAAACTTTGATATAATCATATAATATTTTCATTTGTAATATAGATAAATTTAATTTATACATTCATGGGTGAGGTTACTATTCTATTTTCTGGTTTACTATTCATAAGGGTCACATTACTATTTGATATTTCATGTTACTATTCCATTTGTTTAGGTTCATTAATTTATTTAAATACTTCATATTTCATTAATTATTAATTTATAAAGTTTGTATTGTATTAAATATGTGATTTTATATGATGTATTCTATATAAAAAATTATAGGAGGGGTATTTTCATTGATATAATTTTTAGTCATTACATTCTCCCTCCCCCAATGAAATTTGACCGTTGAAATTTAATTTTACTTACTATGGGGAAAATAGGTGACGGTACTTCTCATTCATTAATACCACTAGTTACCATGTTGCCTCATCATACTAATGGTTCCACCACATCTCCTTAACTAGGAGAGTAGTTTTGTTGTGTAGAAATTTATATCCACAATCCACTATCTTTAATGGATGGTCCTCATAAAAGAGATCAGTTTCCAACTGCACCACCCTTGAATTTAGTACATGTGAGGAACTTGGTATGTACCTCCTTATGAGGGTTACTTAGAATACACTTTATACATCAATCATTGTTTGTGGAAGTGCTATTTGATTGGCCACAACTCCAAAATGATCAAGAATCTATTAGGGGACTTTGTACCTGGGAATCTACATTCCTTCCTTAAAAAATCTCATGATCATCTTCCATATTGATATGCGATGGAATACCATGTCCCCATCTAAAACTCTATGTCTCATTGAAAATTTTCTAAAAAAACTCTTCAGTCAACATTGGGTTTCCCAGATATGATGTTGAATGGTTATCACTATTTCTACCATTTCTTTGAACATTAAAGGTCATAAAAGCTTCATTTCATGAACTAAATCCTAGTGAACTACTGTTCTACATATTTTCCCACAACATTAGTCATATTGAACCATTTGGATTCTCATGTTGAAACTGTTGTTGCGTGAGAACTCAACCAGAGTCATATGTTGGTCACATACCACCTTAAAGTACATAGAATATGTTCTCCACATTTATTCTAGTTTTTGAATAGTCTACTCAGATTGGGCATCAATTTGAGGATGATAGGCCATACAAAATTTTAGGTCAGTGTTTAGAGAATGTTGGATGCTTTTCCCAAACGTATAGGTAAATCTCAAATCTTGATCGGATATAATTGATAGTGGTAATCCATAAAACCTTACCACTTCTCGGATGTATATCTATGCAGTTTATCTAGTGATATGTCCTCTAGAATTTTGATAAAGTGGTTTTTCTTTGTAATATAATCCACAACAATCCATATAAATGTATTTTACATAGGATGTATTCAGAAGTCTGGTGACAATGTCCATGGTGATGTTTTTCTATTTTCATGATGGTATGGGTATTGGTTGTATCATCCCTTCAAAAAAAATTATCCTTCACTTGATAACATACCAAGAACATTGAAGTATATTCAGTGATCTCCTTCATCATATTCCCCCAATAGTTTTCTCAGAGATCCCAATACATCTTTGTGCTACCTAGGTTAATAGAGAAGGTCGAGGTTTGTGTGTCATTCAGATGCTCTTTCTTTATCTCAGGATTGGATACTATATATATTTGTGACCCAAATATTATGACTCTTTTCCTATTCATTTGTAACTCTAAGGATTTACTATTTCTGATATGTTCCACAATTTTTTGAATTTCCAAATTATTTAATTGAGAATACATTATTTTCTACAAGAGGGATGGTTGAGAAATCATTTAAAAACATAATTGAGGATGTTCCTTCCTTAATGATTCCCATTTATATCATTTTAAGTTCTATGAAGATTGGATCCTTCTCAATTGTCATTATCTATTAATATTTATGATAATTTCTACATATAACATTATCCACTTTATTTTCTACACTTGGATGGTAGTGGATTGAATAGTGGTAATTTTTTATGAGATTTTACCATCATCACTAGAACATATTAATCTCATTATTTGTGAATATATATTGGAGTCTATTATGTTCATTATATATCTCACACCTCTCCTCATATATATAATACCACCAGATTGTTTATGAAGAGATTGTAGCCACCAACTCTAGATCATGCATGGAATAGTTTTGCCCATGAGTTTCCAACTACCTTGAGGCTTAGGACATCATTTTATCATTTTACATCAGTACACAACCCAATCCATTCTTTAAATCATCATTGTACATAATAAATAGTTACCCACCTGTTGTTTGTGTGAGCATTGGGGTACTGATAAGTCTCTTTTTCAACATATTAAAGAATACTTCAAATTCACAGGTCCAAACAAACTTTTCCCCATTTTGAGTCCTCTTGGTAAGTGGGTTTTAAAATCAAGATAAGTTCTTAAAAAATCATCAGTAATAACCATCTATAATAAGGAAACTATGGATCTCAATTACAGATGTTGGCATGGTCCACTCTTCGATTTCCATTGTCTTATAGGGGTCTACAAATATCCCTTTTCTGGGGATTACATGCCTCAAGAATGATACTTCCTCCATACGAAACACACATTTACTATAAATTTAAAAAAAATATCCCTTATTAATGTCTTTAGAATTGTATTAAAATTCCCATCTAGTCCCTCCTTACTCATAGAGTATATCAGAATATCATCAATAAGGACAACCAAATTTTTTTCGAGGTAATCTCTAAATAATCTATTAATTATGTTCATGAAAATTTGTAGTGAATTATTTAGTCTTAAGAGAATTACTATGAACTTATAGTGTTCATAAGTTGTTCAAAAGGTAGTATTGGGAATATATTCCTTCTTTACCTTTAATTTGTGATATCCTGACTGAAGGTCTGCCATAGTGAAATACTTGGCCCCACGTAGTTAATCAAACAAGTCTTCTATCCACAGAAATAGATACTTGTTTTTTACAATGATTTTATTAATCTCACAATAATCAATTGAGGGGTGCACTGATCCATCCCTATTCTTAAAGAAGAGTACTGGTGATCCCCTTGGCGATGTACTCAGTCATATAAAACCATTTTCTAGATTCTCCTGTAACTACATATTCAGTTCTATAATCTCACTGATTTCCATTCCATATGGTGTATTTTATATAAGTAGAGATCCATGGATGTGTTAAATTGAGAACTCATAAACTCAATTATGAGTAAGATAATGAAACTCTTTAGGGAATACATATATGTAGTTCCTAATAGTAGGAATGTCATCAAGAATTATTCTCTCATTTGTCTCAATCATTGGAGTTATTTATACTTTCTCAAAAGAAAATAATTTCCATAATTGAGATGATGACTCTAATAGAGATTCATCATCATCCTAACACTTTTACACAATTTTGGATGACATGGGATGTGAAGAGTGATATCCATATATCACCATTCAATGTTGGATTTGTATAAAGATAGAAAATCCTTGCGTGATATAGCATCAAACTCCACCAAAGTAAGTAAGAAAATATATTTTTGGGTGGTTTAGTACAAGAATTTTAATTGGGGAAGAGTTATATACTTTGGATGAAATAATTTCACCATATGTTGTTCACATAGATAACTCAACTTCAATATTTTGAGGTGGTGTTTGAATGGTTATACTAAACATGAAATACATGAAAGAATGCATAAAAATAGAATAAAATTAAACGTTTTCTATTCTAAAATGAATGACCAGCATACCTGTCCCGACATCATTGGTGGGATCCACCTCAGTAACATGAGTAGAATATTCCCTTCATTAATACCATGGAGTTTGTTGTTGTTTAATTCCTCTAACAACCCTTGTATTAGGGAAATGGTTCATATAATTCCCTTATTAATTTCAATTGAAACACTGCACTACAAGATGATATTTGATATGAACATTCCCTTATTATTCCACATTAGTGGGATTATTCATACACCTTAAAAATTTATTTTCTAGATCCCCCATTATTCTACATTTGAGGATTTTTTTGGTTCTATTTATATATTTCACGAGATGCTTCTTCCAATAATTTTGGCATGTGGGATATTGGGTTTTCTTTTTTATCATAGGATTTATCTAATGATTGAACCGTATAAAACTCCATTTTTTTCGTTTTATATCTAGGTCTACGAGACCGCACGTGGTCTCTGATATTTATTTCAACCATGAGGGAATAATGAACAAACTCTTCATATATTTCAAAGTATCAAATCTTTAATGAACATAATAGACTCGACTTTAGTCTGCTGAAGAAGCGATCCACATTTGTTCTAGTGTTCATGAAAATGTTGGTGGTGTATCATTCAAGTCTTGGGAAGTTTTATTCATACGTAATGATACAATCTTCATCATTTTTCTTTAGAATAAGTAACCAATATTTATATTAAGTTGAATATTTTGGGGAAAATATTTATTGGAAAATATTTTCTTGAAATATTTCATTACATTGAAATAATTTCCTCACTTTACTTTGAGTTATGGATCAGTGTCCACCACCTATCATCTTCCCTATCTAACTGATAGACCGCTAATAGAACATTATATTCTTATGATCATTGGAGGACATATAATATCTTTTCAATGGGGCTAATCAACTCTTTTTATTGGATGGGATTAGAAGATCCACTAAACATGGGAGGAATTTCTCATACAAAGGATTAGACTACAGTATGATCTTTCTTAAGAGAAGGAAAGATTTATATGCGATTAAAGTTATTATTCATAACTTGATCTAGTTGATCATGTATTATCATGAATTTTTGATCATCCCCTTCCAAAATATTAGTAATTTTATTAGGTAAATAATCACATTTTATAAGACATTTTTTGTTAGAATGTGTTATCCCATTACCATATATTAATTACGAAAAAGAAATGATAGTTAGGGGGATTTAATACTTTTATAAAAATCATATAAAAATTTATCATTGAACATAGAGTAATAAACTTGTAATTTAAAAGTATATCATAACTTTTGATTCCCTAGGTTTCATTTTCGATTATAAATGGTGATAGAATTATCCCTATGATTATTACAAAAGTTCTCTAGTCTTAATTTCTATAAATAACTATATCATGCTCTGATATAAAATATAATGTACCTATTTTTTTACAAATATTATTATATGATTTATGAATAACTTTCCTTCAAATAAAAACCAAGGATCATAAATTATAGTGTCTTTGGAAGATTAGATACACAATTAAAAGTCATAAGAACATCTTTTATTTAATCTACATAAAGAGAAGCACATTCCAATTTTGACATCATATCAACCTAGGATAACCTGGGGAAATCATGAATAATAGATGAGTTAAAATACCTGTAATGGAATAAACATAACAATAAAGCATAGTACATGGGTTAGAAGGTATAACATTATGTCATCAAAAGTCATGGAACATGAATAAACATATGGAATAATAACATATAGATCATGGGTTCACATGATAATGTAATCATTGTAATATGATAGGAACATAAAACATGAAATAATCATAAGTAAATCCCCATTTCACATGATGGAGCTCAAGTTCGGGAAAACCAACAAGACCATTGCACATGGAGCATGAGTCATGGATAACCACCCAGACTGTTGCATATAGAATCTCATGAGAATATAAAGTACACAAGTAATTGGAGAAATATCTAGGTACACCCATAATAACATATTCATATATACATGTTCCGTATAAATAGTCATACATAATGAATAAAACATAAACCTAACGGTTACCCATGGAAATAATTGGATTTCATAATCATTTCAAAAGGCATATCAAAAGGGAATACCAAAATAGTGTCCCTGAATGAATGGATTCAAATTATACATAAACATTAATAAGGTAAAATAGAAATATATCATGATAATTGATTTCAAACTGAAGTGGAAACATGTAAAAATAGTGTTTAAGAAACTTTATAAATAAAAAATTCTAGAGAGGTTTAAGGAACCTTTCTCAAGATTAATTAAAATGGAAAAGGAGTAATTGTCTTTATAAAACCAATCTAATGATCCCAGTTATTTTTTCATTTTAAAATGTGTCAATTTATATAAATAAGGGTGTCTTTAATTAAATCATGGATTTCACATGAAAATAGTTAAGAAATCATGTATTTCCCTTTAATCGGGCTTTCTTATCATGAGAAATTAAAAAGAAAACCTTTTAAAAACATGTAAATCCTCGTAAAAGAAAGATGAAATTATATAGATACATGAGTTTAGATCATATAAAAATAATTTATTATATTTAAATAAAAAAATAACGAAATAAATTGGGGTAAATAAATATAAGAGGTGACCTGATGGAAAAATGGAGGTTTGGAAAGAATCCCTTACCTCATGTACAAATATATTAATCACTTAAACATAATGTCATATATAATCATATTAAATAAATTAAATAATTAATTAATAACCTTTTATACATGTATTTGATTTATTATATTCATATTAAGTTCATTTATGGGCTTCTTTATGAGTTATAAGATGCAATTTCATCATTCAAGAGTTTTGGTTTCCTTCGTTTTCATGATTAGTTTATTTATATATGTATATGAAAGATCATGTAGAATGGAAATAGTTGTATCAAATTGGAAATAATTTTTATTAATGAACATAAAGAAGTTTATTTTATCATATATATAAATTTATTATATTGTATGAGTATGAATAATTATATAAAATGTTAATGATAATCCTTTCGATTAATTTGGCGGTATCTTGATCAACCCGAACTTGTTTTGTTTTATAAATTAATATTATGTATATATAATTGTTACAGAATAATAAATATGATTTATTAAAAATATTATAATTTATATTAACCTTAAAAAGTGGTATTATAACCATCGTTGAAGGTGGTAAAGGTAATTGTAAACTCGTCGGCATTGAATGCAATAAATTAACACATCATGGATGATGATTTCATTTTAAAAAAGGGGGATTAAAAAGATATGATGATGGGTTTTTATGTTAACAAAATAAAATTATACTATATGATAGATAATATATTTATTATTACACTTGGATTAGGGGAGCTGAGGAAAACATAATAAAATTAAAAAAATTGGAAAGAAATTGAAAGAAAATGAAATAGGTTTTTACCTCTTGAATTCTTCTCCTTGAGAACATCCATAAGGAACTTGAGTTTGGTATTTTATTGAGACCAAAGGACCTTGTACGTGGTGGAGATACTTCTAAAGAGGTTTGGGTAAAAGTTTAACCAGATTAAATGCTTCAAATGTGTGAGGAAAATAGGTAGTGGGTGTGGTATTTTTAGTGGACGAGAGGGGTGTTTATTTGATTAGTTTATTCATTGGGTTATTATATTTGCTCAAGGCAATGAATATTCTAGATCCTTTTGAATATATACAGTAATTAATGCATTTGAGAATGAACTAAACTCCACTTATATAATCTATGACTCAATAGTTTCTCAAAAATGAATTTATTTACCTTATACCGTAAATTTCTATATTTCACTATTCACAAAAATTCAACTATTTTAGAAAAACCACAAATATTATCCCTTGCGGTTTTTTGTTTAGAATCAAAAAATAGAAAAAATTTAATGAAAATAATTTTCAAAACAGGATAAATTTAATTTTAATGAAAATTATATTTAACTCAAAAAATACTGATTTTAAAATTATAAATAATTTTAATAAACTTTGAAAAATTCATTAAGTTTACATAAAATTATGTATTAATCATGAGCCACAAAAAATATGTTTATGAATCTTTTTTAAGTAACTAAATTTCTTTTAAATAATTATATTAATTATAAAATTGTAAATAAATATTTATGTTTTTTAAAAATACCAACACTTAATAAATCATTTTCAAAACATTTATTTAATTATACTATTATATAGTTATATAATATTATCATTTATAAGATAGAAAAATTTTATTTAAATATTCATGGGTTAGGTTAATATTCTATAAGACAATTTACTATTCATAAGGGTCACATTACTATTCCATAGGCCATGTTACTATTCCATTGGTTTAGGTTCTATAATTTTAATAAATTCTTGTTATTTAATTCATTATGAATTTATAAATATTTTATTTTGATATATATGTGATTTTATTTTATTTATAATCCATAAATAATTATAAGAAGGGGAATTTTCATTTGTATAATTTTTGGTTGTTACACTTTTAATACCATAATTAATGTGTGTGGGTTCCATAAATTTATGTAACTAATAAATGAAGGAAATGTACAGCTAGTTTAATACCCTTGAGTGGAAATGGGGACATGTATTAACAACACAAAGTTTTGGAATTGAAAACCATAGAATAATTTTGGCAGCATAACATGTGTACATAATAGTTAAAGGGACAATTAATGAGACTGAAAGGTGGTATCTCATTACATGGGAATTATAAGAAAAATAATTGGATGTGTAAAAATACATGTCAATATAAAAAATTTTAATTAAAAAGGCATTATAAAAAAAGTAATTTAAAAAATAAATAGCTTAATGGAATGCATTATTTTGGTGGTTACTTATTAAATATTGGGAGAATATTTTTAAGAGATCGTGAAATTCATGGGAGTTATTTCGGGAGGGGTGTATGGGAACTTCATACTCAGTGGGGTTTTAGTGTAGAGGAATGGTTTATTAGATTAGTACCTATAGGAAAATAATGGTGAATTCTTTATGAATTTAAAAATATAAGTTTTTTACTCTGAGTAATAAAATAATCAAAACCACAATAATTACCATGGTTTTACCCACTATTTATACAAAATAGGGTTTTATTAAAAATATTTTATTAGGTTAAGAGATGAAATCCTTAAAATAATATCATTCAGGGTGTGTAAACGAGTCATGGTAACAAAGAATTGTTTATAAAACTATAAAATATAAAATAGGTTGTGTAGGATTAATTATAATTTTAAAAAAATTATAAAGAAACATAAAATTAAAATATTTTAGTTGGAAACCTATTTTAGTATTATATAAATTTTATAACATTTATTTTTTTAAATTTTGGGCTATTATGACTTCAAAATACATAACATATATTTATAACATATTTAATTTTTACCCAGAAATTTTATTATCTCAAAAAAGAATGAAAATTATCCATTGGATAAATTTTACGTTCTGATTTCAAAAATGAAATCTATTTTAGCAAACTAATTTTATTAATTTAATAATTCATATTTTTCAATAAAAATCCTTATTTATTAAACAATAATAGTTTTTATGACATAAACAACATTATGAACATTATATAAATTACATATGTATTCATTAAATTATATTATCAATAATATTTAAATTAATATTTTTTAATAAGAATATTTAATTAAAAAATTAAAAAATATTGGATTTATTAAAAATATTGCTTTAATTGAAACTATATATTCTCTAAAAATACAATTCTAGTTACTTTGTATCAAAATAAATTTTTTATCAAACACAATATGTAATCACAAATATATATATATAGTAATAGTGAAAATGGATAAATATAACCATTATTTAATTAATAATAATATATTTAAATTGATACTACTATTTCCTAGATACATTACCCCTTATTACACCAGTATACACCCTGAGGGAAAAGTGTGTGATAGTATTATTTTGTTTTTGTTGTTTATAAATCTTGGTTTGTATAGTGAACTCCATGATCTTGAACATATCCTATAAAATAACTCAATTGAGTTTCAATTGTGTAAACTTTCCAGGGGATTGGTCAAGGGAAATGCCCGGTGATACCATAACCCTCAAAAGCTCTAATTAATAGGTGTTATATGGTACAATCATCTGGGGTGAGGCCATCACTTTACCCTAATTTGAAAATTATATTTTATTATAACCATAGAAATATACTAATTTTAATGGTCACTATAGAACAACAATATTAATAATAGTTATGATTCTTAATGTTCTTCCAAACATGACATAAAAGTTATTGGTATATTTTATAACTTTCCAAATAAATGAAATACAATGCATATATTTTCTATAAAAGTATTAAATAATAATTTATTTATTAATTCAAAATAAAATTTCATTTAAAATAGTTCAGGTTGTTATATTATTCCTCCCATTATAAATTTTTTCCCCAATATTTCATTTTTTACACTAAAATAGACAATGTTAATTCTGTTCCATTGACTCTTCTGGTTCCCATATTCCCTCCTAAAAATTTTCATTTCACCAAAGTAATTTAACCTGGTGCGTTGCCCTTTTTTTCATAAAACTTTTTCTCTATGATATAATATATTCATCAGCTACTCCTATAAAATATTACTCTTCAAAGGTACCACATCTAAATTGAGTAAATGTGAGGTATTGGTATGTAATTACTTAAAATGGATATGTGGAACACACCATGTAGTCAAGATAGGTTTGACTGAAGTTATAATCAATTTGGAAAAAACTGTGATGTGATCTAGGATATCAAAAGTGTCAATGTATCTAGGATAAATCCTTTCATTATTCCATATAGGTTGGCAGATGTAATCAACCTAGTATATATGAAGGAACACCATATCTATAACCTCAAACTATTGGTATCATCATGGATTGTCTGCATATATATTTTTTAGTTTTCACATATTTTATATGGTAATGAATGGATTGAACCATATCTGCCATCTCTTGGATGATATTAGTTCACCCCATCTTCCTCTCTCTCCAACTTCAACATGTTGAAGTCTGATACCTCATACAACACACAACCTCATAACGTTATATTTTAAGGACTGAGTAAAAAATATTCTTATATTTGAACTCTAATATTGTATAGTGATGATCCCAATATCTGTGGAAATATATTTAATAGGATCTCAACATATTCTCTAGAGTTATAATGGATCTCTCATACTAATCATTCATCTAGGTCTAAAACTTATCTCCATATCGAATGCATGTGGAAGGATTTCCTAAAACCAAGAGGCAATATTTAGGTTTTATAACCTAAAATAGATATTGGTACTCCATGGAGTCTTACAAGTTCCCTTATTAATATCTTATATATATAGTTAGGAGAGGAATATTACTTTATATCAATGAAATTAACTTACATGGTATGATGATCGACTCTTGAGAAAAATTGAATTATTACCATTAAATGTCCAGGTGGACCTATGCTAAAATCCATGATTATGATTTCCCGATTCCATACTAGTAGTGGTAGTGGTTGAATCATATCTTTATATTTATATCATTAAATTATAACTTGTTGACATACCAAGCATAGATATATAAATTCTACCATCTCCCACATCTGGTTATACAACCAAATTCTCTTCATCAAATAACTATACATATTTGTTCTTCAAGAATAAATAGGGAAGGTTGATTTAATCAGATTTTCTAGATGTTCAATATTTAGTTTTGGATTTTATGGGACATATACTCAGGTTATAAAGAATATAACATCTCTTTTACTAAATTTGAACTCTAAAATATTCATGAACTTCCTCGGTAACTCCATATCATCCTTTTTCTCTTCATTATACTCAAAATAATGGATCGTTGAGAAATTTTTTTAATAAGTTAGCATAAGATTCCTTTTATGATTTCCATGTCTATCCTTTGCATGTCTATGAATATTTTATCCTTTTAAATCCACGTAATGTATATGGTGCTAAAATATCATCTATTTAGTGCATCTACCACATTATTTACCTTCCCATGATAGTAATGGATTTAACAATAATAATCCTTTATAATCCTTGAGTATATTTTTTGGTGCATATTTATTTAATTTTGTGTGAATATATACATGAGTATATTATAATTTTAGTATATCTAACACTTCCCCACATATAAATAATGTCAAAAAATCTTCAGTATAAAAAATGATACAGAAAATTATAGATGATGTGTTGGGTAGTTATAATCCTGGATCCTTAATTTTAGGTAGTAATAAGATATCAAATTGATAATTTTCATGATTACATAACTTAATCCTTTTTGGTATACATCACTATTGATCTCAAATCTTTCCCCATTGATGGGTAATGTCAGAATGAGTTTAATTATTAGCCTATACTTTAACTCTTTAACCCATTAATTGTTTTCACATATAAATAATCATCTATGATTTGAGGTATGGTTTGAAGTTTTTTTCTAAACTTTTGAGATATGAAAGAATTAATAAACCTAGAATCAAATAGTTTATTTGCTATTATTAAATAAATAACTAGTGTAGGAGTCACCGCATCATTGTATGTAATCACTTTAGTAGTTACGTTATCAAATTATCTCCCTTTATCTCAAATAGTTATAGTTTTTTTCATCAATTATCTTTGATAATCCTTGTCATAGTGTATTGGTTTTCACAGTGTCCTTGTTCCTTGTATTTTAAAAATTGGACAATAAGAATAGGGTTGACTAGAACATTCCTATATTCAATCACATCAGTGAGTTTCTCCCATCTACATTCATTATTTTGGTGACCCTCCTTCCCACTCCCAAAATACTTCCCTATTATCATTAATAACATTTTAGAATAATTCTTACCACACTATTGAAATGTGGGATAATGGAATTTCTTACCACCATCACATTTCTTCATCACTAACCCAGAATTCCATTCAATTATTTATTGCTTCTATCAAGTCCCATGATACCCATGAGGTGTTATGATCTCCATTTAGACATTGAGGGAATGTATGAAAATTTATTTATAGCTAGTAATATCTCAAATTACTTTATATTTTCTTATATTTAGATATATCCCACTAAATAAGAGATCCAATTTACATTCAGAGTTAATGAAAAAGCCATAGGAATATCATGGCAACCTTCTGATGTTTTTCTTATACAACATGATGAATTCATGATACTTTTTTGATGTCAATGAACTTATTCTCTATTTTATGTTACAGAGTGAGAGAAAATTATTTATGGATAATAATTTTCAGAATTATTTTCACTCTATTTTGATGATCTCTTATTAGGAATTTTTATTCTTAAAAAAAATCCACCATTACCCATCTTCACCTTCCATGTGATAGCCAGTCTGCATGATCTACTCATACTCCAAGAATTTATAGATATGTGAGATATTTTTTATGGCGTTGACCAATTATTTTGTGATTAATTTATCAGCAGATCCAATGAATTTTAGATTCCTCTTATAAATAAAGTTCTAAATTATATTTTGACTTTCCTTAGTGGGGTATGGGTGTTCATACATGTTCATGTATTAATTGAAATCATATATTAATTGAATAATGATTTTAAAGAATTTTTTTCTCCTACTCACATTATTTTGGGAATCTCATCTGTGTTGTCATTACATTTCCAATCACATTGGTTTTTGAATCCATTCCTCCAATTTCAAGTAATTGACTAAAATAGAGGAAACATTAGGGGGGATAATTTAAAAACTATTAAACATAGAAAATGGAAACAATGAAAATAAAATGTTATATAATATATCACATGTATTCCTTATCTTATGAATTAATATGTTTCAATATAATATTTATATAGATTTTTTCCTAACATTAAATTTCATAGGAATTTTTCTCTTCATAATGGTTTGTAAGAAGCATGTGACTTACCTAATCATATCCTCCCATAGTTTCTATCTAGGTGAAAAGTCTTAGGGATATTTTTCAAGCACCTGATATAGTCCATGTTAATACAAAATAATCCCTTTTAGAGCTATTACCACTATGTACATCTATTCCACAGCGACATAAACATTCCAGTATCAATAATGGGATCTATTTTCATATATTACTAAGAGTCCATTAATTTATAAAAATCCTGGTGAATTTCCAAATATTTACTTTTATCATTATTGTTTCCACTAAATTTTTTAATCTCAACCCCTAGAAATAAAAAGACATCTCTTTGATACTGACTATTATAATCAATATCTTTTATGCAATTCATTTCATGATTTATCTCATAATGATACAAATAACAAAATCCAAAAATAACCAAGATGCCTTGTGTCTTTGGATAATTAGATACATATAACATTAAATTGAATCAATGATACAATTATATTATTTAAAAATAATAACATTCCATTTTATTCCATTAATATTCTAATACAGTGTGAAATATACTAAGTACGAATATAAGAAAAGGGTGAGCTATAAATACTAGAAAGGGTATAATAAAATAAGAACATGAAGTAAAATAGTACATGTGAGTCAAGATGTATAAAATGGTGTCATAAAAATTTTAAAATCAAATTCATCAATATCAAATCATGATATAAAATGACAACATCAATTCCTCAAAGGAATGTTACAACAATATAAAAAGTTACATAATAAGAATAAAAAAAGGATAAAACTAAGAAATAATAAAATAATGTTCTTTGTATAACTTTCCATTCACTAAATATGGTATCTCTTGAAATAAAAACATTACCAAATGAGTTGTAGGAATATATAATTTTGGGTTCATCTGTCATGTTCATATCATGTACATTCATTCATGTTCCACATATATCATACAAAATAAGAATTTATTTCATCAATTTTAATATCATGATTAAGGGGTATGTATTCCATTTTTGGAAATACTAAATTAACAAATGAAATATACAACATGGTAAATTCCCTTGAGTGTAAATGGTTATGGGTGTTCACAATAAAAAAGTATTGTAAAGAAAATCACAAAATTAGTTTAGAAACATAACAGGTGTGCAAAAAGTATCTTGGAAGGGATTAATGAGAGTGAAATGTAGTGTATCATTACCTAAGAATCGAAGGTATTATAAATGGATGTGTAAAAAAAATTCAACATGAAAATTTTTAAATCAAGATGCTTAGTATAAAGAAATATGTGAATAAAGAGGAATAGGAAGAGAATCCCTTACAACATTGGTTGATTCTAAAAGATTGAGATGATCTTATTAAGATATTGGTAACACCTTGTAAGGTAATATAGGGAAATGGTGGATAAAATGTTGATCAATGAGTTTTAGTGAATAATAATGGGTGGTTGGGTGGGTATTTATAGTAAAAGGGAGGGAAATTCTTTATAAATTTGTAAACTTAATTTTTTTTCACTCTAACTAATCAATTAATAAATACCAAAAACCATCAAATTGGTTTTAACCATGGTTTCTTCTAAGGATGATAGGTTTCCAATATTTTATTAGGTTAAGAAGCTGACTCATTAAAATAAAACCAATAACGATGTGGATGTTACATGTGTTCATAAAGAATTATTTTTATTTCCTTAACCAATAATATAGTATTAAGAGTATTAATAATATGTTTTTAGAATCAATAAAATGAGATAAAATATATATTTTATAGGGAAACCCTATTTTAGTTCATGAATTCCTTTTTTATTATTTATTAATTCACTTTTGAGCTATTATAATGCAAGTATATAAATATTTTAACCAAAAATTTAACTATCATAAATAATTATTAAAAATTATATATTTTCTATTTTTGATGTGTTTTTTCAAAAATGTTATTTGTATTACAAAATTAATTTTATAAATATAATAATTTCTTCATCAAATTGAAAATCCTTATTAGTTAGAAAATATTAGTTTTTACGACACAAATAACTTTCTAACCCATATAAACATTAAATAGGACTTAATTAAATTATTTTATAATTTATATTTAAATCATTATAATTTAATAAAAATATTTCATGGAAATAAAATTTATTTCAATATTCTTTGTTTTATAGAAAATTTTATTTTAATTGAATCAATATTTTTACATAAAATAAACAGTTGGTTTATTTGTACCAAAATATAATTTTTATCAAACACATTTTATAATCATATATATTTATTGTAATAATGAAATGGGATCAATAAAATCATAGTTCTAAATAATATAATAATTAGTGTAACGACCCATGGTTTTTTAAAGGAAATTCCCTTCTTATAATTATTTCATAAATCACATGAAAACACAACATAATGAACTTCTATGTGTTAAGTGACCTTTAAACATAATTTTGTCACTTCTGTGTTTTGAATATCGAAAATCCGACATACAAGGTTGTGTTCAAGATGATTTTTGGAGTCTATTGGAACAAAAATAATTTTCGATGAATAGTGACATACCCTTGTGAATAGTAACATACCCTTATGAATAGTATTATGACCCTTATGAATAGTAAATCATCCAACATAATAGTAACGTTACCCATGAATAATTAAATAAAATTTAGACATCTTAGAAAGTGACAATTCGACCTTAGTAAACATTTTGGCATTTTATAAGTCATAAATAACTAATTATAATTAGTTAATTAATTTAAAATAAAATTTATTTTCCTAAAATGTGTTAATAAATTATCAAAACAATGTCTTATAGTTTATATATAATTTTATAATACCGTATGTAATTTTTGAAAGCACAATAAAATTAGTTTTAACTTTTAAAAACTGTTTTTTAATGTAATTTATGATTTTAATTAAATATAAAATTTATAATATTTATAAAATTATTTATGAAAAATGGAATTCATTTTTTGATTCTACACGTCAAAAAATGGTTGGGGTAATTTTTGGGATTTTTCTGAAAAACTTGAATTTTTGATGAATAGTTAAATACCATAATTTACAAAAATAAGTTAAAAAGCTAATAATAGAGTAATGTGTGATGTTCTGATGATGTAAGTCTACTTGGTTCGGGATCACATGATAAAATTCCTATTCTTTTTCATTAAAGACTCACTATTCCTTTTCTTATGGGAAATTAATAAACTAATGAATATTATATTAAGTAAACCCCTCTCCCCTCCACTATAAATACCACCCTTCACACCCTCATTTCCTCACACCTCTCAAGCTCCAATCCTTCACTTAAATCTTCCCAAACATCTTCCCTAGCCCCTATACCACGTCCAATAGCTATTGGTCTCATAAAAAGACCAATCCTTGCTTCCTTAAAGAGGATCTCAAGAGGAGGATTTAAGAGGTAATTTCTCTCCCTCTTCCCCTTTATTTTTTTCTTTCATGTTCAAGATCATTTCTTGATCTCTTCCAACCTATCTTAATCCAAATGGTATTTTAACTCCAGTATTATAAATTTAATATAATTTTATGATGCTAATGGGATATTATATCATCCAACCCCCTTTCCTTATTCCTTTTATTTTATTAAAGAAAACGTTGTTCGTCAGGTGTTAATTTATCACCTTCAAGAATGACATGCTTTCTTCTTCCATTTCTACCATCAGATCTGGTCATGAAACCATTTTTATGGTTGAAACAGAATATTTTATATGTATTATCTCCTATTTAAAGTACTGGAACTAACTTATGTCAATATTAGTAAGTGATAAATTAAAACAAGTTCATTGTGATCCAAAAACCTCCCAAGTTAACCCAAACAATCTTCATTTAATTTTTATTTAATGATTCATCCACATGGTATATAATATATCTCATTATAAGATCATTTTAAATTATAGAATGTCATTAATAAAATGTAATATTATTTCTAGATGTTTACCCTTGTTCTACCTGAACTTCAATTTAAGAATACAAGTGAACCACTTAAGAAAACTATAAAAACTAACATTCCCGAATAATGTTTTTAAACTCTATAACTCACCCAAAGGCACATAAAATAACTTAATGAAACCATAATGAACCATATTAATGTACACAAGGTTCTTGATTTCTAATTAATGAATTTATTTTCATTATACATGACATTAAAGAGACGGAAGCATTCAGATACAAGGTAAGGGGAAATTCTCGAACCCAAATTTCATCCTTCGGGTTCTCCCTCTTTCACTCCATTTTGATATTATTACTCCTAAAAAATAATTTTTCATCTTTTTCTTTAATTTTCTAGGATAAATGTTTTTACCACTATTGTTTATGTTAAACTAAGTGTTTTCTAAAAGAACTCTTCTTCCAAGAACACACCTTTTACCTCTCATTCAAGATTGACTATTCTTGTAACATGTATGTTATTCCCTAATTCTTTTAAGAACCCAATGTTTATGAAGGTGTTATTATGAGATGAAACCCATTCATTTTCATGGTTTCATTAATATAATTTATGTTTTATGTTCATTATGGAATGCATGATAAATCATAATGTTATGATGTGACGGGTTCACCCGAAATTATATAGTGCAATATGAATGTTTAAATGTGACGGGTATGCCTGGAATTATACAGCACCACAATGCATTGGATAAAGTGATTAATATAAAAAGTAAGTGTGAAATGATGTTTTAACAAGATGATAGCTTGGTTCAAAATTATTTTAGTAGTTAACCACTAAGACATGATGTTTTATTTTTATGCATTGCCACATTTCAAGTCTTTTATTTATTCTCCTCTCATGTTCATGATCCTTTTCCCATATTATGATTACAATCACCCCATGCTATATTGTTATTATCCATCCTTTTACTAGGCTTCAATATCACCCCCTTTGGATGTATATCCTTATGTGGCTACATGTACTAAAGAGAGGACAAGTGCCAATAAAAAGCAAGAGAAGAAGAAATTAAATAAATGAATATTTTTGATGTTGTATTTGTTATGTATGGTCCTAGTTTTCCCTAGACACTAAAACATTGGATCCTCTATGTGTAATACTATTATGTTTTTTATCTTTAAAATTGTGTAATAGTAATGTAAGAAATGGTCAGGATGCTATAGTTGGCATCAGAGTAAAGGTTTAGTTAATTTTGGAATTAAGATTAGTGAACCCTAGAGAAAACCTATAGCATGAGACTAAGTACAAATATGCACACAAGAATATTTCCATAGGGATCCCATATGTAATGTTTTTTGTATAAATTGTTTAAATGAATCTGTTATTAATGACTTGTTTACTTGTGTATTGTTCTAACCTTTTCTATTTTATAAAATGGTGGGAACCATTAGAAATCATGCCAAAAACTCATGCGAGGGCCAATGCAACGATTTCCCGAACGACATCCCCAATGATTTGGGAGGTGGAGTTCAAAACATTATGGCAATGCATACCCAATTATGTCAGGTTATGAACAATAACCATAATAATGGGGAACGTCCTCCTTTAAAAAAGAGGGATCAACTGGATATCGAATGTTTTATGAGGAAACTACCACCGATGTTTCGTGGATCTTCTGATCCACTAATTGCGGAATAGTGGGTCAACTCCAGGGAGAAGATATTTTCTATTCTTCACTGTTCTGAGATGGAGAAGGTGACTTTAGCCATTTATCGTTTAGATGGAGAATCTGATCAATGGTGGGCTTTGATTAAGGACACCAAGCCAAGGGAGGAAATTGAAGTGATGGAATGGGAAGACATTAAGATAATGTTTCTTAATAAGTATTTCCCAAGAACTCTTCACACGAATATGGAGAGACAATTCATAGAGCTCAATAAAAAAGAAGTAGAATCTATCACAACCTATGAAGTGAATTTCACAAGGCTTGCTACTTATGATTCGGGGTTTGTTATCAACAATGATAGAAAAATTGACAGATTCTTTAGTGGATTAAAACCACACCTTTGAAAGGCTCTTGCAATTCGAGACTTTGAGAGTTATGAAGAAGTTTTTAAATGTGATATCAAAGGGGATATGAAGTTCAGAGAATTGACCCATGGCTATGGTGATACGAAACGAAATATAGAGTTTCATTCCAGAGGATCTAATGAAAAAAGTGGGAAGAAAACTCAATGACCCACATGCCAAAAATTTGGGAAGTTGCACCATGAGAACTGCCTCAAAGGGATGAGGAAGTTCATCAAATGTGGGAAAGAAGGACACCATGCTCAAGAGTGTCAAAAAGTAATGAAAAATAAGGAGAATGTAGCCGATGAAAGGAGAGAAACACTCATGTTTCAATGCTAAAATTGTAGGGAGCTAGGGCACTATGCAAACCAGTGCACTAAACCTCGAGTTCTCAAGGGTAATCAACATCAGCAACCACCAAAGAAAAAGGAACAAGTGAAGGCTTATGACATCACTACTGTAGAGGTGGAGCATGATAATGAATCCGTACAAGGTGCACTTCCTATTCACTCAAGAATGGAAAAAGTCTAATTTGATTCTAGTTCTACGCATTCCTTTATATCTTGCAAGTTTTCTAGAACAATTAAATCTAAGACCTATAACCTTGAAGTAGAGATATCTATAAAAACCACCAAGTGGTGCAATCATTGCAACCCTAGTGTTTGACTCTTCTCCTATTGGTTTATGTGGGACGATTCTTCCAGCGAATATTTTAATACTTCCCTTGGTGGAATTCGATGCTATTATGGGAATGGATTGGATCTCGTTATATAGAACACATATCAATTGTCGGAAAAGGAAATATCTTTTCATATTCTGAACCATACCATGTTCCTCTACAAATGCAAAGAAAATCCTGAATCTCCTTTGAAAAATCCTTCAATGGTGTGGGTGTTGATTCCCTATGAAGAATCATACCTCACCCAAATGGTTGAGTTGAAGGAAAGTTCCAACCTTGAGGAAATGCTCATCGTGAGAGAATGCAACGATGTATTTCCAGAAGAGTTACCCAGAATTCCCCTGGATCATGAGGTTAAGTTCTCAATTGATCTCATACCCAGAGCTACTCTTATCTCGAAGTGTCCCTATAGGATGGCTCCTATCGAACTGGAGGAGCTAAAGAAGTAGTTTCAAGAGCCTCTGAACAAAGGGTTCATATGCCCTAGTGCATCACCTTGGGGTGCGCTAGTGATCTTTGTGAAGAAGAAGGATAGAACAATGTTGTTGTGTATCAATTATCGGGAACTCAATAAGATCACCATAAAGAACAAGTATCCTATCCCAAGGATTGATGAATTGTTATACAAGTTAATAGGAGCTCAATACTTCTCAGTGGTGGATAATTGTTCTGGATATCATCATGTAAATTTGAAGACGGAAGATATTAATAAGACATCCTTCCATACAAGGTATGGGCACTATGAGTTTTTGGTGATTCCCTCGTACTTACTAATTCTCCTGCAATCTTCATGGATTTGATGAATAGAGACTTTAGACATTACCTTGAGAAATTTGTGGTAGTTTTTATTGATGATATTCTTATCTACTCAAAGAGTAAGGAGGAACATGATGAACATCTAAGACTTGTGTTGGCGACATTGAGGAAGAAGAATTTGTACACCAATTTCAGCAAGTGTGAATTTTGGATGAAGCAAGTCATGTTATTGGGACATTTGATCACCAGTGAGGGAATTTATATGGATCCTTCAAAGACAAAGGCGATTGAGGAATGGCCTAGGCCCTCTAGTGTCACTGAAATCCGTAGTTTTCTTGTATTAGCTGTGTACTACTAACGTTTTGTGAGAAACATCTCACGATTTTCAAGCCCGCTAACTAAGTTAACAAGGAAAGGTGTAAAGTATTTCTGGATGGAAAAATGCGAGGGAAGCTTCAAGGAGCTAAAGAGAAGGCTGATCACTACACCTGTACTCACACTATCAAAAAGTGGAGAAAGTTTTGTTATATACAATGATGATTCAAAGAAACGCTTGGTTTGTGTACTCATGAAAAATGATAATGTGATATCCTATGCATAACAACAGTTGGAGATCCATGAGCAGATCTACCCGACGCATGATATAGAGCTAGCAGCCATTATTTTTTCTTTGAAAATCTAGTGTCACTACCTTTATGGTGAGAAGTGTGACATATACACCGACCACAAGAGCCTAAATTATATATTCACACAAAAGGAGCTCAACATGCGTCAAAGGATAAGGTTAAAGCTAATCAAGGATTACGATTTCTCTATTCACTATCATCTTGGAAAGGCAAACAAGGTAGGTGATGCTCTACAAAGAGAAGAACCTGCTACTATATCCATGCTTTGGATTGAGAAAGACCCTATCTTCTTGGATATGCAGAGAATGGATTTGGAAATCATAATGGTAGGGGATGAATCCTACATTTCCCAAATGATTGTGCAACCATCTATCCAGGAGAATATTAAGGAAGCACAAAGGGATGATGTGGAGATACAAAAGAGGGTGAATGTAGAAAAAGAAAGGGAAGCTGGAAGAGTTCCATATCGACGATGATGGAGTGATTCGGTTTGGAACGTGTCTTTGTGTGCCTTAATCACCTAGGATAAAGAAGGAGATATTGGATAATGCACATAGCACAACATTCTATATCCATTCTGGGAGTAACAAAATGTACCATGTTCTCTGAGAACACTTCTGGTGGGATTACATGAAGAAGAAGATTGCAGAATATATATCAAGGATCTTGGAATGTCAGCAAGTTAAAGATGAGGGGAAAAAGTCCAAAGGTATGATGCATCCATTTCCTATACCAATGTGGAAATGGGAAAATTTTACTATGGACTTTGTCATGGGTCTCCTGAAGACGTTGTAGGGAAATAATGCGATATGGGTTTTGGTTGACTGACTCACCAAGACTGCCCATTTTATCGCTATTCGGGATGATCTCTTGCTTGAACAACTTGCAAAGATATATGTGAAGGAAGTGGTGAGACTGCATGGTGGTCCAATATTGATTGTCTCTGACCATGATCCAAGGTTCACATCTAAATTCTGGAGGAGTCTTCAACAAGCTTTGAGTGCTAAATTAAATTTCATCATAGCCTATCACCCCCAAACTGATTTCTAGTCTGAAAGAACTATTCATACGCTTGATGATATGCTAAGAGACAACTCTCTTGAATTAAAAGGTGGTTGGGATCAGAATCTCCCATTTGTTGAGTTCTCATACAACAATAGCTTCCACTCGAGTATTCAAAAGGCTCCGTATAAAGCTCTTTGTGGGAAGCAATGTAGAACTCCAACCTGTTGGGATGAAGTTGGAGAAAGAAAACTACTTGGACCCGATCTTGTTCAAGAGATGATAGAGAAGGTTCATGTCATCCAGAAACACATCAAAGCTTCTCAAAGTCAGAAAAAGAGCTATGCTGACAACTGTCAAAGGGACTTGGAGTTCGATGTAGGAGATAAAGTCTTCCTTCGAATATCTCCATGGAAGAGAGTCATGTGATTCGGGAAGAAAGGTAAGCTAAGCCCAAGGTATATTGTCCCCTTTGAGATCCTTGACCACATAGGAGCTGTGGACTATCATATTTCACTTCTAGAAAATATGGATCAAGTTCATGATGTGTTTCATGTATCATTACTGAGGAAGTACATACCAGACCCCTCACACATACTGAACTCAGAGGTGGTGCTGCTGGAAGATGGTCTCTCCTATGAGGAGCAGCCAATAATGATTTTAGATCATAGGGATAAGGTTCTACACAACAAGACAACCCATCTTGTCAAATTGTTGTGGAGGAACCATAAGTTTGAGGACGAAACTTGGGAACCAGACAAGGCAATGAAAGAGAATCACCCTCACTTGTTTGTGTAAAGTGAAATTTCGGGGGCGAAATTTCTTAAGGGGGGAAGAATGTAACGACCCAGAGTTTTTCAATTGAAATTCCCTTCTTATAATTATGTCATAAAATCACATGAAAAAACATAATAATGAACTTCTATGTTCTAAGTGACCTTTAAACAAACGTTTGTCACTTCTATGTTTTGAATTTCGAAAATCTGACAGACACGATTGTGTTCAAGATGATTTTTGGAGTCTATTGAAACAAAAATAATTTTCAATGAATAGTTACGTAAACTTGTGAATAGTAACATACCCTTATGAATAGTATTATAACCCTTATGTATAGTAAATCATCTAACATTAGAGTAATCTTACCCATTAATAATTAAATAAAATTTAGACATCTTAGAATGTGACAATTCGGCCTTAGTAAACGTTTTGGTATTTTGTAAGTCATAAATAATTAATTATAGTTAATTAATTAATTTAAAATAAAATTTATTTTCCTAAAATTTGTTCATAAATTATTTAAACAATGTCTTATTGTTTTTAGAGAATTTTATAAGACCCTATGTCCTTTTTTAAAGCACTATAAAATCAGTCTTAAATTTTAAAAATTGTTTTTTAAGTAAATTGTGGTTTTAATTAAATATAAAATTAATAATATTTATAAAATTATTTTTGAAAAATGGACTTTATTTTTTGATTCAACATGTTGAAAAATGGTTGGGGTAAATTTTTAGAATTTTTATGAAATACCTGAATTTCTGATGAATAGTGAAATACTGTAATTCACAAAAATAAGCTAAAAAAGAAAATTATAGAGTCATGTGTGATGTTATGCTGACGTTATCCCACTTGGTTCGGTATCACATGATAAAACTACTATTATTGGTCATTAAAGACTCACAATTCCTTGTCTTAGGGAAAATTAATAAACTAATGAATTTTATATTAAATAAACCCCTCTCCCCTCCACTATAAATACCACCATTCACTCCTTCATTTCCTCACACCGCTCAAGATCCAAGACTTCTCTAAAATCTGACCAAACATCTTCCCTAGCCCCTCTCCCACGTCCAAGATCTTCTGTTCTAGTCAAAAGACAAAACCTAGCTTCCTTAAGGAGGATCTCAAGAGGTGGATTTAAGAGGTAATTTCACTCCCTCTTCTCCATTATTTTTTTCTTTCAAGTTCAAGATCATTTTTTGATATCTCCCCACCTATCTTCATCAAAATGGTATTGTAACTCCATTATTATAAATTTAATGTGATGTTACGATGCTAATGGGTTATTATATCATCCAACCCCCTTTCCCTGTAACGACCCAATCTTTTTGAGTAGTATATTAGCTTACTCTTAATGATTTAATAAGATGTTAATGGTTAATGCAGAAAGTGGAGTAGATGGCTTCATCCAGTAGACTCGACCCTTATGAAGCCCACTTATCAGAGCTTGGGAAGGAGGTAGCATCTGTGGGCTTCGCTTTGGACCAAGCCCAAGCCGAACTACAGCATGTCAAGCTTGAACGAAAATGCTTGCGGGAGAAGTTCAAGTTAGTAGAGATTACTACTAGGGAAATGTTATCTAAGCCTCACTCATATTCTCTCACCATAGCACACCTTACACTTAGGTCTTATGCCGGTGTTATAAGGGGCTATGTGACGAGACCCTAGATTCCTTGTGTAATCCTTTCGGGTGAATGAATTGAGATTTCTTCCTTTAGTGATGTTTGTGAAATTTAAAATGTCTAGATAATTTTAGAATGTATTTTATTGATGAATTTTGAAAAAGTGATATTTTAAAATATTTATGTAAACCCTAAATAACTAATGATGTGTAATGATTTTCAAAAAATGGTCTTCTACAAAAGTGTTCAGTAAGGAATTTGGAGTCTAATAAGATCAACATAATTTTTGATGAATAGTAAATTATGAATAGTGATTTTACGCTTAGGATTAGTAATGAGACCAAATGGATTGGTAATTTCACTCAAAGAAAGTTTTAATATAATTTAGACACCTAGATTAAGTAATTTGATTCAATAAAATGGGTAAATAACGGTTTCATAAATTATTAGTCAAGTATTAGTTTTTTCGGATGAATAGTGTTTTTAATTAAAAATTCAATTAAAAATAATTAGAAAATTATTTTTATAAAAAGGAATTTATTTTTTAACTCAGAGCATCGAAATTATGTTAAGATAATTTTTGGGGTTTTTCTGAAAAAAATGAATTTTCGGTGAATAGTGTTTTTAATTAAAAATTTAATTAAAAATATTTGGAAAATTATTTTTATAAAATGGATTTAATTTTTGAAATCAAAGCATTGATATTTGGTTAAGGTGAAATTTTGGGATTATTCTGAGAAAGTTGAATTTTTGATGAATAGTGAAAATATAGTTTTTAAGCTACGGGTGTTTAATGACATCATTAAATGATATATTAGATATATATTTTCAATATGGTCGAATTGTGAATAGTAAGATAAGTTATGAGGTGTCCCAAGTGGCCAATACCATGGTCAAATACCATGGGCAAGCCCATGGTTTTTCCAAAACCACTAATGAGGTGTCCCTTGGCCATTAATGCCTTGTCCCCTCACTTTCCCTATAAATACCCACCCATTCCTCCTTTGGTTTTCACTCCCAACTCTCCCCCAACGAAGTTATGGTCTCCTTACCTCCCATGGAGTCCTCCCAAGGTTCCCCAAATCCCTCAAGGTCCAAAACATTGAGTTTCAAGAGTCACGTTTTAAGGTAAGGGATCCGACCCCTCTCTTTCTTTTCATGTAATCTCTTTTATGTCATTCCTTTTATGCTCCATGTTCTTATGTGAGAGGATGTTCTTTTATATTCCACTTACTGCCCCTTTCATGTTTATATGATGAGAGATCCCCTCTTACTCTCATCATTTCGTTTTATGAAAGTTTAAGTGACGCCGTTAGGCTGCCGAATTTTTAAGTGATTCTTTCACCCTTCTCATTTTTCAAGTTCGATTTTCATGTCAAATCTTTCAAGTTCCTTTTTATTATGTTGGGGTATGATCTCTATATCTATCATACTGATCTCTTATGATCATACGATGAGAGACCCTATTTGATCTGTTCAATTAATTTTTGTTGAAGTTTAAGTGACGCCGTTAGGCTGCCGAATTTTCATAAGGGAAATCAAATTTTTGTCTTCCTTCCATGTTTTTCATTTCAAATGGTGTGTCCTTGAAATTGCATCACCATGTCCATATATACTTCTTATTCTGTCCCTCTACTGTTTTATGGGTCAAATATGATTATTCGACCCATGTTCCCTCCCTTTTCAAAGTTTTCTAAAACCTTGTAACATAGCCGTTATGCTGCAGAATTTTCATCTCAAAATGCCTCTCTTTTCTCAAAATTATTTTATGTTATAGAGTGAATACTCAAATATCCTATTTCTATAGGGGTATTCACATATATATAAAAATTTTATATTTTAAATTCTGGGATTTACATACATGATACCCGCTTTCCCTTTCCGTGGGTTTAAAGTAACGTAAAGATCATGTCTTTAAAGCAGTTTTTAAAACGTTATGATTATGAAATGAAACCCATTTATTTTATGCTATATGGGTTATTTATGAAATTTTTGATGATGATATATGTGTCTTACATGATAATAAAGGAAAATTTAAGGGTGTGCCCTGATAGTGCTCCAATGCATTGGGTAAAGACTTAATCTCTAGAGATGACCATTTTAACGACGCCTTGGTGAATAACCTTGGTAATTTTTAACGACACCTTGGGGATGGACCTTGGTGAAACGAAACGATTGTCAATATTAAATGTTGCAGCCACATCTTCAAGTTATGAAAAATGTTATTTTTATTATGATGTATCTCATGATTCCTTTCTCATGCCTTAAAGTTATTTTCATGTCCTTATTGAAGTATCTCAAGTTCACATGAAAAATGTTTCTCTTGTTTCCCTTACTGGGCCTTCTGCTCACCCTTTCTTTTGATGTATGTCTCCAGGTTATGGGATGCAGTAATGAACCTAGGATGAACTAAAGGATAAGACTTTCAAGTGTTTAAGAAGAATGTTTTATGTTTTTTTCTTGTATTATGTTCCTTGTTTCCAAGACACTAAACCTTAACGATCCTCAGTTCCGTGTAATGAAATGAAAGTTATGTTATAAAAAGACGGGATGCTATAGTTGGTATCAAAGGATGGTTTAGTTATTTTTGGAAATTAGGATATGAAAACTTTAGTAAGAACCCTATAGAAAAGATTAAATATAGGAAAACTTCCTGGTATTTTGTTAAGTATTGAGTAAGTGGTTTATCAAACAAATACATCCCTGTCTGGATACGAGCAGGTAGAGGCGGCTCTGGCACAGATGTACATAGGGGTAAAACCCGAAAACACCGCTTTGAGCTAGACTCGAACGGGAACTGGTGCACGATAACGGGCCTTGCTGCACTCTTTGTTACGACACTCCCGGGGGATATGTTTGGTTAATCACATGCTTTTTACGAATTATTATGAAGAAATTATAGAAAAGTGTAACTGTCTAAGCATGAAGTCTTAGTTAAAAGATTCAAAAATGAAATATGTTTCTTACTAAGGTTTTATTCTTTTAGAAAATGGTGGGAAATAGGAGGAACCGTGCCGATGGTGACTGCAATGCACCATGTGCTGACGGCCCTCCGATGGAAGCCGGAATGGAAACATTCATGTGAATGATGAACCAACTGACTCAAGTTATGAGTAATAACTTGAATCAAGCTGAGAGGCCGACCTCACCACGAAGGGAACAACACTCTGTTGAGTCCTTCATGCGTCAACGACCGCCAACATTCGGTGGATCTACTGGCCCATTGGTTGCGGAACAATGGATAAGCTCCATTGAAAAGATCTTTTCTGTACTTCACTGTTCGGAACAAGAAAAAGTCACCCTTGCTGTTTACCGCCTAGAGGGAGAAGCTGATCAGTGGTGGTCACTGATCAAAAACACGAAGCCACGAGGAGAGATAGAAGCTTTGGAGTGGGAAGAATTTCGGGGAATTTTCTTTAACAATTATTTCCCTCGTCCCAGGAGAACGAGAATGGAGAAAGAGTTTCTCGAGTTGAAGCAGAAGGAGAACGAATCTGTCGGAAGATATGAGATGAACTTCACAAGGATTTCCCGTTATACCTCAAGCTTTGTCATGGACCCTAATGGGAAGGTTGATAGATTCTTTTGTGGACTACGACCTCATCTGCGGAAGAATCTAGCCAACAGGGACTATGATAGCTATGAAGAAATAGTTCGAAGTGCTATGAAAGTTGAGCTGGAGTTTGGTGAGACACAGTGGTCTCATAAACCAAATGAGAAGAAGATATCGTTGGAGCCCAGTTTAGGGAAGTCTTTTGATCAGGGAAGAGGTGGAAAGCAAATGCAACTTACCACATGCAATAAATGTGGGAAGAATCATCTGGGGAACTACTTGAACGGAAGTGGCAAGTGCTACAAGTTTGGAAGAGGAGCCAATATTGCTCGGAATTGTCATAGTGAGGTGAAGCCTCAGCTTCCCAACACTAACGACAGAGGAAAGATGGTTCTGGCCCTACCCGAAGTCACATGCTTCAAGTGTGGACAACTTGGGCACTTTGCTAACTAGTGTCCAAATCCGAGGGCGGTGGAGGGGAATCACCATCAACCTCAGCAGAGGCCAAGGGAGCAAGTTCGTGCTTTCGCTATCACAACAGCTGAAGTTGAAGTATCGAACGATGTGGTAGCAGGTACTCTTGTCGTCCTCTCAAAACTAGCAAGTACTTTATTTGATTCCGGTTCTACGCATTCCTTTATTTCCTCCAAGTTTTTAAGGAATATAGAATCAATCCCCGAACTGCTAGAGGTAGAGTTGTCTGTCAAGACTCCAAGTGGGATTATCCTTGCATCAACAGTATTTAGAGACTCTAGTTTTTACTTGGGTGAGCACAATCTTATCGCAAATCTAGTAGTCATTCCCATGATGGAATTCGACATAATACTAGTGATGGACTGGCACTCAAAGTATAATGCTAAGATCAAATGCAGAAGTAAGGAAATCTCAGTAGTCTTGAATGAACTACCTACAGTTATTTTCCAAGGAGAGATATCCCGAACTGATCCCTATCTAGAATCACCTCCTATAGATTTCTATATGGAGTTAATCAGTGATGATGAAGAAGGAAAAAGGAGCATACAAAAAGATGATGTTCCGATTGTTCAGGAATACATGGATGTATTTCCTGAGGAGTTACCTGGACCTCCCCCAGAAAGAGAGGTAGAGTTCTCCATTGAACTCGTACCTGGGTCTCAACCGATATCAAAGACTCCATAAAGAATGGCAAATGTGGAGCTAGAAGAGTTAAAGAAACAACTCCAAGACTTGTTGGAGAAGGGGTTTATCCGACCAAGTGTGTCTCCTTGGGGATCACCAGTTCTCTTTGTGAAGAATAAGGATGGATCAATGCGGCTATGCATAGATTATAGAAAACTGAACGGGATCACAGTGAAGAACAGATATCCTCTTCCAAGAATTGATGATTTATTTGACCAACTTCACGGGGCTCAATTCTTCTCTAAGATTGACCTTCGATCTGGTTATCATCAACTGAGGGTGAAGAAGGAGGATATTCCAAAGACTTCCTTCCGATCAAGATATGGGCATTATGAGTTTACTGTTATGCCCTTCGGCTTGACTAATGCTCCTGCTATTTTCATGGATTTGATGAATAGAGTCTTTAAGGACTACCTTGATAACTTTTTGGTAGTTTTTATTGATGATATTTTGATATATTAAAAAAGTCTTGAGGAGCATGAAGATCATGTAAGGGTTATATTGAAAACTCTGCGGAAGGAGAGACTCTTTGGGAAGTTCAGAAAGTGTGAGTTTTGGTTACAACAGGTGGCTTTCTTGGGGAACATCGTAACCAATGAAGGAATCTCAGTTGACCCTGCAAAGACAATGGTTGTGGATGAGTGGCCTCAACCCACAACAGTAACTGAGATTCGTAGTTTCCTTAGTTTAGCGGGATATTATAGGAGGTTTGTGAAAAACTTTTCACGGCTTTCTAATCCACTAACCAAGTTGACTCGAAAAGGGGTTAAGTTCATCTGGACAAAGGAATGCGAGGAAAGTTTCCAAGAGCTGAAGAAGAGATTGGTTATTGCACCTGTGATAACACAACCCTCTATCGGAGAAGGATTCGTTATTTTTAGTGATGCATCTCTGAAAGGGCTTGGGTGCGTCCTCATGCAAAATGACAAAGTAATTGCTTATGCATCTCGACAGTTGAAGATTCATGAGCAGAATTATCCTACGCATGATCTAGAGCTGGCGGCAGTTGTTTTTGCTCTAAAGATATGGAGGCACTATCTTTATGGGGAGAAATGTGATATATACACTGACCACCAAAGTCTAAAGTATATTTTCACACAGAAAGAATTGAACATGAGACAAAGGAGATGGTTGGAGCTTATTAAAGACTATGATTGTTCAATTTATTATCACCCTGGAAGAGCAAACAAAGTTGCAGATGTGTTAAGCAGGAAAGATCCTATTGTTCTGGCAACAATGAGGATCCTAGGAGATCCCTTGATTAAAGATCTAGTAAAACTGGACATGGGAATTATAAGGAAAGGGGCATCATCAACCCTATTCCAAATGATTTCTCAACCTTCATTACTAGAGAGGATCAAGAAGGCTCCAAAAGAAGATCCTTTGCTACAGGAGAAGTTTGAGGCTGTAAAGGATGGGAAGTTCCCTGATTTCAATATTGATCAAGAAGGTGTATTGAAATTTCGTACAAGACTATGTGTTCCATCAATTCCGGAGATAAAGAAAGAACTGATGGATGAAGCTCATAGATCTACCTTCTCTATACACCCGGGAAGCACTAAGATGTATAGAGACCTTCGCGGTCATTAATGGTGGGATAACATGAAGAGGGAGATTGCTGATTACACTATAAGGTGCCTGGTGTGTCAGCAAGTAAAGGCAGAACGACAACTTCCTAAGGGGGTATTACAACCGCTACCCATACCAGTATGGAAGTGGGATAATATCACTATGGACTTTGTAACTAGTCTCCCGAAAACATCCAAAGAAAACAATGCGATATGGGTTATTGTGGACCGTCTCACCAAGACAGCCCATTTTATCTCTATTAGGGAAGATTTCTCTCTGGATCAGCTTGCCAAGATATACGTGAAGGAAGCGGTAAGGCTGCATGGGGTACCACTATCCAGCGTATCTGATCGTGACCCAAGATTCACATCAAAATTCTGGAGAAGTCTTCAACATGCTCTGAATACTGAATTGAATTTTAGTACGGCCTATCATCCCCAAACTGATGGCCAATCTGAAAGGACTATTCAGACACTCGAAGACATGCTGAGATTATGCTCAATGGAATTTAAGGGTGGATGGGATCAACACCTCCCATTAGTTGAGTTCTCCTATAACAACAGCTTCCATTCGAGTATTCAGATGGCACCCTATGAAACTCTGTATGGAAAGCGGTGTAGAATTCCTACTTGTTGGGCTGAAACTGGTGAGAGGAAGCTTCTTGGGCCTGATCTCGTGCAAGAGATGACGGAACAGGTTCATGCCATCCAACAACACATAAAGGCTGCTCAGAGTCGGCAGAAGAGCTATGCTGACAATCGTCGAAGGGACTTGGAGTTTGGTGTTGGTGACAAAGTCTTCCTTCGAATTTCTCCATGGAAGAGAGTCATGCGGTTTGGGAAGAAAGGGAAGCTCAGCCCTAGGTACATTGGCCCCTATGAAATCTTTGATCACATAGGAGCAGTGGCCTATCGTCTAGCACTTCCACCGAACCTAGCTCAATTTCATGATGTCTTCCATGTATCTCTCTTGAGGAAGTACATACCCGGACCTTCGCATGTACTGAACCCAGAGGTGGAACAACTGGAACATGACCTCTCTTACGAGGAGCAGCCAGTGGAGATCTTGGACCGTAGGGACAAGGTCCTACGAAACAAGACTACCCACCTTGTGAAAGTGTTGTGGAGGAATCATAAATATGAAGAAGCGACTTGGGAGGCAGAAGAAACAATGAAGCAAAAATACCCTCACCTTTTCAACTAGGCCTCAAGTATAAATTTCGGGGACAAAATTTCTTAAGCGGGGAAGAATGTAACGACCCAGTATTTTTGATTAGTATATTAGCTTACTCTTAATGATTTAATAAGATGTTAATGGTTAATGCAGAAAGAGGAGTCGATGGCTTCATCCATTAGACTCGACCCTTATGAAGCCCACTTATCAGAGCTTGGGAAGGAGGTAGCATCTGTGGGCTTTGCTTTGGACAAAGCCCAAGCCGAACTCCAGCATGTCAAGCTTGAATGGAAACACTTGCGAGAGAAGTTCAAGTTAGTAGAGATTACTACTAGGGCAATGTTATCTGAGCCTCCCTCAGATTCTCTCACCATAGCACACCTTACACTTAGGTCTTATGCCGGTGTTATAAGGGGCTATGTGACAAGACCCTAGCTTCCTTGTGTAATCCTTTCGGGTGAATGAATTGAGATTTCTTCCTTTAGTGATGTTTGTGAAATGTCAAATGTCTAGATAATTTTAGAATTTATTTTATTGATGAATTTTAAAAAAGGGATATTTTAAAATATTTATGCAAACCCTAAATAACTAATGATGTGTAATGATTTTCAAAAAATGGTCTTCTACAAAAGTGTTCAGTAAGGAATTTGGAGTCTAATAAGATCAACTTAATTTTTGATGAATAGTAAATTATGAATAGTGATTTTACGCTTAGGATTAGTAATGGGACCAAATGGATTAGTAATTTCACTCAAAGAAAGTTTTAATATAATTTAGACACCTAGATTAAGTAATGTGATTCAATAAAATGGGTAAATAACGGTTTCATAAATTATTAGTCAAGTATTAGTTTTTTCGGATAAATAGTGTTTTTTAATTAAAAATTTAATTAAAAATAATTAGAAAATTTTTTTTATAAAAAAGACTTTATTTTTGAACTCAGAGCATCGATATTATGTTAAGATGATTTTTGGGGTTTTTTTCTGAAAAAAATGAATTTTCGGTGAATAGTGGTTTTAATTAAAAATTTAATTAAAAATATTTAGAAAATTATTTTTATAAAATGGATTTCATTTTTGAAATCAAAGCATTGATATTTGGTTAAGGTGAAATTTTGGGATTATTCTGAGAAAGTTGGATTTTTGATGAATAGTGAAAATATAGTTTTTAAGTTACGAGTGTTTAATGACATCATTAAATGATATATTAAGTATATGTTCAATATGGTCGAATTGTGAATAGTAAGATAAGGTATGAGGTGTCCCAAGTGGCCAATACCATGAGCAAGCCCATGGTTTTGCCAAAACCACTAATGAGGTGTCCCTTGGCCATTAATGCCTTGTCCCCTCACTTTCCCTATAAATACCCACCCATTCCTCCTTTGGTTTTCACTCCCAACTCTCCCCCAACGAAGTTCTGGTCTCCTTACCTCCCAAGGAGTCCTCCCAAGGTGCCCTGAATCCCTCAAGGTCCAAAACATTGAGTTTCAAGAGTCACGTTTTAAGGTAAGGGATCCGACCCCTCTCTTTCTTTTCATGTAATCTCTTTTATGTCATTCCTTTTATGCTCCATGTTATTACGTGATAGGATGTTCTTTTATATTCCTCTTACTGCTCCTTTCATTTTTATATGATGATAGATCCCCTCTTACTCTCATCATTTCGTTTTATGAAAGTTTAAGTGACGCCGTTAGGCTGCCGAATTTTTAAGTGATTCTTTCACCCTTCTCATTTTTCAAGTTCGATTTTCATGTCAAATCTTTCAAGTTCCTTTTTATTATGTTGGGGTATGATCTCTATATCTATCATAATGATCTCTTATGATCATATGATGAGAGACCTTATTTGATCTGTTCAATTCATTTTTGTTGAAGTTTAAGTGACGCCGTTAGGCTGCCGAATTTTCATAAGGGAAATTGAATTTTTGTCTTCCTTCCATGTATTTCATTTCAAATGGTGTGTCCTTGAAATTTCATCACCATGTCCATATATACTTCTTATTCTGTCCCTCTACTGTTTTATGGGTCAATTATGATTATTCGACCCATGTTACCTCCCTTTTCAAAATTTTCTAAAACCTTGTAACATAGTTGTTATGCTGCAGAATTTTCGTCTCAAAATGCCTCTCTTTTCTCAAAATTATTTTATGTTATAGAGTGAATACTCAAAGCTCCTATTTCTATAAGGGTATTCACATATATATAAAAATGTTCTATTTTAAATTCCGGGATTTACATACATGATACCTGCTTTCCCTTTCCGTGGGTTTAAAGTAACGTAAAGATCATGTCTTTAAAGCAGTTTTTAAAATGTTATGATTATGAAATGAAAACCATTTATTTTATGCTATATGGGTTATTTATGAAATTTTTGATGATGATATATGTGGATCACATGATAATAAAGGAAAATTTAAGGGTGCGCCCTGATTGCGCTCCAATGCATTCGGTAAAGACTTAATCTCTAGAGATGACCATTTTAACGACGCCTTGGTGAATAACCTTGGTAATTTTTAACGACACCTTGGGGATGGACCTTGGTGAAACGAAACGATTGTAAATATTAAATTTTGCAGCCACATCTTCATGTTATGAAAAATGTTATTTTTATTATGATGTATCTCATGATTCCTTTCTCATGCCTTAATGTTCTTTTCATGTCCTTATTGAAGTATCTCAAGTTCACATGAAAAATGTTTCTCTTGTTTCCCTTACTGGGCCTTCTGCTAACCCATTCTTTTGATGTATGTCCCCAGGTTATGGGATGCAGTAATGAACCTAGGATGAACTAAAGGAGAAGCCTTTCAAGTGTTTAAGAAGAATGCTTTATGTTTTTTTCTTGTATTATGTTCCTTGTTTCCAAGACACTAAACCTTAACGATCCTCAGTTCCGTGTAATGAAATGAAAGTTATGTTATAAAAAGACGGGATGCTATATTCCCACTTCCTTTTATTTTATTAAAGAGAACGTTGTTCGTGAGGTGTTAATTTATCACCTTCAAGAACGACATGCTTTATTCTTCCATTTCTACCATCATATCTAGTAATGAAACCATTTTGATGGTTGAAACAAAATATTTTATATGTATTATCTCCTATTTAATGTTCTGGAACTAACTTATGGACATATTACTAAGAGATAAATTAAAACAAGTTCATTACGATCCAAAAACCGCTGAAATTAACCCAAACAGTCTTCATTTAATTTTTATCTAATGATTCATCGACATGGTATATAATATATCTCATTATATGATCATTTTATATTCAATAATTTCATTAATAACATGTAATATTATTTCTGGATGTTTACCCTTGTTCTACCCGAACTTCAATTTAAGAATACAAGTGAACCACTCAAGAAAACCTTAAAAACAAACATTCCCGAATAGTGTTTTTAAACTCTTTAATGCATCAAAAGGTACATAAAATCACTTAATGAAACAATAACGAATCATATTAATGCACACAAGGTTCTGGATTTCTAATTAATTAATATAAGGTCATTATACAGGACATTAAAGAGAAGGAAGCATTCAGATACAAGGTAATGGAAAATTCTCGAACACAAATTTCGTCCTTCGGGTTCTCCCTCATTCACTATATTTTGATATGGTTACTCCTAAAAATTTCATTTTTCTGTCTTTTTATTTCCTTTTATGGGATATAAATTTTTACCACAATTGTTCACGATAAACAAAATTTTTTCCAAAAGAACTCTTCCTTCAAGAACACACCTTTTACCACTCATTCAATATGGACAGTACTTATAACATGTATGTTATTCCCTCATTCTTTTAGGAACCCAATGCTTATGAATGTGTTCATATGAGATAAAACCCATTCCTTTTCATAGGTTTATTATGTTCATTTATGTTATATATTCATTATGGCATGCGTGATAAATTATTATGTAATGATGTGACCGGTGCGCCTGAAATTATATAGCGCAATATGAATGTTTAAATGTGACAGGGGAACACAGAATTATACAGTGCTCCAATGCGTTGGGTAAAGTGTTGAATATCATGAGTAAATGTGAAATGATGTGTGAACAAAATTTTGGCTTGGTTAACAAGTATGTGGGGTATTTAACCACTAAGACATGATGTTTCATTTTTATGTATTTCCACGTTTCAATTATTTTATTTATGCTCCTATCATGTTCATGATATTTTTTCCATGTTATGATTGTGATCACCCAATGGTATTTTGTTCTTATCCATCCTCTTACTGGGATTCTAGCTCACCCCATTTTGATGTATATCCTCAGGTGGATACATGTACTATGGAGAGGACAATTTCCAATAAGAATCTAGAGAAAAAGAAATTAAATAAATGTTTATGCTTGTTGTTGTACTTGTTATGTATGGTCCTAGTTTTCCCAAGACACTAAACTTTTGGATCCTCTATGTGTAATAATATTATGTTCTTTATCTTTGAAATTATGAAATAGTAATGTAAGAAAAGTTTGGGATGCTATAGTGGGGGTGATTGTAACACCCCTGAATGATAAAGGGTTAAATGACTAAATGATATGACTCATGTCAACAAGGTTCACCTTACTTTTTGGGAGCCTACCTGATTAGAACTCCATAGTTAAGAATGCTTGGCCTAGAGTAGTGATAAAGGTGGTTGACCATCTGGGAAGTTTCCTAGGGTGTGTGTGAGTGGGGACAAAGCACACTGGAAAGGACAAGTGTTGTCCTGTGGGGACTATCAATAGTTAGATGACCCGTTTGGGATTGTGGGTGGCCCCTTGGGTGGGGGCCACATGCCTGTGGGGCAACTAGTTGTACTTGGTGGGCCAGGACCTAACGGAAATGTTATGGCGGGGTGTATGTGCTGTCACAGGGACCCAGTTGTCACATTTGGTATCAGAGGTGGTACCCAGCCTTAAGAGCGGTGCACTACCTGGGTTGATATTTAGGGCCCACAATGAGGAAGTTGTGCTCTAAAGGGGGGGTGATTGTAACACCCTGAATGATAAAGGGTTAAATGACTAAAAGATATGACTCATGTCAACAAGGTGGACCTTCCTTTTCTGGAGCCTACCTGATTAGAACTCCATAGGTAAGTGTGTTTGGCCTAGAGTAGTGATCAAGATGGGTGACCTTTTGGGAAGTTTCACAGGGTGTGGGTGAGTAGGGACAAAGCACACTGGAAAGGACAAGTGTTGGCCTATGTGGACTGTCATTAGTCAGATGACCTGTTCAGGCATGTGGGTGGCCCCTTAGGTGGGGACCACATGCCTGTGGGGAAACTGGTGGTACCTGGTGGGCCAGGACCCGATGACCATGTTATGGAAGGGTGTCTGTGATGTCATCGAGACTCAGTTGTCAAAATTAGTGCTACTAGAGTATAGATAAGTAACCCCTTATTACACTAGCATACACCCTAAGGGTATGATGTGTGATTTTTGTGCTTTCATAGGGTGGTTCAGTGAACATGGTTTGGGTGGGGATTTATTTGATCTTAAATATATTATATAAATGGGTTTTATTGGGTTTTTGTTATTGGATATCATCTTGGTATTTGTCAAGGGAAAATACCAATGATTCCATCTCCATAAAAAGCTTCGATAAATGTGATTAATAGGGTACAATCTTACTGGTCAAGGCCATCTCTTATTCATTATTTGTTACTTTGATTTTCTTATAGACCCTAATATATACTAATATTAATGGTTATTATATTGTGGTTATATTAATAACACATATGATGATTGATATAGTTTTATGTATGGAAGAAAAATTGTGGCCATATTTTACAATAGTCTATAATCACAAATTAAATATAGCACATGTGTTTTCTATAGCTATATTACTTAATTAAACAATTGATTATTCAAAAGGTAATTTCATCTATAAATATCTGGGTCCTTATAGAGAGATGATAAAAAGGTTATTATTCAACAGGGAATTTAATTTATAAATATATGGGTCCTTAGGTTGGGACTACATGCCTGCGGGGGAACTAGTGGTACCTAGTGGGCCAGGACCCAATGACCATGTTATGGCGGGGTGTATGTGCTGTCACTGGGACCCAGTTGTCACAATTAAGGCTACTAGGGTATAGATAAGTAACCCCTTATTACACCAGCATACACCCTAAGGGTATGATATGATATTTGTGTGCTTTCATAGGGCGGTTCAGTGAACATGGTTTGGGTTGTGATTTATTTGATCTTCAAAATCTTATATAAATGGGTTTTATTGGGTTTTTGTTATTGTATCTCAGCTTGGGATTTTTCAACGGGAAAATACCAATGATACCATCTCTATAAAAAGCATCAATAAATGTGCATAATAGGGTACAATATTACTGGTCAAGGCCATCGCTTATTCATTATGTGTTAATTTGATTTTATTATAGACCCTAATATATACTAATATTAATGGTTACTATATAGTGTTTATATTAACAACATATATAATGATTAATATAGTTTTATGTATGGAAAAAAATTGTGGCCATATTTTACAATAGTCTAAAATCACAAATTAAATATAGCACATGTGTTTTCTATAGCTATATTACATAATTAAACAATTAATTATTCAAAAGGGAATTTCATTTAAAATATCTGGGTCCTTATAGGGAGATGATCAAAATTACTCACGAGTCCATAATAAATAAAAAACTTAATATCAACAAATTATATTTAGATTAAAGGACAATTCATAAGGATTTAAAAGAATATGAATTTATTTTTATTATTTTATGTCGGTTTCTATACTTTTCATGTATTTTAATGTTGTTTTTTGTTCGAAGGGTGTAATTTTTATTGAAATATTTTAAAACAAATTGATAATATTATAAAATGGTTATTATAATAACTAATGTGGAAAGGTTTATATGATGTTATTCATTTGTATACTGAATGTTATTTCTAACTTTCAATATCGAAAATTATGATAACTAATGTCAAAAGTATTACTATTAAATAAAATTTTATATTTGTTATTTTAATATATGTCATTAAAAGTTAACTATAACATTAGTAATTTCAATAATTTATGTTATAGGTGACACCCTACATTGGTCATTTTGATAAGCAATGTCAAAAATCTTAATACTCAATGCCATTCTAAGATGATGATTTTAATAAACAGTGTGAAAATATATCTATAACGTTAAGTATCTATATAAAAAAGTTATAAATATTGGTTATTGTTGATAACGTATGCCAAAATTCATGACAATAATAATTTTAATGTTAATTATATAATTTAGTTAAACAAATACACACAATGTAAGTTGTATTTACATTAACAAAAAAAGAGATATTAAAAAAGGTAATTAAAAGTTACTATTAAACATTTTTCAACTAAAAAATATGGTTAGTACTCTAAATATAATTATTATATTACATTATTATAGATTTAATCCATCAATATATAGATTTTTTATTGAGAGAGAGTGATCAAGTAGAATTAGCTTTAGAGTTTTTACCTACAATATGGTGATGATATGACAATCCAATATTAATTATCTATTAATCCTTCATATAGAAAAAAAACACACCACGGATGCCCAAAATATTATAAGGGTCATTTAAGTTTTATTAATTATATTAAATAAGAGTTTTGGGTAATAAAAAGTGAAATTTAACAACTTAATGTCAAATGTACATTTACTTTTCACATTCTCACTAACCATGAAACTGAATGTGAATCCACCTCTACATCAAAACCCCTAATTCATGGTTATTTCTCATGTTTTTCCTAATCACATATAAAATTGGATAGTTTTATATAATTATGGAATCATAATGTATGTTTAGTTATCATTGTCTACTTAACTATGTGGCCTTGGAAAATCTTCCCCCAACTTCCTTCAACAATCTGAATTTCTAACAAACATACACAACTAGGTAAATATCCCACTCAAAATTAGACAGTGTAATAATGATTCCATTTTTTAGATCATCTTGATCAATATGTGACACTTTTAATTCCCATTTTTTATGATATTGATCATATAATTTAAATGTTAAAGAAATTAATTTTTATATCCCCACATTACTTACTGATTATAACATTTTCATCCTCAAAAATCAAAAAATATGACATTAAAAAATGAATGAAATAATCAACAAAAAAACAAACATATCTTAATTTATACCACTAAAATTATTTACATCATAAAAACCATCAACTTATCATCTCATTAGTAATCTCAAATATTAGCACATCAAATTTCAAAAAATCACTACAAAACAACCTGAAACATGATAATTACAAAATGAATTTCAATATAAAACATTAATATGCGGATCACTTTAAAAATTACACTATTCCAAACAACTATGTTTCTATAGAGCTCATACTAATAGTATAAATTTTCTACAAAATAAAATATGTTGAATATTTCATATCTATATGGGATATTTTATAGATTTTATATCATCTTCTCTATCCAGAACACCCTAATGAATCACATGAGAAAAATCACAAAGATACATCTTAATAATGGGTATATGTTCTAATAAATGCATGTATTCATAAATACACTCTATAACCTATATAGTTCTGAAAAAATAGAAAGAATGATCAATAATCTAGATCCCCAAACTCATCTAAACTATCTCAATCCGATATTGTATTAAATTTGGGATAGTGATCATGAGTTCAACAAAATCTATAAAATAGAAAGGTAGCCATCATGTGAATACATATAATGTATTAAATGGTTTCATACCAATGAATTATTTTTAGATAATATAATATATAATGTCAAATAGTGAAAAATAATCTGACCAGAACCTTTAACAACATAAAATAAAATATCAAAATATATCCTCTAAATTATGAATCATCAACTCCTTTTTATCATTATTGAATGAGTGGAATGAGGTTCTAAAACATAACTATATACTATAAGGAAATATCAATCTCCTCAATATATATGATTTAAATAGAAACTTCTAATCAAAATGATTATCCTAGGAACTCTCTGAAGCATCACGTCACCTTATATTTAATTTGTTACCAAATAATCCAATGATCTTGATTACTTGACAGAAAAAAATTAAATTAAATTCATTAATCAATAAAAAACGACTCTTATAAATTCATTTACTCTCAATACATGTGGTTATATAGTCCTAAAATATATATTTATGTCCTCCTACTTGCACTATAAATTATATTATGTTTTTAAAAAAACTAATGAAATATGTTCTTCGACATTGACCTTCTCACACACATGACACTAGCTAAGAAACAAATCCATTAATTAATTCATCATAAGCTGAAAGTTTATTATTCTAAGAATTAATCAACTTTATAATAATTTGATTTACTAATAAAGGAAATATTTATAACTATTATAAAAAATTCCATTATTCATTGAGGAGCATATAAATTTCCACGGATCAACACCTGATTACCCATATCCTATGTCAAGCCATTAAAAGATACTTCTTTGAAATCCAAATCACTCCATACCTGTAACATCCCAAGTAAATAAAGAATAAGACATTATCATATTTATTAATATTTGTGAATAAAATATTAATATTACTTTAAATGGAATTATATGTTCAATAGTGTACCCAATATGCAACAGCGAGTTTCTTTGAAATCTTACGTTGCACACTAATAATATAATAATAATATTTTAAATGGTTTCTAATGCCTAGCCATTGTTATGGAAGGAATGAAAAGAACTAACTAACAAATTATTATATATGCTTGTAAAATATTTTTTCTTTTATCCAAATAAATGTTAGAGACTTAAAATATAAATGAATCCAATTTTAAGCGTAAATATTCTAATATTCTTTAAAAGGTCGATTAACCGCCTTTTGATGGCAAAACTCTTTTTAAATACACATTTTGACAATTTTATATTTTCTATTGGACCAAATAAAACTCTTCTTTAGAATCGGGACATCAAAATTTACTTTGTGTAAATTTTTGGTATTTTTCCGATAAAGTTCATTTTTTAATGAATTGTGAAAAATGTTATATTTTAATTCAAAACCACTTTTTAATATAATTTATTTATCTGAAAAGATTATATTTTGAATTGGTTTTAAAGTGAAATTAGAATATATTTTTACCATTTAATCCAATGTTGGTCATTTAAATTAACTTCACTTTGAAATTGGACTTAAACAAGTGTAAATCTTTTGATTGATATTGCTTCTTAAGAACACGCTATTTGTTTTGACAGCGGGAATTAATTATTAAATTAATTAATTCAACTTATATGTTTTGAATTTTTTAAAATAGACATCATTTTTGAAATCGGAATATCGAATATAGCTTAGGGTGAATTTTTGGTATTTTTCTGAAAAATTTCAATTTTTCATGAATAGTGAAACCACTAGGTGGTAGTTAAAAAAACTGATTTTTCGTTTAAATTAATCTTTACCACTTTTGTGAATTGAATTTAAAAAATCTGACATACATGGTTGCCATTATTGTGTAAAATGGGGTTCAATGGGATTAAAATGATTTTTTGGTGAATAGTAATTTTTATGTTTTATTAATCGCAATTAGAGGTAATTAGTGTAATTTAAGGAAAAAATAATGTTTTAATAATATGAAATGACCTTGAAACATGTCCTACCCTTATTGGATTAATCATGGCCGACCAAGAAAATCCATGTGTCAACTTAGGGACCCCATGGACCCACTTGGGTAAGAAAATGACCTTAATAACTTTTTATTTAAAGTTAAAATAAAAATGTCACAAACATGTATTGTTTTACTAAAAGAGTTTTTACATGGGGTTATAAAAGTAATATTTTTGACTATAAGTATTCATTGGAAAATAAAAAGATTTCCTACATCATATTATTTTATTATAATTTTTATACATTAAATAAATTAATTTATTTATGACACTACGATGATATATCGATTACCTCATTAATGAACGATTTAAATAAAATGAGAAGATAAGGTAAAATATAAGACTTAAACATATCAAAAACCTATTGTATGGGTATAACTAGAACCCTTATCACCTTATCTTAGAAATATATAATTTTGGGACCTTTAATATCCAAAAAATATTTAATAATAAAGTAACTTTTCAAGAATTTCAAAGAGTGCCCCTCCTCTCTCTTATAAAAGGCCCCCACCTCTACCCCTTACCCACACCTCTCAAGAATTCGGATCGACCAAACTCTACTCATTTTATCTCTCCACATCCCTCTCTTCATTCTTGAAGCCTTAACTTAGGCAGAAAGCTCTTTAAGAAACCCTTTAGGTTCAAACCAAAAGGAGATATCCGATTTAAAGGTAATGTCATCTCTTATGTTCTTTTGTTTTATTTTGCTTCTCCAACCCCGTAAACTCTTTTTATTCCTTTATTTTGTAACTAAAATAGTATCCTGAATATACTATTATGTTTTTATGAGATTTATTCTTTCAACACTTACACACACCTCCGTCTAATGGTTAAATAACATACTGTTTCTGTGGATGGCGAATTACTGCCTCACGAAACGATGATTGTTCTATCTTCTATTAACACCTCTCATGGTGGCCATTATGATGGAAATATATTTTATTTATGATATATATTATATTTATTTCCTCTCTATGCTTCTGTATTTTAAATTTAAAACATAACTTTATGCTTTACATGTTGTGAAAATGAGATAATTTCATTTGAGGAAGTGTGGACTACCGCCCCCTCAAGTGATGTGACTCATTCATGCAATACATGGAATGTATAAAGAATGAAATTAATGAACTTATGTGAAATATATAAAATATATATTATACTATAATTATAATATATATATATATATATATATCTCATTTAGTTTTAATTCCATTAATGTGACAAAGAAATGAAAGTAGAGTTCATGTGTACGTACAACCAACCGTCTCCATGAACGGTGCATTTCATTTTCTAATCTCCGAATGTTATGGAATAGTATAAAATTAATATATAATGGATATATATGATATTTAAATAATTTATACTATTCTTTATATGGGGTAATTATAACTACATGGGAAATTATTTTCAAACAAGTTCATTTTTGACTCATGTACCGAACATCGACAAAAATGTCTGATATAAACTCAAATTATTAACTAATTATTATAAAATTATAATATGTTACATGAATTGAATAATAAACTTTATAGGATTTCCTTACGAAATTATAAATGGAGCAATGTTTATTATTCAGGTATATAAAGAAACGAACAAGACAAGTCGGACTTGAGGTAAGGGATCCAACCTCTCTCTTTCTTTTTAAGTACTCTCTTTTTTGTCATTTATTTTAATCTCATATTTCATATGTTTGGGGATGTTCTTTTATATTAATAATTCTATAAATTATATTTTCATATTATGAGGGACCCTATTTGATCTCCTAAATCCATTTTTGGATGTTTTAAGTGGCACCGTTAGGCTGCCGAGTTTTCGTAAGGGGTTTTTAATCTCACTTTTATTCCTGTGATATTTATGCTTCATTTGCCACCATTTTCCTTGTGTGGTGTATGTAATTCCCATTATTCTACTCTTTGTGTAATATAATTTCGTTTATGATTATTTATGTCAATGTTTTATAGTCCTTCTTTCATGGGTCGTACGTTTCGAAAGATACCCAAATCGGTAAGTGAACCATTCACCCTCCTCTTTTTAAAAGACTTATTTTTGTTGGGTATTTTAATTTACATTTTCTTATGTTGGGATATGTTATTATATATCCTTATATATGTAAATGATATATCCAAGTGATGAGATTCCCTTTTTATCTCTCATCATCTAATTTTCTGAATTTTAAAATGACGTCGTTAGGGTGTCGAATTTCTGTAAGGGAACTTCTTAACCCAATTTCAATTCTTTGGGTTAAACATATACTTCTTGACTATGTCATACTATGAATATGTGTGGATGACCTCTGATTGTTTTACACTTAATATCCCCTTATATTGGGTGTATTTATATTTTTCACACATAATTATGTAATTGATTTATTTTAAATCTATGGATACGGACTTTGTATGGGACTTCGTCTCAATATCCTTTCATTGAGTCATATTTTGTTCTAATACAAGACTTTCTTTTATACGCTATATAAACCCCTTTGACTTATACTCTTATTCAAAAGGAATCTTTTCTTTATGGAGTGTTTTACTAAATGACAAAAATTATGTTTCTTTTTAACGTACGTGGTGACAATGAACTTTCCGCCGTCACGAGTATTATTTGATCTTTGGCTTCCTCAAAAGCCACAATGTTTTTAAAATGAAATAAATACCATATAGTCTTTTATGTATTTTGGTATTGAAAATTGTTTTGATAATGGATTTGTTATGTCAATATATTTAAGTGATATATTTTGGTTAAAATTTGGAAATGTTTTCTCTCCATTATATTCAGTTTATGTCTTATGAATTTATAATGGTACTTGGAAATTTGACGGGTGGTTACGTGATAAACCATATGATGGGTGGTGTCGTGAAAACCAGGATGGGTGGTTACGTTATAACCTCCAATGCATTGGGTATGGAAGTCGTCCGTATGGCGATTCCATTTAGTGATATATGTGGAAGACGACCGTATGGTTATTCCATTTAAGTATGTTTATGTCCCAAGTTACCTTTATATATTATGTGTCCTTTATATGGGTTTATCGTAATATTTTGGTTACAAATGATAAGTGGTGATCTTTTATAAAGTGAAGAGTATTTACTACTTTGTAAAGGTGAAAATTATTACTTTGATAAAGTATTCATGGTTTACTTGTTGTTTTGAAAAACTAACATTTTTCCTTCTTTGTGAATCCTTCACTGGGATTTTTATTTTCATCCCAATTTTTTGAAATGTTTTCCACGAGACTTGAAGATGAATAGGGTCAAGGATGGGATCAAGGAAAGACATGCTATCTAAAACATGGAACTAGACATGTTTCTTTTTAAGAGTTTTTATTTTATGGAAACATAGTAGAGGTATCTACTTTGTAAACTTTTGAGATGTAATAGTTATGTCCTAATTCTCAAAAACTCTAAACCTAAAAGTATCCTCTATGTGAATTATTCATTTAATTCAAGATTATGTAATTTTTTAAGGTAGGGTCCTTATAGTTGGTATCAGAGGTTGGTTTAGATAACTTTAGAGGTTAGAGTGTTGTTTAAGAATAAGTGACAAGTTGTGTATAACCACAATGGGTAGTATACTAGATGGAGTCTTTTTTTAAAGTTAGAATGAGTTTGAGATAACTTGGATAACTATATCTTAGTGTTTATCTTCCTCATTATTATATGATGATTTTATTGATATGCTCACACTGACCTTTTTGGTTTTAGTAAATGGCTGGAACTAGCAGGCACCAAAGTAAAAGGGGATGTGAAGGAAATTGTTACAATTTTCTGAGTGAGAAACTGAATGATATGGGAGCTGCAATAATAACTCTTGTGTTTATCCTCTACCAACTATCTGGAGTCATGATTGACCACCTAAACCTTGGTAATTTTTATAAGGCATCATATATGCGAGAAACAAATCCCTACGGAAGTTCAGGTAATAATCATAAAGGAATGTGTGTTCAAAAACCTATATGTCAAAGATGTGGAAAGAAACACCTAGGAAAATGGTTCAAAGGGACAGAAATATGCTATAGATGTGGAAATGAAGGCCATAAAGATGAAACCTGCCATTGAAAAAGGAAGCATCCATTCGACTCGTGGAAAGGGAAAGAAGTTCATTCTGAGGGATCAATTGAATGTTTTAAATGTGGTGTGCATGGTAATCATGAAAACACATGTCCTACGAAGAAGTTTTGTGAATGGGATCACCAAGATCGTACAATATTCGTTTACCAATACCTAATGCCATTCTGATTGAGGATGAAGAAACTAAAAATGACCAATCAAAGTTATGGATTATTTCTTAACTTATGTTTTCCTATTTTGGAATCATAGAATATGATTCATGATTTTGTTTGTAGGAAAGAAGTATTTCAGAATAAGATGTAAAGGAATGTTTAATGGATCATGAAGAATGTTCAATGAGTAAGAAGTCAACATATAAGGTATTCAAGAGTTATGGTAGATTTTAGGATTGTGAAATTCTTAAAAGTATTAAGTCTTTTTTGATGATGGGGTTACATTAGAAGACTTTTTATAGTATGTGTAACCCTGATGTTTGATATATGAAAATTTTATTCAAGGAATAGTTATCTGTTCTTTTGTGGACATAGTTATAAAAACCCATTTGAGTTTATATGATCCTTACTTTTGAGGTAATTATGGGTTACTATATGTTATGATGGAAAATGAAAGGCATGAGATTAAATTGAGGTTAAATTATATTATGTTTATTTTCTATGATTTTATCTCTTTTTGGGGAATGTTTTGAGAATTATATAGCTTTGGAAAAAGGAAAACACGCAGACCGTCAGACAACCCGTCGCGTCGGACAAAGCTGTGGGAATCAAACCCACAACCAATGTGCGACTGGTATTTACCACCTACCACTTGACTACATGAAGTCCCTGGTTAGTATGACAAGTCCTTTTTAGTTATATAATTTTATGAATCAATAATAAGTTAATTTTGGGTTATCTAGGAAAATATTGACCTATCATGGATGATATATGATTAGGTTAATTACTTTTCAATATGAGACTTTAAGAGAAACTGATGTTATGTGGAGATAAATGTTAGTTTTTTTACCTTGGAAGACTATGTTATTAAATCCTTCAAAAAATTGGGTTTACATATTAGTTTGGTTTACATTAAATAATTTTATGGAAAATTTTTTATCGAATCGTCTTTGTAGAACTTTGGGTTTTGTTGGACAAATTTTGGAGATTAAGAATAGATTTTTTTTATAAAGGATTATCCTTTTTGGGTATTATCTGATCTCGTACTAAAAACATTGGTTTTTGTTTTTTTCCAAAGACATGGGAAATATATAGTTCTCTTTTGTGGATTAGGTGATTCTCAAGATTTTGATTATAGCACACTTAATGTGAACAAGTCATCCTAAATACTCATATTTTGGAGGGAAAAAAGGAGTTTGTGTAAGAAATATAGTAAGAGATGAAAGTCTAAACGACAAGATAATATGTTTCCTTGCAATTTAGTTAATCTCATAAATAAATTCCTCAATGAAAAGTAACTTAAAACAAAAATGTTGCATGTTAACTTTTCCTACTAGGGAATCAAATACCGTTAAACCCATCACAAGTTTGTGATTTTCTGGTGGTTAACTTTTTCTTAATCATGTTTTCTATCACTCCCCATCAGAACCTGACCCTTTTTTCTTCCATATCCATGTTTTCTTAAATGGAATCCTAGTATGGGTTAAATCAGGTGACCATTTTACTTCTCTTTCTTTCTTTTAAAGTGATATTTTTGCTGACTGTTTTTTCGATGTGGGGCTTTCACTGAAGTTTCCAACCCAATTTTAAAATTGCAAGGACGCAATTCCAAAAAGGGAGGAAGGATGTAACATCCCAAGTAAATAAATAATATGACATTCTCATATTTAATAATCTTTGTGAATAAAATATTTATATTACTTTAAAGGTAATGCTATGTTTAATAGCATACCCAATGCGCAACAATGAGTTTCTTTGAAATCTTACGTTGCACACTAATAATATAGTAATATTATTTTAAATGGTTGCTAACGCCTAACCATTTTTATAGAAGGAATGAACAGAACTAACTACCAAATGATTATATATGCATGTAAAATATATATTATTTTATCCAAACAAATTTTAGAGACTTAAAATGCAAATGAATCCAATTTTAATAATAAATATTCTAATATTCTTTAAAAGGTCGATTAATCGCCTTTTGATGGCAAAGCCTTTTTAAATCCACTTTTTGAAAATTTTATATGTTCTATTGGACCAAATAAAATTCTTCTTTAGAATCCGGACATCAAAATTTACTTTGTGTAAAAAAATTTTATTTTTCCGATAAAGTTCATTTTTTTAATGAATAGTGAAAACTGTTGTATTTTAATTCAAAACCTATTTTTAAACTAATTTATTTATATGAATAGATTATATTTTGAATTGGTTTTAAAGTTAAATTAGAATATATTTTTACCATTTAATCCAATTGTGGTCTTTGTAATTAACTTCACTTTGAAATTGGACTTAAACAAGTGTTAATCTTTTGATTAATATTGCTTCTTAAAAACACGCTATTTGTTTTGACAGCGGGAATTAATTATTAAATTAATTAATTCAACTTATATGTTTTGAATTTTGTAAAATATACATCATTTTTGAATTCGGAATATCGAATATATCTTCGGGTAAATTTTTGGTATTTTTCTAAAAAACTTCAATTTTTGATGAATAGTGAAACCACTAAGTGGTAGTTAAAAAAAATGATTTTTCATTTAAATGAAACATTACCACTTTTTTGAATTGAATTTCAAAAATCCGACATACATGGTTGTCATTAGGATGTAAAATTTGGTTCAATGATATTAAATTATTTTTTTGGTGAATAGTAACTTTTAAGTTTTATTAATCGCGATTAGAGGTAATTAGTGTAATTTAAGGAAAAAATAATGTTTTAATAATATGAAATGACCTTGACACATGTCTTACCCTTATTGGATGAATCATGTCCGACCACGACAATCCATGGGTCAACTTGGGGACCCCATGGAGCCACTTGGGTAAGAAAATGACATTAATAACTTTTTATTTAAAGTTAAAATAAACATGTCACAAACATGTATTGTTTTACTAAAAAAAATTCATGGGGTTATACAAGTCATATTTTTTACTATAATTATTCATTGGAAATATAATAAGATTTCCTACATTATAGTATTTTTTTAGAATTTTTAAAAATTAAATAAATTAATTTATTTATGACACCACGATGATGCAATTATTACCTCATTAATGAACGATTTAAATAAAATGAAAAGATAAGGTAAAATCAAAGACTTACACAAGTCAAAAACATATTGGATGGGTGGATTTAGAACCCTTATCACCTTATCCTAGAAATATATTATTTTGGGACCTTTAATATCCAAAAATCATTTAATAATAAAGTAACTTTTCAAGACTTTCTAAGAGTGCCTCTCCTCCCTCTTATAAAAGGCCCCCACCTCTACCCACTTACCCACACCTCTCAAGCATTTGGCTCGACCTAACTCTACTCATTTTATCTCTGAAAATCTCTCTCTTCATCCTAGAAGCCTTTCCTTAGGTAGAAAGCTCTTCAATAAACCCTTTAGGTTCAAACCCAAATGAGATACCCGATTTAAAGGTAATGTCCTCTCTTATGTTATTTTGTTTTATTTTTCTTCTCCAACCCCCTAAACTATTTTTATTCTTTTATTTTGTATAAAAAAACAGTATCTTAAATATAATAGGATGTTGTTATGAGATTTATTTGAGCTAAACTTACACACACCTCCGTCTAATGGTTAAAGAACATACTGTTTCCGTGGAAGGTGAATTAGTGCCTCACGAAACGATGATTGTTCTATCTTCCCTTACCTCCTCTCATGGTGGAAATTATTATGGTACAATATTTATTTATGATATATATTATATTTATTTCCTCCCTATAATTATTTATTTTACATTTAAAACATACCTTTATTCTTTTCATGTTGTGCAAATGCGATAATTTCATTTGAGGAAGTGTGGACTATCGCCCCCTCAAGTGATTTGACTCGTTCATGCAATACATGGAATGTATAAAGAATGAAATTAATGAAATTATGTGACCTATATAACATATATATTATACTGGAATTATAATATATATATATATATATATACCTCATTTAGTTTTAATTCCATTAATGTGACAAAGAAATGAAAGTAGCGTTCATGCGTAAATACGGCCTACCGTCTCCATGAACGGTGCATTTCATTTTCTAATCTCTGAATGTTATAGAATTCTATAAAATGAATATATAATGGATATATATATATATATATATATGATATTTAAATCATTTATACTATTTTTTAGATGGGTTAATTATAACTACATGGGCAATTCTTTTCAAACAAGTTCATTTTTGACTCATGTACCGAACATCGACAAAAACGTCTGATATGTACACACATTATTAAATAATTATTATAAAATTATAACATCTGACATGAATTGAATAATAAACATTATAGGATGTCTTTAAGAAATTATAAATTGATCAAATTTTATTATTCATGAATATAAAAAAACGAACAAGACAAGTCGGACTTGAGGTAAGGGATCCAACCTCTCTCTTTCTTTTTAAGTACTCTCTTTTATGTCATTTCTTTTAAGCTCATATTTCTTATATTTGGGGATTCTATTTTATATTCCTAATTCTGTAAATTTTATGTTCATATTATGAGATACCCTATTTGTTCTCATAAATCCATTTTTGTATGTTTTAAGTGGCGCTGTTAGGCTGTCGAGTTTTCGTAAGGGGTTTTTCATCTCACTTTTATTCCCGTGAGATTTATGCGACATTTTCAATCATTTACTTTGCATGGTGTATGTAATTCCCATTATTATACTCTTTCTTTAATATAATTTCATTTATGATTATTTACATCAATGTTGTATTGTCCTTCTTTCATGGGTTGTACGTTTCGAAAGTTACCCAAATCGGTAAGGGAACCTTTCACCCTCCTCTTTTTAAAAGACTTCTTTTTGTTGGGTCTTTTAATTTACATTTTATTTTTTTGGGATATGTTATTATATATCCTTATTTATGTAGATGATATTTCCAAGTGATGAGATACCATTTTTATCTCTCATCGTCTCATTTTCTGAATTTTAAAATGACGTCGTTAGGCTGTCGAATTTCTGTAAGGAAACTTCTTAAAAAAAATCAATTCTTTTGGTTAAACATATACTTCTTGATTATGTCATACTATGAATATGTGAGGATGACCAATGATTGTTTTACACTTAATATCCTCTTATATTGGGTGTATTTATATTTTTCACACATAATTATATAATTGATTTATCCTTAATCCAATGATACAGACTTTGTATGGGACTTCGTCTCAATCTCCTTTCATTGAGGCATATTTTGTTATAATACAAGACTTTATTTTATACGCTCTATAAAACCCTTTGACTTATACTTTGATTCAAAAGGAATGTTTTCTATATAGAGGATTTTACTAAATAACAAAAAGTATGTTTCTTTTAAACGTACGTGGTGACAAAGACCTTTCCGCCGCCGCGAGTATTATTTGATCCTTGGCTTCCTCAACAAGCTGCAATGTTTTTAAAATGAAATAAATACCATATACTCTTTTATGTATTTTTGTATTGAAAATGGTTTTGGTAATGGGTTTTTTATTTCAATATATTTAAGTGATATATTGTGATTGAAATGTGGAAATTTTTTCTCTCCATTATATTTGTTTTATGTATTATGACTTTCTAATGGTACTTGGACATTTGACGGGTGGTTACGTAATAAACCATATGATGGGTGGTGTTGTGAATACCTGGATGGGTGGTTATGTTATAACCTCCAATGCATTTGGTATGGAAGTCGGCCATATGGCTATTCCATTTAGTGATATGTGTTGAAGTCGACCGTATGGTTATTCCATTTAAGTATGTTTATGTCCCAAGTTACCTTTATATGTTATTTGTTCTTTATATGGGTTTATGGTAATATTTTTGATAAAAATGATAAGTGGTGATCTTTTATAAAGTGAAGAGTATTTACTACATTGTAAATGTGAAAGTATTACTTTGATAAAGTATTCATGGTTTACTTGTTGTTTTGAAAAACTAGCAGTTTTCTTTCTTTGTATATCCTTTACTGGGATTTTTATGTTCATCCCATGTTTTTGAAATGTTTTCCACAGGACTTAAAGATGAATAGGGTCAAGTATGGGATTAAGGAAAGACATGCTATCTAAAACCTGGAACTAGACATGTTTCGTTTTAGGAGTTTTTATTTTATGGAAACTTAGTAGAAGTGTCTACTTTGTAATCTTTTGAGATGTAATAGTTATTTCCTAATTCTCTAAAACTCTAAACCTAAAAAGATTCTCTATGTGAATTATTCATTTAATTCATGATTATGTAATGTTTTAAGGTCGGGTCCTTATAATACCCCTACTCCATGGTATAAAATTTGATACTGTTACACAAGTTCGATGAAAGGATAAGGTATTATTATATAATTTAAAAAACATTTACCATTATCCTTCCCCATGTCATAATAAAATGTAATGGGATTTTCTATAAGGGTAAATTTGTTACATACTTTATAATAAATCACTATAAGACTTAATAATAAATCAATAAAATATCCCAATAACTTTCACCAATGAATATGAAATCTTTAAGTTATAATCCTTGAGAAATTACACCCCTTTATGTGTGTTTTAGTAAAAATATATTTTAAAAACTATTATATTCTATAAAACCAAAAAAAAATTTATTAGAAGATAATAACATTATATTTTCAAAAAAGCATTATAATTGTATTCTCAAGGATATTATTAGTGTTGTTACATTCATGACTTCATAACTATCTGGACCCATAATATTTTACTAACCTCTCTTCCATAAACACAAAAACAAATACATGATAAGAAGCATCAAAATAAACCCCAAACATAACTCTTTCCTCTTGTAAATAAATAATGGATTTACTAATAATTTTTTCCATTAAATAGTCAAAAGATATTTGGAACTACTCTATCTATAAAAAATCATGTTATAACTTCATGAGATATGTTAAAATAATTATAATTAGAGAATATTCAATAATAATACTTATTTAATGACATATCGAGACAACAAATATATGATCCTTTGAAACATTGTTATGTGATTCAAAATAAACAACCATCCAAATATTTAATGAAACCATATATGTACCACATTAAGATACAAACTGATAGAAAAATTAGAAACCACTCATATCCAAGACATACGCATAGAAATATTTTCACCTAATTTATGTAAGAGAATATATCTGAAAACCATTACCAGATGTTTTTATTTCTCATCTTAAAGATATAATAAATCAATATCCCACTAATAAAAACCCTACTAATTTTATTAAAGTTATAATGAAAAACCCCAATCATCAACCTTGTAAACACTATGGGAGAATTTTTAAATCCAAAGGTATGAAAAAACTAAAAATTATTTTTAAAAAAATTCTAATTTTATATTTGTAATATTCTCCTTCATTTCTATAATTTGATGATATGATGAATATAAATCTTAAATTAAAAACTGGTTATCTCTGTTCAGTTAATTTGATCTGTAATACTTTGTAAATAATATTAATTCTTTATTATCACTTGGTTTAAAAACCATTAATAAATTTATTGGATCAATATTACATTATCCTTATTGGTAAAATAAAATACGACTAACCATGGAGACACACTCATTCAAATTAAATCCTTATATATAAAATCATCAATTTGAACTCATAATTTTTATACTATTATAGGAACAATCTGATAATGTTATATAGTTATTAGAGAAATAAGTCTATGCCAAATTTACAATCATGATGAAGAAGTAAACATGTATCCTCATTATAAAAAATGAAAAATAAAATTCATAATAAAACCATATTTATTCAACAATTTGGGAAAAATCTATAAATAGTATACAACTACCCAATAGTTACATGATGTTGATATTCCCCAGAAATGGGTTCACCACTGAGAATGGGGGATTAAATCATTGTTGAAAATCTTTTATAAATTTATTTATCATTGAAATTAATCTCTATGGATGTTTGAGAGATTATTTACTCCTAAAATGAACTAATAATTCCCCAAATTAAATGAAGATTCAATAGGATAAGAAACAAGTGAATTTTACAAGGTTCAGTCCCAATGTGGGTACCTACTCCTTATTACATCAAGTTGGTATCTTTATCAATATATTTTCACTAGAATTTTATATTCAGTTACAAGTTAGTTGGCCATACATCATCCTCTAACCATTTGTTTCCAAATATTACACAAAAAAAACTTAAAATAAAATGAACTCTCAGAAGTAGTAAAAATTAATCAAAAACATGATAAATATCATTACATGAATAAGAGTAGTTTTAATATCAACTGATATTAATATTCTTTGATGAGAATTTGAATTAAATAAATTCAGAATATTAACACCAGTTAGATTATAAAACATTATATGTGGGTTTTCAACCAGGATTTCAAAATTCTCTTTAAATGAATTACATAACATGATTATCTGTTAGCTTCCTCAATAAACTATTCACATTGGACTAATCACCATGATCCTCAACTTAAAATCCCCAAATTCCATTTTTGAAAATAAAATTGATAAAATATAATCAATAATTTCATAATTGATAACTGTTTAAATTTTCTAAAATTTTTAATTAATAAATTTTAGAATATTCGAGCACAATGAACTTATCTCCACATTTAACTAATCCATTTCAACTGGTTTCATATTCAATATTCTTAATGGTGTGAATTACCTAATCATGGTTAAACTCTATAAATACTCATCTTTAATCATATAATAATAATTTGCATGTGCTTTTATTGATTTTACAGATCAACAAAGTATCATATGATATACATTTTCATTACACTATGATAATATCATATTATATGATTCCTATATTTCTGAACACATTTTCAGAAAACAAATTAAATTTACTCAATCATACAAAGATCATTGTGCTTATATGTTTATCATTATGAAGTGATCAACATTATAATTTTTTTCCAAAATTTTTCAATAAATTAAGGAGCCATGTAAAGTATTTTATGAACATTATGAAGTCTATTATAATCCTTATGACGTTTTCAGTACCCCTTACTATCTACAATGAACAACCTCACAAATGTGACAAATGAACTTATATTTTAGAATATAAAAATATAATATAATTTAATATTCCATTATCCCAATTTTTTTAGAGACAACCTCACGAATAATTATATAATCCTTTCAATGATTGGGAAACAAAAATATGAGTTTTTATTTTCCATAAATTCCAGCTCATTAAACCTTCTTAAAAATGTGAACCTTATAATTTCCAGTAAGGATTCATACATTTTAAAATTCAAAAAAGTGAAAATTAAAGAATTTATCCATGTCAACTAATTTTTTTGATACTCTTAAACACTTAAAATTTACATTGATAAACTATTTTAGGAACCCAGATAAGTATCTTCAAAAAATCTTCAAATCGATTCCTTTCTCAAATGACATGTTTTTGGATAAAAAACTTCTAGATAATAAATAGATTATGATATAAATCTATATCTCGATGATAATAAAATTTTACCCAAGTTATTTTGATGCTCTCCCCATATCACTCATTTCTCCCCCCTTTAATAAATAAACGCAATATCAAATTAACAGATAAGAAATATTTGTACCACTAATCTAATTGATGAATAAAATCACACTACTCTTCTTCTTTGATAAAATAACCAAAATACTTGTCAGTTTATTATTCCATATTATACCAAGTGAGAGAGGAGGGATGAATAGGGAGTTTGATACACAATTAAGCCTACCACTCTATTAGAATTTACATTTTAATGATCTTTATATTATAATATTTTTTTACAAATATATTCATTATTCACATCACCATTAACCATTATTTATTTGATAAAATGATACCAGATATAAATATTTTATAATATTGAGTCTTTATCATGATTATTTTACAGATAAATAGAACTATGATTATAATAAGCAATCACGAGTGCCTTTTTAACATCTACTTTAAGATCTTCCAGTTATACCTCCATCCAAAAACATCTAGATATATGAATTTGTTTATTAAATATATTATTCCTAATATGTGACAAGGGGAAATAAATATTAATTATTTTTTCCAAACCAAAACAACTGTCACCAAGGAAAATTCTCAACTATATGTAAACTTCCTATCAGTATAATCTCATATACAGTTTATTTCTTCATATCCATGAATGTTTAATTTTGATATGTTTATTTAAATTAGGTCCAAATTCAGTGAACCTTTTATATATTTCCAAATTATTTTTATATTCATGTATATAAGACTATTTTGGATGACTCTGAAACATTATAAAAAGAGTAATTATAAATATTATATAATTCCATGAATATATTAGGTAAAAAGTATTTAAATGATTATTCATAATTATATTTTATTAACATTGATTGAAACCTCATGATTTCTAATTTTAGTTCCAACTAATATGGGTGTTGAAACTCCTTTTTTATCTTCTATTCCAAACCTTTTTAAATATTATCTATAATATTCTATTTTAATAAGACAATATAATCATTTCATTATGTAATCTTGAATCCATGAAAATAGTTCATTTATCATAGTATGAAAATCTAAAAAATTATTTAGTAAAAAAATAGTCATAAGAAGACTCTTTTTTCACTATCAAATATAATATCATCAATATAAAATATGACTATGATAGTACCTATAGACTATTGTTTCATGTGAAGTTTTATCTACGCATTTAATTTAGTGAAGATAATTTGTCTCAAGTAGCAGTCTAATTTAGAAAACCATTATATGAGAGCATGTTATATGAAAAAAACCATTTTTCATTTTATACACCATGCCACCATATTTATACAAAATAAATCTATCAGTTTGTTTAACAAAAAATTCTTCTTCGAGATCTGTATTCATGAATTTTAACATCACATCCATGTGAAACACATTGTAATTTCTTTGAGTACCTAATGCAATATATATTATATATACCTCTATACATACCACTAGTGAAACAATAACTTTAAAATCAATTCCAAAATTTTGAATAACTTTTTCAAACCAGTCTGGACTTATTTAATAGAAATTCACAATTATCATTTAATTTGTTCAAAAAACCCCACTTATTACAAATAATATTCTAATTTTTATATCTTATCACAACCTATGAAGTTTAGTTCTTCTCAATATAATAGTTTAATTCATTAATATATTTAATATATTCCCCATTACCAGCTTCTTTATCTATAGTTTGTGTCTCAATCTATAAAATTAGTGCACTTTTGTTTTCAAGCCTTAATATTCTTCTTTTTTTCACGGGAGGTTCTTGATTTCGAAGGGTGTTTTTTATTAAATATAATTTCTTAATAAAATATTTAATGTCTTATCATCCTTATCTAACACATATTCAATATTAGTTTTTTTTCAAAATCAACTTCAATATAATTCTTTCCAATTCAAGATTATACCTTTTTCCTATTTTTCTAAAATCAACATGTTCTCTACTTCAAATTATTCTATACCTACTTCAACTATATTACTTTATTTTGAATAATTATAAGTAAATTTAATATAAAACAATTCAAATATTTTATTGATGCTCTTATTATATCATTTATAGCCTTTACCATTATATAAATACACCATGAAAATTCATTCTCTACCTTTCTCCACAATTTGACAAAAAATTTATATCTTGATCTTAATGTTATAAATATTTCCAAAAAAATTAAATTATTTCTATATGTGGTTTTTGTTAATGAAAATATCTCATAAAGATTCATATGAGACCCATAAGTCATCAAAAACTTTTTTATGTGTGAATATAATTTCAACCAGCTTATCTCTAAAAGAATTTAGTGATTTTATACAGACATAACATAATTACTCCCATTTAAATAGTACTTATGTTAGGACCAATAAGGGCCTTTATACCCTGAGAGGGGGGGTGAATTAGGGTATGGATATTCTTTTTCAATGTTCTTACTACCCCACTGGATATTGACCTCTTTATTACAAGGGTCACTATGTTTTCACTTGTGTGTTTATTATGATCACTTATTTTCTTCTTTATCAGATAATGATGCTTTAAATGCAATGCAGGGAATTAAGAAGGTAGACACGGAGATTTTTACTTAGTTCACCCTCACTGGGATATGTCCATGGAGCATACGCCGACAAGTAACCGGTCATACCAAATTTCACTATTCTTCACTAGATGTTGATACAATGGTTCGGGAACAGTCACTCTGTCCTAGACTCACTGCCTTTACAAGGATTAGGGTCAGCTCACTACTTTCCCAAAGGTCACTCCTTGTTTCTCTCTCTCTGGCTCACTGCCGGTGGAGAGGATCACCTTCTTCCTCTTCCTTTGCTCACTGCTATGGAAAGGATCCACTCACGGTTTATAGACATGTACGTCTCTTCATTTGAATGAAGGAATGAATCTTCCTATATATGTAGATACTCTATTGAAGTCCAACATTCACCCGTAGATGAATCTCTCTTTGCACCGAAGGTATCTGGAAACTTCCAGCTTCCACATAGCCCGAAAACACTGCTGGAACAACAACCTTACTTGGCGTGCAAGTCTAATCCGGCGCGCAAGTATCGGCACGAAATTCATAACTGGTGCACAAGTCTAATATAGACACTTCCGCAACACAAGATTCTACAACTCCAAACTTGTGTGACTCACTTCCCTTTATTCCCAATCCAATATTGGCATGCAACTACCAACCAGCGCGTAACTTCTCACACTGGCACGCAAGTCCCACTTGCGCGACACACCACCACTTGTTAGACAACCACACCTGCGCGACGGGAGCTCTGAATCTTCAAAGTGTTGAACTCCAGTAAGAAATGAGGAGGGATGGTCCAGTATTTATAGCAAAACTGACCACCCTGTGCAACGGCACACAAGTCAACCTTCGGCATGCAAGTCTCGGCGTGCAAGTATTCTGTCCTCCGAGACACTTGTGCGACCAAACCAAATACTTGCACGACCCTATTTCCTTTTCCATATTTTGATCTTCTGGTCTTGAAAATCAATAGGCACGCAGGTTCCCAGGCCTCCTAGGAATCGGCGAGTAAGTCTCTTCATGGCGCGCAAGTCACCTACGTGACCTCACCAATACATGCGCAACCTTTATCCATTTGAAATATTTTTGTGATCTGATATTGAAAAACATATGGCTCGAAAGTTTCCAAGACTTTAAGTAAACGGCGCGTAAGTCCCTTTTCCAAAAATTTCTTTTCTTCATTTGTCGATATTCAGGCACAAATATTTGGAAAACACTAGAAAACTGCACCACCTTGTGTCTGTTCTTTTTGTACTTCCTCCCGATCATCCATTCCTTTGTCGAAGTTCTTGAATCAAACATTTATCATTTATCCAAAGATCTTGAACTCAACATTTCACCATGAAATCCCCTTTGTCAACATGTTTGTATGACATGGTTTTCTTTGTCAACAATCACCACTCAGATGTCCACTTTGTCAACAAACACAATCACCTAAAAAATGCTTCAATGATACCTTGAGGGATTTTTTCCCAACAATATCCCCCTTTGGGTTTGTTGAAAACTCTTCCATAAAAAGATACATCATTTATTCTTTAGCCACCATTCGCCTCATTGCGATTCGGATAGAAATCAAGGATTTACTCAACACATACTCTAAGCCCACAAGAGCAATTCTCGGCATGATAAACAAGAGTAAATGAAAAGTTCGTCAATGAATAACGTTAACTTTTACACCCTCTGTTTACACCTAACTAATACCAATTTTTGCCAAACTGATACCAATATTTGAAAATATCCTTACCGCTTTCCAACACCACTCTTATGCTTTTATCATTATCCTCAGCTGTCATGATATATATTCTTTGATAGATCACTTATAGCATCGTCAGATTTAATACTCTCCCCCTTCTTGTCAGCATCAAAACCTCTTTACCCATATTTCCTTTATTTTTCAAGCTAAGCTCTGGCTAAGCACGTTCAACTAGCTTCAAAACCCCCTATTTGGATGCTCCACCTGTCAACTTCTCCCCTTATCTGTCAATTGTTCTCAAATAGCCACACTGTCTCCCTGTTGAAAAATCACTATTTTCTCCCCCTTTTTCAACGAACCCAAAGGTTACTCTTTTGTAGGATATAACAAAGTGGAGAACACATATCAGCACATTAGGGAAAACACATCACACCTCGGGGAGAGGGGCATTTCCGCATCCACACTATTTCATTTGTGGGTAGTCGACTGAACTCCCAGATCCAGTCGATGCCTCTCAAAAGCTTTCTTGGGTAAGGCCTTTGTCAGAATGTCTTCATCCTATAGCTCTTTAGGCACATACTTCAACTTCACAATTCCCTACTCAACCTTCTCCTTGATAAAATGATATTTGATCTCAATGTTCTTGGTCCTTGAATGATGAATTGGATTTTTTATGAGATTTATAGTACTTGAGTTATCACACTAGATTCCGATTGGAGACTCCACTTCAACTCCAATATCATCAAGCCGCTTCTTCATACACAATAACTGTGTGCATGCTTGAGTGGCCGCAATATACTCAGCTTCTATGGTGCTCAATGAAATGAAATATTTCTTCTTGCTTAGCCAAGAAATACACAATCCACTAAGATAGAATGCACATCATGACGTTGATTTTCTTTCATTGGCTGAACCGGCCCAGTCTGCATCAGTATATCCCAATAACTATGTCTGAGATTTTTCAGTATACGTCAAGCCGAAGTCCACCCTGCCCTTGATATAAAGAAGTATTCTTTTCACTGAAAGCGTGTGACTTTCCTAGGGATTACTCTGATATCTCACTGCTTGGCATGTGGCAAAAACAATATCGGACCTTATTGCGGCCAAGTACAGCAAAACTCTCTATAATCTGCCTGTTTTCAGTGATATTAATGTCCCTGCCACTGTCATCTTTTGGTGATTTCATCCGGATAGAAACCAGAGTCTTTGTCTCCTCGGAATTTTCAATTACGAATCTCATTAGAACCTTTTTTTTATATTTATGAAAACCACCTTCACTATGCCTCATTTGAGTCAGAGATTCTGCAAATAGTGACTCATCATTGAATACCATTCTCTCGGTGCTTTTTTCAAACCATATAATGCCTTCTTCAGCCTACAAACCTTGTTCTCATCCTCGTGAATGAGAAAACCATCAAATCGATCAAGATATACTCCTTCCTCCAGAATCCAATTCATGAAAGCACATTTGACATCCAGCTGAGAGTCTTTGAACTTCCGTTGCACTACATCATCTCGGAATAATCTGATTGTCTCTAGCCTTGCAACCGGGGAAAGTGTCTCATCAACATCTATTCCCTCTATCTGGGAGTACACCTTGAAAAGTAGTCGTTATTTGTTTCAAATAACTATGCCATCTTCGTTCATCTTCTTGTGAAAGACCCATTTAGTCATGATGACGTTCTTATATGCTGGCCTAGAAATAATCTCTCAGGTCTGATTCTTCTCAATCTGATTGATATCTTCATTCATGGAATGAACCTAGTTTTCATCTTCAGATGCATCCGAAATGCATTTCAGCTCAACATGTGATAGTAATGATATCTTCTGCAGTGATTTCATTCTTCTTGTCTGAGCTGGAGCTCACTGATCCCTGATTATATTCTTCCTGTCAATTTCATCTCGACTATTTGGCTTTTGTGCAGATAAGGATTTTACTTCCTCGTACTCACCATCAGTATCCTCTTCTGAATCGTCTCCATCCACTTATGCTCTCCCTAAGTCTCTTACCACTTCCTCACTTTTAATATAAAACTTTTCACTATTTCATTATTCAACGACTTCATTTCTTTGAACATATTCTCTCAAATATTTGTTGACACACCTTTGATATTCTCTAGCAGCTTCTTGGTATCCTGAAAGCAGTCAGCTGATACCATAATGTTAGACCAAAATAGATAAGCATGAGATGCATGATTATTTCTACTTAACTAACAATAAGTCTTCCCTCGATTGAAAACTCCTGAGCTGATTAATCCAATTATTGCATTAATGGATCTTGCAACTGATTTTTCCATTAAAGGATGCTCCCCCTATGATATGAAACACTTACTGGGGTTAGTCCCACTGTTTAGACTCATAACCATTATTCTCCTCTTGCATCATTTATTCTCATATTCCACTCAATGTTGAGCCATTAACAAAATCTCTAAGCCTAATGAGATGGAACACGGTGTAGGAAACAAGAGATAATGTTAAAAAAAACAATCACTTTCTATTGTCCTATGTTTCTCCCTTTCTTCTAAAACTCTGGTACATGATTTGAGTCAATTGAATCTATAGAGAATATCACTTCTCCACTTAGCATCCTTAGATTCCACTTCCCCTTGGATCGTATCTTCCTAAAACCTGAAACACATGAATCATCAGTTAATAGCATTTATTTACATAGGGAGAGGGGTTATTCTAGAATCCTCATGAAGAGGATTGTGGTTGATCTTGAGAGTTCAACCCTTCAATTCTTTATTTCATAGAATCACACTCTTTCCTTGCTTCTTCTAGCTTCCTAGCCAACTTCAACTGCTCTAGCCATATGACTAAGCATTCATTACTCACAAGCTGAGTCTTTTTCTGATATGTAGATTCTGTAGGCCTGCCCTTTCTCACAATTTGGGGTTTAAACCCACTAGAACACATTTCATTCATTTATGTTCCACAAAAGTTCCATTTCCCTTTATTTCTTCCTCGGGAAGGAATCTCTCTACTTGTCGCCTTCGATTTATTCTTCCACCATTGCAGGGGTCTTTATCTTTCCTCCACTTCTCGTTGCGGAACACGACATGTGAACTTCTCAATGAATTCGTTGTTCATCTTTCTTTTATCAGATTTTTGAGTCACCACACTCTTTTTCACTAGTGGTGAGTCCTCTATTGAACGTTCATTCTTCTTTATCACAGCTAAAGTACATCTCCCCTTAATTTTCCAGTTTTGTTCACATTCTCGCCTTGAGAGTTGTTGTGAGTATGACTGAGGAGGTGACTGATACACCTTTCGTTCAGCTCCAGGTGATTCCCCTGATTCTCTAAGCCTATTCATCTCTTAAACACATTGTATCCCAGTGTAGAATTTCTCATTATGCATCACTGGAGTCGAGAATCTCCTTTCGAGTTCCTATTCCTCTCTTGTGTTCTTCTTGCTACAGTTTCGTGCCAAATGCCCATAATCTGAACATATAAAACATTTTACATCAAAGGAATACCTTGTTTCATCATTTCTATGTCAAGATGTTGATACACCTTGAGTCCTTCTTCTGACACGGGGCTCTTGAGCTTCCTGACACATACTCATGGTGTGTCCCATTTTTCCACAGTAATAGCATCGAAAAGATGCTTTCCTCTGAGAGACTCTTCTCTCTAATTTCTCATGAAGCTTCTTATTCTCAAATTTCTTACAGTTTTTGTCTTCACAGCATGAAATGTATTCCAGAGCCTCTAAACAAAATCTTGACGTGTGGCCATGAATCCCGCATAAAAAGAACCTGTCATCACTTCTTTTTGTAACTATCCTCTTAGACCTATCTCCAACACCTATATGTTTTTCTCCACTCATGGAACTATTCGTGGATCACATTCTACCATGTATGAGAGGGGATTCATCAAATCCAATGACAGATTTTCCCAGACTGTATGATCTTTGAGCTGGGAAAATTTTTTCTTGCCTCTTTTCCGAAATAGAAAATTTGATTTTCATTTCATCATCACCTGTTAAAGGATAATCAAATAGCAAGTGTAAGGAATCCTTCATTATAGGCTTTCCATTCGCATTGGATTTATCCACTTCCTTCTTCACTGATTCTAGATCTTCATCCAACTTTTGAATCTTCGTATCCCTTGATTCAATTTGGGCATTGAGTTCTCTTTTGAGATTCTTTACACAACCCATCTCATCTTCCAGTTCTCATGTGATCTTTTTTACCATGTCACCTTTCTTTATTACTTTCAATTTTTTCTCAGAAATAGATTTAGAGATAGATTCATTCTCTTGTTGTAGCCTTTGATTCTTATGAACATCTTCATACAACTGTGCTGCTAGATTATCATTTCTATTTTTCAGATTTTGAACTTCATCTGACTTTTGATCCTCTTCATAACCACTAGCCTTTAGTTTTCCTTTCATTTTAGCCATCATTTGTAGTTCTTCACTTTGAGAATCATCCTTCTCCATTAGTTCAGTAGCCACATCAATAAGCCTTTGATTTAAGCCTCTTATCTTGTTGACCTCAGTCTCTAATACTTTGATCCGGATATCATTAGATTTGACTTCTTTATCCAATTTCTGGTCCACTTCTTTTGTCATGTTGACAAAATCTATTAGTGGCCTCCTTCTTAAAACTTCATCATCATCAGTTGTTTCAGTATCACTTTGATGTTCAAGTACTTCACTCATTCCTACATAATTATTGATTGAATCAATATTTTCCCTATCAGATTCATCTAGGATTTCTTTCAGTAAGTTGTTTGATTCTTTTAATTGAATCACACTTTTTCCATACACACTTCCACACTGAGGAATACCACCTGACTTCTGATTCTTCTTTGATGTTTTTTCCTTTGCCATGGCACACCAAGATAAGAGCAGACTAATTCTTTAACAACATAGATCAACTACACCATGGCAGAGAAAACAAATATGATAAAATCAACCTTCCTCTGATACCAATTGTTAGGACCAATAGGGGCCAATATACCCTGAGAGGGGGGTGAATCAGGGTATGGGTATTCTTTTTCAATGTTCTCCCTACCCCACTAGATCTTGACCTCTTTATTAAAAGGGTCACTATGTTTTCACTTGTGTGTTTATTATGATCACTTATTTTCTTCTTTATCAGATGATGATGCTTTAAATGCAATGTAGGGAAGTAAGCATGTAGACACAAATATTTTTACATGGTTCACCCTCACAGGGATACGTCCAAGGAGCAGACGCTGAAAAGTTTCTGGTCGTACCAAATTCCACTATTTTTCACTAGATGTGGATACAATGGTTCGGGAACAGTCACTCTGTCCCAGGATCACTTCTTGGAAAAGTATTAGGGTCATCTCACTTCTTTCCCTAGGGTCACTCCCTATTTCTCTCTCTCTCTGGCTCACTACCGGTGGAGAGGATCACCTTCTTCCTCGTCCTTTTGCTCACTACTCTGGAAAGGACCCACCCACTGTTTATAGACCTATAGGTCTCTTCATTTGAAATAAGGAATGCATCTTCGTGTATATATAGATTCTCTTTTGAAGTCCAACTTTCACCCGTAGATGAATCTCTCTTTGCACCAAAGGTATCGGTAAACTTCCATCTTCCACGCATCCCAAAAACAATATTGGAACAACAACCATACTTGGCGTGCATGTCTAATACGGAATCAAAGTATCGGCGCCCAAGTCTACCATTGACACTTTCACGACACAAGCTTCTGTAACTCCAAACTTGCGCGACTCACTTCCCTTTATGCCCAATCCAATATTGGTGCGCAACTACCAACCAGCGCGCAACTTCTCACCCTGGCATGCAAGTCTCACTTGCGCAACACAGAACCACTTGCGTGACCACCACACCTACGTGACGGGAGCTCTGAATCTTCAAAGTGTTGAAATCTAGTAAAAAAATGAGGAGGGATGGTCCAGTATTTATAGTCAAATTGACCACCCTCCGCGACGGCGTGCAAGTTAACCCTCGGCACGCAAGTATTATGTCCTCCTAGACACTTTCACGACCAAACCAAATACTTGAAAGACCCTATTTCCTTTTCCAAATTTTGATATTCTGATCTTGAAAAACAACAGGTGCGCAAGCTCCCAAGCCGCCTAGGCATCGGCGCGCAAGTCTCTTCACGGAACGCAAGTCACCGGCACGACCCCGCCAATACTTGCGAAACCTTTATTCCTTTGCCATATTTTGATGATCTGATTTTGAAAAACATATGGCTCACAAGTTTCCAAGCATTTAAGTACATGGCGCGCAAGTCCCTTTACCAAAAACTGATTTTCTTCATTTGTTGATTTTTAGGCCCCAAAATTTGGCAAACACTGGAAAACGGCACCACCTTGTATCTTTTCTTTTTGTACTGCCTCCAGATCATCCATTCGTTTGTCGAAGTTCTTGAATAAAACATTGATCGTTTAACCACATCTCTTGAACTCACCATTCCACCATGAAATTCTCTTTTTCAACAAGTTTGTATGACATGGTTTGATTTGTCAACAATCACCACTTAGATGTCCACTTTTTCAACAAACAAAATCACCTCAAAAATGATTGAATGATCCCAGGAGGGATTTTTTCCCAACAATCTCCCCCTATGGGTTTGTTGACAACTCTTCCATAAAAAGATACATCGTTGATTCTTTATCCACCATTCACCTCATTGCGATTCTGATAGCAATCAAGGATTTACTCAACACATACTCTAAGCCCATAAGAGCAATTCTCCTCATGAGAAACAAGAGTAAATTGAAAAGTTAATCAATGAATCACTTCAACTCTGAAACCCTATGTTTACACCTAACTGATACCAATTTTTGCCAAACTGATACCAATTTTTGGAAATATCCTTACCTCTCTCCAACACCACTCTTATTATTTTATCACGATCCTCAGCTGTCATGATATATATTTTATGATCGATCACTTCCAGTATCGTCAGATTTAATACTCTCCCCCTTCTTGTCAGCATCAAAACCTCTTTAGCCCTATTTCCTGTGTTGTCCAAGCTAAGATCTGGCTAAGCACGTTCAACTAGCTTCAACTCACCCTATCTGGCTGCTCCACCTATCAAATTCTCTCCTTATCTGTAAATAGTTCTCAAATAGCCACACTGTCTCCCGCTTGAACAATCACTATTTTCTCCCCCTTTGTCAACCAACCCAAAGGTTACTCCTTTGCAGGATATAACAGAGTGTAGAACACATATCATCACATTAAGGAAAAAACTTCACACCTCGGGGAGAGGGGGATTTCTGCATCCACACTATTTCATGTGTGGGGAGTCGACTGAACTCTTAGATCCATTCAATGCCTTTAAAAAGCTTCCTTGGGTAAGGCCTTTGTCAGAATGTCTTCAACCTATAGCTCTATAGGCACATACTTCAACTTCACAATTCACTACTCAACCTTCTCCTTGATAAAATGATATTTTATCTCAATTTCCTTGGTACTTTAATGATTTATAGGATTTTTGCTGAGATTTATAGCACTTGAGTTATCACACTAGATTCCGATCGGAGACTTCCCTTCAACACACATATCTTCAAGCTGCTGCTTCATCGACAATAACTGTGTACATGCTTGAGTGGTCGCAATATACTCAGATTCTGCGGTGCTCAATGAAATGCAATTTTTCATCTTTATTAGCCAAGAAATACGCAATCCACCAATATAGACTGCACATCATGATGTTGATTTTCTGTCATCTGGTGAACCGGCCCAGTCTGCATCACTATATACCAATAACTCTTTCTCAGATTTGTTAGTATATGTCAAGACGAAGTCCACCGTGCCCTTGATATAACGAAGTATTATTTTCACTACAAGCATGCGACTTTCCTAGGGAGTACTCTGATATCTCACTGCTTGGAATGTGGAAAAAACAATATCAGACCTTGTTGCGGTCAAGTACAGAAAAACTATCTATAATCTGCCTGCTTTCAGTGATATTAACGGCCCTGCCACGGTCATCTTTTGGTGATTTCATCCGGATAGAAACCAGAGACTTCAACTCCTTGGAATTTTCAATTCCAAATCTCATCAGAGCCTTCTATTTATATTTCTGAAAACCACCTTCACTATGCTTCATTTGAGTCAGAGATTCTGTAAATAGTGACTCATCATTGAATACCACTCTCTCGGTGCTTGTTTCGGCCCATATAATTCCTTCTTCAGCCGAGAAACCTTGTTCTCATCATCATGAATGATAAAACCATCAAATTGATCAAGATATACTCCTTACTCCAGAATCCGATTCATGAATGTAGATTTGACGTCCATCTGAGAGTCTTTGAACTTCCGTTCCACTACATCAGATCGAAATAATCTAATTGTCTCAAGCCTTAAAACCGGTGTAGGTGTCTCATCATCATCTATTCCCTCTATCTGAGAGTACCCCTTGTACAGTAGTCGTGCTTTCTTTCGAATCACTATGTTATCTTCATTCATCTTCTTGTGAAAGACCCATTTAGTCACGATGACATTCTTATCTGCTGGCCTATAAACAATCTCTCACGTCTGATTCTTCTCAATCTGATTGATCTCTTCATTCATGGCCTGAACCTAGTTTTCATCTTCAGATGCATCAGAAATGCATTTCGGATCAACCTGTGATAGTAATGATGTCTGCTGTAGTGATTTCATTCTTCTTTTCTAAACTAGAGCTCACTGATCAGTGATGATATTCTGCCTGTCAATTTCATCTGGACTTTTTGGCTTTTGTGCAGAAAAGGATTTTACTTCCTCTTACTCACCATCTGTATCATCTTCTGAATCATCTTCATCCACTTATGCTCTCCCTAAGTCTTGTACCACTTCCTAACTTTTAACAGAAAACGTTTCACTATGTCATTGTTCAATGACTTTATTTCATTGAACATCTTCTCTCAAATTTTTGTTGACACGCCTTTGATTTTCTCTAGAAGCTTCTTGGTATCCTGAAAGTAGTCAGCTGATACCACAATGTTAGACAAAAATAGATAAGCATGAGATGAATGATTATTGATACTTATAAAACAATAAGTCTTCCCTCGATTGAAAACTCCTGAGCTGATTCATCCGATTATTGAATTCATGGATCTTGCAAATGATTTTTCCATTAAATGATGCTCCCCCTATGTTATGAAACACTTCCTGGGGTTAGTCCCACTGTTTAGACTCATAACCATTCTTCTCCTCTTGCATCATTTATTCTTATATTCCACTCAGAGTTGAGCCATTAACAAAATCTCTAAGCCTACTGAGTTGGAACACGGTGTAGGAAACAAGAGATAAAGTTAATAACACGATCACTCTCTATTGTGCTCTGTTTCTCCCTATAAAGACCCATAAATTTGAAGGAAATTTTTTTCTTAATTTTATTTTAAATTTTACAAGAACACAGTTTCTGACGGCACCGGATTCTGAGGCCCGGTGTGCCCGGAATCATTTTCTGAAGTTTGGCTCGGGTACGTTCAGTGAACGAATGAGAGGGTTTTTCTAACTTTTGAACCAATGCTCGGAATCAAATTCCGAGGGCACTGATGGAATTGCAGCACTGGTATTTTCTTAGAAATGCCTCTTCCGGAGTTGCGTTTTCTCAGGTGTGGTTTTTAAATTTTTGGGGTTAAGTTAAGAAATGAAATAAAGTGGTGCGACAACTTTATTTTTATTTCACTTAAATCAACATAAAAGCCACTTAAAGCTGCTTAAGCTGAGTTGAAGTGGATAGGGTGCAATTCAAAATATCCTACCCTATTGGTAGGATTTTTGTGAGGTGGGGCCCGCACGAGCCCCACCGTTTCTTTTCCTCTATGTAACGCACCCGTGAAAACTCCTCATTAATGAAAGTCAACTAGGGCATCTTCTAAAACTCTTAAATGCTCCTATTAACTGGACTGTTAAGACGTTACCATTAATTCACCAAATTAATGGTCCGTTTCTTAACCTGTTTTTTAAACTATTGGAATATTAATAAAATAAGACCAACACACTTTCTTCTTGGGTGCTATTTGTTGAGAGGATTTGGAGAATTTGTACCTTCATCCTCCTTCGCGAAGAATGCGAAGAACGCGAAGAACGCGAAGAACGCCAAACCTTCGGAGATCGACGACGTGACACCGTGTTCCGCGATGCCTACAATTCTCCTTCCACAAAGCTTCTTCCGCGATGTTCTTCCCCGCAACAATCTCCGATCATCAACTGCTTGAGGTAGGAGATTACGAATCTTTTAAATTTCCCTTGTGGATTTTATCCTTAACATGGATTTAATTTGTGAAATTAAATCCATGTGTTGTCTTTAACCCTCGGATATCGTCGACACGACGCCCTTCCGTGACGACGCGATTCCCTTCCGTGACGCGACGATCCTCTTCTTCCACGACGGTCAATTCCGCGAAGTACTCTCGTCCGACGACAACTACGAGGTAGGGGTTTTATCTGAGAATAATATTTATTCCCACAGTTGTTTCTTCTAAAAAAAAGAACCCGGATCAAAGTTCAATTTTAATTTATTAAAATTATGCCTTGTTATGTTTTTCATGTGTTGATTATTATTCCTGATTGTTATCACCTAATGCGGAGGGTTCGGGCCAAACAAACACGGCACGACAACCCTCCGTAGTTTTTCGTTGATGCGTGGATTGGCGGACGATGACAAACGGGGCCGAAAGTTAATTTTGAAGGCTTTTCAGTGAAGTTCATGTCCCAGGACGAGCACTGGGGAAGACCGCGTGCAAATCGGACCACCGGAGCGCGTTCGGTGGTCCGCGAAACCCCCCGTCGGCGCGTCGGGCGCCGCCGAAAAGACCCCTCGCCGCTGAAGCCGTGGCGGTGCTGGCCGGTCTCCCAGCCGCGCGGGACCACGGAGGAGGGATGTGGCTTAAGCCGCGTCTGGTGACACAGAGAGTGTAACACCCCAAGCTTCAATGGTACGCGTCTCTTTGAATAATTTGATAGCGTGTGTTGTACGCAACACTGAGTTCTAACACACCATAACTAATCAAACTAGCCGTTATGAATAGTAATAACTAATTTTTGAAATTATATATATTTTATATTTCAAAATGGACTTCATTTTTGGATTTGGAATATCTAATTTATCCTAAGGTGAAATTTTGGTACTTTTCGGATAACTTTAATATTTTGATGAATAGTGAAAATTACTAAATTTTAATTAAAAACAACTTTTTTATTCGAAATAATTTATATTGATAAATATGAATTTGATTGGTTTTAAAGTATATTGAGAATATATTTTTACCATTTAATAAAATGTTGGTCATTGGACATAATTTAACAATTAAACCGAACATAAACAAATATCAATCTTTTCATAGTTATTAAATCTTAAAAACACGCTTTTTGTTTTGATAGCTGGAATTAATTTTAAATTAATTTCTGCCACTTCTGTATTTTGAATTTAGAAAAATGGATTCCATATTTGAAATCATGATGTTCAAATTGTGTAAATAGGTAACTTTTATTTTTAGACATTTTGAATAATTACTGCGGTAAATATTTTATTTACCATAGTTAAGGGTAAATCCGGAAAATAAGGGTTAAAAAATAATATTATAATAATAAACAATTACCCTAAAATGTTTCCTAACCTTATTGGTTGATACATGTTTGACCATGGGCATATTTGGGTCGATTGTGGGACCCCATGGTGTCACTTGTAAGTGATAGGGACACTTTATTTTAATTAAGTTAAAATGATTACAAAAATGACACAAGCATATATCTTTTAGAAAAACAATTTTTACATAGGGTTATATATGTTGGATTTTCAACTATAAATATTCATTAGAAATATAAAAAGATTTCCTACATAATGATATTTTATTTATAATTTTTAAACAGAAAATAATTTATTTTATTCATGACACAATGATGATGCAGTAATTACCATAATAGTGAATTAAAATAATTGATATTATATATACCCAAATAAATATAATTTGAGACTTTTAATGAATTAAAATAATTTTCTAGGATAATATGACATATTAGGATTGATTTAATTAACTTTTTCCAAAGTAATCATTTTGTTATGAGTTTCACAAAAATCAACTATTGAATAGTGTCAAAATTCACATAAAAGAGTTTTTAAAACAAATATTATATTATTAATTGATATTAAATTCCTAAAAATATATGGTTCAGCCAAAAGACTTATATCATGATATTTGTATCATTAATGGACTACTTGGGGGTCTCTTTAATGTATATGGTAAGTTGATTAACCATATAATATAAAAATACAAAGAGACATTGTAAAAGTAAAACTAATTAACTTAGAGTTAATACTTAATGATAAGGTTAATATAGTAACCCAAACCTGTCTAAATTCTATTGGTTAAGTTTTTTTCGACCCATCCCCACCTTAAACTTTAAATAATCAACTTTGGAGCCATTATAAACCGAATATGAATTTATTATAAATTAATATTTCTAGCTTTTCCAAATGTGCCACTCAACCCTCTTATAAAAGGGAACTCCCCCTTCTCATTACATCACACCTTCAAAGCCTTTTGGTTCGGACAAAATCTGCCCAAATACTCTCTAAACTTCCCTCAATACAACCTAGAGGCCTTAGTTTGATCAGAAAGCCAACCTAAGAATCCCTTTTGATCAAATCAAAAGGAAGAACCCGAAGAAGAGGTAATGTTTTCACCACCCTTTTCAAATTCATTTCTTCTTCCACTTCTTCTTTCTTTGTAATTACCATTCTAAAATAATAACTCCAGTATCTTATATATACTGTGATTTTATTATAAATATGGTACAACCATATTCAGTATTCTATCCACCCTTTGAATAACATGTCACCATACATGCGTACGTATGGCTTACTGTCTCCACGTCGTGGTGTAATTGTTATTCAATATATTATTATTTGGATGGGTATAATAATGATGTGTAACTCATGTAAATAATAAATATAACATGATAATGATTCGTTATATATTATATACTATCCAATTATATATTATTTTAATATCAAAAGAATGATATTGTCGCTCGTGCGTACGTACGGACTACCATCTCTACGAACGCGATGAGATTCATTCCCTATCGTATCCATTCAAGTATAATTATAATTTTATGATTAATAATATTATCTAAGGACTTGATATCATTCTGGATATGACTAAGATACATCCTTTCTATTACAAACATGGATTACGTAACAAAACATATAAAAGAAAACGAGTAAGTTAACACCCGAAACAACGATAATACTAAGATATTATTAACAAATCAATGTTAAAAGATCATATAAGATATCATATTAATGTATATTATTCTTGTATAATTTAATAAAAATTATTTCACCATTATACAGGAGTTTAACCTAACTCAACCAAGGAAAAGTACAAGGTAAGGTTTTATTTCACAATCTCTTCATTATCCGAGGTTGTTTATACGTAATAATCTAATGGTATCTCTTTATCATCCACATCAATGTTTCTTAAAAATATATTTCAAAACATTTTTACTATTTACAAGAATATGGTTTAATGTCATTTATACCCTTGTTTGAATTTTTATAATTGGTTTATAAAGGAATCTTTCCGTCGTTTTCCAAATAAGGTTTTTTTTAACCTTTCGACAGAATTAAGGTAAGAATGTTTTTTTAACTTATACAGAGGGTGCGGTTATTTTCTGCCGTTATAAAATCTTCGAAGCTTCCCTTACAAGCTTATAAGAATATTTTCAAAGAAAATGTTTTATTTTATAAATATATGACACATAAATGATTTCAAAATAGAAAGAGATATTTCTCTAAAAAGAGTTTTGATTTCATCTATGTCAATATCCTTTGATGGATTTTACGCTTATTTGAAGTTGATTTATTATGATACAAAACTTCTATATTGTATTGAAGGTTTTGTGATATGTTTGACTGTGTATGTCCAATTTTTATACCATTCATAGTTTATGGTGAAAGTATTGACATTTCGTATGCTAGTTTTAATACGAATGTTTATGTTATTTTTAAACCTTTTCATAAGGGAATGCATTGGACTTAATATGTGACGGGTGGAGCCCGCTATAGCTCCTCGATGCATCGGTAGGTCTCATGAGACAAACTAGTGTCTTAGCACACGGCCTTGGCAAAATCTTATTTTTAGTCTTGGCATGAGGCCTTGGCTATGTGGTTATGATAGTCTAGCATTATGCATTCCATCATTATGAAAGTTGTTATTGATATTGCATGTGATTATTTGATTAGTAGAATATCCATGTGAATAAGTAAATGGAATTATTTCATTTTATTTTTTCCATACTATGTTGAAGTTCAAGTTTAAAAGGCTTTTGTTTTAAGTTATACATTGCCTTAAAATGTTTATACTTATTTATGAAATTTTCCGCTATATTGTTATCCTTACTGGGCATTTGAGGTCACCCGTTTTCTATGTTTTATTTTTCCTAGGGTTGAATAAGTAAATTATGAATGACCTGCAGGGATAGTATGCGGGGATATGAGTGTGGAATATGAAGAAAAGTTGTTGTTGTAGTTTTCATTTTTATGATGTAATGTAAGACTTATGAATATATCTAGTATTTTCAAGGCTACTAAACCAATCGGTCTTTTGATATTTGATCCTTCTTTTGATCATGCCAATTTTATGTAATAATGCACCGACTCTAGGTAACTGGGGTTGGGGCGTTACAGTTGGTATCAGAGGAAGTTTAGTACAAACCTTAGAGGCTAGATTAAGATAAACTCTGATTAGAGCACATATATTTAATATGGACATTGCGGATTAGTATAGAAGAACTTCCTAGAATTTTGGTATTGTAGAGATTTTGTGAGTTTTTCGAGCAATACATCCATGTCTGGATACGAGCAGGTAGAGGCGGCTCTGGAACAGATGTACCTAGGGGTAAAACCCGAAAACACCGCTTTGAGCTAGACTCGAACAGGAACTGGTGCACAACAACGGGTCTTGCTGCACTCTTGGTTACGACACTCCCGGGGGATATTCTTAGGATAACTCTAATTTTCATTACAAATCATTATGAAGGGTTTATGAGTATATACTTCCTCAAAGAAAACATTTTTATGATTATGGATTATATCCATAAATAGTTCAATTTATGTTAAGTGTTTTATAAGCCTGGGATTATGTATTTTGATTCATAAACTGATCTAGTTTATGCCATTGTTTAGAAATAGCGCCTAGTGGAAGAAATGGAAACTGTATCAATGCACGCACTCCATGTAGGGATTTCCCTCCTGCTCAAGATAATTATAGTGGAGCTGGTGATACAACTGGTGCCGATCAGCTAATCACCATACTGGGACAACTCACTCAGGTTATGAATAATAACCTTACCCGTATGGAGCACCCTGTTCCGTAGCGTGGATGATCAATGTTAGATCGCTTAATGAGGAAACAACCACCAACGTTCAATGGGAGTAAAAATCCCTTAGTAGGTGAGCAATGGATATTTTCCCTAGAGAAAATATTTCAAGATTTGGGGAGTAGTGAAAGGGAAGAAGTTATCCTGGCAGTTTACCGCCTCACTGGAGATGATGATCAATGGTGGTCATTGATTCAAAATACGAAGGAAGATGATGAAGTATAAAATATGGAATGGAGGGAGTTCAAAGATTTTTTTTTAGAAAAATAGTTTCCTCTCAACCACCGAGCAGATATGGAAAGGCAGTTTCTTAGTCTGAGACAAAAGGAGGATGAGAATTTTGCAAAGTATGAGGCCAACATTACAAGGTTAGCAAGGTATGCGGGAGATTATATACATAACCCAAGAAGTAAGATTGATCGTTTCTTTGATGGGTTAAAACCATTTCTCCATCGATCATTAGTATCACAATCCTTCTCGTCGTACGAAGACATTATCTCATGTGCTATCAAGACCGAAAAGTAATTCTCTAAGTCTTATGACTTTAAAGCAAAGCAAGAGAAGAAGAGATCTGCTGATCAATCTGGGAATGGAAATAAGAATAAGAAGGGAAATGTTGAATATCCATCCTGTGGTAAATGTGGGAAGAAACACCCTGGTACTTTCTTGAAGGGAACAAGAGTCTGTTACAAGTGTGTTGAAAAAGACCACCATGATCGTGATTGTAAGGGGAAGAAGGAAGCTACCAATTTTCAGTGCTACAATTGCAGGGAGATGGGGAATTATGCAAATGAATTTCCTAAGCATCAGGAGAACATACCTTAGAAAAGGACAAGGGATCAAGTCCAAGCTTATGATGTCACTACTGTTGAGGTAGAAGCTCCGAAAGACGTGGTGGTAGGTAATTTAATGGTTTTCTCATGTTTAGAAAATGCATTATTTGATTCTGGATCATCGCATTGTTTCATATCTTCCCAGTTTGCCAAGAAAATTAGATATTTCCAATTTGATTTAACAAGGGAGTTTTCAGTTAAAACTCCTAAGGGAAGTATCATTACAACAATGTTTTGTGAATCAGTCCCCATTAGAGCACATAAATGTTCTTTATCTGCTGATCTCGTCGTCATAACTATGATTGAGTTTGATATAATCCTCGGTATGGACTGGATTTCGGACTAGGATGCATATATTATTGTAAGAATAAAGTGGTTACGATTCTTGATGATGATGATAAGGAACACCTTATCTTTAGAGCAGAATCATCACCACCTAATTCTTATCTAGATCCACCCCCAGTAGCTCAACTAAATTCAATTATTGTGGAGGAAGAGAATGAAATGACTATGGGTGAGGAAAGGAATGTTCAAATAGAGGATGTGCCCGTTGTTAAAGAATATGTAGATGTGTCTCCAGACGATTTACCTGGACATCCTCCAGAACGAGATGTTGAGTTTTCCATTGATTTAATTCCTGGATCAAGGCCTATATCAAAGACCCCTTATAGGATGGCCACTGTAGAATTAGTCAAACTAAAGAAAAAACTAGAGGAATTGATTAATAAGGTATTTATTCGCCCTATTTTTTCTCCATGGGGATCCCCTATTCTTTTTGTTAAAAAGAAAGATTGATCCATGAGGTTATGTATCGACTACATGGAGATCAATGCTATAAAAATAAAGAACAAGTATCCCCTACCACGCATTGATGATTTATTTGACCAACTGCATGGAGATCAATACATTTCAAAGATTTAACTTCGATCTGGATACCATCAGTTGTGTATGAAGAAGGAATACATTCCGAAGGCAGCATTTCGAACCAGGTACAAGCATTACGAGTTTACTGTAATGCTTTTTGGATTGACTAATGCACCCTCTGTATTCATGGATCTGATGAATAGAGTTTTCAAGGAGTATCTCGATGAATTTGTGGTGGTATTTATTGATTATATCTTGGTATACTCCAAAAGCTACGAAGATCATGAAAATCACTTGCACATTATCTTGAAGACTCTAAGAAGGCATGAATTATATGGGAAGTTTAGAAAGTGTGAATTCTGGCTTCAGGAGATTTCTTTTCTTGGCCATATTGTCTCTAAAATGGAATCTATGTTGATCCTTCTAAGACCAAGGAAATCCAATAATGGCCATCACCTATGAGTATAACTGAGGTACATAGTTTTATTGGTTTGGCAGGTTATTATCGACGTTTCGTCCAGAATTTTGCCCGATTGGCTAACCCATTAACGAAGCTCACACGTAAAGGGGTTAAAATTGTTTGGACAAACGAGTGTGAAGAATGTTTCGAAGAAATGAAGAGAAGATTAGTCAATGCTCTTATATTGACTCTACCATCAGGGAATGATGGGTTCGTTATTTATTGTGATGCATCGAAGAAAGGACATGGTTGTGTCCTTATGCAGAATGATAGAGTTATTGCCTATGCATCACGACAGTTGAAAATTCATGAACAAAACTACCCTACTCATGATCTTGAGTTAGCAGCTGTGATCTTTTCTTTGAAGATATGGAGGCACTACCTCTATGGTGAAAAATGTGAGATTTATACTGATCATAAGAGTTTGAAGTATATTTTCTCACAAAAAGAACTCAACATGAGGCAAAGGAGATGGCTTGAATTACTCAAGGATTATGATTGCACGATACACTACCACCCGGGGAAGGCAAACAAGGTAGCAGATGCTTTGAGCAGAAAAGATCATGGAGTTTTGAACAATATGAGAATTGAAAGGGATCCAATTTTCATGGATCTAGTGAAGATGGACATGGGAATAACCAGGGAAGGTGAAACATCAATGCTTTTTCAAATGGTTGTCAAACCATCTTTATTAGAAAGGATTAAGAGTTATCAGACTGATGATGAGGAATTTCAAAAGAAGATTAAAGCTGTGAATGATGGGAGACTGAGAGACTTCGTGTATGAAGATGGAATTTTGAAATTCGGGAAGAGACTTTTTGTTCCCAATATACCTGATCTAAAAAGGGAATTTTTGAATAATTCTCATAGTTCTAATTTCTCTATACACCCTGGGAGCACCAAAATGTATTGGGATTTGAAGGATCATTTTTGGTGGGACAATATGAAGCGGGAGATTGGTGATTTTGTGTCAAGGTCAATGGTTTTCAACAAGTGAAAGCTGGAAGGAAACAACCTGGAGGAGTCATGCAACCTCTTCCCATACCGGAGTGGAAATGGGACAATATTATGATGGACTTTTTCATGGGGCTACAAAAGACTCCTAGAAGGAAGGATGCAATATGGGTTATTGTTGATCGTCTTACCAAGTCAGCACATTTTCTTGCTATAAGAAAAGATCTACCACTAGAACGTCTAGCAAGACTATATATTAATGAAGTTGTGAGACTTCATGGAGTACCCCTATCGATTGTTTCTGATCATGATCCCCGTTTTACTTCAAGATTCTGGAAGAGTCTTTAGAAATCCCTGGATACTGAACTTCATTTGAGCACTGCCTACCACCCTCAGACAGACAGACAATCATAATGGACTATTCATACCATAGAAGACATGTTGAGATCTTTCTCACTTGACTTTCAGGGTATGTGGGATCAATATTTACCTTTGATAGAATTTTACTATAACAATAGCTTCCATTCGAGTATTTAGATGGCACCATATGAAGCGTTATACGGAAAGAGATGTCACACACCAACCTGTTGGGATGACGTTGGTGAAAGAAAACTTGTAGGTCCAGAACTGGTGGAGGAAATGATGGAAATGGTGAAGGTAATCCAAAATCACATCAAAGCAGCTCAAAGTAGGGAAAAGAGCTATGCCGATAATCAAAGTAAGGATTTGGAATTTCAAGTCGGTGATCATGTTTTCCTGAAGGTATCTCCATGGAAGGGTGTCATACGTTTTGGTGAGAAAGGTAAATTGAGTCCCAGGTACATCGGACCTTTCGAAATTCTAGAACGAATTGGGGTTGTAGCTTACCGATTGGCAATGCCGCCAAGTCTCTCCAAAGTTCGCGATGTGTTCCACGTATCTCTATTGAGGAAATACATGCCTAACCCAACGCATGTACTCACCTACGAGGAATTAGACCTGGAACCCGATCTGTCTTATTGCGAAGAGCCCGTCAGGATTCTTTATACGAGAGAACAAGTACTGAGAAACCGGACGACGTGTCTGGTAAATGTTTTGTGGAGAAACCATAAGATGGAAGAGGCAACGTGGGAACCCGAGGAACTTATGATGAAGAACCACCCGAGTCTTTTCAGGCGATAACATTCTAGAAATTTTGAGGACAAAATTATTTGAAGGAGTGGAGAATGTAACACCCCAAGCTTCTACGGTACGCTTCTCTTTGAATAATGTGATAGCGTGTGTTGTACGCAACACCGAGTTCTAACACACCATAACTAATCAAACTAGCCGTTATGAATAGTAATACCTACTTTTTGAAATTATATATATATTATATTTCAAAATAGACTTCATTTTTAGATTCGGAATATCTAATTTAGCCTAAGGTGAAATTTTGGTACTTTTCGGATAACTTTAATATTTTGATGAATAGTGAAAATTACTAAATTTTAATTAAAAACAACTTTTTTAATCGAAATAATTTATATTAATAAATTATGAATTTGAGTGGTTTTAAAGTATATTTAGAATATATTTTTACCATTTAATACAATGTTGGTCATTGTACATAATTTCACAATTAAACCAAAAATAAACAAGTATCAATCTTTTGATAGTTATTATATCTTAAAAACACGCATTTTGTTTTGACAGCGGGAATTAATTTTAAATTAATTTCTTCCACTTCTGTGTATTGAATTTAGAAAAATGGATTCCATATTTGTAATCAGGATGTTCAAATTGTGTAAATAGGTAACTTTTATTTTTATACATTTTGAATAATTACTGCGGTAAATATTTTATTTACCATGGTTAAGGGTAAATCCGGTAAATAAGGGTTAAAAAATAATGTTATAATAATACAAAATTACCCTAAAACGTGACCTAACCTTATTGGTTGATACATGTTCGACCATGGGAATCTTTGGGTCGATTTTGTGACCCCATGGTGCCACTTGTAAGTGATAGGGACACTTTATTTTAATTAAGTTAAAATGAATACAAAAATGACACAAGCATATATCTTTTAGAAAAACAATTTTTACATAGGGTTATATATGTTGTATTTTCAACTATAAATATTCATTAGAAATATAAAAATATTTCCTACATAATGATATTTTATTTATAATTTTTATACATTAAATAATTAAATTTATTTATGACACGATGATGATGCAGTAATTACCATAATTGTGAAAAATTAAAATAATTGATATTATAAATACCCAAATAAATATAATTTGAGACTTTTAATGAATTACACTAATTTTCTAGTATAATATGACTTATTAGGATTTATTTAATTAAATTTTTTCAAAGTAATCATTCTGTTATGAGTTTCACAAAATTCAACTATTGAATAGTGTCAAAATTGACATAAAAGAGTTTTTAAAACAAATATTATATTATTAATTGATATTAAATTCCTAAAAATCTAAGGTTCGTCAAAGAGACTTATATCATGATATTTTTATCATTAATGGACCACTTGGGGGTCTCTTGGATGTATATGGTAAGTTTATTAACCATATAATATAAAAATACAAAGAGACATTGTAAAAGTTAAACTAATTAACTTAGAGTTAATACTTAAATATAAGGTTAATATAGTAACCCAAAACTGTCTAAATTCTATTGGTTAAGTGGTTTTAGACCCATCCCCACCTTAACCTTTAAATAATAAACTTTAGAGCCATTATAAACCGAATATGAATTTATTATAAATTAATATTTCTAGCTTTTCCAAAGTGCCCCTCACCTCTCTTATAAAAGGGCACTCCCCCTTCTCATTACCTCACACCTTCAAATCCTTTTGGTTCAGCCAAAATCTGCCCAAATACTCTCTCACCTTCCATAAATACAACCTAGAGGGCTTAGTTTGATCAGAAAGCCAACCTAATGAGCCCTTTTGATCAAATCAAAAGGAAGAACCCGAAGAAGAGGTAATGTTTTCACCACCCTTTTTCAAATTCATTTCTTCTTCCACTTCTTCTTTCTTTGTTATTACCATTCTAAAATAATAACTCCAGTATCTTATATATACTGTGATGTTATTATAAATATGGTACAACCATATTCAGTATTTTATCCACCCTTTTAATAACATGTCACCATACGTGCGTACGTACGGCTTACCGTCTCCACATCGTGGTGTAATTGTTATTCAATATATTATTATTTGGATGGGTATAATAATGATGTGTAACTCATGTAAATAATAAATATAACATGATAATTATTCTGTATATATTATATAATATCCAATTATATATTATTTTAATATCAAAAGAATGATATTGTCGCTCGTGCGTACGTACGGACTACCGTCTCCACGAACGCGATGAGATTCATTCTCTATCGTATCCATTCAAGTATAATTCTCATTTTATGATTAATAATAGTGTCTAAGGACTTGATATCATTCTGGATTTGATTAATATACAACCTTTCCATTACAAACATGGCTTACGTAACAAAACATATAAAATAAAACGAGTAAGTTAACACCCGAAACAACGATAATACTAAGATATTATTAACAAATCAATGTTAAAAGATCATATATGATATCATATTAATTTATATGATTATTGTATAATTTAATAAAAATTATTTCACCATTATACAGGAGGTTAACCTACCCCAACCAAGGAAAAGTACAAGGTAAGGGTTTATTTCACAATCTCTCCATTATCCGAGGTTGTTTATACGTAATAATCTACTGGGATCTCTTTATCATCCACATCCATGTTTCTTAAAAATGTATTTCAAAACATTTTTACTATTTACAAGAATATGGGTTAAAGTCATTTATACCCTTGTTTGAATTTTTAGAAGTGGTTTATAAAGGAATCTTTCCGTCGTTTTCCAAACAAGGTGCTTTTTAACCTTTCGAATGAATTAAGGTAAGAATGTTTTTTTAACTTATACGGCGGGTGCGGTTATTTTCTGCCATTATAAAATCGTCGAAGCTTCCCTTACAAGCTTATAAGAATATTTTCAAAGAAAATGTTTTATTTTATAAATATATGACTCTTAAATGATTTCAAAATAGAAAGAGATATTTCTATAAAAAGAGTTTTTATTTCATCTATGTCAACATCCTTTGATGGATTTTATGCTTATTTGAAGTTGATTTATTATGATACAAAACTTCTATATTGTATTGAAGTTTTTGTGATATGTTTGACTGTGGATGTGCTATTTTTATACCATTCATAGTTTATGGTGAAAGTATTGACATTTCGTATTCTAGTTTTAATACGAATGTTTATGTTATGTTTAAACCTTTTCATATGGGAATGCATTGGACATAATATGTGATGGGTGGAGCCCAATATAGCTCCTCGATGCATTGGTAGGTCTAATGAGACAAACTAGTGTCTTGGCGCAAGGCCTTAGCAAAATCTTATTTGTAGTCTTGGCACGAGGCCTTGGCTATGTGGTTATGATAGTCTGGCATTATGCATTCCATCATTATGAAAGTGGTTATTGATATTGCATGTGATTATTCGATTAGTAGAATGTCCTTGTGAATAAGTAAACGGCATTATTTCATTTTATTTTTTCCATACTATGTTGAAGTTCAAGTTTAAAAGGCTTTGGTTTTAAGTTATACATTTCCTTAAAATGTTTATTCTTATTTCTGAAAGTTTCCGCTATATTGTTATCCTTACTGGGCATTTGATCTCACCCCTTTTATATGTTTTATTTTTCCTAGGGTATGAAGAAGTAAATTATTAATGACCTGCAGGGATAGTATGTGGGGATATGAGTGTGGAATATGAAGAAAAGATGTTGTTGTAGTTTTCATTTTTATGATGTAATGTAAGACTTATGAATATATCTAGTATTTCCAAGGCTACTAAACCAATCGGTCTTTCGAGATATGATCCTTCTTGTGATCATGTCAATGTTATGTAATAATGCACCGACTCTAGGTAACTGGGGTCGGGGCGTTACAGAGTGTCCCCATGCGGGGCCGCGACTCTCCTTCACGCGGGGGGCAGCACACCCCCGCGCCGCTCGGCCGTAAGCGGCCGAGCCGACCCTGGCGGTCGGGTCATGCCCGTTCCGGCTGCGTCGGAGCCGGACCTAGGTCGGTTCGGCCCGGTTCGGGCCGACCCAGGGGGTTGGGTTGGGTCGGTCCGGGCCCAGACCCCCCGTTTTCGGACCTTTTTGGTCTTTTGCTCATAATTTGATCTACGAGCCTCCGAACGATGCGCCGTCAGTGGGGATGCGATCCTTGGATCGAGACGGTCGTTTCGGTATCTCACACTCAAGGTTTCAGAATACTTTGGGTTCGGCCGGGTTGGTTCGTACACGAAACCAACCGGGGCCTCGGAGCGGAAACGCTCATATCTTGAGCTTCGGACGTCCGATTGACATGCCGTCGACGTTGTTGAATTCCTCTAAGTGAGACGGATCTTTTGGCTTACTCCTCCCGAGGATTGGATTCAGGTGGGTACGGTCGGGTTGGTTTTGCCTTAAAAACCAACCGGGTCCCTGGAACGAAAAGGCCAATAACTCTCAGATCGGGCGTCCGATTGACGCGCCGTCTGTGACGTTGAGTTCCTGTTGACGATACGGAACTTTTGGATACATCAACTCTGGACTATGTGTCAGTTGATGTATCAGCCTCTCGGCTCGTGGAGCGGACCCTCCCGAACGAGCTTGCTGTGTGCGGGAACCCTAGAGCTGGCTGCGACTACGACGACGACGACAGTACAGAGATCCTCAGTGGATTCGACGACCACTGTGCAGAGATCCTCAGTGGATTCGACGGCGACGACTACAACACTCAGTGATCCTTTGTGGGTTAGTGCTACTGATCGTGTGTGGGTCGGATCCTGTGTGGGTCAGCGCTCAGCGGTCCTGTGTGGGCCAGCACCTACAAATCCTGTGTGGGTCCGATCCTGTGTGGTTCATTGCGGGGGTTAGTTACCTATCGATCCTGTGTGGGTCAGATTCTTTGTGGTTCATTGTGGGGGTTAGTACCTATCGATCCTTTGTGGGTCCGACGGCTTAGATGAATCAGTGGCAATATCTGGTCATCTTTATCGTCATACAAAGAAGTATTACTGTGTGAGCTGAATCCTATTTTTCCTTCCTATATGGATTGTGTTGTGCTATCCTCTGTGGATTTATATTTTATTCCTGTGTGGACTGGGTTGTACTTGGGTTCGGATGTTAGAGCCGAACGAGAATTGATGACTTAGGTATATGTATGGGCATATACCTAAGTAGTGTCGGATGTTACTTCATGATTGTATCTTTCCTTTGTGGTTTATCCTTTGTGGAATCTGGGAGACCTTCGGGGGTCTCGAGGTCCCTAATGAGTAGCTTATACTCACCCCTGCACGGGTTATGCCCGCACTACGTTGTGTTGGTTGTAGACGACGTACAATGCTGATCGTGGTTGAACCTTGCGGAGCAGGACTGTACCTGGAGGTGGACCACTGGGCGGGACGTACTCGGATTGGTCGGCTAGACCCGAGGAGCAGTGGAGGCTATCTGTACCCACCCTTCAGGTGGTATTTCCAATGGATAGCTCGACATTGCGGCTTTACTTTTCAGTTGTTGTTTTTCCTTTCCAGTTGTACTTTACTTTCAGTTTGGGTATGTATACTGGCCCACTTGCTTTTCCGCACATACTGTTGTACTTAGTTTTTACTTAGTGTTTACTTCTTCCTGCTTGCTCTGTGGTGTTTGTGGTTTACATTACAAAGGCAATGCCTTCCCTTTTTCTGGGATTTATGCCTTGGTGCTAGTCGTCAGCCCCTGGCCTATGGAAGGCAGGCTTGGGGTAGTCACGGCACAGGCCCCGAGGACAAGTCGTGACAAATTGGTATCAGAGGAGGAACCCAGCCTTATGTGCGAGGTGCACTGCCTAGGTTGAGATGTAGGGCCCACAACGAGGGCGTTGTGCTCTAAAGTGGGGGTGAATGTAACACCCCCAAATGATAAAGGGTTAAATGACTAAATAATATGACTCATGTCAACAAGGTGCACCTTCCTTTTCGGGAGCCTACCTGGTTAGAACACCACAGTTAAGCGTGCTTGGCCTGGAGTAGTGATCAGGATGAGTGACCTTCTGGGAAGTTTCTCAGGGTGTGTGTGAGTGAGGACAAATCACACTGGAAAGGAAAAGTGTTGGCCTATGGGGACAATCATTAGTCAGATGACCCGTTCAGGCATGTGGGTGGACCCTAGGGTGGGCCCCCACGTGTCTGCGAGGCAACTGGTGGTACCTGGTGAGACAGGATTTGACGGCCATGTTAAGGCGGGGTGGCTGTGCTCTCACCGGGACCCGGTAGTCACAATTGGTATCATAGGAGTTCGGTTCTACCATAGAACTTGGGACTCTGATCTTTTTCTATGTGAAGCAATAGCGTTTATCATATTGGGTGTGGTTATCAGTCCAGGGAGTCCAGTGTTGGTGTGGCGGCCGACGTATCCGTACACCAGGACCCTGACTTCTAATTTCTGACTTAATACACAAAAACATTGATTGCATGTGTCTTACAAGTTTTCATTATGATTACTTTGTGTCAGCTCACTAGGTATATTGTTCTGACCGTGGCGCATCTGTTTCATTTTTCAAGATGGCCCCACGGCAGCAGCAAGCTAGGGTTACGAGAGTTGAGCATGACGACATCCCATCGAGCGACGAGGCCTCGGTGCAGGGCCCTTTGACAGCAGAGGCACCAGCGGTACCTCTACCCGTCGAGCCACCGATGCTTCCAGCCCCAGCCGCTGACGATGCACGTCGCCTTAGTGCACTGCATGAGTTCCAGCACCAGCGACCGCCCAGGTTCCGCAGGGAGACGAACCCCCAGGTAGCCGAGGACTGGCTGGAGGCAGTGGTGTGAGTTTTCCGATTAGTGAGGACACCAGAAGACCTCATGGTGATCCTCGCAGCGAGCCTACTGCACGCAGCAGCGGGACGATGGTGGATCTTGATGCTCCAGGTTCACGATGAGGCATCTCTTCTTTGGTTGGACTTTGAGAGCCTCTTCCGCTCTTAGTTATTCCCAGCCACCCTCCGTGCGGTGCGCATCCAGGAGCTTCTTCAGCTGCGGCAGGGTAGCTTGACGGTCGTCCAGTACTCGGCGAGATTTACCGATCTCTCGCGTTACTCGACGGACATGGTACAAGACCCATTCTTCCGAGCCCGGACCTTTGAGCATGGATTGAGACACGAGATCAGGGCATCGCTGATCTCCCTCATCATTCCGACTCAGGCAGGAGTACTGGAGTGGGCCCTTTTGATCGAGAGCTTCCTTGATGAGCCTTCATCAGCAGCGAGACCTACCGCGGGGCGGTACATAGCAGAGTCTTCTGCGACAGGCAGTCGACGGAGGACTCAGGGGTCCAGGCAGACCAGAGCCTCATGCAGACAACCTTAGGACACTGGCTCAGCAGTGAGGGGAACACAACATGGAGCCAGTCTTTCGAGAGGCAGGCAGTGCTACAAATGCGGCGGGCAGGGCCACATGGCTCGTGACTACCCGACCCACCGTGTCGAGGAGCAGCAGACGGTTGAGGGGCCACCCAGGCAGAGGCAGAGGGTCGACCGTGGCGGTCCACAGGGAGGAGGTGGACGAGGCAGAGGAGCTGTCCGAGCAGAAGGTGGTGGGCGACAGTTTCAGGCACTACCACCACCACCACCAGGAGGTCCACCCCGACCATAGGGAGCTAGCGGGCAGAGACAGGCATAGCTCCAGGCAGCGGGGGCCTACGACCAAGGCGCACCCGAGATGATTCGAGGTACGATCTGTGTCTATTCCACCCTTGCTGCAGTTCTTATAGACATAGGAGTGAGTCACTCTTTCATAGCCGCTGCCCTTGTTCGGATCTCGGAGATTCCAACAGAGCCATTGGATCGATCCTTATGGCTAGAGACTCCTACGGGAGTAGACTTGACGATTACGCACTGGTTCCGGCAGTGTGATCTTAATCTAGGAGGCGAGAGCTTCGGCTGGGATCTTCTTGTAGCGGCGTCGAGGCCTTACGACGTCATCTTGGGCATGGATTGGTTATCAACAGTCCATGCACAGATTAACTGTATTAGGCGCAAGGTGTGATGTGTACACACCGATGGGAGCAGGTTCTCCTTCACCAGTGAGAAGGGAGCCTTCGCAGCACAGGATGGACTTCCGCAGAGGAGGGGACAGCCCATCACTCATCAGTTGACTAGCCTCATCCTAGGAGCAGTTGGCGTGTGGAGTCCTAGTTTTCCTGCAGTGGTGGATCAGTATGCGGACGTCTTTCCCGACAACGTTCCAGGGCTACCTCCTCACAGAGAGATAGACTTTTATATTGACCTGTACTTCGGGATAGCCCCGATATCGACTACAGCGTATCGGATGGCCCCTGCTGAGCTTTGAGAGCTACGGGTACAGTTGGAGGACTTGTAGGGCAAGGGATTCATCCGACCCAGTGTTTCACCCTCGGCTTCCCCGATATTGTTCGCCAAGAAGGAGGACGGGAGCTTGCGACTTTGTGTCGACTATCGTTGCCTAAACCAGGTGACGGTGAGGAACAAGTATCCACTACTGAGGATTGATGACCTTTTCGATCAGCTCAAGAGAGCACGGTGGTTCTTGAAGATAGACCTCAGGTCAGGCTATCATCAGCTCAGAGTTTGGGACGAGGACATGTAGAAGACGGCCTTCAGATGTCGGTATGGCCACTATGAGTTCTTGGTTATGCCATTCGGCGTAACCAATGCTCCAGCAGTGTTCATGGGCCTCATGAACAGGATCTTTCAGCCATACCTTGATCGATTTGTCGTAGTCTTCATCGACGACATTTTGATATACTCGACGACTGAAGAGGAGCACGCCCACCACTTACGGGTTGTACTAGACACACACCGAGAGCACCAGATTTATGGAAATCTCTCTAAGTGTCAGTTCTGGATATGTGAGGTCCACTTCTTGGGACACGTCATCTTTGAGGCAGGAGTTGCAATGGATCCTGCGTAGATCGAGGCAGTGCTAGCTTGGGAGCCACCCAAGAGCATGACGGAGGTGCGGAGTTTCTTGGCACTACATGGATACTATCGGAGATTTGTGCCAGAATCCTCCAGATTTGCGGCACCACTCTCAGCTTTTACGAAGAAGGGGAAACCCTTTGTGTGGTCAGACAGATGTCAGCAGAGCTTCCAGGAGCTGAGACAGAGATTGACCAGCACACCTATCTTAAGGTTGCCTGAGGAGGGAGGAGGGTATGTAGTCTACTGCGATGCATCAGGGACCAGACTCGGATGTGTCCTGATGCAGGAGAGGGCAGTGATCACCTATGGATCATGTCAATTGAGTCCGCATGAGCATAACTACGCTACCCATGACCTGGAGTTAGCAGTAGTGGTCTTCGCTCTGAAGAAATGGCGACACTACCTGATGGGAGAGTGCTTTACAGTATTTTCTGACCATCAGAGTCTCAGGTACATCTTCTCTCAGAAGGACCTGAACCTGAGACAGCGGCGGTGGCTCGAGTTCCTCCAGGACTACGACTTTGAGATAGTCTATACTCCTGGGAAGGGGAACATTGTAACCGATGCTCTCAGCAGGAGGATGGGCATTTAGCTGCTTGAGGAGGCTTCGGAGTAGCTAGCCGCTTTGCAGATATCCTTCGTGGATAGGGATGTAGTAGCCTTCCTTCAGTCACTCACAATCACTCCTCCACTACTGCAGCGGTTCAGAGAGGCACAGCGTGGGGACGCTGATTGTGAGACGCGGCGTGCACAGATATCCTCAGGACAGGCACCTGATGGCTTCTCCTTTGGAAAAGAGCACGACATCCTTTTCAGAGGACGTACCTTGGTACCAGTTGTTTTACAGGAGGAAGTGCTGAGAGAGTTTCACACTTCTCCCTTAGCGGTACATCCTGGAGTGGCGAAGATGTACAGGATCTCAGATGACAGCACTGGTGGCCAGGCATGAAGAAGGTTGTGGCAGAGTTCGTTTCACGATGCCTCACCATCCAGCAGGTGAAGGTAGAGCATCAGGTACCAGTAGGCTTGGTACAGCCCTTGGAGGTCCTGGAGTGGAAGTGGGATGGGATATCTATGGACTTCGTGACTGGACTTCCACGCACTTCTAGAGGTCACGACTCTATCTGGGTGATTGTCGACCGACTCACCAAGTCGGCTCACTTCTTACCCATCATAGAGCAGGGCTCAGTGGAGATCTTGGGACGTCTCTAAGTTCAGGAGATTGTACGGATTCACGGTGTTCCATCATCTATCGTCTCCGATTGAGATGCTCGCTTTACTTACCGGCATTGGAAGGGGTTGCAGGAGGCGTTCGGGACGCAGCTACGTCTGAGCACCGCCTTTCACCCTCAGACAGATGGTCAGATGGAGAGGACCATTCAGACGCTTGAGGACATGCTCCACGCATGTGTCCTCGACTTTGGTCGCATCTGGGAGGACCACCTACCCTCGGTGGAGTTCACGTACAACAACAGCTACCACTCCACCATCGGGATGGCACCATACAAGGCGTTGTACTGCCGACCTTGCAGATCTCCTTTGTGCTGGACAGACCCTGGGGAGTCAGCACTTGTGGGACCAGAGATGGTTCGGGCCACGACAGAGAAGGTCCATGTCATCCAGGAGCGGATGAGGACAGCTCAGAGCCGGTAGAAGTCTTATGCTGACAAGAGGCGGAGGCCACTAGAGTTCAAGGATGGCGACCACGTCTTCTTGCGTATCTCACCTCGACGTGGATTATGGAGATTTGGCAGAGGAGGCAAGTTGTCTCCACGCTTCATCGGACCATTCTAGGTCCTCAGTAGGATTGGTGAGGTGGCTTATTGTCTAGCTCTACCACCTCAGCTGCACCGGGTTCACGTCGTCTTCCATGTATCTCGGCTGAGGAGATACGTTCACGACCCGACGCACATCATTGACCATGGGGAGCTAGACGTTGATGATGGGGAGACTTTTGTGGAGGTCCCGGTGGAGATCGAGGATCGACAGGAGCAGGTCCTACGTGGACGGTCGATTCCTCTAGTACGCATCAGATGGCAGCACAGGAACCTCCAGGAGAGCACTTGGGAGCGGGAGGCTCAGATGCGCGCTCAGTACCCACATTTGTTTCCCTAGTTTATGATGTATCTTTACAGGGACGTAAAGCCCTGAGGTGGGAGTGATGTAAAGACCTGTAAATTTAAAGGAAATTTTTTTCTTAATTTTCTTTGGAATTTTACAAGAACACAGTTTCTGACGGCACTTGATTCTAAGGCCCATTGTGCCTGGAATCATTTTCCGAAGTTTGGCCCGGGTACGTTCAGTGAACGAACGAGCGGGTTTTTCTAACTTTTGAACCAATGCTTGGAATCAAATTCTGAAGGCACCGATGGAATCGCAGCGCCGGTATTTGCTTAGAAACACCTCTTCCGGAGTTTCTTTTGCTCGGGTGTGGTTTTTAAATTTTTGGGGTTAAGTTAAGAAATGAAATAAAGTGGTGTGACAACATTATTTTTATTTCAGTTAAAGAAACTTAAAAGCCACTTAAAGCTGCTTAAGCTGAGTTGAAGCGGATAGGGTGCAATTCAAAATATCCTACCCTCTTGGTAGGATATTTTTGAGGTGGGGCCCGCACAAGCCCCACCGTTTCTTTTCCTCTAAGTAACGCACCTGCGAAAACTCCTCATTAATGAAAGTCAACTAGGGCGTTTTCTAAAACTCTTAAACGCTCCTATTAATTAGACTGTTAAGACGTTACCATTAATTCATCGAATTAATGGTTCGTTTCTTAACCTGTTTTTCAATCTGTTGGCGTATTAATAAAATAAGACCAACACACTTTCTTCTTGGGTGCGACTTGTTGAGAGGATTTGGAGAATCTGTACCTTCATCCTCCTTCACGAAGAACGCGAAGAACGCAAAGAACACAAAGAACGCAAAGAACGCAAAGAACGCAAAGAATGCCGAACCCTCAGAGATAGACGACGCGACGCCGTGTTCCGCGACACCGATGATTCTCCTTCCACGACGCTTCTTCTGCGACGTTCTTCCCCGCAACAATCTCCGATCATCAACTGTTTGAGGTAGGAGATTACGGATCTTTTAAATTTCCGTTGTGGATTTTATCCTTAACATGGATTTAATTCGTGAAATTAAATCCGTGTGTTTTCTTTAACCCTCGAAGATCGTCGACGCGACGCCCTTCCGCGACGCGACGATCCTCTTCTTCCGCGACGGTCAATTCCGCGAAGTACTCTCGTCCGACGACAACTACGAGGTAGGGGTTTTATCTGAGAATAATATTTATTCCCATGGTTGTTTCTTCTAAAACAAAGAACTCGGATCAAAGTTCAATTTTAATTTATTAAAACTATGCCTTTTTATGTTTTTCATGTGTTGATTATTATTCCTGATTGTTATCACCTAACGCGGAGGGTGCGGGCCAAACAAACACGGCCCGACAACCTTCCGCAGTTTTTCGTTGATGCGCGGATTGGCGGGCGACGACAAACGGGGACGCAACTTAATTTTGAAGTCTTTTTAGTGATGTTCGAGTCCCGGGACGAGCACTGGCGAAGACCGCGCACAAATCGGACCACCAAAGCGTGTCCGGTGGTCCGCGGAACCCCCCGCCGGTGCGCCATGCCGGCACGGCGGCTCCGGCGGCCGGAGGCGACGCCCGGCAGCGGCCGGCCGCCAGGAAGAGGCGGCGCCCGGTGCGCCGCCGGGAAGACCCGTCGCGGCTGAAGTCGCGGCGGCGCTGGCCGGTCCCGCGGCCGCACGGGACCGCGGAGGAGGGACGCGGCTTAAGCCGCGTCCGGTGACACAGAGCGGCCCCACGCGGGGCCGCGGCTCTCATTCACGCGGGGGGGGGGGGGGGGGAAGCACACCCCCGTGCCGCTCGGCAGTAACCGTCCGAGCCGACCCTAGAGGCCGGGCCGGGCCACGCCGGCCGGGTCGGTTCGGGCCCAGACCCCCTGTTTTCGGACCTTTTCGGTCTTTTGCTCATAACTTGAGCTATGGGCCTCCGAACGACGCGCCGTCAGCGGTGATGAGATCCTTGGATCGAGACGGTCGTTTCGGTATCCCACATTCAAGGTTTCAGAATACTTTGGGTTTAGTCGAGTTGGTTTGTACACGAAACCAACCGGGCCCTCGGAGCAGAAACGCTCATATCTTGAGCTTCGGACGTCCGATTGACATGCCGTCGACTTTGTTGAATTCCTCTAAGTGAAATGGATCTTTTGGATTACTCCGCCCGAGGTTTGGACGCAGGTGGGTAAGGTCGGGTTGGTTTTTCCTTAAAAACCAACCGGGCCCCGGGAATAAAAAGGCCAATAACTCTCAGACCGGGCGTCTGATTGATGCGCCGTCTGCGACGTTGAGTTCCTGTTGACGATACAGAACTTTTGGATACATCAACTCTGGACTACGTGTCGGTTGATGTATCAGCCACTCGGCTCGTGGAGCGGACCCTCCCGAATGAGCTTGCTGTGTGCGGGAACCCTAGAGTTGTCTGCGACTACGACGACAATGACAGTGTAGAGATCCTCAATGGATTCGATGACGACTGTGCAGAGATCCTCAGTGGATTCAAAGGCGACGACTACAGCACTCAGCGATCCTTTGTGGGTCAGTGTTACTGATCCTGTGTGGGTCCGATCCTGTATGGGTCAGCGCTCAGCGGTCCTGGGTGGGCCAGTGCCTACAGATCCTGTGTGGGTCAGATCCTGTGTGGGTCATTGTGGGGGTTAGTTACCTATCGATCCTTTGTGGGTCAGATCCTTTGTGGTTCATTGCGGGGGTTAGTACCTATCGATCCTTTGTGGGTCCGACGACTTAGATTAATCAGTGGCAATATCTGGTCATCTTTATCGTCATACAAAGAAGTATTCTTGTGTGAGATGAATCCTGTTTTTCTTTCCTATGTGGATTGTGTTGTGCTATCCTGTGTGGATTTATATTTTCTTCATGTGTGGACTGGGTTTTACTTGGGTTCGGATGTTAGAGCCGAACAAGAATTGATAACTTAGGTATATGTATGGGAATATACCTAAGTAGTGTCGGATGTTACTTCGTGATTGTATCTTTCCTTTGTGGTTTATCCTTTGTGGAATCTGGGAGACCATAGGGGGTCTTGGGGTCCCTACTGAGTAGTTTATACTCACCCCTGCACGGGCTATGCCTGCACTACATTGTGTTGGTTTCAGACGACAGACAGCGCTGATCATGGTTGAGCCTTGCGGAGCAGGATGGTACCTGGAGGTGGCCCACTTGCTTTTCCACACTTACTATTGTACTCAGTTTTTACTTAGTGTTTACTTGTGCCTGCTTTCTCTGTGGTGTTTGTGGATTACTTTACAAAGGCAATGTCTTCCCTTTTTCTGGGATTTACGCCTTGGTGCTAGTCGCCAGCCCCTGGCCTATGGAAGGCGGGCTTGGGGTAGTCACGGCACGGGCCCTGAGGACGGGTCATGACACTCCCTTTCTTCTACAACTCTGGTACCTGATTTGAGTTAATTGAATCTACAGAGCATATCACTTCTCCAATTTGCATCCTTAGATGCCACTTCCCCTTGGATCGTATGTTCCTAAAAACTGAAACACATGAATCTTCAGTTAATATCATTTATATACATAGGGAGAGGGGTTCTTATAGAATCCTCGTGAAGAGGATTGTGGTTGATCCTGAGAGGTCAACCCTTCGATTCTTTCTTGCAGAGCATCACACTCTTTCCTTGCTTCTTCTAGCTACCTAGCCAACTTCAACTGCTCTGGCCATATGACTAAGAATTCATTACTCACATGCTGAGTCTTTTTCTGATATGTAGATTCTACAGGCTTGGCCTTTATCACCATTTGGGGTTTAAACCCACTAGAAAACATTTCTTTCATTGATGTTTCACCAAAGTTCCATTTCCCTTTATTTATTCCTTGGGAAGGAATCTCTCAACTTGTTGCCTTCCATTTCTTCTTCCACCATTGCAGGGGTCATTCTCTTTCCTCCACTTCTCGTTGGGGAACACGACATGTGAACTTCTCAATGAATTCTTTGTTCATATTTCTTTTCTCAGATGTCTAAGTCACAACACTCTTTTTCACTAGCAGTGATTCCTCCATTGAAAGTTTATTCTTCTTTATCATAGCCGAAGTAGATCTCCCCTTAATTTTCTAGATTTGTTCACTTTATCGCCTTGAGAGCTGTTGTGAGTATGACCGAGGAGGTGACTGATACACCTTTCGTTTAGATCTAGGTGATTCCCCTGAGGCTCTAAGATTATTCATCTCCTTACCACGTTGTCTCCCAGTATAGAATTTCTCATTATGCATCACTGGAGTCGAGAATCTCCTTTCGAGTTCCTATTCCTCTCTTGCGTTCTTCTTGCTGCAATTTCTTGCCAAATTCCCATAATCTGAACATATAAAACATTTTCCATCAAAGGAATACCTTGTTACGTCATTTCTATTTCGAGATTCTGATACACCTTGAGTTCTTCTTCTGACACGGGGCTCTTGAGCTTCCTGACACATACTCATGGTGTGTCCCGTTTTTCCACAGTAATAGCATCGAACAGATGCTTTCCTCTAAGAGGCTCTTCTCTCTAATTTCTCATGAAGCTTCTTATTCTCAGATTTATTACAGTTTCTGTCTTCAGAACCTAAAATATATTCCAGAGCCTCTGAACAAAATCTTGACGTGTGGCCATGAATCCCGCAGAAAAAGCACATGTCATCACTTCTTTTTGTAACTATCCTCTTAGGCCTATCTCCATCACCTATATGTTTTTCTCCACTCATGGAACTATTCATGGATCAAATTCTACCATGTAAAAGAGGGTATTCATCAAATCCAATGCCAGATTTTCCCAGACTGTATGATCTTTGAGCTGAGAAAATTTGTTCTTGCCTCTTTTTCGAAATAGAAAATTTGATTTTCATTTCATCATCACCTGCCGAAGGATAATCAAATAGCAAGTGTAATGAATCCTTCATTTTAGGCTTTCCTTTCGCATTGGATTTCTCCACTTCCTTCTTCACTGATTCTAACTTTTCATCCAACTTTTGAATCTTCGTATCCCTTGATTCAATTTGGGTATTGAGTTATCTTCTAAGATTCTTTCCACAACTCATCTCATCTTCCAGTTCTCATGTGATATTTTTTACCATGTCACCTTGCTTCATTACTTTCAGTTTTTCCTCAGAAATAGATTTAGAGACAAATTCATTCTCTTGTTATATCCATTTATTCTTTTGAACATCTTCAGATAACTGTGCTGCTAGTTTTTCATTTCTAGCTTTCAGATTCTGAACTTCATCTGACTTTTGATCCTCTTCATAACCACCAGCCTATAGTTTTCCTTTCATTTTATCCATCTTTTGTAGTTCTTCACTTTGAGAATAATTCTTCTCCTTTAGTTTAGTAGCCACATCAATAAGCCTTTGATTTAAGCCTCTTATCTTGTTGACTTCAGTCTCCAATACTTTGATCCGAATATCATTAGATTTGACTTCTTTATCCAATTTCCATCCCACTTCCTTTGTCATGTTGACAACATTACTAGTGGCCTCCTTCTTGATACTTCATCATCATCAGTTGTTTCGGTATCACTTTGATGTTCAAGTAATTCACTCATTCCTACATAATGATTGTGTGAATCAATATTTTCCCTATCAGATTCATCCAGGATTTATTTCAGTAAGTTGTTTTATTATTTTAATTGAATCACACTATTTCCATACACACTTCCACACTGAGGAATACCACCTGACTTCTGATTCTTCTTTGATGTTTTTTCCTTTTCCATGCCACACCAAGCTAAGAGCAGACTGATTCTTTAACAACACAGATCAACTACACCATGGTAGAGCAACCAAATCTGATAAAATCAACCTTCCTCTGATACCAATTGTTAGGACTAATAAGGGCCTATATACCCTGAGAGGGGGGGTGAATCAGGGTATGGATATTCTTTTTCAATGTTCTTCCTACCCCACTAGATCTTGACCTCTTTATTACAAGGGTCACTATGTTTGCACTTGTGTGTTTATTATGGTCACTTATTTTCTTCTTTATCAGATGATGATGCTTTAAATTCAATGCAGGGAAGTAAGCATGCATACACAGATATTTTTACTTGGTTCACCCTCACTGGGATACATCCAAAGAGCATACGCCGACAAGTTGTCAGTCGTACCAAATTCCACTATTCTTCACTTGATTTGGATAAAATGGTTCCGGAACAGTCACTTTATCCCAGGATCACTGCTTTGACAATAATTAGGGTCAGCTCACTGCTTTCCCAAGGGTCACTCCATGTTTCTCTCTCTCTAGCTCACTACCGGTGGAGAGGATCACCTTCTTCCTCTTCCTTTGCTCACTGCTCTGGAAAGGATCCACTCACAGTTTATAGACCTATAGGTATCTTCATTTTAATGAAGGAATGCATCTTCATATATATGTAGATGCTCTGTTGAAGTCCAATTTTCACCTGTAGATGAATCTCTCTTTGCACCGAAGGTATCGGTAAACTTCCAGCCTCCACGCAGCCCGAAAACTTTGTTGGAACAACAACCATACTTGGCGCACAAGTCTAATCCAGCACGCAAGTATCGGCACGCAAGTCACAACCGGCGCACAAGTATACAATTGACACTTATGCGACACAAGCTTCTGCAACTCCAAACTTGTGCGGCTCACTTCCCTTTATGTGCCATCAAATATTGGCGCGCAACTACCAACCAGCGTGCAACTTCTCACACTGTCACGCAAGTCCCACTTGCGCGACACACCACCACCTGCGTGAACACCACACCTACGCGACGGGACCTCTGAATCTTCAAAGTGTTGAACTACAGTAAAAAAAGATGAGGTATGGTCCAGTATTTATAGGAAAATTTACCACCGTGCGCGACGGTGTGCAAGTCAACCTTCGACGCGCAAGTCTCGGCGCGCAAGTATTCTGTCCTCCAAGACACTTGCGCGACCACACCAAATACTTGCACGACCCGATTTCCTTTGACATATTTTGATCTTGTGATCTTTAAAAACAATAGGCGCGCAAGTTCCCAAGCCTCCTAGGAATCGGCGCGCAAGTCTCTTCACGGCGCGCAAGTCACCTGCGCGACCTCACCAATACATGCGAAACCTATATTCCTTTTCCATATTTTGATGATCTGATCTTGAAAAACATATGGCTCACAAGTTTCCAAGCCTTTAAGTACACGGCGGGAAAGACTCTTTGCCAATAACTGCTTTTCTTCATTTGTCAATTTTCAGGCCCAAAAATTTTTCAAACACTGGAAAACGGCACCACCTTGTATCTGTTCTTTTTGTACTGCCTCCAGATCATCCATTCGTTTGTCGATGTTCTTGAATCAAACATTGATCGTTTAACCACAGCACTTGAACTTGACATTCCACCATGAAATCCCCTTTTTCAACAAGTTTGTATGACATGGTTTGATTTTTCAACAGTCACAACTCAGATGTCCACTTTGTCAACAAACACAATCACCTCAAAAATGATTCAACGATACCTTGAGGGATTTTTTCCCAACAACTTATATTTTTTTAGCTCAGATATTTCATTTTACTAGGGAATAGAGGGTGATATTTCATAAATATTTATTATATATTTTTCAAGGTAGTGTTTGATATCATTTAATGTATACTATATTCCATTATCAGATCTCATTTTTTGATATAAATTCCCACCTTCTCCTCAACATACATTCTATAGATTTTCAACGTATCAATTTCCACATATTTGAATGTGATAAAAATAAAAGTAGTCAAATGATTGATATCATTATTTAATGCAGTGATATAAAAAACACCACATGTTTATTCTTGTCAAATAGGCCCACAAAATATTGTATGGATTTACTAAGGTGGGCTTGTAGATTGAATCTTTGTACTCTTATAAATAGCTTAGAGTATTTTCCATTTTTACCATGTTTTATATATAGATTATCTTCATATCTTTAAAAAATTTAGGAAACTCACCAGTCCATGTTTTGATATTTAAATTGGATTTCAATGTGTATGGAATAAAATCATTTTATACCATATATTATTCTCATATTTGTCACTCATATTGCATCTAATCATCACATCACCATTTAAAACTTATCCTCACTTGTTATTTCACCTTTGAGTGTGAAACATCTACATATTGAATTCTTGGTAATAAATAAATCTTTCTTGAACTCTTGTTTTGTCCCATAATCATATAATTCAGCAACACTCAATATATTATGCATTCCCTTAAACATAGAGAATATTTTACATTTCAAACATTGAGATTCAAATTTCGTAGTTCGAAACCCTTCAATTTTTAGTGAAGTCTCAATACCAAATTTTATATATCATCCAAAATGTTCTAAATATATTTTATAATTCTTATTTCAATAGTAAAATGATATTAATATCCAAAGTTAATAATCAATGACTTTATTTTCTTGCATGATTTTAACGAAACTTCTATAATCATAGACTTTTATTTCTAATTCAACTTTTGTGTTAATTTTTCATTTGAATTGTAAGAATATTTCATATAAAGTACTTTCATTGATTCCTCCACACAATGATACAATTTTTCACAATTTCCATATAATTATTCCAACCATACATACATGTTTTGTGTAGAAAAATTAGATATAGTCTTTAAAACAACTTATATTATTTGACCATGTTTATTTATTTTATAAATGTTTCTATGTTGTGATTGATTACTACTCTATGGATAGGATATATTATACTAGCATGAATAATATTTTTTCTTATACTTTCAATAGAACCAGTAATACCCTAGAAATATGAAACTTCTTTATTGATACATTTTTCTCAAAAATGCTATTGTTATTAAATTTTCATATTCTAGGCATGCTTCTATATTAGGGAAAATGATTTTTTATAGACAAGATTATTTCCATTAAATAAAAAATAATGTTTATCATCATCATTATTCGGTTTATGATTTAGGAATTTAGATAATGAACATATGCTATATGTAAAAAAATTATTTAGAGATTTTTCAATTGAATTTTTATCCTATTCTATTGATATAAATTTTTTGATTGCCTTGGTGGTTCAAATTTTAAATAAAGAACCTTGATCATGTCATATTTCATGTTCTTTGATTCATTCTTAGCTACCAAATTTTTTTATTATGTATTGTTAAGATCATCTTCCTTCAAGGACATGTTTTCTTCAAGATTTTTCTTGATATTATCCTATTCTGTGATGTCCACCATGGATTTATTAAATTCATTAATGATTTTAATATATCTTTAGAGAAAATATTCCCTTAATTAATTTTCCTTCCATATTAATTATTCCTTATATGATATTCCTTCTTGATGTTTATATTAATTTGTAGGAATGCTTCCTATTTAGCCTTTGGCATATGGTTCTTATAAGTTCTTTCACTAATTTCTTATTTACTACATGAGTATTTTTTATACTTATCAATATGATTCAGGATGATTTTTAATTTTTCATGTGATTTATCCTCTAATTGGATATTGGATTAAGAGTATACTTATTCATTCTTGCTCATTATATTTTTTTTCTTATAGTAATATTCTTCCAACATTCACTATTATTGTTCATGTATTGTGAATTTATACCCTAAAGTATATTTTAAGGTTTTTCACTTTGTTCTAACACCTTATAGTTACCACTCTTTTTTTGGAGAGATTATAGATAAGTGCCTAATTCCACCTCAATTTAAGCATTATAGAGTAATAATTGCATTATATATTCCATTTCATTTTCTCATATTCATGAAATCAGGGTCATGCTTATTTTTTAGTCATTAAAATTTTATTCTTCATTGTTAGAGTCCCTATAATCTACATATTCTTCATCGTTAATTATATAGTTTTACCAAGGGTTCAAAATCTATTTATTCATTGTGTATATTATTAAATGGTATATCCTTTCTCATGGAATGTGAAATTAAAAAATAGTGTATCTTATAATATGTAAGATCCAATCTATACTATAGAAAAGAAAACATAGGATCAGACCTAACATGAAAGTTCCCTGTCAATGTTTTCATAATGGTGAAATACTTTTTCTTTTAACCATTTCCTCTGATAATCCAAACTATTTCATTTAATATAGAAAATTTATATTCAATTGGTTCTTATTTAGCCATTTTTATATATTCATATATAATTCTGTATAATTTAACCTTTTCATTTTTAACTTTGACATTCATTTCATTGATAATTTTCAATATCACCAAAATTACATATGTAGTTTGAATCCCCATTATATTGCTATACAATTTATTTGAAAAATACATAAAAATTAATTTTGTTTCTATTCCATCAAATTTATGATTTACCTTATCCAAAGGAAATGTAAATATCCATCAATATGTGTAAATCACATAGTTATGACAATAATAACCTCCAGTATAAGAGAAAAAATAAATATAAATATATTATTCTTAAAAATATGTCTATTTTTTCCATTGAATGTTGGAAAAAAACATACTATTGATTTAACTGAGATTATACATTCTCAATATATATATATATCTGATAGTGGAAAATATAGTATATGATACCAATTGATATTCCCCTTTAGTGGGTTCAATACTGAGAAGAAGGTTTGAATGAGTGTTGGAGTTATTTTACAAATATATTTAACATTGAATTTAATATTTTATACTAGTTAAGACATGATCTATATAAGAAATTAAGTCAGCCTAACCTGAATGAAATGGAAATTTTATAATATAAGGAGAATGGTTTTTTAATGTTTTGGTACTCGTTTGACTATCTAACAGATTCTATATTTGGTTTTTAAATCAATCAATATATTTGAAACTATAATTTTATGATCATTAAATGTATCTTAGATGTAGGAAACTGAATTTTAATGAAGGAACTTATCATTTTTCATTTAGTTATTACCATGTTTTTTATCCTTATAAATTTGAAATGTGGTCGAGAGGTGTCTTGAGAGCATCTAGGGCTTTCTCAGAGCCCATAAATCTGATGATTTGAGAGGTAGACTGAGATGAAAGGTTAGCACACAATTAATTTTAACACTGTGACTCAACCATATTATTGATATAGTGGGATGGATGGCACTGATTAGTAATGCTAAACTATTTTCCTAGGCTGCATTTTTGTGAAAGTTTTCATAGAAAAAATAGAGTATTTTCAAAAGGTTTGTGAATAGTTTTTAAAACTATGAACCTAGCCTATGAGAGGGTGTTATTTTATAATATGTATTGTAAAGTTGGAACATGGGTTGGAAAAACCATGAGGAAAATCCCCATGTCCCTTAGTAAATAAGTAAACTACCATTTTTCCATTGAAAATATTTAAACATTATTCATATTTTTCCTTATCTAGAGGAGTCATAACCTCCTCCCCTCTCATGAGAGATCTCCCTTCTCATATTCTAGGATTTGAGGCCATCTCTTCATCTGGACTATGTTTCTTTTCTCGTATGATGTGTTGGGTAGCTAAAAGTAAGAGATATAATCCTCTTCCTTCCTTTTTAGTTTATCTTCCCATATTTTGTTCTATTTTTTTGTGAGATATTATGCACTATTTTTAGGGAATTTTTATATTCCTTTGATTTATTACTTTCTACTTAAATCGTGAAGCTGATAACAGATGATGAATTGTCCTCGGGCCTAAGGTAGGTGGTGTAGAACATTTCCCTAAAATTTTTGGTGTTTTTAATTAATTTCTTGATGCATCACATGTTGTAATTTCAATGCATTTATTTAAATGGATTTTCATTTATAGATAAATTAAACTATCCTATGATACTCCCTTGGAGCCCTGTTTAAGAGTTGAAGGATGTCTACCTCAGGGATTGTCACCCCTTTGTGTGTGATTAATTAATTTACCTCATTAATTTAAATTTTTAATTAACCAACCGTCTCTTAAGTGGTTTATATTGACCTTATATCATATTTTACTTAATTTATAAATATATTTTTTTAATTTAATTAAATGGATGTTGGTGGAAAGTGATTTCCACTTGTTGTATATTTATATATATTAATTATATAAGTTATTACACCCAAGGATAGATTGGAATAAATTTGTATAAATAATTAAGGGGCAGTTTCTCCTGACTATTATAATTAGACAATGGATATTGTTCGGTGGATGACATCTAAGGGATTTATTAAACAAGGAATTTCACAATCCCTTATGTTGGGTGATGAGGATGGTGTCTCACACTATTTTCTTTTACTTAGATGATGACCTGAAATTATACGTTCCATTTCCTTGTGTTTTGGGAATAAAGAATCACCCCACTATCTTGAGTGATGGTCATTTCATATTTCATTCTAATTAGATTTAGGTCTATTACCCCCTACAGCATCCTATAGCTCATTCGATTTTTCTTTGACACATGATGTATTTCTTGTTCCTAGATAACTCCTAGTACCCGTGTATATTCTAATATATGTCATTAAAAATATATTTTATATACATTTATACATGTTATATATGATTTATTATAAATGGATTTACATGGTCACTGAGATCAGACTTATTCCGGCCTAATCTACGAAGGTAAAATATCTCAGGTTTCAAATAAGAACTTGATAAGTCTAGAATTTAATTTTAGTATTAATTATTATTCCTTGTAATTTCACATAGTTATATTATACAAACTAACTGAATTATTCTAGACACCATTGGTGGGGTCCTACTAAGTTTATCTCATACCCTATTCATGCCACCGTTGGCACCTGGGAAGACCATATGGTTACAAATATTGATAAGGGAAATCTACCTATCATGGATGGTTGATCTATTTTTCTTATAGCATGGAGCCTGAGAGCTTATGACCGAGTATATGTTTGTGATTCTAGTGTAGATGTGTTTTTTTCTTTTGTTATTATGTATAGAATGTTTTATATGTCGATACTTTGTATCCCCTGTATATTCCCAATTTGTACATTAGCATGAAATGACATCATTTGGTATAAGAATAAGCCTATGGGTTGATTATTACTATAGTTTCTTGGATGTTTATACTTCAACTATTGATTATTTTTCTTTCTTATAATATTATGTTTTTTTAACTTTATGCTTCTTTTATTTATGATATCTATTTATTTATATTTTTAGACACTTTTATGAAGGTATAGTCTCCCCACTATACAACCTTATACCCTAGATACTAGTCAGTAGCCTCTAGAATACATGGAGGCATCCTTGATTCCATGTGACCCACCATCTCAAGGAAACATTTTAGTGGATCCTAGGTTTAGACATTACAAAGTTGTCTTAGAGGTGTTTATTTATCATTTTCTTATCCTATCAGTATACTCAAGACGAGACTAGTAACATGTAAAAATTTGGTAATTAGCATGTTCCTGGGAGTATCTAGACCATGTATAGGGGAGTATGTAACCCACATGTTTTGAGAAATTATTTTTATTGTTGTAATTATTATTGTTAAAATTTCACATTCCATAGTATGGAATGGAGGAAGTAGATCATACATCACCCTAGCCACTTTAGAGATTATATACCATTCATTTTACCATCACATATTTACTTTATGCATTCATTTCCTATTACAAATGGTTTGGTCCCTCGAGTATTATATGTGGAAATGTGTTAACATTTCATACAAGGATAACATAATTGGATTAATTAACATTTATAAATCAATATAGTTTTATTTTTCCAATATATATTGATGATTGAACCCTAATTAACCAATTATTTAATGTTTGATACTTGAACCACTAGTTTAATCAGCTGAAACATTAGATGATTTGGATTACATTATTTCCGATTTTAATTTATAAAGCATGAAATTCTATAAATATTGAATGATATTTTAGTTAATCAAATAATTTTTTATAACCTATTACATCCTAATACTGGGTGTAATTGATTGTTCATAGTTACCTAAGGTGCTAATTTCACTTTATAAGGAGATTGACTTTTATAAATTGTAATTTTTGACACATCTAATTGAACCATTATATGTGTATATATATAATACAATGAGTTTAAATGAAATATAACCTTTAAATTAAATTTTTACCATTATAAGTAGATGTAAATAAAAAATTTAGGTGTGTTTTATTCTATAAAGTTCAATTAAAACTCTATATTCGAAGACCTTAGACATGTGACATGAGACCTAGACCAAAACCCAAAAATAAAAGTGGGTAGTTGGGGTGTCTCTTATGATCCTTAGGGCCTATTTTGGTCTCCTTTTATCACATATTCCATGACATTGAAGTAACCATGGAGGTGTGACATTTTCCTTTAGAAGGATTGTACAAGTCCTAATTATTCTATCTATGATCCGATTTCTTCAAAATTATCTTTAAAGGTATGACTTTTGAATTATTAAATCATGACCCCATGATGGCCTCAAGTAGTGCAGTTTGAGGGTGTGGAAAACCATGATCCATAATGGGTGGGCCCTAAGCCACCCAAACAACCTCCTATAATGGAACCTATGAATTCATCTGATATTACTAAATTAGGCCCTAACACATGGTTTTGAGGTGGTTTATCTACTTGAGTTAATCTGTGAAAGGGACTTATCGACCTCCCTAAATGCATAAAAGTTTATGCGGGAGTTCCAGTAGCATCACCTACCTATGTTTTTGGGAGATGGTGATTATTAGGTAGTTGAGTCATGGATGGTGGAAATTTATTCAATATTTGAACGTATAGGTATTTTTACAAAGAAGAGGGTAAATATCATATCTTAGATGTTGTGTGGTTCTTCCTTGAAATAGTGGGATGTCATTACCTAGGAATAAAACCATTGGGATATGATTCAGAGGGATTTACAGATGGTCTTATATGGTTATTTATTTTCACAAAAACTGAGAGCTGATAAAGATATAGATTTCATGAACTTGCAGTAGAGATATTTGTCTGTAACGGATTATTCTTCCCAGTTTTCCAAGATTCATTGATTAAAATTGACTTTAACTAATGATGAGATCATGACTTTGGCGAAATTCAAGGACGGGATGGGATACAGAGTCTAATCATTGGTTAATGTTTTCTGGTTAACATTTTTTTATGAGATATTAAACTAGAACCTCATTTTTAGTGGAATTTTAGGATAGGGGATGGTGTGATATAAGGTGTTCCATCATCCAAACATGGTGGTAGTCCTTCTAGTGGGCCAAATCATCAGTTTTATGTTTTTAATGGGGGAAGTGGTAGTCATAAATCTTAGAACGGAATTTTCATTATATGTCACTAGTGTTGAAATACCAGACACATGAAAACGCAGTGTTTCCAAGATATAGTTGATAGAAATGTTATTGGATGTATGGGTCATATTACACTCTTCTGTAGGACCTTTCAATCGATTCTTATAGACATTAGGTCTATAATGACTCCGCATTCTAGACTAGGTCTGGTAGAAACTCTCAATACTGGCATCTAGAGGCCATTGGTGAGTGGAATCATATGACTCTGTTTTCATAGATGAATGTTGAGGTTCTAGAGAATCATTGGTAGAAATTCCTAACATAATTATCAATGACCTCAACCCTTTTATAATGTGTAAAGATGAGTAATCTTTCTGATCCCTAGGGCCTATATTTTAGGGAAAGAGTTTTAGATATGGACTTGTTGCTTGTTTGGACCATTGAGGACGATGAGACCTTATGAATACAAGGGAATGTTTGGTTTCATTAAAAACCCAACTGTAATTGATGTGGTAATCTCATTCTTATCTTGGGAAGTACATCTTTGTGATGGAGATAGTCAGCGTTGTTACTCGGTGTTCCAACTACCTACAAGTGATGGAGGAAAATCACCAACTGATGGTACTTTTACAATTTTATCCATTCCTAGATGTAAATGGGATGATGACACCATATTATTCAATATATGTTTTCCAAGATTTCCATTAGGATATAGACAAATTTTGTTACCCATTGATCAATTGATGAAGGTTTCACATTTCCTTCCAATTAGAGAGATAGTCTCAGTTTAAGAGCAAGGGATGCTATATGTCAGGGAGGTTTTACACCTTCATGGAGCTATAAATTATATCATATTTGGTAGGGATGATTGTTTCACATTGTGGTTATGTAAATTATCACATAATTTCTTTGGTACACAGTTGATTATTAGCATTACCAATCACTCTTAGACCAAAATAAATATTAGACACATGGTTTAGGTGTTATATTTAATGATACAGGCTAGTTTCATTAACTTGTGGGGGTTTAGGGAGAATCATATACCCCTATTGGAGTTCCCTTACAATAATAAATTTCTAGATAAAATTAATATGGATACTTATGAGGCCTTATATCAAAGTCATTACTAAGAAACTCTATTCTAGTTAGAGGAAGGGGAAGCAACACTTCTTGGACCATGACTCATTCAAAAGACTTCAAAGAAGGTTCATGTAATAAAGAAGCACATGATGGAAACCTAGTCTAGGTAGTTGTCTTATTCCAAACAATGTTGACCACATCTTGAGTTTTAAGTTGGGGAATAGATTTCCTACATGTTTCAACTTGGTTGGGTCATTGAAAAATGTGAAGGTACGATAAGCTTTCACCTCGATTCATTGGAACCATTGAGGTTATACAAGGAATTTGGATAGTGGGTCACTATATAGAACTTCCTCAGATATACCAGTATATGTGAATCATTTTTAACTTGTCTCAGCCTATCAGTATTATTTAGACCTAACACATGTTTAGAATATGGAGGTGTCTAAGTTAGATATATATGATTCTTTCTAGAAGCACCCAATGTGTATTATGGGTTGGATCATCAAGATTATTTGATGTACTTAATCTCCATTAGTACAAGTGTTATGGAAGAAATATCGAGTATAGTATGAGACATGGGAATTAGAGGCAGATGTATATGCTTAGTGATCAGAGATTATCTGGGATGATCATTTACTGTCCTCAGAAGACTAACTTAGGGAAAATCAACATTAAGGAGGGAAGGTTGTAATAACCTTACATTTTTTAATTTTGTGAATCATTTTTATTTCTGGTTTGGCCATTCATTTTATCCTTATAAATTTTTGATATGGATAATAGGCTGATCAAGAGTGTTTGGGACTAGTTCGGAGCCCATAACTCTATTTTTTAGAGTGGAATACTGAGCCGTATTGTTAGAACATTGTTAGTTATAATAATGATACTCCACGGTGAGGGAGATATATTGTTATGGGAGGGGCCAAATAGTTATGCTATACCATGTGACCCAAGCCACATGGATATTCAATTTTCATAGACAAATAACAGAGGATTTTCACATGTTTTGGGCATGGTTATTCAAACCATATACCTATACCATGTGAGGGAGTTTTTGGTTTTTAGATACCAAATGGTTAGAAATTATTTGTCCAAACCATGTAGCCAAACCGTACTGCTTGTAAGATCTCGTGTCTGGAAGGATCAAAATTTCAAAAGGAATCTGAATTCTTATTACCAGATCAGTCAAATCATTAATCTATACTCAAAATCGATCTATAAGAGTTGGATTATCTTAATGTGGAGTTTTGAGATGAGTAATGATGATCAAGATGTATCCATGGTGTTTGGATGAGATTCAAAGGCATTAGGTTATGTTTCACTAGTTTTTTGAAGCTTTTTGGAAATAGTTCATGGTTTGGTGGGCATGGTTTAGGAGAAATTGTGAGACACATTGATGATCGATAGGTTTTCAATTCAATTTAAACTATGAATAGTTGAGTTACATGGTCATATAATGGTTTAGTCTAAAACTATGCATGGAAAAAATAGTGAACCATGTGAGGATGAGGAGGTTCCAAGGCATGGAAAATGGGTTATACATGGTTTTAGAAAAACCATTCACATTGATTCAAAGGGGAGGAAGTCCTAAAAACTTGGTTGAAACATGGGTTTTCATACCATGTGAAACAACAGTGCAATGATGTGGGTGTTGGATGGTAAGGATGTGCGTCGTTGTCTAATGGTTGGACAAACCATGTGGCCAACCTGTGTGAGTGATGGATTTGGACAGAGCCAACCAAATAGTTTTTCAAACCATGTGTCCAATTCTTGTGGATACTGATATTTAATTAAAAATTGGGTTTTTAATAGAATACATTCTATTGTTTTTGGGTGTTTCTCCCCCCTTCCTCCCCTATCTGAATCACATGAACAATGGGGTTCCAAAACCCCTTCCTCCACCTCACTCCTTTGTTTTTAATGGTGTTTTCATCATGATTTAGTGGTATTTATGGTGAGTTATCCTCCTACAATGGTTTTCTTTCCTTATTCTATTGGTTTTCTCTAATTTTGGAGTTCTATGGTAAGAGTTTGTTGAAAAATACACCAGATCATTCGGGAATCATTAGTACCTCATGTGTCTTTTTGTCATCTTAGGTAGAGTAGATTCTAAGATAGATTCCACACTTTATTATGTGGTGTTTCATCAAGGTATGTTACCATGGTGAATTTATTAAGTTTTTCTGATTGTTTTAATTTAATTTAATTTTGAAACAATATCTCCTATAAGGTATTTGTCTCATAATGTGATTGGGGTTACGCTACTGGACTTTGGTGAGTGGTTGGATTGAGTTTTTATGTATCATGATGACACCGTGAGTTTTCAACATTATTTAATGTTTCTTTTTTCTCAATTAATTAATTAAAATTGTTATGATTAATTAAATGTTTTTTATAGTGTAATAATTGATATTGGGATTTCGTAATGATCTCATTTTCATTCAAAAGGGTTTGGGTTGTACTTGGATGGGCCATGATGAGGCCTTCGTTCTATGTAAATGTTTTAGAAAAATACAATGTTGTTTTAGGTGGTTGAAGATTTTTGGCCATAGTATTATTAACATTTTTATATGTAAGTGGTGGTAAATTCCTTAAAACCCTTATGTTATATGATTTATCTTATTATTTATGATTTTTTTTAAAGTGATACCTTATACCTCCACAGATCCCATTAGATCTGGGGTGATGTAAGATCAAACCTATCGACATCCATGGGGTGTGCGAACCATTGGGGGTTTAATTTTGTATGTTTTAGTTTTTCATGAAAATACCTCTGAGGATTTTGAAATGGTTTATATGTTTTCATTAGGATTTGACTTGGTTTTCCATGTTAATGGGGGAAATCTATGATTTTAAATTATCCTTACATTGAAATGAGGTGTTAACCTCAATGTGGTTTATGAAAAACAAGGTTTCAACTATATTTTAACTATTGACTTGAAATGGGAATGTGGTGATGTATTTAGACAAAAATCATTAATGGATCTTATGATTTATTTGATGAAAATATATGCATTTTTCATTTTTTTTGTTTTCAAATGGAAATATGCTTGTTTTAAAGGGTGGTTTATAAATTTTTAATAATGATTTATAGTTTTAGTAACTTTATGAAATGTGAAAAAGTGTAGGGCTTTGTTTTAGAATGTTTTTGTTCTAAGGGTCCTTTGAGACTATGGTAAATGTTTTAATTTATAAAGTAAATTTAAATGGTTTTAAAAAAATTGTTGTATTTTTAATTAACATTTTGAATAGACATGATGTTGAGATTAGTATTTAAGAAATAATTTAATGGCTTGATGGTTGGATTGATGATCTAGGAAAAGGTATTATACTACAGATATGGTGTCCAACTGAGTGTTTGGACACTAATAGTATACTTTGTGCTTTAATTAACAGAATGAGGATCTAGGTGATGATGGTATACCATTTGGAATAGGATGTGGGTCCAATTCTCCCTCTCCTTGGGATGGTGCAGATTGATGCTCTAGGCCCCACAAATGATATGTATAATAGTATGATGGACTGATTCTTCTTATCCTTGGGATGTTCTAGAGTTACTCTCTAGAAACCACCAATGTTATGTAAAAATGGAAGATGGACCGAGGATCTGGGTACTACTCTTATGTTTAATGATGGTTTTGATATCCCTAATATTTAGTATCAGTACTGATTGTTGGTATATGGTTAGGTGTAGGACGGACGTTCTAGCCACATTTGATACTGATGGTGATATGTTATTTCAATACCATACTGACATTCTAGTCACGGTTGGCTCATGTAAATTAGATGGATATTGCATATGGTGGATTTATGTTTCCCTGAGTTGATTGGAAAGTGAATACCCCTCTGTCATACCATAGAGAAATGGTTTAAAATGATTAATGAAATTCATTTTATTATAGAATGTTTTGATTATTTATTATTTCTATATATGATAATTTGTATATTTTTTTGTTAATTTAAATCTGGTTGACCACTCTGATATGGTGTTATAGTATCCTCACATTCCACATTAGAACCTCATTGCTATTTTGAAGCATCTAGCATATGAGGAGGCACGATTGAGGCCATGTGGTAGTCAGGATCGAGGTACTAGTTTAGTGGAATCCATATTTGGAGGTTACATAGTTATATCACTTCATTTTTTACAAACCTATTATTTTATTATTTGGGGAATTTTTAAATAGGATATATATGAATGTTTCAGAGATTTAAATGGATATCAGGCTAGTCTGACACAAACACCAGTTCCTGTATGATGTATCGGTTATGTTGGGTTGGGATTGTTGTTCTGTTTTTTGATGTTACAGTTCTATAATATTTTATCCCCAATAGATTAACATTCATTTAGTATTTGAGGGTTTATTATTGATTTACTGATATTGGCCCATTATGAAGAGTAATGTGACATGGTTTTAACTCTTAGATCGTAGAGGAAATAGGCGTCATTGGAATCATGTTAGGAACAGAATATCTTCATATTATAGGCCTTCTAGTGTGTGATATTATGGATTTATTTTTGTTGGAAGTTTCTATGGATATATGGTGTGACACTCAATGATGAGGGCTCTTATGTGTTCCTAATGTGTGGTTGGTGTGGTGACCAAGGATGGTCAATACTGTGAGTATGTGATTAATGGATCCATTGTGGGTGGTTTTTTTTTATAATCATAGTATGTTTAGGGCCTATAGGGATAATTATAACTTTCATATGATCAGAGAGGATGTACACCCTTGTTGTGGGCAGTTCATTTATGTGTGGTGCTTTTTTTGTGGTGAGACCCTAAAGGAGGGTGTTTTGATTTTTTTAATGCATCATGATGGTGAGACTTGTGAATATTGATTCCATTTAAGTTATGGAATTTCGTGAGTTGGGGTAGAGACTAGGTGGTTGAACCTAGTGACTTGACTTGAGGCATGAACAGCAGGTCTATGCAGGAGATCCTAGTGACATTTTTGACGCGACTTTAAATTGTTAGTGATGCCATGTGGTTTTCGAGGGTGACCCATGAGATGGGTCGATCGAGTTACAAGTGTTATTGTATGTGTTAGTCATATATGGATGTTCCCAATATCTAACATCAATTCATGAAGGATGCATCCTATTATGGGTTTTGGCACATATGATTCTTTTTCTTTAGAGGTAGAGCACTTGGGTGCTAGTGGTTTAGCCTTGTGGTTGGTTCTGGAGGGGTGGTCTGGATTTGGTTCGAAGAACATGTAATGGATGTACATATTACTATTCCTGCTGGTTATGGTATAGACTAAGATTATAATGGGTTCTTGAGGAAATGTGTTTTTTTGAATGTGTCTCCTTCGGGTGGTGACTGTGTGTGTGAATTTGTGTATGGTAGGAGGAAAATGCAGGTGTATGTTTTTTTAAGATGGAAACCACTTGGTGTGTTGACATTTTTGTATCACAAGTGGTTTTTGGGGGAAAGAATATCTAGGTTCCTAAAACAAGTAGCTCTGGATGTGTTTAAAAGAATGCAATGACAACGTAGATGATCATAGAGGATCCTTGAATGACAATGAGTCCTTGATTGGTCATCTAAGTGGTTTTGGATCATGAGTTTCTCTTTGTTTTAAAAACAGCAATGGTGATCTATTATGGGTAAGATAGACATATGGGGTTAGCATGGATAGTGTATAGGTCTTTTGATATGATGTTAGTAAAGCTTGACCTGTTGGAGTCTGAATAAATTACTATCATTGAGTTGCAAAATAGTGTGTAATAGTTAAATGTTAAAGAGATCTTGTAGGAAAATGTGTGTGACGAAACACTGTGTATTTTGGTTTGTGTATCAAATGTTAAAATATAATTTACCTAAGGTTGTTGATTAGAGTAGGAAACCACGAGTAGGATAAGTACTGACATGGATGTGATGAGGTTCTTACAGGCAAGGAGGCCCAAGACTTTTGGATGGCTCTGATATATCACTACCAGAAGAGGTGACATCAAAAATGGATATTTGGAAGTGGTGTTTGTTGATGACATATTAAATTACTATAATTAGTAACTATCATTTCCAATAGATTAAAATCATTTTAAGTACGTTGTATGGGTAATGGATACACACCAAACTACCCAAATGTATTTGGTCAGATGTGGGACCTCTGTGAGGATACACTCATGAATTGGTGTATGCGGAGTTGTATTGTATGAATTTCAAAAAATAATGTTTATATATGGGGTCCTCATGATGGAATGGATGTCATTAAATACAAATGTTTCCATTCCCAGATACCAGGAACATGTGATGGTTTATGTTATGTTGGGATGCTCTGGTGAGGGTAAGATAGTCGTCTCCAATTATTGGGTAAGTACTGTTTATAGTGGGGGAAGAAGTGGTGTGGTGGTTTGGTAGATTATTTGCTGACAAAACTCCTATAGTGCGGAGTGATGTGTTGAATATGGAGATATGACCCCTGTGATAGATGGTTCACATGTGTATTGAAATGATTATGGATCAGTCATGGTGGCATTGTGATGCCAGTGGCAAACCATTATTGGGTTTACTTAAATTCTTTATAAAATAATAATGGGAGATAATTATTTGAGGATTATCGATCCAATCATTGGTTATAGGATTGAAGTGATTCTGGATAGTTTTTTCAGAAATGAGTCTAGTGGTTTTGTTAGGGTGGTTGTGGAATGCCTTTTGGATTGAGGGAATAGTAAAAGGATGCAATGGAATTGGATCAAAATATGGAGTCAAGTGCTCTAGGATTGAGTTGGATGATGATAGTCTGACTAGAGTTAGCAGAATTGTTTTGTGTGGAAGGTTGAGTGTACATTCAGTGTGTCATTTTTGGAATATAGGATGCATTTTTGGTTGAGTTTGGATATCGAGAAATGACAATTTATTCTTAGTGAATGCTTTGATGGTGGGTGTTCATCATTTTCTGTTGGTTCTTGATGATGAGGACGTGTGCCGATGATGATTGGAAGTTTGGAAGGTGTTAGGGTGTGGAATTTTGGAATCCATTTTAGGTTACTTTTGGGAGTATGAGTTTGAGGTTTTTTGAGCCTTTCCAATGGTGAAGGTTCCTAACATTAGAATTTAGTGGTTGTATGATAAGGCTTATGGTGTGGAGTACCATATTTTGAAGGATGCATGGGTGATTTTGAAATCAATGTTTTCATTAGATGGGCTTGGTAAAGTTAATTCATGGTGTTTCAATTTGTAAACATGTGTTGGCATGGAGTCTTAGCTAATTAAGTGTCATGAGTTTCTTGTTATTCCTTTGTAGTGTTTTAGGCTAGCGAAATATGAATGAGGATGGTGGTCAACATGTGGCTTCAAAAATTGGTTAGTTTCTGCATATAAGTATGCACCAATACTTATCAAGGACAAAAATGTAATGTGGTGGGGAAGTGATAAGATCCCTCATCCAGATTGACCGAAGATTCCAAATGAATTTTAATTATCATTACCAAATGGATTGAATCATGAATAAAAATTCTAAATGTAGTTTAGAGAGTATGAATATCTAAAAATTTTGCCTTTAGATGGTAAATGAAGCTTGAGAGGAATCAAAAGTGTTTAGATGAACTTCAGAAGCACCAGCTTATGCTTTTAAATTTTGGGATCTCTCTACCACAAAACAGGGCAAGGGAAGCACTGCCCTTTATCAGCACTAAATTGAAAGTGATGATAAAGGGGTATGCCTTTATCATCTCTAGTTAAAAGAGATGATAAACATTTTTATTCTTAATTTATATAAAAATATAATATTTATAATCAAAAATAAAATTTTTTGTATAGATTAAAAATTATATACCTCTATTTATAAATATATACTCTTTATTGTTATAATTATTAATAAATAGATATATATTTATCTTATATTCCATTCTCAATAATTATATAATAATATAAATAAATTATTAAATAAAAACTGTTGGAACCTTTATTAGCGCTCATTAAAAGTGCTGATAAACGTATTTTTTTTATCAGCGCTAAAATAAATGAGTTGATAAAACATACCTTTATCAGTGATTTCTTAGTTCTGATAAAGAGATTCCTTTATCAGTGCTAAAAAGTGGCTAATAAAATACCTATTTATCAGCACCATAATTATAGCGTGGGTAAATAGGTATTTTATCAGGGCCTTTTTAGAACTGATAAAGGTATATGTTTATCAGCATTAAAAATGCATTGATAAAGTTATGTTTTATCTGTGCTTTTATATTAGTGCTGATAAAACATACATTTAGCAGTGCTTCTAACGAGTGCTGATAAATTTTCCAGTTGTTTTTATTTAATAGCCACAACATACCCTCATCTCTTGCACGCGGTCAAGATTTCGCAGAATCTGAACTATATCCCTCTTCCGTCGTGACCTCTCCTCCTCCTCCTCTCCTCCTTCTCCTCCTCCTCCTCCGTTGTTGTTGCTGGGTTTCCTCTGCCACCACAACTGTCATCCTCCTCTACCACCAATGCCTCCACCGCTTCTGCCTCCGTCGTCGTTGCCTCCGGCTCCACTACCTCCTCTATGGCTACCTCCTCCGCGACTGACTCCACCATTACTTCTTTATCTCCAAGGTCCATCTTGATTTGATTATACCCCAAGTACCTGTCAATGATAGAAAGTCCTTGGAAACTATTAGTTGCATCGGTCAAAATTTATTTGATTAGTAATGGTAATTCATCCTTTGGAAATGTCAATTAAGGTCTCTAAAGATAATGTGGACCCTATTCTACCTGTTATTTTTCTTAATGGGGACATTTTTGGTGATCCATCTTGGGTATTTCACTTCTAAGAAAAAGTTAATTATGGTGATCCATCTTGAAGCTACCTCTGGTGTATGAAACCTTGTCTGGGGTCCTGTTTTTAGCAATATTAATGAAATATGTAAAGTTTACTTGTTTCAACCTTGTTTCCATTGTATGTTCATCTTTTATATTTTAAAAGTCTGTTGAACTCATTCTATCGAAGGTGGGTTCTATAATTTCTTGTTATCTTAAGGTGTGTTTAACCATGGTGTGGTTTTATTTCAGTTTTAGGGGGTTCTTGGGGTTTATGGTATGTGGTAAATGGTGTACTTGGTTTTAGGTTATTTTATTCTCATGGGTTTCCCCTATTTTAAGTTTTCATTTCAGTTGGTAATCTCCTTTGTTGTGCACCTCTTCTCTGCCACGAACACACCTTCGTCGTCTGCTGAACGACACATTTACAACGAGTTTTCTCCTATTACTCATTGGTTTCCTCTTGTTCTCATGTTATTACTTTTTTATATTGATTGTTATAATGTGAAATGTACTGGCTAAACGCCCCACTGAAAATTGTGATCATTGGTGGTCCTTGATTATGCACTAAATGAATTGCATGTTGGTTAGTTCCTTTGAACATTTGAATATAAAAATTGGTAATTTACATAAACATGACTTCTAAATGAACACCTGAGGATGATTTGACTTCTTTGATAACTCTTGAATTTACAAAAAAAAATTGAATAAGGGATTCTTTCTAAAATCTGAAATTTTGATTGTTTGGTTTATATCATGTTGCGATTGTGAGAATGATTTTGTTTTTTTATGGTGTTGCAGTTGTTGGAATGATTGATATTACATTTGTTTTCCATGTTATATTTCTTAAACCATTTAATATCAATCCAAACTTTAACAATTTTAAGGGAACCACCACTTTGTTATTGGTGCAATTCCAAAAAAATCCTAGAAAACCACTTCTAGAGGACTCTATGAGACACTTTATTGTGTGAAGACAATGTTTTTCAGATTCTATATATTTTTAAAATACATGGTATGTAGTCTTTTTAATTGGAACATGCTTCACAATACATGGATTTTATATAGATTTTAATTCCACAAAACATTTATCTCCAACATTTACACCACATGACTCATCTTATGACTCCAAAATGGAATAAGTTTCATTTTAAATGTTACATGTCATGTGAAGCTAGGTCACACACAATGTATCTCCAAGACATATAATTCATCATGAAACCATGTACATGACATGAAATAATGGTAGAACAACATGATATGTATTTTTCTTCACTCACACCATGTATAGATACCATAGAAACTTGATGTGTATAGACTATACACCCCTAGTGGTCATATAAGGACTACACACCATGTATTCCACAAAAATGTGATTCATAGCTGGTGAGGTGAATCAGTATGTATCTAAAGTACACGCCTTTAGCTCATGTTTTTCTATATGTCATGTATTTTTAAAGGAATCATGCATTCTTTGTTAGACTAACTTGGAATTAATTTGATATATGTCAGATTAAATCTGGTTTCTTATCCATACACGATGTTCACCCTACTAGACACACCATGTATATGGATTTCACATGAGTTTAGAAATGGTAGTATACAACCAACCTTGACTGATAACCCTACACATTGTATATCCATTGAACAAATTGTGTGCTATGTTATTTTCATTATTATTATTTATTTTTCACTTAGATGATAGTATTTCATGTATGAGTAGCCCATTATAAATATCTTCTCATATAGATAACAATAGTATGATTCCCTCAATCATTGGAAATTACACACGATGTGGTTTGGATATTTTAATTATCTTCACTCTGGTTGAGAGTTGACAAGTGACAAGTGAGATGTTTGGAGAAAATATAGATAATGGTACTCCCCCTTGTTTTGGTAAAGAGTACTCCATGTATAGGTTTAAGGTACTCCATGGAGATATACAAAATACTGGGCACATTCCCCCATATATAGATAGAGTTCAATTACTTTCACATGTTTTGGGGTAGGTTCCTCTATTTCATGTATGAGTATCCCATTATATCCTTACATTGTTTTTTTAGGGAATCCTACTGGTTATGTTTACAATCAAAACTGTATGGCCTTTATAACCACATTTGATGTGTTTATTTTTATATTTTATAGTTTGGAGATGAAATTTGTGGACATAGAGTTAGCGAGGTTAGAGTAATAGTTAGATTGTATACAATGATGGTTCATTGTAGAGGCATTTGTTCCATGATTTTTTTATGAAACCCAAAAAATGCTACTTGATTAATTAAAACAAAATATTAGGCAAGTTCGAGATCAAACCCATAAAGATGATGAATATGAATAATGAATGGATGAATGCCAATCGGTTGACAAAAGAGTATGAATATGGAGTGAATGAGTTTATCAAGTTTGCAGAAGATCCTGAGTGCGGCCCTTCTCAAATCCTTTGTCCATGTTTACGTTGTTGTTATTAAAGAAAAATTAGTCTACAGGAGTTGGAAGAACACCTGATCTATCACAGAATAGATTGAAGTTATACATGTAGTATTAAACATGGGGAAAAAATAAATGTAGGTAGTGGCTAGATTACACGGTGTTTTATGGATCATCTAATTTGATTACAACCGTGAACAGTGAAGATGATCGTATGGAGGATGTGATTACATATGATAATGATGATGGATATCATATTAAGGAAATGACAAGGACAGTTGAAGATGAAGTTCTGGATTTCCCAAAATTGTTTGAGAAGTTAAAGAGTTGTGAAAAACGCCATTGTATGCAAGTTGCACTAAATATATAGCACTGTCAGCCATTCTGAAGCTGTATAATTTTAAAGCAGGAAATGGGTGGGGTGATTCCAGTTTTACGGAACTACTTTCTCTCCTAAATTACATGCTCCCAGGAGATAATGAACACCCAATATGAACATACTATGCCAAAAAAATGCTACATTTGATGGGTATGATTTCTGAAAGAATACACGCCTGCCCGAATGACTGTATATTGTTTCGCAAGGACCAAAAATCACTTAAAAATTTCCCAAAGTGTGGTGCTTCTCGATACAAGAAAGATTAATCTAGTCTTATAAAAGTAGTATGGTACTATCCAATCATTCCAAGGATTAGGCACCTATATGGAAGCGAAGAGACTCTAGGAAAATTGACATGGAATGGAAATACAAGAATTAAAGATGGGAATCTAAGTCACCTATCAGACTCTCCTTAGTGGAATAGAATCAATAACGAGTATCCTGAATATGGAAACAAGACGAGAAACCTTCGTCTGGCGTTATCTATAGATGGTGTGAATCCTTTTGGTTTTGAAAGTATCAGTCGCAGAACATGGATGGTTATGTTGGTAAATTATAACTTACCATCGTGGTTATGCATGAAACAAAAATACATAATGTAATATATGCTTATATCATGACAAAACAACCGGGTAATGATATTGATGTTTATTTGGCTCCATTGATCAAGGATTTGAAAATATTTTGGGATTCAGGTGTTACGTTGTATGATGCTTACAAAAATGAAGATTTCACATTGAAATCCTTGTGGTACGGGACAATAAATGAATTTCCTTCTTATAGAAATTTGTTAGGATATAGAATTAAAGGAACTCAATGGTGTCCCATTTTCGAAAAAGGTACATAGTCAATTAGGTTGAAACATTCATCGAAAACTGTGTTTCTTGGACATCACATATTTCTACCTTATCGGCATAAGTACCGATCTTGGACGACATCATTCGACGGATGTTCAGAAGAACGTACAACACCGTCTCCACTAACAGGTGATCAATTTTTTAAGAAAGTAAAAGATTTAGACACTACCTTTGGTAATCTGTTTTCGAAAAACCATATGAAAACTGGTTGAAAAAAGAGATCAGTTTTTTTGAAATTCCATACTGTAATTTCCTGTATGTCAGACATTTTCTTGATGATATGCATGTTGAAAAAAACGTATGTGATACTGTCATCGACACATCACTAAATGCACCTAGAAAAACAATGGATGAATTAAGGATAGATTGGACATGGCTGATATGGGAATACGAGAAGAGTTGGCACCAGTGAACGGTGAAAAATGGACATTTATTCCTCCTGTTGCTTACACTCTTTCCAGGCAGGAGAGATATCAGTTTTTCAACTTCATGAATGACATAAAGGTTTTAGAGGGGTATTCATCAAATATCAAGAACATCATGTCAATGAGAAATTTAAAATTAAAGGGTCTGAAATCACATGACTTCCATGTTTTGATGCCAAATCTAATTTATATAGCTTTACATTACATTTTCCCCTTGAATGTCTGCCATACATTAATGAAGCTCGGTTTCTTCTTCAAAGCTATATGTAGCAAAGTTATAGACCCGGTGAAATTTCCAAATATGGAAAGAGAAATTTCTGTCATATTATGTGAATTGGGAATGTTCTTCCCACCGACATTTTTCGATCTGACGATTCATTTGATGGTTCATTTGGTGAGAGTGATTCGACGATGTGGTCATGTACATTATATATAGATATAACCCATTGAACAATATATGAAGATTTTGAAAGCGTATGTAAAAAATCTATGTCAGTTAGAGGGTTGTATTGGGGAGAAATATAATATTGAGGTATCCGTTGAATTTTGTACCGAATACCTGACTGGTGTGGAAAACGTTGGCCTGCCAAAATCTCGTCACACTGAGCGGCTTGAGAGTGAAGGAATTTCTGAAAGAGAGATTGTCACAATCAATAATACTGATCAGGAGCATTCTCACCTTTACGTTTTTCATAACAGTTTCGACGTTAACCCATATGTTAAAACCCACAAATAAATTCTCAGGCAATTGAATCCTTATATGGATAAAAAATGGACATTATATACACATAATAGATAGTTTATAGGATGGTTTCAGGGCCATATTTTAAGTAGTTAGATGAAAATCCAGACTCAATTTCAGAACAACTTTGATGGATAGCCAAAGGAGCAAGTGTGTATGTATTGTCTTACAATTATCATGCAGTTAATGGTTATACATTCTATACTACTTAACATGATAAAGACAGTACCATGTAGAATAGTGGGGTTACACTTGTGGATGAAGTGATGCATGTTTCCGGTGCTAAGGATAGAAAAAACATTTATGTGAATATGTCATACTTTGGCATCATCAAACGAATATGGGAGTTGGATTATTCGAAATTCAATGTTCCGATTTTTTAATGTATGTGGGTTGATAATATGAGTTCTGTTAAAAAGGATGAATTAGGATTCATGAACGTTGATTTTAGTAAGGAAGGGGAGAAAGACAAACCATTTATAATGGTATCATACGCAGTACAGGTTTTTTTTCCAGACCCCGCAAACCAAAATTGGTCAATTATTCTATTATAGACCAAAACACTGAAGGGTCAGATGAATGTTCAACGAAGGATGACCCTTTTATAGGGACTTCATAATAATTTCACAGTGGTCCCAATATAGACGACATTTTTTATGTTAGAGGATACCACAATGAAGTGATTTACATAGTCAATAGAGGATTAAAATCTCTTCAACCTTTAAAAAAAGCGAGTACAATAATCAGGTTATTTGTATATTGTAATATACATTGTGTTATGTTATGTTATGTTATTACATGTTCGCTTATTCTTTTATGTAATCTAAATTAAATGTTAAACCACTTTTGCAGATAATGACTTCTACACCTACTGGTGTGCCCAATCCTGAGGCACAAAATGTCTCTCAAACAGCTGCTGGTAGTCCCAGTGAAGAGAAACAACATGTTTCTCAACTAGCTACTAGTGGTCCCAGTGGAGAGAAACAACATGTTTCTCAACCGGTTGTTGCTGGTCCCAGTGCTGAGGTACAAAAAGATTCTCAACCTGTTGCTACTGGTCCTAGTGATGAGGTACAACAAGTTTCTCAACCTGTTGTTGCTGGTCTTAGTGCCAATGCTAGCGCTTCGGAGGAACATATTGATGATACTTCTGAGTAAATGGTAGGAAATGAAACCCTAATAGTTCAAAAAAACAAGAGCACCGTAGTTTGAGAGTGTTATCCAAAATACTTATGGTAAAAGCAAAAGGAATCAAATTTGAGGTGGGATGGAATAAGTGAGGCCAACATTTTAACCCCAATAGAGCCATCTTTAGTAGCTAAATTAGAATCGTCACTAGGCAATGTGTTTTGATTGATGTACAGTCGTGGAACCATGTTGTCACCAAGCTTAAGACACTAATGTGGGAAGAGATTATGGAAACATTACGATATCAATTTTTTAATTTATTAAAATAAAATAAAATACCAAAACATTGATGTACTCTTCATCATCCATTGTAGAGTGCATTTATAGTAGATTCCTCACACAAGAAATATGTATTAAGAGTAGCATGAAAGATTCATAGAGTTTTTTGCACGATTTTAATGAAATATCATCTTAAAGATGATGAAGGTATAATCAAGTCACACCCACCTCCTCTTTATGCAAAATTGATATCCCAAGGAGTGTGGGATGCATTTAGCAACCATCGTGGAGAGCATACTTTTTAGGTACATTGTGTGGGGTAATACATTGTTTGATGTTGCTTGTATTCATCACTTTTATATACAGTTTTTTATTTATGAAATAGAAAGTGAGTGCTGAAAATAAAAAACACGCAACAGAACCAGCGTGCCCTTACCGTAAAGCAAGGATGGGGTGCGCTTCACTTGAGAAAAAATCGGTACGTCTTTTAAATATATCGTACTATATGTATGTGACATAAAACAACACCATAATCGTGATTCTATTTTTATATGCAGATTGATGAATCGAAATTGAATGTCATATCCATCCCACGCCATGTTCTATGGAAGGAGGCTCGTGTAAATAAAGAGGGTATAATGATAGATGAAAACACACAAAAAGTGTTGAAAACATGTGTATGTATGAAATAATATAAATTTTATTTTCATTAAATCGCTATTACATTACAATGACTACATATTTTTCTATATTTTCTATCTGACATAGTCATAGGAATCAACAACACCTACACCAGATGCTGATATACTATCAGTAGCCTTGAAGTAGCCAGAACAGTATGGTCGTGTTAGAGGTGCGGGTTTTGGGGTGACACCTCAAACATATTTTCAAAAAAACAAGCAGAGGATCAAAATGAAAAAAATTGTAAAGCTGCAAGAAAAATTTAGTTATTTTCAAGAAGAATTACAATACTAGAGAGAGATGATACCAAGTTTGATGGGGGAGAGGAAATGAGAATAAACAACTCAACAACAACCAATATGTGACGATCCCACTCCACCCCCACCAGCTTTGAGGCGAGCCATTCCACTAAAAAAGATGACATAGCTGAGATAATCAATTTTTCAATAATTGTTTCTGTGAAATGTGATTTACATAGACACCAATGCCATTCCTGTACTAATATTATACTTGGTGAAAATGAATGTGATTTATATCTATCAACTCCCACCTATCACCTTGTAGTAAGGGCCATGGTGTTCAATATGCAGAACGACATGCTACACAACAGATAACTTCCAACAGATCATTTCAGAGTGTCAATTTATGTAGCTAAAGAGTTGGGTGTCGAGCTACCTATTCCAAATGACGATGACGAGATTCATACCATTGAACAAGGTGTTGGAACATTCATTTCATGGCCAACAACTCTTGTAAAAAAACATTTCTACAAGGAGGTATCCATTTCCAATTTATTTTTTAAGCTGGACCTTAAAAATTTAATAAAAAAAGGTCTGAACTGATGAATGTTATTATAGAACAAAAAAGAGAAGGGGGTGAAACCAAATATTTGCTCAAAAATATCTCTAGGATCAACCAACCGATTGAAACATTCTACTAAGAGTACCTTCACCCCGCTCGTTCAAAATCCACAGTTAATATCATTGCAGGCTCATGTGGATACAAATTTGATAGACGGAAATTCTCACAAAGTTGATTTTGAAAAAAAATATGTACGGAGAGGAAGCACCATATTTGATTAGTTCTGAAAATGTAAATTAAATCCTTAAGTATGAATGGTTAAGCGCCTTATTTATAAATATATACATGAGGTATGTTTTCATAATTTGATTTTACAAAAGCTGATATACTCTGATAATTATGACTAAATACATTTTATATTTTTCGTAGGCGTATATAAGGAAAAAATTTGAAGGGATTTCCCTATAAACAAAAATTTGGACTCATTAGTCCTCACACCACCTCCTCAAAAGAAGAAATAGATTCTTATAAAGAGGATGCAATAATGTCATCCCTGTTCAAATCGTTTGAAAACAAAATTACAGATGACAGAATATTTTTAATGCCAACGATGTAGGGGTAAAACTCTAAAATTTAATCATATCTACTACATTTTCATTTATTTCTTTAATTATTCTTTTTTGTATTTTTAGAAATCATTGGATGTGGATTTCAATCAATTTGGATACTCCAATGATTTATTTTATGGATTCAATGCATGGATATCCTACAAATCGACCACAGATGATGGAGTTTGTTAATTTGTAATATACTAGATCCAACATTTAAAACTAAAAATCAAGTTATATAATTTATGTTATCTTTTAATAAGGAATCTGTTATGATAGGGTGGTGCATTAATATTGTCTACTACATGGAATGAATCCAGGGCCTATGGATAAGAATGGCTACAAGATCTACAACGGGAAAAGTATCTTGGTATATATAATAACATTTCACTATCCAAACACATATCAAAACAAATTACTTATTTTTGTTGATATTTCTACAGTGTCCAAAACAGACAAACAGAAAGGACTATGGTTATTATGTATGTAAATTTATGAAAGAGATCATATTTCACCAACAAAATAGCATCCCTAACGAGGTATTTTTGAAAATAATTACAAGTTCATTTAAAATATTTATTAATCTTTTGTGTATTTATAATTTTTTAGTACTACCATGACTATTGAAAAAAATCTTATTCACAAGATGATATAGATGTGTTTAGAAACAAATGGGAAGCATACCTGATAGAAGATTGTATAGAAATAGGATGAAGATGAATTCCTACTAATGTTATCCATATATGATCATTGATATCTCCCTTGTTTACACTTATTGAGAATATATGATCACCCTTTATTATGTTTTATATACTTAGGTTATGAATAATGGTTTTAGAAATGATTTTTATTTCTAGTAAAGCATAAATCATTGGGATACACTGGTCGATAGTGTGGAATTTGACCAATTCATAGTCATTCAGTCCACTCACAAGCATCTTAAAAGCTTGATGGGAACCAATATCATGGATTTTTAATTTTCTAATTTTAGTTTCCATTATATGTGGGTGGGGGGTTTCTAGGAGGGAGGGGTGTCCAGTAGTGGGGGGTGTCCAGGAGGGGGTGTGTCTAGGAGGTAGGTGGTGTCCAGGTGTGAGGGTGGGTGGGGGTGTCCAGGAGGGGAGAGAGGGGGTGTTTCTAGAAGGGAGGGGGTGTCCAGACAAATATCCATTCAATTTCATTCAATACTGATAATATTAAATGGGTATATCACATATAGAGTAGCCTGACGTGGGTCCATAGCGAGGAATCAAAAGTTCCAACCAACCAAACCAATTCCAAGCCCATGTAAAGGCCCATGAATTATATTCTAGTTCATTTTAAGGACCAATATATATTATTTATGGTCATAAATACCCAATAGATGCATCATTTACCTTTCTAACATTAGATTTATGTGAAATTGCGTTCATATTCCTCCAATATATTTTTTCTTTGGTGTTTTTCCTTGATTTTTTGAACTGTATCTCTTCAAAATATATATGATTTTATAATTCATATTATTGAATGATGGTGTATGAATAATATTTATTTCATTATCAAATATATGATGAAAATATAGTTGGATAAAGAAGGTAATTGATGGGTATATACTAAATAACTAGGAGGGAGGGGTGTCCATGAGGGAGGGGGTGTCTAGGTGGGAGGGTGGGTGGGGGTTTCCAGGAGGGGAGGAGGGGTTGTCCAGGAGGGGAGGGGGTTGTCCAAGGGGTGGGAAGGGGGCTATCCAGGGAAAGGGAGGGGGAATCAAGGAGAGGGAGGGGGTTGTCTAGGAGGAGGGATGTGGGTTGTAGGTGGTGTGGTGGGAGGGAGGGGGCTGCAAGGGGATGGGGGTTATCCAGGGGTAGAGAGGGGGATGTATAGGGGGGTTTTCTTGGGGAGGGGAGGGAGTGGGGTTGTCAAGGATGGAGGGGATGTCTAGGAGGGGAGGGGGCCTGTCCATGAGAGGATGGGGATGTCCAGAAGGTGGGAAGGGGGCTGTCTCGGGAAAGGGAGGGGGCTGCAAGGAGATAGAGGGGGTGCTATCATGGGGTTGGGAGGGGGGAATTGATGTTAACCGGAGCATCATCGTAAATCAAAAAACATGATAAAAGAACGTTTTGAGCCTTTAATAAGATCACCATGCTTCCTTTAAATAGACATTAATATCATCATTAAGTCCATTAAAGACAAAACTAAAATCCCAAAAGATAAGACTGAAATTCACTCAAATGTAGGCTGTAGAAGCCGTGCATTCTATGGCAGGTTTTTTCCAAAAGTTTCACCCATGTGTTTAAAATAAGAAGGTGTTATAGATCACTATATCAAGTGTGATGGTTTGGTTCCATCAATGGTGTTTTTCCTCTGAACAAGAATGTCAGACGGTACCACTAGATTAAACAACACTGATTCATAATCTGTCGTGGTCTGAATGGTAGTGCAAACATCTTTTATGGCTAGGTTCTCGCATGTTTCCACTCATGTGTCCCATACCCTCAGTTCCCTTACATAAAACAAAGGATTTATAGTTCCTTGTGTATCTTGGTTCCCATCGCATGCGACTGTGATCTCATTATCCATGTTGTTCTCACCTTAGTGTTATATCCTCCATGATCACTGTTGACCGAGCATTGTTTGCCATAGTTTCTTTGAGTCCAGATGCGTGGTTTTCCAGTTTCACCATACTTTATGACTGCCACACATGGTCCTATAGAAAACAAAGTGTATAAGGATCCTATTTCCCAGTTTTAGTTGCATTTGTAGCCAAAGATGCGACCGAAATCCCAATCGCATCTCTCCCATTTGTCTCCCTATTTCTGCCTCCATCAGAACATGTCAGTCTGATCCGTAGCCAGCATCAACTGATCATATTCCTTTACCTGCATCTCAGTCATTCTCATCGCCAATGTCTGTTGATCCACCTCTTGTTGTGGCACTTTCTCCGTGTTGTGCATCATGTTAGTGGTGTGTTTTCATTATTTAGCTTGCTCTGTCAACTCATGTTCCCACCTGTGCTTATCTTGATCCCACCACTATTGGTGAAACATGAGAGCATCCATTTTGGCTACAATGGTTTAATTTTGAAAAATTAAAGGGTTTCTTCCTCTTTTTGTAACAGAAAAGTTTTTTATGACAATATGTTCATTTGGTCATACCCACTAAAATATATTATTATTATTGTTACTATTGTCATTGATAGATTTGCAATTTATTTTCTTTCATTGTCCAAAGAAATCATTCGGTTTTTGATAGTTCAATTTCACTATAGATTTGCAGAAAAATATGTTTTTGTTCTATCCAGGGGGGTTTTCTTGGGGAGGGGAAGGAGGGGGGTTGTCCAGGAAGGAGGGGGAGTTCGTAAGTGGAGGGAGGTGTCCAGGAAGGGAGGGGGGTTGTCCAGGGGGTGGGAAGGGGGTGTCCAGGGAAAGGGAGGGGCTTCAACGGGAGGGATGGGGTTGCTAGTGGAGTGGTGGGAGGGAGGGGGATGCAAGGGGTGGAGGGTTGTCCAATGGTATTGAGGGGGGTGTCTAGGGGGGATATCTCAGGGTGGGGAGGGAGGGGTTGTTCAAGAAGGAGGTGGTGTCCAAGAGGGGAGGGGGTTGTCCAGAAGAAGAGGGGGGGCTATCTAGGAGGTGGGAAGGGGGCTGTCTAGGGAAATAGAGGGGTCTACAAGCGGAGGGAGGGGGTTGTCCAGGGGGAGGGAGGGGGTTGCAGGTCGAGTGGTGGGAGGGAGAGGGCTGCAAGGGGAGGGGTGTCCAAAGGTAGAGAGGGGGCTGTCCAGGGGAGTGGATGGAGGGGGTGTCCAGGAGGGGAGGGGTGTCTATGAGAGGGGGGGTTTTCCATGAGGTGGGAAGGGGGATGTCCAGGGAAAGGGAGGGGGCTGCTAGGGGGGTTGTCCAGGAGGAGGGAGGGGGCTACAGGTGGAGTGGTGGGGGGAGGGGCTGTCCAGGGGTACAGAGGGGCTGCAGGGGGGTTGTCCGGGAGGAGGGATGGAGGATGTGTTGGAGTGGTGGGAAGGGGGGCTATCTAGCGGTAGGGAGGGGGTTGTCCAGTAGTAGGGAGGGGGATGCCTTGAAGAGGGTAGGGAGGAGGTTTTTGGCTAATCACACTAAAGAACTAGGAGATCAGAAGAAAATTGAATCAGTATGATCATGGCCAATCAAATTGTGTAGGTTCTAATCAGTTGCATCTAAAACTAAGAAATACAATACAATATTTAGAAGTTAATGAATAATGTTGAGACTCTTCTAAAATATTAATTCAATCCAAGGAAATATGGACATGTAAAGGTTGTAACATGTAACAATTGACATTTTATTAATGTATTCATTCATATTAATGTTCAATTTATTTCATTATTGTATTACTAATATAATATTTGTTTTCTTATATAGGTAAAATATTTTTATTGAGTTCAAATTCTTTATTTGGAAACTAATACCCTATATAAAACAATTTTAGAGAGGATCATGGATGCAAAAAGGATGAAGCATAAATTTTTTTAACTATTTGTTGGATAATTGTAATTTTAACCTAATTAAACATTGTTTTTAATTTATATAGTTGTGTGTTGTTTTGTATTCATGAGTTCAAGTAAATGTATATAGCATTTTTGTTCTTCTGTTATTTGTGTATAGGTGTTGTTTGTGTTGTGTGTGCAGGTGATATCTCATGTGTGCAGGTTCTGGGTTTGCACAGGCAATTTGGCCTTCATCATCACTAATTAAGCGCTGATAAATTGATAATATATCAGCACTCAAAATAGCACTGATAAAGGTAGTATTTATCAACTATATTTTTAGCGCTCAAATATTATCCATTTATTAGCGCTAAAATTTGAACTGATAAATACTACCTTTATTAGTGCTATGTTTAGTACTGATAAAGGGGACCCCCTATGTTCTCCATGATTAATAATGATTTTTTAGTGATGTTAAAGGAGGTTTTAGCGCTATTAGAAGCCTAATTTGTAGTAGTGGATTTTTTGAAATGCTGGATGGTCTAGTGTGCATGGTTTTGGATAAACCAGGCAACACCTTGATAATTAAGAGGTTTTATTTAAATTTTAATTCATCGTGGTTGAGTTTCATGGTCGTAGCATGGTTTGGGGAAAATATTTTAAGGTGAAAGGGGAAACCCTATTATGCTGAGGTGGTTTTCAAGCATGGCGCACATGTTATGCAAAGTTTTATAAAATCCATGGGCATGCTGTGGAGGGGAGGAAATATTGACAGAATTGTTGGAGATTTTTTTTTCAAACCATGTGGAACAAAATTGTGAAGCTGGGGTGTTGGTCCATAGGGGTGTTCATGGTTTGTGCATGGTTTTCCCAACCGTGTATCCAAACTGTGTGATTCTTGTCTTTGAATAGATCCAATGACACAGTTGGTACATGAATTGGAAAAATGTTTGGCTAAACCATATGGTAGAAAAATTTTAATTAAAATTTTATTTTTTAGAAAATACACTATTGGGTTCTGGGAGGTTCCACCACCTTCCTCCCTTCTTTGAAGTACACAAACTTGATGTTTTCTAACCACCTTCCTCTACCTACCAACCATGTTTTTAGGGTGTTTTCATGGATATTTCTCATAATTTAAGGTGATTTATCCTTTTATTATGGATTTTTTATTTCTCTTATAATTTATATCTAATTTTGGAGTTCTATTATTAGGTTTTTTTATGATTCCACAACAATATAGTGGAATCATACTTTTCTCATGGGGATTTTAGTCGACTTGGGTAGAGGAGTTCCTGAGTCGTATTCTGAACGTAGTTTCATGGTGTTTCATCAAGGTATGTGACTATTGTGATTTTATTATGTTTTTGAAATGTTATAATTTAATTAAGTGTTTAAATGGTATATCCTCTTAGGAATTTGGACTAGAATGTGTTCAGTGTTATTCCAGAGGTATTTGATGGGTGGTTGTCTTCAGTTTCGGTGTGACATGATGACCTGGTGCGTTTTCAATAATTATTTCATTTTGGGTGTTGGTAAATTTATTATTTTTTGTTTTTTAGTGTAATACTAGAGCTCGATGATCATGGTGAACTCATTTGGATGATGAAGGGTTTTTATGGGTCTTGTATGGGCCTTGATGTGGTCATCATACATTGGAAATGATTCCAAAAGCATTGATATGGTTGAAGGGGTTATAATATATTTACCCACAGTTTTAATAATTGTTTTATATGTAAACTATAGTATATTGCTTAGATCTAATGTGTGATATTCTTACTCCCAGGATATAGTAATTTGGTTTTGGATTTAGAGTGACACCTTGGACCTCCACAAATACCATTGGATCTGAGGAGATTTGATACTAAAACTATGTCGATCCATGGGGTGTTCCTAACATTGTGGGTGAAATTTTTTATGTGTTAAGTTTTTTTTAATATTACTATGATGATTTTTAAATGGATTAAAAGTATTAAATGGTATTGGACTTGGTTTTTGGTGTTAAAGTAGGAAAATCTATGTTTTTAAATGATCCTTTTTTTAAATGAGGTGTTAACCACAGAGTTTTTTTATGAAAATGGTGTTTAAATTTTATTTCAATTATTGATTTGAAATGGGAATGTGGTAAAATATTTGGTGAAAATTAATTATTGGATCTTAGGATGGTTTTAATAGAAATTGAAGCCATGGGACATATTTTGTTTTCAAAGGGAAGTACCCATTTATTTAATCATGGGTTTAAAATGTGTAATGATGATGTATGGTTTTGGTATCTTTATGACATGTGAAAAAGGGATTGTTTTTTTCATGTTTTTGTTTTAACGTTCCTTTTAGACCATGATAAATATTTTGATTAATAAAGGAATATAAATTGTTTTAAAAGGGATCCTTTTTTTATTGAACGTTTTTAATGGAATTGATATTGATATAAGTATTTACGAATAGATAGTAAGGTTTGAGTGATATATTGATTCTTCGAGTATAGGATGTATAAAATATATATGGTGTAATATTGATGTTTCAGAAATGTCTAGTATAGTTCATGGTTTAAGTTCTAGACTGACTCTCTAGGTGATGATGGTTTAACCTATAGAATATGACAATGGAATAATTCCAATTATCCTTGGGATGGGATAGACTTATTCTCTAGGAACCACTATTGTTATGTATAATATGATATTGTACTAATGGTTCTTTTCCTTAGGCTAGTCCTAAGGATGATCTAGGAACCATCGACCTTATGAACAGATGGATGTTATACTGAGGTTCTTGGGAATAATTGTTATATTTTGTGGTGAGTTTGATAGACATGATGTTCAGTATTGGTACTTATGGGCCATATATGGTTTGGTGTTGGACAGAGGCTCCATAAAAAATTTATATTTATGTTTATATGTTATTTAGACGATAGATTTACATTATAGGCACTGATTGATAAGGTACATTAGATAAGTACCATGTATGGTGGTTTTTTTATTTCATGAGTTTCACAAAATATGAATAACCCTCTGTCATTATTTAGGGGGATAGCTTAAGATGATTCATTTTTTTGGTTGGCCTTGGTGACACCATAGAACCATTGGGCCTCTGGATACTAGATGGATTATTTTGTTTGTTGGCTCATATTAATTTTTTTATACTATTTACTTATTCTGATGTTTATCTTCATAACCTGTTATACTAAATGGTATTATATTTAGAAATTTTTGGTGGTGGCCTACTATGTTTTTCACACACCGTTTTTGGGCCTCTACTGAACTTGGGTACCTAACTAGCTCTCTCAGGTAAATTTTAGGTACAGATTGGGGATGCATCCCACAATGAGTATTTTTTGATCGAGCAGGAATGCATGAGTAGTATCAGTGTTCTTGATGGGTTTAGAATAGTGATGTGGTGGACCTTTAATAGTCTCTTTTATTTTTTTATGTTTTTTAACTGGATCAATGGGAAGTCGGTTTAATGTATGACTTGGTCATGTGGTCCCTTATAGAATTTTTTTTATTATAACATATTTCAGTTAATTATTATTTCCACAATCTCTAATTATATTATGTTTGGTTATTAGATTCTGATTGTGAACTATCATATGTGGGTATAGTCTTTACATATCCCAGTTTAGTCCACCACTTCTAGTCGGAAATCTCTGGAATATGAGGTGGTGGACTTGAGATCATGCGGTGGTCTAGCTCAAGGAGATAGTTTAGTGGTATTCAGACTGGGACATTACACAACCCCTTGTGAAGGGGTGATGTACCCCTTTTTTATTTAATTTTTTTAAACTTATTATTCTTTTTTATCATCAATAATATTCAAAGCCTACTCCCCTCTCTTGAGATATCTACCTTCTCCTTTTTTTAGGATTTGAGGCCATATCTTAATCCAAATTCCATTTCCATTATAATCAAATACGTTGGATATATAACAGTAAGAATTATAATCCTCTTCATTCCTTATTATTTTATCTCCCAATATTCAGTGTTGTTTTGGTGAAAACTCACTTTTCATATTTATAGGGAATTTTACAATTCCATAAATTTTTCCTATTTTACATCAAATATGAATAAAACACTATGCGAGGAGTTGTGAATGAGCCTAAGGTAGGTTGTATTGTAATATTCTTTAAAAGTTAAACTGTTTCTATTGAATTTTAAAATGTGTCTCACATCACACCCTTCCGTATGTTACCTTAAAATGGTTTTTCCTTTCTTGATTAATTTAACCATGTTATAATACTCTTTTGGAGCCTTTTTTAGTGGGAATAGAATGTCTACCATGTTTATTTCCACCCCTTTGGGTGTCTTGAATTAATTTCCCTCATTAATATTAATTTTTTATTGACCAACCCAATCCTAAGTGTTTTGGATTGACCATGAATTTGAATTACCTTTATGTAGAAATTAGATTTTTTACTTTAATTAAATGGAAATTGGTGGTAAGGCCACACCACTTGTTTTATATTTATATATTTGAATAATATAAAATCTGGAACACATGGTTAGATTGGGGTAAATTAATATATATTATTTAGGGGAAATTCCTTCTAGATATTATAATTAGACAATGGATATTATTTAGTCGGAAAAACTAAAAGGATTTTTTATGAATGTCATTTCACACTCTCTAACATTGGTTTATGGGAGTGGGGGTCTCACACTATTTACTTTTACTTAGAGGATGGTCATGTCATCCACATTCTCTTGCATCAGGTGTTGGGTATGATGATGCACGCCACTATCTCGAGTTACATTTGTGAAGTATCACATTCTCATATGACTGATGAATAGTACCCTTTATCAATCCTATATCTATTGTGACTATACGTGGATGCCTGAGTTTTTTCCCAGGTCCTGTAATCACATAGTGTCCAAGTATATTTCTATATAGCTCCTCACATATATCATGCATAGAAATGTATACTAATTTTATATGATTTATTTTATATGGATGAAAATGGTTCTTAAGAACAAAATTATTCTCACCTATACCGAAGAAGGTAAGTCTTCCATGTGTCCTATCTGAAATTGAGCCAACTAGTATTAAATTTCATCATTTTTTATTATTCTTTATACATGCACACTATTATGTTATACACACTGAATGGATTATTCTATACATCATTGGTGGTATCCCAGTGAGTTTATCCAACAACCCATATGGGGCACTGTTGGCACTAGATAAAACCTTACAGTTTCATGAATTCATAAGGGAAATCCCCAATCATGTATGTTTTATATATTTTTCTTATAACATGGAGAACAAGAGCATATGACTGATTTCATTCCATCAATTATAGTGGAGATTTATTTTGGACTTTTTTAATTTTGAATAGCATGTTGTATATGTAGATACTCTATATCCCATGTATCTACCCATTTTTACATCAACATTACATGAAATCAGTTTGTATATGAAATAGCCTGTGGATTTATTATTGTTACAATATCATGGATTTGTATACTTCTGTTGTTTATTATTGCTCTTGCTTATATTGTGCTATTAGTAATCTTATATACTTCTTCAATTTAATATGTGTATTTATTTATGTTTTTTCAACTTTATATGTGGGTATAATCTTCCCACCATAACACATTAGAACCTCACTACTAGTCGGAAACCTCTAGTATACGAAGAGGCTCGTTTGAGGTGAAGTGACCCACCAAATAGGGGAAATGTTTTAGTGGCTCTCGAGATAGGGAGTTATATTGTAATTGTATAATCCTATAACAAAATTTTCCCAAAAATATATAGAATCATATAGGAATTATAACTAATAACCTATACTAAAAATTAATCTATATAATTATAACAAATATAAGAATATGGATCTAAACTACTTCAAAATCTATAGATATGGACCATCCTCCTCAGGCCTTCAAAATGATAAAAACAATATATTCTTACTTCATCGGAATCATTTCTTCTGAATCCTTGACCAATGACTATAGTTAATGAATTTAGTTCATTTAATATACTCACTAAATTTTGAACCAGTTGATGATCCACTACTGGATTACTGAATACTAATGTTGATTAGATTATAACCTTTTTAAAATTATTAACCTCAGTTCCTATTCTTCTATATCTATTTTTTTATTTTTATAATAGATAATGGATTTTCTCATCATTTAACTAAAAAAATTCCAAACTTTTTAATTAGTTTTTTCTTATTTCAGAATTTAATTAATTTTGAATATTAGTTCCAGTTAATTTTGAAACTGTTCCATGTGGGTGTGGTCCCAGGATCTCAAAAATTTTCTTCAACTAATTTAGGCAATATGATCTTTCATGATCTTCCTCAATAAACTATTCATGTGGATTTATTTTCAACGATCCTCAAATAAAATTCCAGAAATTCCAACTTTTGAAACTTAAATGATAAAATATATTCAAGAATATCATCATCGACCATTATTTATTTTCTAAATATTTTAAATTTAAATTTTAGAATATTTCATTATAGTGATCTCCTTAATTAATTTCAGTTCACCGATTTCGACTGTTTTCATCTTCATTATTCTTATTGGAATGAATCATATCATCCCAGTTCTAGTCTCTAAATACCCTTCCTGAATAAATTCATAACCATTAACTTGTGATTTTTTTGAATTTACACATAATAAAATAATTATCGAATTTAAGTTATCTTATTATATAATCATATCAAATTTTATAATTCCCATATTTAAAAACTCAATTCCACAAAAAATTATCAATGTAACCTACCTTTAAATGAACTATGTATCACATTTTTAAAACTTAAGAAGTCATCAACATTAATATATTAGTCCCCCTATTTCTCAATATAAGAGGAATCCTTAAAAATTACAAATTGAACCTTAAAAATACTCATGTAAACCTTAATAAGTCTATAATATACATTAAAATATCAAAATAATAACACAATAAAGGTGGAAATTAGTCTTGTAAATTATGAAAATAATCCTTATGAAGCCTTTTTCTTTTCCATTATTCAAACTTATATTCAAAGAAAACATTATTATGATCTAAATCAATTTTTTTATGATCATGAAACAACCCAATGAAGTTTAATTTTCTATAATTTCAAATTATATTAACCTTATGAAAGTATGGTGAACCTTATAAACTCTAGTAAGGATCATATATTTATCAAATTCGCCAAAAAACTATAGATTGAATAATTTCTTAACTATTACCAAATTATTTCAAAGACTTACAAAAAACTTAAAATAAACTCAAAACACCTCAAAAATATATTCATAAAAAACTAAAAATGTAATTTTTTCTTAAAAAATTGGAAGATTCTTCAAAAAATTTCCAGGGTTCTTCAGATTGGTTACAGACATAAGTATCTATCGGATGATCTCAATCACTATAGAAAATTACATTGTTACCTTTTATATACTAAAAAATAAACTAATGTCAATATCAATATATGAATTCAATAATTAAGTAAAATAAATAAATTTTAAAAATATCAATTTATGGTTTTATTAGTAGAATGAAAAATTTCAAAATCTTCATTATAACTAATAGTCACCCATGAGATACATTTCTGGACCTATACTGATCTCTCAAGAGTGTTAAAAATGAAATGTATTATAAAGTGTATACACCTTTATTTTTTATCCTTTATCTAAAGAAAGAGTGATAAAAGCATGGTAAGAAATAATATCATAAAATATATAAAATAGATTGGAATAAAAGAAGATAGTAACTCATAAAAACTCTAGTCCCTTTAGAGAAGGAAAATTTATCTTTTAAAGTATACCATGACTTTCTCCTCCACACTTTCACAAATTAATTTTATAAACCCCACATTAAAACTACACTAAAGGTCATTAAGGGTGAAGAATATTCCATGGTTATCATGATCTAACATCATCCTACACTTGTAGTCATAACACAAATTAATCTACTATTTTATGTATTGTGGAGGAATTAACAATCACATGGGTGGAAATTGATATTGTAATTATATGTCCACAATATTATCAAACCATCACTAACCCCCAATATATGAACAATGTTTTTTTTAATGTTCATAATCTATATTGAGATAACACACATTATTAGAAATCCAAATAGTGTATTGAGATATTTATGGTTACTAAAATATAGTCATAAGTCACAAACGTGACTACCTAAAAACACTATATATTCTATCCAAACAGTTAATTGAATAAAAAATATCATAAAAACTATCCTAAATTGAATCGTTGCATGATAATGTCTTATTTATGAATTCATCCATTATTATAACCACTGAACAAGTCATTATAATAAAGGGTTTAACCTACTGTTGTATATTTGGGTGAAATATTTTTCAAAATGACACATCTCTAACACATTATCAACTAAAATTTTAGGTAAATAATGTATCTATTTCATATCATGTATTAAAATTTTGATATGTTAAAACTAACATTCCTGATAATCAATAACTATTACTACCATTCCTCCCAAAGAATCGATGATATAAATTCCCCAAAAACTATCCTAAAAACTAATTCCAGGAGACTTAAAAATCACTATATCACTAAGGTAAAAAAACTACGATTATCTACTTAATCCAAAAAATATCATAACAATCAATTGTATCAAATTCTCATGCTTCACTAACATAAAATTTAAATAAATATATATCTCTTATAACCAACACTATGTTTTCTAATCTGAAATATATTCCTCATACTATGGAAAATTATAATTTATAAAACTCTAACAAAATCATATTCTGAATATCAAAACCACCAATATTAGTCCTCTGATATACCATCTCTAGATTATACTACTCAGCCTCTAACTAAACCATTTGGAAACCAAATTAATAGGGAATAAAAAAAGTTAGTAATTATAAATACATAACATAAGGTTAAGAATGTATTTTAACATCAAATCTAAATCAGTCCATTAAAAAAAGTAAAAAAAATTGTTAAATAAATATATTAACATTACCTATTTTTATATAATGAATGTATTTCATATTAAAATAATATAAAAGTATCATTTCATACACTGGATATTGTTATAATACAATCAAGATCCTTGATTAGAAATGTATCAACCACTACACCTTTAATTGGTTTCACCAGTCTATTTTATATTATATTTTAATAAAAAACCTTAACCTACCAATATAATATAATATTTTCTATTTTCTACTATGAATTAAATTCTAATCTATAATCTGATTCTCTTCTAACATAATAGGACCCCATAAATACTCTATTTGGTTAGTAGAGAGTTTAAAAGTGAACCCTAAAGCCTGTCAATAAAAATTCATGACGTGGTGACTAACACCAAGGGTATAAAAATCACTTTTTGGGTAGAATTTACCATTTATTTGAAAAACCCACACTAAAAACCAAAAGTATTTTGCAAAACCAAAATAAAACTATATAAATACATCACTAACTGAATGCATGCATGATATATAACAATAAAACCGATATTGAAAGCAAACTTATTTAAACTAATTACAGCATACTCTATGAAAACCAATACCAATGTGACTACCCCAACTCTATATAAATTTAAAAAACCATTGATATTTTAAGGTCCAATACCGCCACCAATATTGAACAACATATATGAAAAAAAATTAGATAAATTTTAGGGTGAGTATACACTATACATAGTAGAATCCTCCATTAGAACTGTTATATGTAAAATATAATAAATCACTACAAATTCAACATAAATTAAATAGAAAAATAATATAATCCCACCTATATAAAATGTAATTCCACCTTTCTGTATACATCACCAACATCACACTCCCCTAAAATAAAAAATATTATAAACATAATACATCACTAGAAAAATAATATATTTGAAAGGGCCTCTATAACCTAAACCTCATTAGCTTTTTCACCACTAGCCCATTTCTTAATAAGGTAACAAAACATCAAATGTGTTAGAATACAATATGAAACAGATGGAAAGTGTTTAGTCATCTATTAATACCCAGTTTTTGGGTAACCCCTAGACTTCAATACAATGTTAGTGTTGTAACAGTCTTGATATAACTCAATTGGATTTTTCATATAGAAAATGGTGAATACTGCATCACCCATCACTCAAAGAAAAAATATATAGAAGGATATACTCATAATATGAAAACGGGTTTCTCATCTATCTAGTTCAATCAAAAACCTCCTATATTTCAATAAATATTATTTCATTCATATTATCAGGTTCATTATAAAATTTTAAAGAGATTCACTACTTCCAAAATAAGTATTACATTTAAAAGGTATATAATTAATCTAATAATTTCATAGTTTTGTATCTTAATACCCAACCTCTACATTGTTGTAATCTTTTTAAAATATCATTCATATACCATTATATCATATTACAACTTCTCATCTGCCAAATATGTCAACTTGTAATCATTAATGAAATATAATATCCAACAATTTTATCTTAAAAACACCAGATCCACTCATCCAATATAGATCACTATATTTTATGAACCCCCTTTCAGTTTATATATATATATATATAAATATTATATGGAATTTCATATTCATGACTTGAACTTTAAATAAAATATATAATTATTTTTATCAGAATACAATATCCAACTAACTACATCCAAAATTATCTATATCGTCCCATAAAATAAAATCATAATAAAATAAATATGAAATAAATATAAATTTAATATAATAAAATACCACTCCACCACTTAAATAATTTAATTCAGTATATTAACTAGAAAATTAATTCATTCATCAATGAGAACTAAAATATGATAATTTCATTAAAGAAAAACAAAAGGATAAGAATTCTATGTCACCTATCTCAATTCATCATTCAGTATTCATTTAATAAAAAACTATATATGTCACCATCGATTCCCATGTATGCATAATAAAAATTTGGAAAATAATGATCTTAAATTTATAATAAATCCTCCAAATAAATTTCTCATATCCAATAAATATATATCTAATGAATTGAAATTGATATTTCAAAGAGATATGAGAGCGTGATATATAATGGGGAAATAGATCTAAGGACTTTAACCTCAATATGAGAATGATAAAATTAGAAAATATAAAAAATTCATCAATCCCTTAAAGGGTGTACTAAAAGGTAGTCCAAAATGTCATAAGAGGATTTTATGATTTATTTAGGTTACAAAATACATTTATTTTAGTTGAATAATATCCAGATTTAATATCTTAGTGGCGTGTCCATGGTATTAGACTAATTATATAATGTAACGTAGTTAACCATGTGGCATCCCCTATCTCAAAAGCTAAAATAAAAAATTAATTTAAATTTTTTCCTTAACCATGAAGCTAATAGTGCATTATTATATGCATAAAAATCTTAATTCATGGTTAGTTAGTATGGATTCCAAAATCATGTTGTTAACCATGCAACCTTTGAAAAATTGTTCTCAACTTTCTTCAATAACCCAGATTTCTACCAAAATTATTCCCCAAGTTAAATACACCATTAAATATCTAGTGGTGTAGTTAAACTTCACTTATGATATTATTTGAATCTTTATTTTATATTTTTAATTTTCTTGGTCCATGTAATATGAATTAATATTCACTATATCAATGAATAAAATTTATAGATACCTATTCCATTCCCGAATAATCTTAATTTATATTCTCTTGCTTTCCTATATGTTTATAAATATTTTATGAATTAAAAATTCAACAATTTCATGGATATGGATAGAAAATAGCAGAAAAATTTTCATATTTAACTAACTAATGTATCCTAGGGTTAGGTAGTTTATGATTATTGTTTCAAAATTATCCTTATAATATGAATATAACATCATTTGTTTTTCTTATTTGTTTATGTTATATTTGTTATTCTGAGAGTTTTTATAGTTCAACTTTATCATATAATTGGATTATACTAATGATATTATTATCATGATTTCCTTGAGATTATATTAATGGTGTAGTGAAAATTCACATTATAGGTTATGTGAATCACTATTTAAAGTATTCAATTTCCATCGTCTATAAAATACCCCTAAAAATTTAAAAATTTAATAAAAGAGTTTTATTGATCTCTATAAAATTTTTAATGATCTTGGATTATATTTTATTATTTCCTTCAATGCATAGAGGCATTTAAAAACTATTCAATAATGAAATGGAAATATTTGACAGATACAGATAACCTTTTCATATTTCACTATGATAAGTAATTTCTTTAGAAGGGTATGAGCTTTAAATTTAACATATAAAAGTTATAATTCTATTATGAAGATAATATAAATAATTTTTATTATTTTTTGGTATATTTATAATTCCCCAATATTATATTATAGTTATAATGTTGTTATCATGACCTCCTATGGCTATGAACATTATCGACATACCCCATGTGTCTCTTGTAATACCTAGGATTCATTCCTATGACATAACATGCTATTAAATATCAAGGTATCTTATCATACTAATGAGTCTCTCCATGGGAAATAACATGTTGTATCAGTTTTTTTGTCCTCACTCACACACATATCAGAAAAGTTTCTAGATTGTTACTCATTCAAAAACTAATCCATGCTAAGAACACTTGGTGGGGGATTTATAATCTATTGGATCCCAAAATTAATGTTTCACATTGATCTTATTGTTAATAATATTTATTATTTTTATGTCTTGCTCTTCTAGTGGTGTCACACTCCGCCACCCCCCTTTAGAACACAACACCAACATTATGGACCCTGAAAATCAAAACTAAAAAAATTCCTCTTCACTTCTATATAGGTATTGGATCAGATATCATTTTTCATAACCCATCCTCCATGGTCTATGAACCTTATCTTTGAACCCCATGGGTCTCTCATGAATCCTTAGTTTCCTCCTTGAGACACCACATGTTATTTCCCCTTTTGGTCATTTAACAGACTAATGATTGCCCTCAAAATCAGTCCCATGATCTTTTAGTGTTCTTTTTTCCTCACGCACAGACAGCATGGGAAAATTTATAAATGTCACATGTCCTGAAACTACTATAGGCTCGGTATCGTCAACTAGTGAGTTCTTATTAGGTAGAAACCTAAAAAGTATGGTTTACCTTTTTGGAATGGGTAGTAACATTTACTCTTTTATATCTCACTTATCCAAGGGTTTTAACATGATGTTTTAAGAATTTAATAAATAAATAAATTGAAATTCTGAATTTTCATCTGATAGATATATTTTCTAGTCAAATTATATATCCATGTGAGTTGACTCAATAAGTCTCATGGCCGCCATATTTTTTTTAATATCCAAAAGTTATTTATTTCTCTAGTCACCTGTAAATAAAATTTTCTATCATGGTACCAAATATTTCTACTACTATCACATGGTATGTTATCCATAAATATGACATATAAACAATTTCGGGTAACAAATTTTTATGAGGTCCTAATAGTTTATGAAATAATTTTTTACAAACCATACTTATTTCACCCATAGATGTTATCAAAAATTTATCTCCTAAAACTATAGACACAAATTGTCCTAATATATTATGATTATATATTGGTCATTGAGTATCCGAACATCCTCTAATATAGGGACTAGGGGCATATATCTATAATATTTTTACATATAAATTTATTTTGATAAATTCAGTAAAAATAATTTTTTGTATGATAATTTCATTTTTGATTTAGATGTGTATCTATACTATAAGAGACTTATCGTGATTATTTAGTAGGTCTAAAAATTTATCTATAGTCTTGTTAAGGATCTCATTATCATACTAAATCTAGACTACCACATTAGAGTTCGTGAATGGTTTAGAAGTTATCAGTCTAAAGGAATGATAAATGATATGTATCTCAATTTCATTATTTTCCACGATGAAATCAGTTTTGTTAAAGAAATGTCCCCATTAATAATCCATTGATACTTATATATGTCATCACAATATTTTATGAGTTCATATATTGATGTCAAAAATTCAATTCAATAATTCTTAATAATATAAGAACCTAATGTTTTATTTGTAAATTAAACATTTAGGTTTGTTATCATTATGTAATAATTTAATATGTAAACGTGAGAAGATAACCTGAATATTTATCTTACATAATAACTCTCTTATAAACCCTATGAGGAAAATTATTTTTTTCAATTCATGTATCAACGATTATTACCATAATTCCTCAAATTTTCATGAATCTTCATTATTACTTCAATTTTAATTGAGAAAATTTGGGTTTAATATGCTCTATTTTCATTTAAAAGATTGTATTAATTACTGATATGAAAATTTTCAATCATTTATTAATTCTATATTTTGAAGCTTATATATTTATTCTCATATATCTAATAATTTTTTTGTTTATTTAAGTTGAAATCCAACTCATCTTCCTTGGAAGCTGAGAAAAATCCTCTTTACTCTTTTAAATATATTGTTATTTTGTAATATATGTTCCGATAATAATCATTAATTATATTGAAACTTGTATATTTATTTATTGATACTTCTCTTGATATTTTTTTGTCTAGATATTTTTCATTATGAGTGTACTAATCAATATCAATCATAGAAATATCCTTAGTGTTTTCAACTTTTATAAGTCACAATTCCAACATTCCTAATCGGGTATCTAGTACCTTTTCAGTAAGATATAAATTGATGATATCCTTATATTCAATATATTTTATTATATTTACAAGGAAATACTATCATTTACATACTTCTTATAATAACCATCCTTCTACAAAGTCATACCCGGGATAATTAATATTTTTTAATTCTATCTAAGTCTCTCGAACCTTTTCCATTTAAAAGTGTGTTACTATTAACATCCTATATATATTAGGTTCTATTTTTCATGTTGAAATATAATTATAAATATTATATAAAATAATATATAACTATATTTTTCTTAATTTTTAGTTTTACTCCTCTTCCTTCACTTCTTTATCAGTGAAGAATTCATATACATTCTCTTGAATTTTTTTGACCCTTCAACATTTTCAGGGAATATTTCAATTTGAATTTATAAATAAATCTCTATATTTTTCCATTACTATATTCATAGTTCCCACTATCATATAATGAGTTACATGTATAGTTTCAACCACATATGTATTTAACAAGAGCCTGAGCTTCAATAAATCATTGATTAAAAAATTTTCATTGTTAGGAAATTAGAAATATGAAATTCACTATGACTTCACGTGTTTGTATTATATATTAATCATAAATAAGGGGGTCAATAGAATTAAATAATATACATATAAACCTATAAAATAATTAAATTATGTAAATTAAAATATTTAACTTTAATTATAGATAGTCATTAAATAAAGTCAAATTTACACATTTAAAAATATAATAAATATTAAATAAAATTTTATACTTTTATAATTTATTCCCTAATAATACAATCACAAGATTATGGAATTGTAAAATATTTTAATTATATATCAATTTTTATTAAGGCATTCTTCTATTATAACTACTGTTCAGATTAATTCTTTTACACCCTGTAGTGTAATATTAAGAATCCAAGTGTCTTAGAATACTATATTTTATCCCTAACCAATAAACATCATTGTAGTAAAAGGTTGTGATATGAGGTTATCATATTTAGTAATTGTATATATTTTTATATATAGAGTGTTGACGTAGATTGTAAATTTTACTTATTGAATTTAATTTTATTGACTTGAGATACAATAAATGTATTTCATCATTACTGAAATGATGTTTTCTCTAGTGTGATATTCTCCATATGTTCCTTCATAGGATGTCTTGGGTTAATACTTCCAAAAGAAAAATCAATCAATGGATTCCATCAAAACCCAATGAAGATATAGTATATAATATGGTGACTTGATATATGTATAATCAAGGAAGGGTAATTTTAGAAACCTATATAATATTTCTCTACCAATGACATAGTTTAAATGTCACGACCTTCAATTGTGTATAACTGAGAATGTACATGTTAATACCCAATACATGGGATATATATCATCATTTTACCATGATAATTACTAAAAAATAATATACAGTAATAACTCTCCTTCTAAGAATCTATCAAATATTTTCCAATGGAGCTTTCCTCAGCTTCCCTAGGATCCCTCTTTTTTTGGATCTCTTGAATGAGATCAACATCTAAACCCATACCATAAAAAACCAAGCCCGCATCCAATAGGATATAGGATAGTGAGTAGCACAAAGTATGAAAATCACCCAATAATGGAGTTATTCTCCAAATTAAAATGTACACAACCACACATAAAATCAATGGATACAATGTAATAGGTAAGAAAATAATACAAACTATAATGTATATAATGTATATGATATCTAAAACCCATTCAAAAATTATAGAAAAAAGCAATGATATAAATAAAAATATGAAAAAAGAATGTAATCTTATAGTAGAACCATACTAATATAGCTGGATGATAAAATGATGAGTAATCGATGAAAAAAAAACTTTCAAAAACTCTTCCAGTGCCTATAACCTCTAGGTACTGGTGAAATCACACCCCATTATCATCTTTTCCATTATGTTTTCCACTAAATTGTATTTTATATACATAAATAGCTATCAGATAAATTCCTATATTGGGGTGAGTATATACATACCATGTAGGATTTCCTAAAAATAAAATATGATATATATGATGAAATGCCAGATCAAAACAAAAAATGAGAGAAAAAATCTAGATACATTCATATTTAGAATCCCGAATGCAAATAAGGGATTCATGCTCTACACAAACCATATATAGAATAATATTCTATAAAAATCCCAATATTCTAATCTACCTAGAATTAAAACCCATGTCACCTCTCAGAAACTATAGTGGGGTAACAAAACCTTCCATGGTAGGTGTCTCTCAAGGGAGTAGCCAAACCTAGTGGTGAACCCATGCCTCATTATATAGAACTTTTTAGATGAGGGTGTTCCTGAATCCATGGATATAGAAACCACACCTCACATAAGTTATAGAATTTTTAAGATTATCAATCTTGTGGGAGACCATCACCGTGTTTAATAGGAGGGAGAACTAACCCCATAATCAATATGTAGGACCCATTCCTTGATATTATGTAGGAGTGTCAAACTGCAATGATGGATATAGAGTAAACATGACCTATTAGTAGATCATTTCCAAATTTGTTTTTTTTAATGTTGGGGCCAAAGCCTCATTTATTATTAAATCAAATAAAATACCTTTTTTAACTGGGTAGTGGGAGACCCATTACATAACCCGAAGGCCCAATGGGCATTTAGCCCATTACATGGCCCGTAGGCCCAAATTTTTGTCCCAAGGACCATTTTGTGAATAGTACTGCTATAGTACCCGCCTACTATAGTACCACACCGTACGAGCTACTGCTACAGTACCCTATCTCTGCTACAATGAACTCCCCCTACTATAGTGCCCATCGTTGCTACAGTGTCGTCACTGCAACAGTGTCTTCACTGATATAGTGCTTCTATAGTGCCCTGTACCCCATGGGTTTTGAACCCCCATTTTTCATGTTGAATTACGGGGTGCTTACCAGTAATCCAAACCCCAACTACACATTTCCAAAGTTGATCCTAGTCTCATGCCTACTTTAACCACCACATCAAATTCATGTCATAAACCAAAAAACATTAAGGAATCATAACTACCTAAATCATAAAATGTCTCACCGTTGATACTAAATAGGGATGTACCATCTTTTCATTGTTGAAAAAAATATTTTGATGGACTACTGTTGTTCCCATATTTTTGTCTCATTTAAGAAGATATAGATTTCTCCATGTCTGGATATGGTACATGTAATGTAATTTTGGGGTACATTATGTACAACCCCTTAAGAAATTTTAGGTCATGTACTATTTTATATATTTCATATGGTGTTTAATTAAATCATGTATTGGATACTGAAAAAATAATTTAGGACCCATGGAGGAAATCAATACATAACTCCACTTCTCGGGTAGTGTATAGTCTAACATAAAAAGTGTTTGGTACTGGATCACATGTCATGTATAGCTAATAGAGAACCTAGGTGTGGACTCCTCATAGATTTTATGGAAATATTCCTTAGATCACTCAAAATTTTTAAAAAATGAATACATCATGTGATATTAAAAATTCTCAAAAACCCTAACTGAAACTAGAATAATCATAAAAGATTATTAGCTCTACAACACTCATCGTGTGATCATGTTTTGTTTTCCACATCAAAACCACAACTCAAACCTCATAGATACAACTAATATCACCTATAAACTAGAAAAAACACCCCCAATGGTTTCATATAATGTTTTCTCACCATTAGGCACCATTTTACTATCATCCTACACTAATGACATGTAATACACTTGCATCCATCCACGACACCCATATTCTGATCCCTATGGAAAATCTGAAATGAAATTCCTCCCAATTATCATATGTCACACATAAATCCTCCCACATTTCCTTATCTTCGCAATCATGTACTAATAGAATACTTACAGTCGCAAATACTAATCATTCATTGATTTGGGGAATGATTCATTGTACTTCTATCCATAGTGAATTATAGTAGTAGACATGTGATGAATGGGTGAAAAAATGAAGGAAACCGATAGATAGTATTATTGAAGGTTGGTGTAAAGGAGTTACCATTTATTATCAAATTATGATTATCCAATAATAAATAATGCACGGAGAAGTATGAGTCTTCAGAATAATAATATTGAAATAAAATTATAGGCACTGAAAACTTCAAGCTATAATTAAAAATTATATTTTTATTTCATTTAAATCAAAAATAATAGGGAAGAATAATTCAAACAAAAATTCATACCTCATGTTTATATTTGTGTTTTATGATGTATTTATAAGCATTATTTCCATTATGGATCCCTATCAATGAACACACGCATTATCTCAAAGATTCTTCAAACCTCCATACTATTTCACAATATTTCACACATTAATTATATATTTTCCGATGGACAAACAATTATTCTATTTTTAAAAATGATTATATATGTAATTTTTCTTGTTTCACATATGTTATAATAAATTTACTAAAAAAAATAATTTATTTAAAAACACATAAATACTAGGATCATCTAGGAGATCTGAATGTAAACATTAATTACCCCTCCCCAATGGTAAACCCCTAAAACATGAAAAAACATTTGTGGTATTTTCCCATTAAAATATCCATTTAAGAGGAAATTTAATTTCTCTTCTATTATATAAACAAAATAAAAATATCATATCATATTTAATCTATCAAACATGGGAATCGTCAATACTAATTTGATGAATACAACTATGATTTTTATCAATAAAATTTTATTTAATATATTCTAGATTCTAATACAACAAAATATATGGTCATTTTATCCTCCCCACCATCAAGTATTTTCTCCCAAAAAATCACAAGCTACTTGAAATTTTAAGGGTATTGATCCTAAAACATACTCTCATGTTCCTACAATCTCTCGTAAAGGGTTCTATACAACCAAATAACACACAAAGCTAATATATAACATTCTCGAAGAGTCCTTCCTCAATGGTACTCAATCTATATTGATTACACTGATAAGGTAGTGTCAATTTGAACATCTAGATCTACTCAATTGAAAATTGATGAATGTTAATTCATATGTCACATCATCTATAATATATAAAAGATTTTTTTCACCTAGTCATTCTATGGGGGTAATTTTATATGGTATAAAAGCTTGGTTAAACAAAACAGGATCCAAAATTAACCAATGATCCTCTAGGACAATTTTATTCCTAAAACAAATTTTTATAAACTGAGCCATTGAAATACTTTTAAGAATACATGATTCACTCCATCAAATTCCAAAGGCTTCAACCATCGATCATTATATGACATATAATGGATCTAATATTTCTTAATATGCACTTAAATAGCGTTCACATTCTCCACCATCGACCTTATAAGATTCGGCCCCATTAATGATGACTCTCCAATCATTATTTAGCATTGGGGTGACTGGATGGGTAAACTGGACAGTTCCTTAAAAAGGATTATACCAATAGTTGAGTGGTAGTTGTTGTTATACATGAACTTCACTAAAGTTAAATGGTCCCCGCAAATCTGGTTAAAAAATAAAATAGAATACCCCAAAATATCCCCAAAAACATAAATGATTCACTCAGTCTGGTCATCTATTTGATGGTAGGATGTTTTACTCAACCACAATATAGTCTTCAATGCCTCAAACAAACTCTTCCACAACTAGGATATGAATCAAGAATCATGGTTAGAAATGGTCATAAGAGGTATCACATGATTCTAGACAATCATATCTATCTACAATCAAACCAAACTCTACATCAAACAATGATTCTTAAAAGGAAGGAAGAAATATTTCATTTTCAATCAATAAATGATCACAAAAATAGCATAATGATCTCTCACTTATCATGGAATAACCATCATGTAAAACGTCAACATGACATCCCACTTCTATAATGAAATTACTTTGGGTTAGGTGAAACCTATTAGGACCTAGCTCTTTACCATCACCAATTTGTTGGTGAGATACCACTAGATTTACTTTGAAACGCTCATCTTTATAAGAGGTCATAGAAATTGATTATTTATCTCCTAGTATATCATCATCACACTTTAATATTCTGCTAATGGGTATGTGTAGAACTTCCTTGGAACCTCCTTATAAAGTGAAAATTGAACAAATATCCTACCATGAAAGTGGATGAAAGTATCCCTATCTTTATAAAATATATCAGGTGTATCACGATGGATATCTACTCACATATGACCTCACAATAAAATTCACTCAACTAGGACTCCATTATGTGTTGGATAATGGGAGGGACCATCACCACTGAACCATGGTAAGTCACATATCCTTCTTTATCTAAAGACAATTACATCAAGATAAACATCTAAAATTCATTTCCCATTAACTAAGGATGGTATTTCTTATTAAGGGAATCAACCACCAAATTTACCTACCAAATGTATTGATCATCTCAAAGTAATAGTCCAATAAGAACTCTATCCAATCCCTCTAACTCAGAATAAGATATATCTGGGTGAATATTTATCTTAGGATGTTGTAGTTTATGTAAACTACCAAACACTAAATGATAAGGTAATGTTTCATGTTCTTAAAGATGGACATTATTTCTTACATATCCAAAATTTTCATTTTTTATTTATTCTCATGAGGTATCAACTACCTGAACCCATAAGAAATAACTACAAGTATCTATAATAATAAAAAACCAAGACTAGAACTAGAGGTGTCGTAGAATTCCTTGTTCTCAACTCCCTAATTAGGCATCCTCATAAAAAGAACACTCCTCAATATTTTTTTATAACCCCTAAAATATCTTTAGAAATGATCAAACAGAAAAGAAAGGCAACCTATTTTAGGTAAGGGACGTTTTAGGAACTACACATCTGTATAATTCCACCAACAATCTCAAGTATTATCCAAATAACCTATAAAATCGTTGAGCCAAAAACAAGATCTTGGTGGAACCCATGAAATTAACTCTTCAATATTTTTATCTCCCTAGACACTCTACCCTTTTATATGACATTCCTCGTGTTGTATAATTATAGAATATAGAAATAAAACTTTTAGATCTTACCGTAAAGCCAGTTCCCTCGAAGAAACCACAAGAAAATGATCATATGGAATGTGTGATCATTCTTGTATACATGATAGATTTGGATTTCATTTATGAATACTAAAACTAACTACTCTATGAAATTATGAAAGAGATTGATTATGATTCCCTTAAACATAATTGGGGCATTCTTTATACTGTAAAGAAATTCAAAAAACTCATAATTCATGTTGAGATACCCAAATGGAATCTTTGAGATATCCTCCTCATGAAAATGACACAACTGATAGATAGATGTATTATTAATAATTCAGAATAAATTAACACCATTTAGTTAGTCAAAGAGGTTTTAGTTCATCTATGATGGGTATTTTTTCTTAACTATCAACTAATTAATGAAGTGATAATCATCACAAATGCTCAAGAACGCATCCCCCTTCTTAGAGAACAATAATTTTACCATGAGGGACACATTTTTCAATATTAACCCCTTCTCCATAAGGTCCATCAAATCAAATTTCATCTATGTAAACTATGTTGGGTCTATCTGATAAGTTAACAAAAATATTGATGTGTTCATGGGGGTGGATCAATATATAAATTGATCTATCAGTGAGGGGGTAATCTAGAAATATCCTCCAGAAATATTTTTGTATAATAATTTATGACTTTAATAATTTTATCATAAAATGTATCTGAAAAAATTGATAAAATCACTAATTTATGGGTGATCAACTGCAATTTCTCAAGCATATGCCCCACTTTCCTAGACTAAAGGTCTCCATTACTCATGATAGAGAAATATTATTTATCCACTTGATGACACTACTATCTCTCATGGTAATAGTATATTTAGGTTTTAATTAGGATATATATTCATTCCAATAATGTTTTCATGGGAACATATCATTTCCACATTTAGGTTCTATGAAAACCTTTCTCTACTAAGTGAAAGATTGCATCATTAACTTGTGTGGGTGAAGGTATGACCACTTAAAGTGGTAGTATCTAGCTACGTAATTCGAGTTCATGGTCCCATAATTATTTATATGTCTCAAAAAAATATATGTAGTAAAAATTTATTGGATAATTCATTATCTATGAGTATTGGTGAAAATATAAAAAAGACATAGATTGTACCTCAAATCACATCGATCAATGCTTGGTTGTAACCCTCCATTTCTTATATCAGTCTGCACCCCTAGACACGAGCTCATTTAGTCTAATGTGGAACATTTGGGGGACTTAGTGTTAGAATGTGATGATATAAAAACCCACCTCTATCCCCCCCTACCGGTGCACCACAAATTCCCCTGCCATTTCCACCACTGTGAAAACCACCTTGTCAACCTCACTGAGGTCACTAATAATGATAATTCCTATTGTATGGATATATATATATATATATAATGAATTACTTCCCTCTAATTCACATGAAATAATTTAGACTTTATACATATGAATTAATCCTCCACAATCATAGAAAAACATGTCTCATATGTCAATTTATCCTATTCGAAACTCACATGTCGCGACATCATTTCATAAATATTATGTATGAAAAGTAAATAAATTTTATAACCCCAATGCTTGTAGTTGGATAGATATATTTGATGATATTTTTTCATGATAACTATCCCTAGATATAGTAACAAAATAATACTCTTACAAACATCCCATGATCACTAGAACCCTCCCAAAAATACCATTGTAGGTGGGGATGTAGAGGAAAAAAATGACTAGGATCTCTCTATGAAGGCCTTTCTCTAAAATTTAAACATAAAGGAGTCTATCTTGTATAATATTGATAGACTACCTTGTTAGGTTAATAAAACTCAACATGTAATTTGATATAGAGATATCACCCTATTGTAGTTTAAATAGCTTCGGTATGTGTACACCGCTCAACATTGCATGATAATAAAACTCACAAAAGAGATGCACAAACTCTTTCACATGAGTCCTCACATAAACATGTTTTTTAATGATCAAGGTCCACTAGTAACCATTTATACCATGGATGAGGATGGATGATAACTCCACCAACTCATTAGTGGGTTTCTTGACTTAACGAGACACCCGAGTCATCACCTCATGACAATCCTCCAATGTTTGAGGGTTAGGATAGCCTCAAAATCTAGGATGACACTTTCAATGAAACTATTTAAATATAATGAGACTACATTTCTTCACTATTCCATTTTTTAATTATCTAATAATCCCCAGGTGGAGTAAATTTATCATACACTATAAGTGGGAGGGTCTACATACTACACAAAGGGTATAAGCATTACTTCCCACACTCACAGTGAGTGTATCTCAGGATCTAGTATCTAGATGGAGGCCACCTCAAAAATATAGTCAGTTAAAGGAGGGAATATATTTATAAATGAAAAATCAAAAACCTACCTCTATATCCTAGTTGGTTGTTTTCAAGGAGGATTCCTAAAATTGACAAGATGATACACAATTATTAAATCTTAAACAGGGATTTAAATTGTGACATCCATACCTAAATATTGGTTATTATTATATATTTTTACATATAATTTTAATGTAGATTAAATTTTTAGATATTTTTAATTGGAATTTAAAAATTATGGAAAATTTTCTTTTATACAGAGTTTTCATGTAGTGTTTATGAAAAACAATGTGGTTAACTTTACACATTAAGTTTTTCAGTTCGTTTTTTCAACATATTGTTTGTCTACATGGATAGAACATGATTTTTTATATTCAATGTAAATCCCATAATAAAAAATTTAATACCTTTGGTGTGTATGGTTAATATCACATGGTTTTTTAATAGTCAGTTAAAACCATGTGGCTAGACTGTCTGAGGATGTTTTGTTTGGATTGCTCTATCAGCACGACTAGTGAATGGTTTTCCTAACCATATGGCTAAAACAAGAATTTATCCTAGATTAAATTTAATTGTGTAAATTAAAACATATTCCCATTGACTTTTTAATATGAAATCCATATTTTCTTATCCTTTTTATTAGTCAAACCATGTTGTGTAATGGGGAGATCATCCTCACCACTTTCTTTAATTCTGTGGGTATTCCTTTTTTATTTCAAGTGGATCCTTCAAGGTAAGACATTTAGTATTATTGGTTTTTATATTCTATCTTCACCTATACCCATTTACTATTGGTTCTTCATCCTAATATGAACCTATTCATTGTATATTTTGTATTTATAGTTTTTAGTTGGAGAAAACATAAGGTTCTACTTGTTTGGGCATGTGGGCGTCATGTTCTTTATTAATTGAGCATTATCTTTAATATGAGACGTGTTTTAAGATACTTTGAAATTATTTTAAATAATTCAATGAATTTTTCTAGTTTTTTCATTGAAATTATATTTTATTTAATCCTTAGGTCATTTATTTTTTTTTATAAAGTTATGCATATATGTGATTTTTTTACTAGATTTTATAATTGTTTTAAATGTAGAATCACTTAATGGTTTAGGATGATTTCTCTTTATTTATAAATTATTTTATAAATTAACTATATTTTAAATGATTATTGAAGGGATTTTTCAAATATGGTACAATTTTTAATGATTTTTGACACCATTTGTGTCACAAATTGGTTGAAATAACGGGTTTCCTATAAAGATGTTTAAAATGGATGAAATTGATTTATTCAATAAAATTGATTTCCAAACATTGTTTTACACGGATTGAGTGTTATGTGATATTTGAAATAATATCTCAAATGGTTTATGAGTTTAGTTAACGCATATGTTCATCCCAAAATTACATTTTAAAGGTACTATTAGAAATTTTTTGGAGTTTTCTAAAATGGGAGGGACCCTATATTGATCCCCTTACATGTGTTGCTGATTTTGGATTGAGACCCATAAGGGGATTATTCATATATATTATGATATATTTTTTATGATTCTCATGAATGGAAATAAAATGGGATTATTAATATAATGGTGCAGAATATGAGAATAGTTTTTCTGTAAATTATTAATTTTGATAAAAAATTATTATTTTACGTATTGGTTTCTCACATATTTTATGAATTTTCATGGAAACCTAGGTTTCTAATAGAAGGACTCTTGGTGTGTAACACTAGTGTCTTAGAACTACATAACTAGTTACCTAGTATAGTTTCACTCGAAAGAGGTATACATTGGCATGATAACATGAAGGGGAGTCGAACCCTGAGTCCTAGTTAAACAACAGGACCAAACAGAGTGTCTCTGATGAGACGATGTTCAGTATCATTCTAGTTAACGCTCAAGATATTCCTTAAGATACTAGATCCATGTTTTATAACATTGTGGGATTATTTGGAAATTTATATTATATACCATGCTCACATTGAATTTGTTGGAACCATTAACTGATTGGTATGTTTGATATGATTCATTTATATTGGGTGTCATAAGTGTTTGCTTAATATTTTAGTTCAGATTTTGGGATTACATTCAAATAAATTTTCAAAATTAGTTGGAAATCTTATTTGGAAAAAAAATTGATGGGTTTTCCTTTAAATTAGGGTTTGAGTAATTTTTTTGAAGGCCATCGATTAATCTAAGAGGGAGGGGTCCCTTATAAATAGGAACATTCATATGTTTTTTTATCAAAACTAAAAGTGAAAAATAGTTTTTTATATTTCAAAATTATTATAATTAAATAATAATTTTAAATGAAATGACACAAAATAATTGGTAAAATCCTACTAGTCATGGTTTTCTCGCACCATTAATAGAACATTCAATTTTTTAACCTCTTGTGTTTCCTTTGAGGTGCCTAGGATTTAGTTCATTATTTTTAGAAGTTTGGTTCTAGTTTGATGATGGTATGTTTAGTCTTGTGTTGTTTTAATTTGGGTAATGTAGAGATATTGGTAGAAAGTTTGTTCTATTTTTGTTATATGGATTATTATGTATTAACCTTATTAGAATAGAATATTATTTTTAATTATTGTATTTGGATATTGATTGTAATTATTGTTTTATTATAGGTCTATTGTGTTGTGATTTTTATCTTATTTCTATATTGCATCAATTTATTTTGGACGCAAGAACATCCATTTTATTAAATGGTGATTATAGATTTATGAAAGGTTTTCTATGTGGTTAAGATGATTTAAAGTGTGAAATCATTACCATGGTTTTTTCTTGACATCCATGCACTAGTTTCTAGCCTGTGGGGATCAAGAATTTTCTTTGGGGCCCATTGATGGGATGATATGTGTGCTGGTTTAGGTTCAAACATGGTTTGGTTCCTCAAAAATGTAATTCTAACATAGGTTTCATAAGGTCATTGGTTCTTTTAAGTCCCTATTATAATTTAGGATGTCATGTAGTATGGAGATAGGATTGTCTGTCCTTGAGAGGTAGGTGAGGAGGGAGTGTCATGAGCACTTTTACATCCCGAACACAGATTTTCAATGGATATTTTTTTTATTTTAATCTTTAATTTGAGATTTTTTTTATTAATCATGACTTTCTTGATGATATAATGGTATTTATATCCCTACATAGTATATTGGTGATTTTATAAGTCACCTGAGGATTTGGAGTGAAATTTTGAAGAGAACCAGAGCTGTATTATTAGCTCACATGGTCTAGAAAACCATGTGGAACCCATGAAGATGGTTATGTAACCATGTTAATGTAAGTTACATGGTTACCACATGATCCTCAACTCATGCATAAAAAACATTCATATTTCTTCTTTTTCCCAAAAATATTATGTTTTGGATCCCTTACATTACAAATTAACTCTGACCATTCCTACCAATGGTGTGAGGATAATTAGGGGTTTTATTGTGGTTTAATGTTATTGTATGGTCTCTATTATTGATTTTTTGTGACATTTTATTTGTAATTTGGTTTTAATTCTTAGTTTTATGTTTCGAAAATTTGTTCTTTGGATAGAAAATGAAATTCTATAAAGTAATTAGATTTCAAAACCATTTTTGGTTTAGGGATAAAAGAATTTATTAGTTAGGACATGTTTTTAATGTGAACACTATCCTTTCTTCATTTTTAATTGGTTTTATTGGTTTTTAAATTAAATTTAAAATTATGTGAAATATATATTGTTTTTTAAATAGGGATTCAAGGTTTATTTAAATGAGAAATGTTTTCTAATTCCAAATGTTTTAGAAGTCGGTGATCTCATTATGAAAAATTATAGAATTATTTTATAATTGATTATAGTGACATAAAATGAGTATTATTACTTATTTTAAATTATATTTTTTATAGGATGTGTATGTTTTTAAAAACATAATAGAAATGTGGAAATATAAAACAAACCAATTTTGTGGATTTTAAAAATAGAATTAAATATTTTTAATGGGAATGGACTTTTTTAAAAATCATGTCTGTATTTGAATGTCGATTTGAGATACTTTAAGAGAGGGGTGTGTTTTTAAGTGAAGAAATAATTTTAAATTGCTTTGTTATTTTTTCCCTGGTGTATTTACAAATCTAGAAATTTCCACTTAGTATGAATTGGTACTTTTGCATTTGGTATGAAAAAATGAGAGTGTTAGGATATTTCTTCATGTTTCATGATTTCATATCCCAAAAAGGTCCTAAGATAAGGTAAAAAGTATATTTTCATGGATAATACCAAGGGAAAATTCTCTTTTTGTTAGGTGTATCACATATCTTTGTTGGGTTATTCTTGGATCTGGAAGGATTATTAGACCCCAAAGCTTTTTTCCCTTGTAATTATTAATTTGAAATCCTATCTCCATAGTGAAAAATGTATTCTATTAGTAGTTGAAATGAATGTGGAATCAATACAAATTTAGTGGGTTTAATATTCTAGAGTAATTTTGGGTGATTACCTAATTTGGGTTCTTGATTTCATTTAATTTTATACAAGTGTATAGTTTATGGGTATGTTTTACTGGATGAATTTATTGATTCTTATAAGGTTCATCAGTTTGGAGTTGATGTTTGTTGTGGTGGTGAATATTCCTTGGTGCTTGAACTGGTTAGATGAGGTTTGAATTTGATTCTCCATCCACTTGGGTTTCAATTGGTTCAGATGTGTGTGAGTCCTGGTTGTGTGTAGATCATGTGACAAGGATGGACATGTCCATAGTTGAGATTATGCACTATTCATTGTTGATTTAAATGTAGTCGGGTTTTCTATGAAATGGTAACCTGATTATGAGGTCATAAATCATCCCTTTAACTTAATTATTACCCATGGACTAAACCCATTATGTTTTATTGTCATGTAATGTTTGTTTTGATGTGTTTATTCATTTTTGATAATTTTTTATGTGGTGGTATTGATTGAAATTACTTTGGTGATTAATCAGATACTTTATTTAGATTAGTCTCTTTTGAGGATTTTAGTGAGTTATTTAATAATGGGTGGGATTGAATATTGTTTTCTTGGTTTCTTTTGAGATGGTTAAGGAATCGATTTTGTTTGGGTAACTCCCTCTTTCTTGGTTTCCATAAGAGTTTGGATATTTGATAGTGGCGATTTATTCATTACTAGAGATGTTCATGGATATTTAGGATTTTTATATTGTTTTAGGAATTGAGTTTTTGAGGTGCTTCACTTGTAATATAATCCTCTCGAGTTTTCTATGATCTTCCCGTATCTTTTGTAGGTGTTGGATATTTCATTTTTTATTTTCTCCTACTCTTATCAATGTCTTTTTTGGGTCAATAAGTTGTATGGTGGGATTATGAAACCCCCATTTCACTATTGGTTATTACTTTATATTATTTTTATCATATTATGGGTTAATTTAAATTTTTTTGAGATTTTCATTTGGAAATTAAAAATTATGGAAAATATTATACTTTGAAAAAATTTTATACATAATTGAGTTAAAATCATGTGCTTACATTTATAGGGTGTCTTTCAATTCATTTTGTTCAGTATATGGTTGGTCTACACAAGCAGTTCATGGTTCAACATAAATCAAGAAAAAAATATTTGAATTTGTGTGATTACATTGGTATTCAAGGGTATTATTGTGGTTTTGGTTCATAGTTAGTGTAAAACATGTGGATAGATAATTCTAGGAAATTTTGTTTGGAAAATTTCCAAAATAGAAGGATAAACCATAAGGGTTTCGAATATTTTATTTAACGGGGTAAAATAAGCCTTCTTCCCTTTCAATTTTTAAGATAACAAATATTTTTTCATCTAATTTATATTTAAATAGGACTAAGGAATTTTTATGGGAGACTATCCAATCCACTTCTTTGATTTCATGGATCTTCTCCTTTGATTTATAGTGGTTTCTTAATGTTGATCCCTTCATTCCTATGGTTTCTACAATATATATTTTCCAACACCTGTTTCTTGGTGGTTCTTTATACTCTTGAGAAACTTAATAATTGTATAGCTTATATTTTTGGTTTAAGTTTGGTCTAATATTAATTTTTTGGTAGATAGGTCTTATGAAGGTCATGTTCACTTTTATTTGAAAATTTTCCATCAAAGTTAAATATTTCAGAATGGATTAAAAATAGTTCCTCCCAATTCAAGGTATGCAAATATTTTGTTTTATTTAAAACTCATTTTATTAAATTATTGAGTATTTAAAATTACTGTTTTGATTAAATTATTTCAATATTTTATTTTTTTTTATTTTATAAATTTGTTTAATGGGTGGATCTCTTATCATAATGGGTTTAAATGGATTCAATTGATTTCTAAATAATTTTTCAATTTCATAGAGTTTATATTATTCTTGAGTAGTATCTTAAAATTGGGTGTAATTTTTTACAGGGTTTGAACTTTTTTTCCTTAATAATTTACTGAAATGTGGTTTTACTTTGTAAATGATTAAAATATATCGAATTATTTGTTTTATAATATTGATTTCTAAAGGGGGTTTTACATGGACTGGGTGTTAATTGATATTTGAATTTTTATTTTAAATGGTTCATTAATTTGGGTAAACTGTCATGTACTCCTTAATGCATGTTTTAAATTTTTGGTAGTTATTGTTATGGAATCTTATAAATTGGGTGAGACCCTTGATTAATCCTGAAGTGCCCAGATTAGTGTGAATCACTGAGAGGGGGAGGGGGTGAATCAGTGATCCCTTAAAACTTTTTACTAATTGATTCTTATCAATTAAACCTCTATGGCTGGTTAAAGCCTCGATCCACTCTTCTTGTATCTCTCAACCATTCCCGGATAATGCAGTAATGAAAAGGCACAGGACACAAGGATTTACAAGGTTCGGCACCAAAGGCCTACATCCTTGCCATGCTCTCCCAGCATGGATTCTCCCATTATAATCGGTTAGTATTACAATGGTCGATACAGAGTCCCACTGTATCTCTCCTGAGTCCCACAGGAGGGTCTTTATACTGCGTCCCACAGTGTTACCAGAGTCCCACTGGCCTGCTCCAGAATCCCACTGAAGACTTCTTCTCCCTGAGTCCCACAGGGTCTTCTCCTGGCTCCTCGAGTCACACGAGTAGCACTTCTTCACTTTAAGCTTCTTCAAGTAACTTCAGCAGCCTGGGATAAAGGCTGCTGGCCTTGCTCTTCTCTTCTGATCACTTGTGGTTGATCAGGGCTTCTCGTCTAGCTCAGGCTTTATCTCCTTCTTCAGGATGACCTGGCTTCTCTCTTCAAGAATCTTCAACAGCCTCTGAAAAGGTCTGTTGGTCTTGCTCAGCAACTTCTGATCACTTCTGTTGATCAGGCTCTTCTTAATTACTGAATACTCAGACAACTGATGTCTTTAACTTTAGTCTGGTCCAGTCTCACTTCACTTCAACATCATGCACTGAGTGCATGGAAACTCTTCATCTTCATGCACTGATAGCATGGGCTTCTCAATTTCTTCAAGATCCTCTGGTCTTGGTAAACTCAAATGCACACCACTGATTTATCACTGTTCACGTGTGAACGTGCATGCATGCATGCATGCACTCCCCTTCTTTGCTTCTTGGTGCAGTAAACCCTCAGAGGGTGTAATTCTTTTCAGCACACACCTACTTCTCAAACTTCACACACTTTATGCAATTTGTCTACACACATAAATGTGTGTTCTTCTTGGTGTGGATGTCCTCCCTTTTCTTCTTCTAAGTGTATACACACTTCTTAGTGCACACACCTAGGTTCGGCCATGTTGTCTTTTTGCACACACTTGTTTCACTTTTCACACACTTGAGACTTGGCCAATTCTCCTCCTTGCACAAACTTGGGCCGTAGGTGGTTCTTCAAGTTTGCACACACACACAAATGTGTGGTCTTCACTTCACCCACTTTCATACACTTGGCCTCGGCTTACTTCTTCACTATCGCACACACACACAATGGTGTGGTCTCGGCCTCCCACTTCTTGTGCACACACTTAGCCAAAGGCACTTCCACTTGTCTTGCACACACAACCTGAACCCCTACTGCCTCGTGTAGCTTCTCCTATATCAAAAAGGGCTCGCAAGTCCAATGAGTACAAGCGGCCACCTCTTCTTCTCCCACTGCCGCGTAGGTGCACTTGGTGCAACCAGGCGCGCAAGGGTGCGGCCACTTCCACTTCTTCTTCAAAGAGCACAAGGTATGAGCCGCGGCCTCTCTTCTTCTTCAAAGCGCAAGGCACACTTGGTGCCGCTGGCCGCGCAAGAGCACAAGGCCTCTACGCCGCACTAGCCACGGGTGCAAGGCACCGCGGGCGTGCAAGTGCTACCGCGCAGGGGGCATGGTGCACAGAGGGAGCGCGCAAGGTCATGCAAGCTCCTCTCCTTCCTGTCGTGCAAAGGATTAGCGCGCAGGGAACACCTTCGGGCCAAGGATGGCACCGAGAACTTCAGCCGCGCAAATATAATTGCGCAGGGGCTTCAACTTCGCAAGGCAGAGCTCTCACGGGACTCGGATTTTCAACAGGGTTTCAGCAAGCAACAATGAGGTCTCGGCCTCTCCTTTTATAGGTAGAGAATCCTCAAAACTTCCCCGTGGTTATAAATTCAAAAAACCGAAGATTTCGGATCTTTTAAAATCATCAAAATCTTTACTTTTATCCTCTGTTTTACGCGGGTTCTCATTTTTAATTTCCTCTACGTGCATGCGACTCAGAACGCATGCACGGCCTTCGGTTTAGGTCCAAACCATGCAAACTACCAACCACGTGGCCTCGGCAGCTTTGCTTGCCTCGGCCGAACATCGAAAATCTTCATTTGTTGCATGCAGGCTCATTTTAAACCATGGACGAGTTCCATAGGGCCAGACGATCTCAATGGACCCTTCAGCTTGATCAGAGGTGGCCGGGAGCTCGAAAACCATCGTCGGGATGCCTCTGGTTCAGCGGCTGCTCGCGGGAGGGCTCTGCATGGCCGAAGGTGGGAGACGATGCTGGGGCCGTCGGATCAGATCTTCAACGGGCTGGATCAGATCGCCTCGCCGCGGGATTAGATGAGCGGCTCGGATCGGGCGCGCGATGAGATGGACGGCCAGAATTCACTCCCGGTGAATTTTTCCGCGTCCCACATCGAAACGGGGCGCGGTTTTTCCGCGGTTTATCAATATGCCGCTCCCCCAGCCCCCTCAATTGAATTCTCTCCCTCCACGGTGTCGCCCCGCACAGTGTTCTCCCTGCGGGCGCGCTCTGCGCCCACTCTTGCCTCAGCGGGCGCGCTCTAGCGCCCACTATGCACCTCGGGCGCGCGCTCAGGCGCCCATGCTGCGCAGGAACTGATCCCTGCGTGGCCCGAGGCTTACACACGGCCCCCCTGCCTCTCGGGCTGGCCACATGGGATCCCCCCTTGGGCGTGGTGCCTTAGGCCCACATGTGCCTTGGGGGTTGAACCCTTAAGGCTGGCCCTTGGTGGCATATTTTTTGCCTACTTAAACACTAAGTACTTTGTATAAGGACTAAGTGTAAAATGCCATGTGCCACAACTCTTCTTCTCCATTTCTTCTCTTCTCCCACATTTCTATTCTTCTTCTTCATTAGAATTCCTCCATTCTTCTTAAACAAATAATCTTCACTTAGGAGGGAATTCCTGAAGGTTCTTCATCAACCGAGCTCTTGAATCACATAAACTTCTTCAATGTGCTTCATTGATCTAATCAGAGATCAATTGGATCTTCTTCAAATTCTCATGCACTAAGTGATAGTGAATGGACTTCTTCAGCTCACTTCATCCACTTAGGAGGTGTGGATGGATCATCTTCATCTCCTCATGCATTGTATTAACAATGCATGGTCTTCTATCATTGTTGTGACTTTGTATCATCAGGATACAAGTTCTTTGAACTTTAAAGAGCAGTTCAGCAATCGTCATATTTACATGGACAATGTTTCAACCACAATTTCCAATACCACTTAGTGAATTTCCTAAGTGACATGCATCTTAGTACCATGGCCATTCTCCTTCATCACCATCACCATCACATCCTTTGACATTCACATCTTGACTCCTTGACATCCATTTATTCCAAGACAACTTCATGCCTCATTGACAACAAATGCAACACAATGCACTTCAATCTCCCCCTTTGTATTTGTTGTCAATACACTCCTTCAGCACATATGAATGGGTCAATATGTGTGCCAATATTTTCTCCCCCTTATTGGCAATCAAATGCAAAGGTGTGGTGTGGTTCACTTTTTCAAAAATCTCTTCCTCCCTTCGAATAGCATCTTCTTGAAAAAATTACTAAGAGAGGGATGATGCCACATGTTTTCTTTAGCAAAGAACCTTTAGTAAATCAACTCTAAGTCTACTAGGGCTAACCCGGTGTAGAAAACAAGAGTGATATAACCAAGATTTTTCAATGCTGTCCACAATTCTCTACACATGTGAGATCATGCTTGGGGGTTTGAAATTTTTCAGATGTAACAATGAATTTGCTAAATCCTGCACAACTTCACAAAACTCATTAGAAAGTTCAGGTGCAAAGATAAAGCTCCCCCTTTCATCCATTTGTCTTCAATCCATACTCCCCCTTAATTGACAAGATAAACTCAATTAAGAAACAAGGGATGATAGTATGATTGGAATACCTTCACTTTTCTTCTCAAGATGGTATTAATCTAAGAATCCCATCTTCTTCAGATTGGCTCCCCCTCAAGGGGTGCACTCCATTCTTTCCAAACCATCCTCCAGTTGAGAATTATCATCATCTTCAATTCCCTGTAATGTTAGCACATGTAAATGCAAGTGATTAGGGAATAAGATGGAACCTCCTTGGTTCATCGATGTGAACAACAAGGTTGAGAAGATTCTCTCAACCGAGATGTCCCATTTTCACCATTCTTCACACTTGCACATTTGATCTTCAATGATGTTGGTGCTGGTGTGGATCTCAATACATCTTCATGTGAAACCTTCTTCTTCCATTTTGCTTTAGAAATTGCCAGAACTTCATCTTCAGCTCTTTGAAGATCTTTGGCAAGTTGCAACTGATTTGGCCATATGACTAGTAAGTCACTTGGAAGTGTGGCCTCAGTTCTGGATATTCCACATGGTTCCTTTGATGCTTTCAAGCTACCTTTCTTAGGAAACTTGTTTTCAATCAATCCCTTCTTCTTCTTCTGGATTGATTGTCTGTTTGAGTCCAGTCTGCTTCTATTCAGTCCCATGGCTTGTTCACAAAGATCCATGGTATGACCTTTCTTTCCACAGTAGAAGCATGTCTTCTTGGTGGCTCTTCTTGATGCATCACCCTTCTTGGATTTGAATTCCAAGGACTTCTCTTCCTTTTTCATAATCTTCTTGGGAGCATCTTCCAATTTCTTATGCTTGCTTCCCAAGGATTCTTTCTGAGCCAGGTTCAGTGATCTTCTCTTCTTTTTAGCTCTGGATACAGTTGGAGATTGACATGTATCTTTTTGACCACTTTTGCAATCATCCCAGATGTTGTCAAGTAATCCAAATCTATTTGCAGTAAACAGATGTCTCTGGACCTGTGGATGTTGCTTATTGCCTTCTGGCTTGCTCCCCCTTGGCATGGGCTTCCTTTGTGCTTCGACATTTAGTGGATTGTACCAACAATCCTTTGCACAGTGCCCATACTTATTACAACACCAACACTGACCCACAAATCTTGACCTCTTCAGACCTTCTGATTGTAGGGTACTTTTCTTGACTTGCTGTGTTGTTTCAGGAGAGCTCTGCTTCTTCATTTTCTTCATCCATACTTGTTTGGAATTATTTTTCCATCCTGCACTTTTTTTGGAAACACATTTAGAAGCATCAGTACAAGATGGGATGGATGGTACCTTCTTTTTAGAAGTTTTTGCCCTTTTATTAGAGGATGTCTTTCTTTTAGAATCATCCTGCTCAATGCTCACTTGAGTAGCAACATTTCTTCTTTCAGCTGACTGGGAGGCTTCAGCTTTGGGTGATTGCAGATTTGTCAATATCACCTCTAGTTCTAAGCACTTCATGTTAAGGGAGTTCTTCTCATCCTCAGCAGCTCTTAGCTTTCCTTCCCAACTTTTCTCTTCCAACTGTTTTATCTGGTCTTCATGCACCTGCTTCATTTCAAGCAATGAGTTTTCAAGCTCCTTCACCCTTTTGACTTTGTCTTCTAGTTGAGCATCTCTGACAACCATTGACACTTTGTGCCTCTTTTCCAGTGCATGGACAACATCTTTGACTATTATCATAAAGAATTCTTTCTCAGAAAGGTTTCTTTGCAATTCTTCAGCAGTGTCTTCATATCTTTCATTGCAAAGAGATACTATTTCATCTTTGGCATTTACCAGCTTTCTGAGAGTGTTGGTTATGCCAACCCGTTTTGCCAATTGGACTTCCAGAGAATTGGCTTCATCTTCTAGCTGTAATTTTTCATCTTGAAGATCAAGGAGGCCTGTAGCTATACACATTGCAACTTCCTTGGGGACTCTCTTCTGAAGATATTTGATTGCATTTAGAAGATCATTGTATCTTCCATCTTCATCATAGCTAGAGGAGGCTTCATCAGAAGAATGATAAAAGGAATTGTCATCTGATGTGACTTTCACATTTCTTTCCATAGAAGGAGTTTCTCTGATTGCAACAACCTTCTTCCTCATCTTCTTTGCCTGTTTCTTCATTCTGTTTTTCAGAGTCTTGGCAGATATATTCATTTGAGGCTGTTCTTTCATTTCCTCAAATCTGCACTCCATATAGACTCTCTTGGATCTTTTAGAGGTAACCTCCTCTGATACCAATTGAAGTTCCCAGATCAGTGTGAATCACTGAGAGGGGGAGGGGGTGAATCAGTGATCCCTTAAAACTTTTTACTAATTGATTCTTATCAATTAAACCTCTATGGCTGGTTAAAGCCTCGATCCACTCTTCTTGTATCTCTCAACCTTTCCCGGATAATGCAGTAATGAAAAGGCATAGGACACAAGGATTTACAAGGTTCGGCACCAAAGGCCTGCATCCTTGCCATGCTCTCCCAGCATGGATTCTCCCATTATAATCGGTTAGTATTACAATGGTCGATACAGAGTCCCACTGTATCTCTCCTGAGTCCCACAGGAGGGTCTTTATACTGCGTCCCACAGTGTTACCAGAGTCCCACTGGCCTGCTCCAGAATCCCACTGAAGACTTCTTCTCCCTGAGTCCCACAGGGTCTTCTCCTGGCTCCTCGAGTCACACGAGTAGCACTTCTTCACTTTAAGCTTCTTCAAGTAACTTCAGCAGCCTGGGATAAAGGCTGCTGGCCTTGCTCTTCTCTTCTGATCACTTGTGGTTGATCAGGGCTTCTCGTCTAGCTCAGGCTTTATCTCCTTCTTCAGGATGACCTGGCTTCTCTCTTCAAGAATCTTCAACAGCCTCTGAAAAGGTCTGTTGGTCTTGCTCAGCAACTTCTGATCACTTCTGTTGATCAGGCTCTTCTTAATTACTGAATACTCAGACAACTGATGTCTTTAACTTTAGTCTGGTCCAGTCTCACTTCACTTCAACATCATGCACTGAGTGCATGGAAACTCTTCATCTTCATGCACTGATAGCATGGGCTTCTCAATTTCTTCAAGATCCTCTGGTCTTGGTCAACTCAAATGCACACCACTGATTTAGCACTGTTCACGTGTGCACGTGCATGCATGCATGCATGCACTCCCCTTCTTCGCTTCTTGGTGCAGTAAACCCTCAGAGGGTGTAATTCTTTTCAGCACACACCTACTTCTCAAACTTCACACACTTTATGCAATTTGTCTACACACATAAATGTGTGTTCTTCTTGGTGTGGATGTCCTCCCTTTTCTTCTTCTAAGTGTATACACACTTCTTAGTGCACACACCTAGGTTCGGCCATGTTGTCTTTTTGCACACACTTGTTTCACTTTGCACACACTTGAGACTTGGCCAATTCTCCTCCTTGCACAAACTTGGGCCGTAGGTGGTTCTTCAAGTTTTCACACACACACAAATGTGTGGTCTTCACTTCACCCACTTGCATACACTTGGCCTCGGCTTACTTCTTCACTATCTCACACACACACAATGGTGTGGTCTCGGCCTCCCACTTCTTGTGCACACACTTAGCCAAAGGCACTTCCACTTGTCTTGCACACACAACCCGAACCCCTACTGCCTCGTGTAGCTTATCCTATCTCAAAAAGGGCTCGCAAGTCCAATGAGTACAAGCGGCCACCTCTTCTTCTCCCACTGCCGCGTAGGTGCACTTGGTGCAACCAGGCGCGCAAGGGTGCGGCCACTTCCACTTCTTCTTCAAAGAGCACAAGGTATGAGCCGCGGCCTCTCTTCTTCTTCAAAGCGCAAGGCACACTTGGTGCCATTGGCCGCGCAAGAGCACAAGGCCTCTAGGCCGCACTAGCCATGGGTGCAAGGCACCGCGGGCGCGCAAGTGCTACCGCGCAGGGGGCACGGTGCACAGAGGGAGCGCGCAAGGTCACGCAAGCTCCTCTCCTTCCTGTCGCGCAAAGTATTAGCGTGCAGGGAACACCTTCGGGCCAAGGATGGCACTGAGAACTTCAGCCGTGCAAATATAATTGCGCAGGGGCTTCAACTTCGCGAGGCAGAGCTCTCACGGGACTCGGATTTTCAACAGGATTTCAGCAAGCAACAATGAGGTCTCGGCCTCTCCTTTTATAGGTAGAGAATCCTCAAAACTTCCACGTGGTTATAAATTCAAAAACCCGAAGATTTCGGATCTTTTAAAATCATCAAAATCTTTACTTTTATCCCCTGTTTTACGCGGGTTCTCATTTTTTATTTCCTCTACGTGCATGCGACTCAGAACGCATGCACGGCCTTCGGTTTAGGTCCAAACCATGCAAACCACCAACCACGTGGCCTCGGCAGCTTTGCTTGCCTCGGCCGAACATCGAAAATCTTCATTTGTTGCATGCAGGCTCATTTTAAACCATGGACGAGTTCCATAGGGCCAGACGATCTCAATGGACCCTTCAGCTTGATCAGAGGTGGCCGGGAGCTCGAAAACCATCGTCGGGATGCCTCTGGTTCAGCGGCTGCTCGCGGGAGGGCTCTGCATGGCCGAAGGTGGGAGACGATGTCGGGGCCGTCGGATCAAGTCTTCAACGGCCTGGATCAGATCGCCTCGCCGCGGGATTAGATGAGCGGCTCGGATCGGGCGCGCGATGAGATGGACGGCCAGAATTCACTCCCGGTGAATTTTTCCGCGTCCCACATCGAAACGGGGCGCGGTTTTTCCGCGGTTTATCAATATTCCGCTCCCCCAGCCCCCTCAATTGAATTCTCTCCCTCCACGGTGCCGCCCCGCACCGTGTTCTCCCTACGGGCGCGCTCTGTGCCCACTCTTGCCTCAGCGGGCGCGCTCTAGCGCCCACTATGCACCTCGGGCGCGCGCTCAGGCGCCCATGCTGCGCAGGAACTGATCCCCTGCGTGGCCCGGGGCTTACACATGGCCCCCCTGCCTCTCGGGCTGGCCACATGGGATCCCCCCTTGGGCGTGGTGCCTTAGGCCCACATGTGCCTTGGGGGTTGAACCCTTAAGGCTGGCCCTTGGTGGCATATTTTTTGCCTACTTAAACACTAAGTACTTTGTATAAGGACTAAGTGTAAAATGCCATGTGCCACAACTATTCTTCTCCATTTCTTCTCTTCTCCCACATTTCTATTCTTCTTCTTCATTAGAATTCCTCCATTCTTCTTAAACAAATAATCTTCACTTAGGAGGTAATTCCCGAAGGTTCTTCATCAACCAAGCTCTTGAATCACATAAACTTCTTCAATGTGCTTCATTGATCTAATCAGAGATCAATTGGATCTTCTTCTAATTCTCATGCACTAAGTGATAGTGCATGGACTTCTTCAGCTCACTTCATCCACTTAGGAGGTGTGGATGGATCATCTTTATCTCCTCATGCATTGTCTTAACAATGCATGGTCTTCTATCATTGTTGTGACTTTGTATCATCAGGATACAAGTTCTTTGAACTTTAAAGAGCAGTTCAGCAATCGTCATATTTACATGGAGAATGTTTCAACCACAATTTCCAATACCACTTAGTGAATCTCCTAAGTGACATGAATCTTAGTACCATGGCCATTCTCCTTCATCACCATCACCATCACATCCTTTGACATTCACATCTTGACTCCTTGACATCCATTCATTCCAAGACAACTTCATGCCTCATTGACAACAAATGCAACACAATGCACTTCAATCTCTCCCTTTGTATTTGTTGTCAATACACTCCTTCAGCACATATGAATGGGTCAATATGTGTGCCAATAGTTTCTCCCCCTTATTGGCAATCAAATGCAAAGGTGTGGTGTGGTTCACTTTTTCAAAAATCTCTTCCTCCCTTCGAATAGCATCTTCTTGAAAAAATCACTAAGAGAGGGATGATGCCACATGTTCTCATTAGCAAAGAACCTTTAGTAAATCAACTCTAAGTCTACTTGGGCTAACCCGGTGTAGAAAACAAGAGTGATATAACCAAGATTTTTCAATGCTGTCCACAATTCTCTACACATGTGAGATCATGCTTGGGGGTTTGAAATTTTTCAGATGTAACAATGAATTTGCTAAATCCTGCACAACTTCACAAAACTCATTAGAAAGTTCAGGTGCAAAGATAAAGCTCCCCCTTTCATCCATTTGTCTTCAATCCATACTCCCCCTTAATTGACAAGATAAACTCAATTAAGAAACAAGGGATGATAGTATGATTGGAATACCTTCACTTTTCTTCTCAAGATGGTATTAATCTAAGAATCCCATCTTCTTCAGATTGGCTCCCCCTCAAGGGGTGCACTCCATTCTTTCAAAACCATCCTCCAGTTGAGAATGATCATCATCTTCAATTCCCAGTAATGTTAGCACATGTAAATGCAAGTGATTAGGGAATAAGATGGAACCTCCTTGGTTCATCAATGTGAACAACAAGGTTGAGAAGATTCTCTCAACCGAGATGTCCCATTTTCACCATTCTTCACACATGCACATTTGATCTTCAATGATGTTGGTGCTGGTGTGGATCTCAATACATCTTCATGTGAAACCTTCTTCTTCCCTTTTGCTTTAGCAATTGCCAGAACTTCATCTTCAGCTCTTTGCAGATCTTTGGCAAGTTGCAACTGATTTGGCCATATGACTAGTAAGTCACTTGGAAGTGTGGCCTCAGTTCTAGATATTCCACATGGTTCCTTTGATGCTTTCAAGCTACCTTTCTTAGGAAACTTGTTTTCAATCAATCCCTTCTGCTTCTTCTGGATTGATTGTCTGTTTGAGTCCAGTCTGCTTCTATTCAGTCCCATGGCTTGTTCACAAAGATCCATGGTATGACATTTCTTTCCACAGTAGAAGCATGTCTTCTTGGTGGCTCTTCTTGATGCATCACCCTTCTTGGATTTGAATTCCAAGGAATTCTCTTCCTTTTTCATAATCTTCTTGGGAGCATCTTCCAATTACTTATGATTGCTTCCCAAGGATTCTTTCTGAGCCAGGTTCAGTGATCTTCTCTTCTTTTTAGCTCTGGATACAGTTGGAGATTGACATGTATCTTTTTGACCACTTTTGCAATCATCCCAGATGTTGTCAAGTAATCCAAATCTATTTGCAGTAAACAGATATCTCTGGACCTGTGTATGTTGCTTATTGCCTTCTGTCTTGCTCCCCCTTGGCAGGGGCTTCCTTTGTGCTTTGACATTTAGTGGATTGTACCAACAATCCTTTTCACAGTGCCCATACTTATTACAACACCAACACTGACCCACAAATCTTGACCTCTTCAGTCCTTCTGATTGTAGGGTACTTTTCTTGACTTGCTGTGTTGTTTCAGGAGAGCTCTGCTTCTTCATTTTCTTCATCCATACTTGTTTGGAATTATTTTTCCATCCTGCACTTTTTGTGGAAACACATTTAGAAGCATCAGTACAAGATGGGATGGATGGTAACTTCTTTTTAGAAGTTGTTGCCCTTTTATTAGAGGATGTCTTTCTTTTAGAATCATCCTGCTCAATGCTCACTTGAGTAGCAACATTTCTTCTTTCAGCTGACTGGGAGGCTTCATCTTTGGGTGATTGCAGATTTGTCAATATCACCTCTAGTTCTAAGCACTTCATGTTAAGGGAGTTCTTCTCATCCTCAGCAGCTCTTAGCTTTCCTTCCCAACTTTTCTCTTCCAGCTGTTTTATCTGGTCTTCATGCACCTGCTTCATTTCAAGCAATGAGTTGTCAAGCCCCTTCACCCTTTTGACTTTGTCTTCTAGTTGAGAATCTCTGACAACCATTGACACTTTGTGCCTCTTTTCCAGTGCATGGACAACATCTTTGACTATTATCATAAATAATTCTTTCTCAGAAAGGCTTCTTTGCAATTCTTCAGCAGTGTCTTCATATCTTTCATTGCAAAGAGATACTGTTTCATCTTTGGCATTTACCAACTTTCTGAGAGTGTTGGTTATGCCAACCCTTTTTGCCAATTGGACTTCCAGAGAATTGGCTTCATCTTCTAGCTATAATTTTTCTTCTTGAAGATCAAGGAGGCCTGTAGCTATACACATTGCAACTTCCTTGGGGACTCTCTTCTGAAGATATTTGATTGCATTTAGAAGATCATTGTTTCTTCCATCTTCATCACAGCTAGAGGAGGATTCATCAGAAGAATGATAAAAGGAATTTTCATCTGATGTGACTTTCACATTTCTTTCCATAGAAGGAGTTTCTCTGATTGCAACAACCTTCTTCCTCATCTTCTTTGCCTGTTTCTTCATTCTGTTTTTCAGAGTCTTGGCAGATATCTCCATTTGAGGTTGTTCTTTCATTTCCTCAAATCTGCACTCCATATAGACTCTCTTGGATCTTTTAGAGGTAACCTCCTCTGATACCAATTGAAGTGCCCAGATCAGTGTGAATCACTGAGAGGGGGAGGGGGTGAATCAGTGATCCCTTAAAACTTTTTACTAATTGATTCTTATCAATTAAACCTCTATGGCTGGTTAAAGCCTCGATCCACTCTTCTTGTATCTCTCAACCTTTCCCGGATAATGCAGTAATGAAAAGGCACAGGACACAAGGATTTACAAGGTTCGGCACCAAAGGCCTACATCCTTGCCATGCTCTCCCAGCATGGATTCTCCCATTATAATCGGTTAGTATTACAATGGTCGATACAGAGTCCCACTGTATCTCTCCTGAGTCCCACAGGAGGGTCTTTATACTGCGTCCCACAGTGTTACCAGAGTCCCACTGGCCTGCTCCAGAATCCCACTGAAGACTTCTTCTCCCTGAGTCCCACAGGGTCTTCTCCTGGCTCCTCGAGTCACACGAGTAGCACTTCTTCACTTTAAGCTTCTTCAAGTAACTTCAGCAGCCTGGGATAAAGGCTGCTGGCCTTGCTCTTCTCTTCTGATCACTTGTGGTTGATCAGGGCTTCTCGTCTAGCTCAGGCTTTATCTCCTTCTTCAGGATGACCTGGCCTCTCTCTTCAAGAATCTTCAACAGCCTCTGAAAAGGTCTGTTGGTCTTGCTCAGCAACTTCTGATCACTTCTGTTGATCAGGCTCTTCTTAATTACTGAATACTCAGACAACTGATGTCTTTAACTTTAGTCTGGTCCAGTCTCACTTCACTTCAACATCATGCACTGAGTGCATGGAAACTCTTCATCTTCATGCACTGATAGCATGGTCTTCTCAATTTATTCAAGATCCTCTGGTCTTGGTCAACTCAAATGCACACCACTGATTTAGCACTGTTCACGTGTGCACGTGCATGCATGCATGCATGCACTCCCCTTCTTCGCTTCTTGGTGCAGTAAACCCTCAGAGGGTGTAATTCTTTTCAGCACACACCTACTTCTCAAACTTCACACACTTTATGCAATTTGTCTACACACATAAATGTGTGTTCTTCTTGGTGTGGATGTCCTCCCTTTTCTTCTTCTAAGTGTATACACACTTCTTAGTGCACACACCTAGGTTCGGCCATGTTGTCTTTTTGCACACACTTGTTTCACTTTGCACACACTTGAGACTTGGCCAATTCTCCTCCTTGCACAAACTTGGGCCGTAGGTGGTTCTTCAAGTTTGCACACACACACAAATGTGTGGTCTTCACTTCACCCACTTGCATACACTTGGCCTCGGATTACTTCTTCACTATCTCACACACACACAATGGTGTGGTCTCGGCCTCCCACTTCTTGTGCACACACTTAGCCAAAGGCACTTCCACTTGTCTTGCACACACAACCCGAACCCCTACTGCCTCGTGTAGCTTCTCCTATCTCAAAAAGGGCTCGCAAGTCCAATGAGTACAAGCGGCCACCTCTTCTTCTCCCACTGCCGCGTAGGTGCACTTGGTGCAACCAGGCGCGCAAGGGTGCGGCCACTTCCACTTCTTCTTCAAAGAGCACAAGGTATGAGCCGCGGCCTCTCTTCTTCTTCAAAGCGCAAGGCACACTTGGTGCCACTGGCCGCGCAAGAGCACAAGGCCTCTAGGCCGCACTAGCCACGGGTGCAAGGCACCGCGGGCGCGCAAGTGCTACCGCGCAGGGGGCACGGTGCACAGAGGGAGCGCGCAAGGTCACGCAAGCTCCTCTCCTTCCTGTCGCGCAAAGGATTAGCGCGCAGGGAACACCTTCGGGCCAAGGATGGCACCGAGAACTTCAGCCGCGCAAATATAATTGCGCAGGGGCTTCAACTTCGCGAGGCAGAGCTCTCACGGGACTCGGATTTTCAACAGGGTTTCAGCAAGCAACAATGAGGTCTCGGCCTCTCCTTTTATAGGTAGAGAATCCTCAAAACTTCCGCGTGGTTATAAATTCAAAAACCCGAAGATTTCGGATCTTTTAAAATCATCAAAATCTTTACTTTTATCCTCTGTTTTACGCGGGTTCTCATTTTTAATTTCCTCTACATGCATGCGACTCAGAACGCATGCACGGCCTTCGGTTTAGGTCCAAACCATGCAAACCACCAACCACGTGGCCTCGCCAGCTTTGCTTGCCTCGTCCGAACATCGAAAATCTTCATTTGTTGCATGCAGGCTCATTTTAAACCATGGACGAGTTCCATAGGGCCAGACGATCTCAATGGACCCTTCAGCTTGATCAGAGGTGGCCGGGAGCTCGAAAACCATCGTCGGGATGCCTCTGGTTCAGCGGCTGCTCGCGGGAGGGCTCTGCGTGGCCGAAGGTGGGAGACGATGTCGGGGCCGTCGGATCAGATCTTCAACGGCCTGGATCAGATCGCCTCGCCGCGGGATTAGATGAGCGGCTCGGATCGGGCGCGCGATGAGATGGACGGCCAGAATTCACTCCCGGTGAATTTTTCCGCGTCCCACATCGAAACGGGGCGCGGTTTTTCCGCGGTTTATCAATATGCCGCTCCCCCAGCCCCCTCAATTGAATTCTCTCCCTCCACGGTGCCGCCCCGCACCGTGTTCTCCCTGCGGGCGCGCTCTGCGCCCCCTCTTGCCTCAGCGGGCGCGCTCTAGCGCCCACTATGCACCTCGGGCGCGCGCTCAGGCGCCCATGCTGCGCAGGAACTGATCCCCTGCGTGGCCCGGGGCTTACACACGGCCCCCCTGCCTCTCGGGCTGGCCACATGGGATCCCCCCTTGGGCGTGGTGCCTTAGGCCCACATGTGCCTTGGGGGTTGAAACCTTAAGGCTGTCCCTTGGTGGCATATTTTTTGCCTAATTAAACACTAAGTACTTTGTATAAGGACTAAGTGTAAAATGCCATGTGCCACAACTCTTCTTCTCCATTTCTTCTCTTCTCCCAAATTTCTATTCTTCTTCTTCATTAGAATTCCTCCATTCTTCTTAAACAAATAATCTTCACTTAGGAGGGAATTCCCGAAGGTTCTTCATCAACCGATCTCTTGAATCACATAAACTTCTTCAATGTGCTTCATTGATCTAATCAGAGATCAATTGGATCTTCTTCTAATTCTCATGCACTAAGTGATAGTGCATGGACTTCTTCAGCTCACTTCATCCACTTAGGAGGTGTGGATGGATCATCTTCATCTCCTCATGCATTGTCTTAACAATGCATGGTCTTCTATCATTGTTGTTACTTTGTATCATCAGGATACAAGTTCTTTGAACTTTAAAGAGCAGTTCAGCAATCGTCATATTTACATGGAGAATGTTTCAACCACAATTTCCAATACCACTTAGTGAATCTCCTAAGTGACATGCATCTTAGTACCATGGCCATTCTCCTTCATCACCATCACCATCACATCCTTTGACATTCACATCTTGACTCCTTGACATCCATTCATTCCAAGACAACTTCATGCCTCATTGACAACAAATGCAACACAATGCACTTCAAATCCACTTACATGTGTTTCTTTTATTAGATTGAGACTCTTCAAGGGAATTTTTTTATGTATTTTGATATATTTTATGCTGATTATAAATTTATGAGAAAGGGGATGTTTCTTTTATGGCTGTAGGAGGTAAGGTGAGATTTATTATAAATCTTTTGTTATGATATATGATGATTTTTTTGCATGTTAATTGCTCACCTCTATCATTATATTTCTTGGGAACCTAGGTGGCTAATATAATTATTGTATGTGTGATACACTAGAATGGTGTCACATAGTATCTAGTTCCCTATGAGTGTTTTGACATACTAGGGGTTCAATTCAGATCAATTACTTAAAGGGGTGCAGAATAATGAGTCCTTGTTGCACTAAGTGGCCCCTAGAGAGAGTGTTTTCGACAATACCAGGTCTACTTTCATTATAGGTAGATCCCAAGGTGTTACCAATAATACTATATCCTTTTTGGATTTATTAACTGAATATTTTTCAAAAGTTTAGTGTATCCTGTACTTTTTTACAGTTTGTTGGAATCAATGATTTGTTGGTTCGTTTGAAATATTTCATTTCTATTAGGTGACATTTATATTTGTGTCTGTTTTTATTCTTGGTATTTTTTTACATTAAAATTAATTTTTAAAATTAGTTGGTGAGTGTATTTCGAAATAAAATTTGAGTTTTTCTCTTCAAAGGATTATTTAAGGAATGTTTTTGAAAGACCATTCTTAAGAGAAGAAGGGATATGTGTTATAAAGTTAAAAGCTGGTTAGATATTTTTTTGTCTAAAATAAATTTGAAATACTATTTTTTTATTTATATATCAAACTAAAATTAATAAAATAGTTTTCTGAAAGTAAATGGCATAAAATATTTGGGGAAATCCAACTGGGTAGGTTTTTCTTATACATTGCATACCCCGATCAGTGTAGATAGCCATTATGTTATCTCTCAGGTGCCATGGATATGGTTAGTTAATGGTGGGAGTTTGGTTTAGGGTTTACTATATGGTTTATTTTGGATCCCGGTGTGTGACCTTGTGTCATGAGGATATGTTGGAAGTTGATTAGTTTTGTTTTTATTATTGGCATCATTATATATTGGCTTTGTAGGCTTATGATTCACTTTTTTTATTATATATAGATTTAAATTGTGAGTATTGTTTTATTATTGATTCATTATGTTATGATTAATTTTTCTATTTTTATATATTATATGTTTATTTTGATGGCATGAATTTCCAATATACTGATGGGTCATGTCGGATTTTCGGGTCTATTCCTGGGTGGTTAATTTGATTTAGATAGTGAAATCATTCCAATGATTTTTTCTTGGTTCCCAAGAATATGTTTCTGACCTATTTGGATTGGGAACACCCTTCGAGCCTAATGAAATGATGGGAGGGGTTTCACATCAGGTGGAAAAAACGAATGTTTATACCATGCCTTAAGAAGAATAAATAATATCAATGAAAAATTACTACATGACACATGTTACATTTTATTATTCCCTATACATAGTTACTAATAGTAATTGAGTTTAATAGTAGGTTATCAAAGTCCTCATGAATAGATATGTTATCCCATATAACAAAATTGAGTTCTCATTCTGAAAATACAAACTCAAACCCCACTGACTCTATTTCCCTAGGTTCCCAACATAATTTGACAAGACCCCAAACTCGAAAGTCCATCCCCATGATATGAAAAAATATGATACAACTCTAAAATGAAAGAAACCATCATTATTATTCTTGGGTTTGTATTAATATTAAATTATCACTATAATCCACCTCAAATAGTTCATACACTAATAACTACCAAAGAGAAGGAATATCACACAATATAGGAGTCCATATCCTAGAAAACCACACGTTACAAATTATGATATAATAAAGTTGGATAAAAAATAATACAAACAAAAATTTATAAGATACATGATAAATCTACAAACCATGCATGATGTATAGAAAAATGCCATGAAGAAAAGTTAATGGGTCAAATTAAAGCCCAAAATCCTAGATTAAAACCAATATAATATAACTAGAAGGTAAAATTATGACTCCTCAATACACAACTTCTATCATGAAAGATTCCTAGTTCTATTATCTTGGAGTACTAATATGTTCTTGATAAAATGAAAAAATTTCTTCCAAGACCACTAAAAACATTCTACTATCTAAATAATACAAGAGTCATGTAGTTGATCCACATAAGTAAGGGTGAGTATATACATGTCTAATAAGACACCCTAAAACATAAACGGATATATAGAATGAAAATTTATCTCAAAACCAAAAATGTATAAAGAAATAAAAATATGAAAGTAAGTATAAGACTAAATATGTTATATATAGTACGGCTATACAAATCCACACTATAAAAGAATCATCTACACCAACAACCCATGAAAATAAACTACCTTATATTATGAACCACATGACCTATCAAAAACTATTGTGGGGGACCCATTACTTTCCATGATTTGGTAAACATAGTATATAAACATATAAGGGTACCCATTACCCATTTAGTGGAACACAATATATGATAATGTTTCTAACTACATGGATATAGGACCCTCACCCCAAATATTTGAGGGAGTTTCTAACTCTATCAATCAAGTGGGGGCATAACTTTTCAAAGTCAAGACAGTATCGACACCAAACCTATTATAGGGGAACCATTACCTAAGAATATGAAGGAGTACTGAAATTTGGGAAGGATATTGGAGAAATAGTCTTTATAACTAGTTCATCATGAAGGGATTTCATAAACTCTGGTCTACTAAAATTATGACAACTGAACAAAATCCACATACCTATAGAGGTAAGGAAATGAAACTACACAAATTATCAATAATTTCACCACTGATATCAAACAGGTATGTACTGTCATGTTCTGTAAGGAAAGTATTTTATGTTGGATAATTATTATGACCAAATATGATTTCTATATAATAAGTTACAAATTTTTACATGTCTTGAAAGGGTACATGATAGGTATTTAGGTGGTACACTATGTGTACCCCCTTGGGAGAAATATGTTACGAATTACTACTTACAAGAGATGTGGCATCAATATACTGGGCATGTGGTCAGGTATTATGAGTCATGAAAATATTATATTCGATTATAGGTAATAGGGAAATGGGTATAACAATTTAGGTCATTTCAAGACATACCCAAACCATCAAACTATTTAATTATTTGAGGATTAAAACTCATCCAAATTGTAAAACTTATATGAATTCTAGTGGGTAATTTCTCAAGCTCTGGTATAAATATATATAAATATTCTTAAATCCCATAATAGGTGATAAATTAAATATAAATTGATATTTATTATGTTAAAAAGTATGGAAACAATACGACTGGTAATTTAATTTAAATAATAAGGGATAATGGATAATGAAATGAATTCCAAAAAACATGTTTCCTTATCTTGAAATAAATAAATAGGCATGTTGATAGAAAGGAATAAAATGGAATGTGGACAGTCAATGTAGGTTTTTATATAAAAAAATTAGTAAAAAAATAGATACAACCAAGAGGGGAATAACAATTCTCTTAAAATAAGGACCCGACATAAAAACATAAATATTCTAGTAAATTTAATTTGAATTAAAATTCTTTCATTCCCAAAATATCATTATGTTTTATAATTTTTAGAGGATTAGGACAATATAATACATAATAAACCTATAAATTGAATTAGAAACCTATACTCTGTAACCATTTTTACCACTGAAGAAAACCCTTTAAAAATAAAACATGATTCCTTTTCAGAATTAATCTTCACATTTTTCATCATAACCTCATACATATCATTAAAATTCCTTAAAACCCTGTGAAAAACATTTAAAAATATGGTATGATGAAAAGGATCTCAGTAAGGGACATGATGGAATAAAATCATTAGCTAATTGAATAATATGAAATCATATTATTTTTTTATTAAAAAATCATTATCAAGAATATAAAAATCAAGTAGGTACCTTAAGATATCGTTTCCATAATTCTCTTAAATTCACACTTAAAAACGTAATAACCATATAGCTTACTTTTATCTCTAGAGTACCCAATGCATTGGAGAGTTATAATGGGGCTCAAAGACCATAACTTGAGTGATAATGGGGATCAACCCATTATATCTTGAGCTATAATGGGACTGGACCAGTCAAATATTGAGCTATAATGTGCTCAACCAATTGTTAATAATGTCCAAGAACCATATCATGAGTAAAACCTTTGAAAACTATTTTCAACCCATGTAAAAAAAATTCTAATAACTAACTACCAATTTTAGTAAAAAATAACTTTTAAAACTATAAATACCAGGGACATAAAAATTAAACTATACTTTTGAAGATAACTATATGAACTAATAATTGAAACATGAAATAATTAAAGAATCATGAATGCAATAAAAGTCTCTCTTGTTTTATAAGTTAAAAAATAAAATTACCTTGGAATTTATAAAAAAGTTTTATAAAAGGAATGTTAAAATATGTTCAGTAAAATAATTTCTCTTACGTTGAGTATAAGTCATCATATATAATATTTAGATTCCTCTTATTTGGAATTCCACCTTTAATTAACTCTTTAAGATAACTAAAGATCGTATTTTTCTTAAACCAAGGCCTCAAGAATTTTGGGAGGGATTTTAGGAAAGGATTTGGGTAGAGATTGAAAAAACGAAATGGGTTTTGAAGTGTATAGAAATGGGAATAAGGAGTGTCCATTTATAATTGAGTTGAGGGGATCTTTTGGAATTTCGAAAAAGATTAAATTATAATAACTTCGTTTCCTATCCAAATACTACCAAATGTGCCAATATTTTAAGATAATATAATATAAGGTTGTAATCCCACAAACCAATGGATTTTGGATATTTTTTGGTCTTATTTTAAGGCTTATCATTTTCATTAACCCTTAGTTATCCTATTTTTATTTTAACTATGATAAAATAAATTAATATTAAAATGTTTTAATTTTGACTTATATAGTATAAATTGGAATATAAATGGACAATTTATAAATTTTTTTGCCATATCCTAATAAATTTTTAGTTTTTAATGTTTTTTATGATTTTTATATAAATTAATAAAATTTAAATCCCATAAAATATTATTATTCTCGTTTTTTATATAATTCACTGCATTGACATTGAAAAACTTAATGAAAACAAAATAAATTCAAAAAATATATTTTAATAATTCCATAACATGTTTAGGTAATCTATAAAATTCATTGATCTCATTATTTATCTAAAATTTTAATTATTTTAATATTTTTAATAACATTTTTTATATTTCCATTAAAAAAATAATTACTACATAAACATTGTGTATGAATTTAAGGAATTATTTATTCCCCAAAAACAAAATATAAATTTCCATGATAAATATAAATATTTTATATTTCCATATAATATTTATATCCAGGCATATATTTTAGTTATACCCATATTAAAAATATTATTCTCATTAAAAATAAGTGTGTGAAATTTTGTAACCTTCTTTGATTTTAATAATATCTAAGTCATTTTCATGGGAAAATGTCTATTAAATAACATAAGTTGTTAAAGTTCTAATTTATTTCATCAAATAAAATTGTGGAATTTTTTATAGAAATTTTATAATCCTTATCAAATTATTTTTACCCTTAATTACCTGATTTACCCTTTATCATGGTAACATAATTTACTAAGTCTATTATTCATATTGACCGAAAATATAAGTGATCTATTTAATAAATATAAATATCCTTTTCCAAATATGAAATACATTTTTCAAATTTCAAAATATATAATTTTATCATTTAATTTAAAATGAAATCGGAAAAACACAACAAAAAAATAGTTTTTCGGAAAAACTCCCTTTTGAAAATAGAAAATGTTTTTATAATAAATTATATTATAAAATTCATTTATAAATTATTAATTAAATTAATTTAAATCATAAAGTAACATATTAAATTTTTGAAACTAATCTAAAATATAATTTTAATTGTTAAATACTTGAAAATAAGTAAAATTTTAAATAACAAAACATTTTTTTCAATATTCATTGGAAATATATTTTCAGAAAATTCCCAGAAATTTATAGTTAGATAATTTTTCATTCAAAGTATAAAAAATAAATCCCTTTTTTTAAATTAAATTCTATAATTTGAAAATTGAACTTTTAAACAAAATCTTAAAAGAATATAACTACCTAATTCAATAATACTATTAAATAATAAAATGATTTATTTTTTCATTACCAAGATCATTGAATTCTCACACTCCCTTTTTAAATTATATCCTCAAAATTTTATTCTCATATGAAAAATGTGGGAATATATTTCCCTTAAAAAATTTTCAAATTCTCATATCTATGCCTCGATTATATTGTTTCTCTAAAAATCATAATTTATTGAATTAACATGTTTCAAAATACATGTTCATGATTTTCAAGAGTATAAATAGGTTGTTACTCATAAAAAAGGTTCTATTCTAATAGATACAATTCAGGGTTAAAAACATGAGAAGAATCAAGTGTATACTTTCTTAACATCAAAACTTAAAAAACATTGTGATCTTACGGAAAAATTGGAGGCAAATCCACTCATTTAGAAACTAAACTAAATTTTCCATGATTTTCTATAGTTTAATAAACTATGGAATTAACCTTACCTTCTTACAAAAACACATAACACTTTTTCATGTAAATATTTTATGAAAATCATGATCACCCACATCAAAGGAAATATTTTTCCTCTAGTTATATGCATAAATTTTTTTCCTTATCTCAATTTTATTTGCATGTTATTAGAACATCATTACTTTTTCAACCACTTACTCTTACAATTATACTCCCATCAACTTCCTATCACAAAATTCATCCAAAAATGTTGGATTTTGAAACTTCTTTCAAAATAATTCCTCAAAAGGTTCAATATGTATATTGGAATAAAATAATTATTATAAGAAAATTCATCTAAGGAAACTTGATGATCCCAAATTTCATGGTCGTCCATTTAACATGATAAATGAATAATGTCGCATATATGAATTTATCATTCTTTTTTCCATTATATTTAGGATGAAAATTATTGATGAAATTTTATTTAGTCCTGAAATAATTTTGTAGTCCTTTAAAAAAATTAGAGGTGAATCTTGGATCGTGATCATATAAAATGGAGATAGTGACACAATGTAATCTAATTATCTATTTTACATAATGTTTAGAAAATTGATTCAATGATAGAGTATCTTTAATTGGAAGGAAATGTAGATATTTTTATAAGTTGATCAATAATAACCCAAATTTCATTATTACTACAAGATGTATTTTGTAGTCCCACCATGAAATCCATGGATAAATTTTCCCATTTCCGCTCTGGTAGTGGAACATACTAATGCATCCTTCTTGGTAATGGAAATTATGCTTTAACCAACTCAAAATACAATAATTTCATGGTAGAGTCAAAAATAACTCTTTTTATTACATCCCACCAATGTAACTCTTAAATATATATGTACTTATTTGTACTTCCAGAATGAACTGAAAATAGAGAAATATGAGCTTCCCATAATAATTCCCTCTTCAATTGGGAACCACTAGGAACACATAATCTCATTATCAATCTCAAAAAACATTATTTATTATTATTATATTTTGGAAATAATTCTTATTAACCAATTCAACTTTTTTCTATGACTCATTGTCTTCCTTCCGAGGTTGTTTAAATTTTTCTGATAGAGATGATATTAGTGACACCTGAAACAATGTAGAGGATGTTATTACATACAAAAAATCTCGGCAAAAAATTCTCAAATAATTTACAAAAGTGTCATCTTCCAAATGTAACATGGTTAATGTAGAATTATTTTTAAATCTCAAAGCATCAACCAATATTTTCCTTTCTAATATGATAATGAATCATGTGATCATAATTATTTATCCATTATATACATCTTATATGTCTCATATTAAATAAATATGTGTAAATATATAATTAAAACCTTTATGATTTGTATATATTTTACACTTTGATCAATATAAATAATGACTCCATTTTGTAATGAAAAAACCGCAACAGGTAATTCCAAGTCATGGGTAGAATAATTTAACTATTGGGGTTACAGTTTCTATGAGGTATAATTATCTACCTAAACATTCTGAATTAGAACACAAAAACGTCCTTTCAAATAAGAATTACTATAGATGAAAAATAATCATTTCTTATGGGAAGTTCCAAAACATGAGTATTTAACAATATTAATTTATGTTATTGAAAACAACCATCACATTATTTTATATAGATAAATTTAACTCCTTTTAATGTTAACTTGTGTGGTGGGATCAATAACTATTAAATTTTTTTCAATGAATCACTGGTAATAGACTGCTAATCAAAGAAAACTACGAATCTCAGCAACATTATTGGGTATCTTCCATTAATAAACTATCTATTTTTATATGTATCACCTATTATGCCATAATTTTTCTTATAATGTTCCCAGGGAAAGAAATTTCTTGAAACAAAAATTCACCTTTTATAAATTTTCCATATAAATTTATTTATTTGAGGGTTTATAGAAAAAACCTTAGATTTTTATCATGATCATCATATATTTTTGAATAAACCAATACATTGTTAAAAAAACTACTAAAAACTAATCTAAATATTCACAGAATACTGTATTAATTTGATCCATAAATACCATTGGGGAATTTGTTAAACCAAATGGCATAAATAAAAACTCATAATTCTCATATCTAGTATTTAATTATATTTTTGGAATGTCATCCTCCTTCACCTTCACTTGATGATATCTAAATTTCAAATCATCCATCAAAAAATACCAAGATCCATTCATCTAATAAAAAAATTCATCGATATGAAAAATATAAAAAATATTGTTAAAAGTGATGTTATTCCAAGACATATAATAAATGAAATGAATCATGGAATAATATTTATTTTTAATAAATAAAATTGGATCACCCCATGGGGATGTACTAGGATAAATTAAACATTTGTCTAATAACTTCTATAGCAGATTTTTCTATTCAAAAAGATCTAATTGAGTCATTCGATAATGGTTTTTGGAAATTATATTATCATTAAGAACTAAGTCAAAATTTAATACAACTTCTATATTAGGTATAACAACATGAAACTAATTAGGGAAAAAATCCATATATTCATTCAAAACTAGGATATCAGTAATTTGTATAGTTTCTTTATTTTCTACAAAATGTGATAAGTTACATTCACTGCCATATTTTAACAGTTTCATATATTCTTGAAATGTTATCAAATATATGAATTCAATTTTGAATAAAAACTTATACTCTTTCTATAAAAAAAACCTTCTTTAACTCAAAAATTTATCTTAGTTAGGAAAATAAAGATCCATTCTATACATATAATAACATGAAACTCAACTAAGGTAAATACAACGAAATTTATTGGTAAAAAAATTCCAAAAACAATGATTATAATATCCTTTTAATTTATTTTTACCTTAATACTTCTCCAATGTGTTTTTACCATAAGTTATGGATTTATTTCTTGAGGTGGGATTGCCAATTTATAAGAAAGTTTCTTAGAAATGAAAGAATTTATAGAACATAAATCCAACAACACATTGGTACAATCTAAATAAAAAATAAATGTACCTCATACCACTTCATTTAGTCAACTAACATCTACTCAAGTAGTTTCAAAGGATTTTTCTATAGCCTTTTGTTTCTAATCCTGTATATTTCTACCATTGGTTAATAAATTCGGACACACATTAACAGAATGACAAATCACCTTGTAGTTAAAGAAACTTACCATCATCTTCTCATTGTTTTTTCTACCATTTTTCTGGCACTCACGATCCATGCATAAAAAATTTCCCCATTAGTAGAACTTCCAATAATTTAAAACACATTATCCAATATTCTTTTTATCACACTCATCGTAAAAAGAAAATTAGATTTTCATACCTTTAAATTTAATTGGTGAATTATAGACTTGACAACCTGATACCTTTTTATCTTCATGAGGGATATAAGTGTCATAAATCTCTATCAAAACTTTTTCATCACAACAAACTAGTTTCCCATAACTTTTAAATTGTCATAAAGCTTATAATATTAATAAAATTGGTTTAAAAGTAGAGTAAAATCTATTCATTTTACTTTCATATTCCCCAAAAAAGATGATACATACCAGGATAATATCATAAAATTGGCTACATATTCTTCCACAAAATCATTATCTATCTTCCTCAAATATAGAAATCATTTCATTATTCTGAGTCGAATAGTCTTAGGAAAATATTTTTCTATAAAATCCTTTTAAAATAAACACATTTAATTATATTGATATTTTTTTATCTCTAAAACTCTTAACCTAAGAACACCATCCATTGGATTCACCTTTATAGTGATAAATTAAAAGGGTTACCTTTTAACATTTTAAACATCCCATAAATTAAAATATCATTTCCTAGGAATTGATCCATCTTTCAGTAACCACTAGGCCAAATAATCAACTAAATAATAGAGAATGTTGTCTCATAAAATTATATACTATCATCATGTTCATCTATGGTAGAGATAGATTTTTTTTAGCATGGATTCCACCACTATATGTAACTTTTTTCAACTTATACTTCCTAGAAAAAACTTTTCATTACCAATTCATACTATTCTCGGATTCAGATTTAGACGGATATCTTCCACTTGGTGCACTCCAACATCAGCTCCCATGTTTCCTTTTCTAAAAACCATTCTGAGAAGACATAGTTTAGAAAAATAAACATGGTTGTATTCAAATTATATATCGTTAAAAATTTACCATAAAGGAAATATTTTAAAGGTTTTTTATTTACATTATCCTAACCTATAAAGTTATTTAAACTATTCTCTAATACCAACTACAAGGACATGTCCTTAAACCATACATATTCTATTAAATTTTAATAGAATTAAATTTCATTCATTCCTATAGATATTTTAGTTTTAGAGTTTTTAGAGGATTAGGAAAAGTTGTTATATAACAAACCCATAAATTGTAAGTGGGAACTTATACTCACTCTAAATTTTTATTACCAAACAAAACCATTTTAAAATAAAACATGATTCATTTTCATAATAAACCATCAATGTTTTTATTTTGACCTCATCCTTGTCCCTATTATTCCATAAAACCCTATGAATGTTTTTAAAACATGGGATGAGAAAAACATTATCAATAACAGACATGAATGAATAAAATTGTTATTCTAGTGAAGAACATTAAAACCCATTAAAAATATTTTCGTAAAAACACATTATATATATAGAAAAACCATATAGGGGACTTGGGAAATCATTAACATAATGATATTATATTCACACTTCTAAATGGAATAACCATATAGTCTATTTCCATATCTAGGGTACCTAATGCACTATAGAGATATAATGTTGATCACACATCATATATTGACCCATAATGGGGCTCAACCCATCATATCTTAATAAATAATGGTGCTCAAACCATCATATATGGAGAAATAATGGGATCAACCCATTATAACCAATTTCCAAGAATCATATCATGAATAAAACCATTTAAAACTCTTTTAAATCCATGTGAAAAAATTATTTTTGATATCAGAATACCTATTTTTTATAAAAAAAATTACTTTTGAAAATAAAAAGTGCACACATAATATTGAAACAACATTCTACTAAAAGGGTTGTATAAATTTATAAAGGAAACATGAAATCATTTACCCATAGTGAAGGAAAAAACCCCACTCAAGATGTATAAGTTAAAATAGAACATTCCCTTTTAATTTTTAAAAAGATTTGAAAAATTATCTTTAAAATATGATCTTTAAAATATAGTCTCTTTCGTTGAGTTTAACTCATCATGTAAAATCTTTATAATCATCATCTTTGGAAATCCAATATTTCATAACAATTTAATACTACTAAGGATGGTATAATAACTTAACTGAGACATCTAGAATGTGGGTAATGATTCTATTAATGGATTTAGGCAGGTCTTTGATGAACTTAATTGGATTTGAAGTATATATAAATGGTAGTAATGTATTCAATTTTATAATTTCTGTGAGGGGATATTTTGAAATTTATCTATAGATTAAAATATTCTAAAATTTATTTTCTATCCAAATACAATAAAATGGACATGTATTTAAAGGTAAGATGATTTAAGGTTGTAATATCCTCAACCTAAATATTTTAGACAAGTTTTGTTCATATTTTAAGCCTTATCATTTTGATTAACCCTTAGTTAACCTATATTAATTTTAACTTTCATAAAAATAATAATATTTTTTGGTTGAAATTTTTTCATATATGGTGTCAATTGGATGATAAATAACCAATTTATGAATTTTTAGATCATATCATAATTACTTTGAAAATATAAAATATTTTTTTTAAATAATTTAATATAATATTAATCCAATAAAATATCATTATTTTCCATTTAGATACTATTCACTACAATGAATTTGAAAAACTTCAAGACATAAAGATAAATTTGAACCAAATATTTTAACACATAAATAAAACATAAATGAAATCTATGAAATTAATTGATCACATTAATTATCTCAAATTGTATTTATTTTAATATTTTAAAAAACATTTATTTGATATTTCAATTAATAAAATAATAAATGAATCTGTATTTTGTAAGAATTTAAGGTAATTATTTATTCTCTAAAAATTAAAAATAAATTATAATTATGAATATAAATATTTTAATTTCAAGAGAATATTTATAGTTGAGAATATATTATGTCTATCACTATATTAAAAATAATATACTCATTAAAAATAACAGTGTGGCATTTTTTCACATTATATAATTTGAATAATATATAAATGTAGTTGGGGTTTGGATTAGTGGTAATCAACCTATAATCCTACATGAAAAAGGGGGTTCAAAACCCATTGGGCGCAGGTACTATAGCAGTACTATATCGTAATGTATAAGTGGTGACATTGTTGCAACGACATGCACTGTAGCGGTGACATGTCACTATAGCGGTGGCACAACACTGTAGCAGTAGAAAGTATTGTGTGGTACTATAAAAACGTGGGTAGTGTAGCAGTATTATTCACCGAATGGTCTTTGTGCCAAAAAATTGGGCATAGGGGCCATGTGATGGGCTAAATTCCCAATGGGCCTTCGGGCAATGTAATGGGTCTCCCTCTACCTAGTTAAAGAGGTCTTTACTTTGTATTAATAATAATTAAGGCTTCGACACCAACCATTAAAAAATAATATATAAGTCATTTTCATTGTCATGTTTCCATTAAATAATTTAATTTAAAACCGAAGTTGCTAAGGGTTAAATTTAATACATCCAATAAAATTGGGTTAGGTGTTTGGGTAATTTTATTGTTTTTATCATAATATTTCTAATCTTAATTACATTATTTAAATTTTAAAGTGGTAAAAAAATTTAATAAGGTTACTATTCATATTGGAAAAAAAGGGGATTTATTTTCTAATATTTAACATCATGTACCCTTGTGGTAAAGGCTCCTCCTTGGAATTCAAAAGACCCATGATCGATTCCAGGTTGGTAAAAAAATTCCTAGGCTACTATAGCAGTAATGTAGTAGGGAACAATAGTAGTATTATAGAAGTAGTGGAACTGTAGTGGTGGTGATACTGTAGCGGCGGAGGTACTATAGTTGGAACAGTAGTGGCGGCAGTACTGTAGTAGCCTAAGTATTTTAGCAGTATTATTCACTAGAGGGCCATTTGGGCCAAAAAAATTGGATTTCATGCCCTTTGATGTTCGGGCTATATAATGGGTCTCTCCCTACACAGTAAAAAGATGTCTTTTCTTTTCTTTAATTATAAAATGAGGCTTTGGCCCCAAAATTTTAAAAAAATTATTCATAAAACACCACAAAGCATTTTGTTTTGTAAAAATACAATTTTTAAAACATAAATTGTTTTCATACTAAATTCAAGTATAAAATACATTTGAAAAAGCATAATTGAATTATTTTAAATTAAAAGAGACACATAAAATTTTAATAATATTTTAAAATATAATTTTAATTTTTAAATACTAGGAAGAAAAATAAAATTTGAAATTAAAAATCGGAATTTACAGTATTGATCAAAAAATAAATAATTCAGAAAATCCTCAAATATTCATCCTTAGATAATTTTTAGATGTTGAATTTAAGTATTCAAAAAAAAATCAAATTAAATTTCCATAATTTGAAAATAAAAATTTTAAATATAATCCTATAAGTATATAACTACATAATTCAAGAATAATATTAAATATTAAAATAAATAATTCAATCATTACTGGGGTCATTACACTTAATCCGTAAATGATATGATAAAGAAATTTGTTAAATTATACTCTTGGATTTCATTAGGTTGTCTTAGTTATAAATCATTTCTACGATAACTCTCTATTAGTTACATAGGTAGGTGGTGTACACTTATTAATTCTATTGTAAATAGTCACACTGAGGTCCTATATAGAAGATTAATTCCACTAAATGATCAACTAAACCACGCAAAATGTAGAAGACCAAATGAAATATGATATTGTCCACGTAGATACTGGAACTCAAGGTTTTTGTTTTTCCTAGGCTATGATCTAAGACCCCCTTAAAATGCATCATTATTGATGGAAAGACCAAAAATACCTATAATGGGTTGGTTATTTCTCCACTATATTAGATATGTGATACATGGGTAGGAGAACCTAAATTGGGAAATTTCTACACCCCACTAGTTATGCATGACATGAAATCTATTAAATTAATTCCCAACATACCCCATTATCTTGTGAAATTATTTATTATCCAATTCACTAGTTGCAGTTATACCCTTACCAGTGTAGTTATTATCTAAGTAATAATATCATTAGTGACTCTAGGTTACACCCACATAATATGAGTTATATAGATTTTCCTTTATTATTATAATTAAAATTTTAAATATTTAAAGATATATATATTAGAGGTTTCTTAATTTCATAAAGTGATTAGAAAATAAATTTCACCCATTCATTTTCAGACCAGCATGTATTGGTTTTTCTAAAAATGGTTTTTATAGAATACTAGGTGGAATAATATTGTGATCAATATGATCAAAACTTGAATACACCTAGGAGTGTATATAGACCATGTTTTATCAAATTTGGGGAAAGTCAATGAACCTCATTGAGGTGGTGTAATATCATGTTAGTTTTTTCAATTGTATGGAGGTGACATATAGGTCATATGGAGACCATATGTTACACATTGTTGGGTATTATAAAATTTGTATTGTCTTTTGTTTTGTATCATTTTTATATCGATCATGTATCTCCAATTCATCTTATCGTCCAATATATTTTGTTTTTTGGACCTTTCTATGTATAATGACAATATTTTCAATTGTTTCATATTATAATTATTTTTTATTACCATTTTACCTATGCTAATTGTGTTAAGATATTAATTTTATAATTGGTTCCCTAAAACCAACTTATGTGAACTTTATGATATAGTGTATTCATTTTTTAAATGATTATTGAACTCCCTATCATGTCATGAATGTTATTATGTGTAACATAGCATGTGATAATGTCCTAATAGTGGTTGTCTCACTAAAAGGTGATAGGGTTCCCTGGTATGATGAGAACCCAATTGTCTCATGACAATATTCATAAATATATGTTCTATAGCTAGATCAAATCATATTAGGGACTCACATGATATAAGATATAAGGGGTGGAGACTCATTGGACTTTGATTCACCTTCTCATGGCATACACCCTTGGTAATATCCAGTGTATGGTATTTTGAGAATGAGAGCCACCAGTAGGAAATCCATATTTATATGTTTCATTTAATGTTACTATCTACAGATGTGTGAATTTATTCTTAAAATTTAATATTATCATTGATTATTATTATAAGTTTCATACATAGATGTATTTATGAAAACCATGATGACATATGTTCATGGTGAGGTATGACATGATGGGTCCATCACGAGTAATATATCATTAATGGGTAATGCAATAAATGATCTATTCTTTCTATTCATTAACAAAAGTTTAAATCTTGGTCCCTTTTATGGAAATGATATAGCCTAAATAAATCCTTTTCCATGGTGTTCTGTAAGAAATTTTAATTTCCATAAAGTAAAAGAAAGAGACATCAAGCACATAGGTTGATGACACTTGCATACATTATCCTTGATTAGAGATATCGTGATAAAGGGATTATATTACATAGTAATCATCCTTATAAGTTATTATGTTTGTGAAGCACTAAATTTTTTCATTATGGGTGCCTTAGAATGTTTATAGATTCTAGCTTGGAACTTTAGCCTACTTCACCTAACCTTATAGAGAAAGAGGCCTAAAGGATCACACAATAAGTACATCTAGAATCTCAGTTGAATAAATTTTTAATATTTATTATCTAACAAGTAAAATAAATATTATCCCCACATATAGTTTAAAAACTATTCATGTTTTCTTAATCCCGTATATTCTATCACCGGTTATTCGAGAATATATTATGTGGGAATAATATTTGATAAAAATTAATTTTCTATTTAGTGAATATAATATGTATTAATTTACTATAGAATAATATAGTAATATTTATATATTAAATAAATTTTCATTATTAAATTCTCTGTAAATATTATGGAGGAATGGTGGATTATGAATAATGTTCCATTGATAAATATTAAATATTAAATATTTTCTAAATAAATATTATATAATTTAATTTTCAAGTTTAGTACAAGTCAAGAAATAATAATTTAATAGTTATTATTATAGAAATAAGGTTCCATAGGGATTATAGAAATAATAAGGTGGAATAATAAATAATTATTTTCTAACCCTAGTGGTATATATACCCAATTATATTATTTTCATAACAGAAACAATTCATTTGTGCTATATACAACATGATCTGGAGTGAATAATCTCAAATTCCCAGAGAGATCACTCTATAAGAACAATCTCAAGATTGAAGAATGATCCTCCTACTTGACCACTCTCAATTCAAGTAGGGTTGAAGACCAACCTTTCTAAATGTTTTTATTTGGGAGATCAAAGTTAAATGATTCAAGCAATAGGATCTATCAAGCTAGAACATGGAGATTCCTATGGTGAATTTTGTAGGTTTTTGGGACACATATGGATCACTGTAGGAGGGAATCTATTCTTTATTACTATAATGAAACAATTTTATGATTTAGATACATATTTAGATTCATTTATTAAAAAAAATTATCTCCTAGAAATTGTTAATTTCAAAAATTAGTTATAAATATAATGTGATGATCATTCTCTTCAGTTCCAACATTTATTCATTATCAATATTATTTGATTCAATTCCATTTATCACAACATTTCTCTTCATATAAATCATAGATTAATCATCGATCATGAAAAAAAAAGTTGGACATGCCCCATTCAACACTTCTGATGTCAATTGATTTTATAAGTGGTATTATAGGGGTTACATAATTATTTTTAATTAATTAAATATCACTGATTGATTTATGCATTTTTCATTTTCATTCAATACAATTTTAGTCAATATTAAATCTGAATTGTGATATTTTATTTCTTCCAACTCGTTTTTCTTAAATATAATTGAATACATTAATATTAAGAATGAAATACATTCAACTATATTATCTGAAGGTTCTAAAGAATCTATCCAGATAACACAAGAGTACACTCCATGTAACTTGCAGGCACACATAGTGTATTATGGCTTAATATGGCATTAATTAATTCTGAATGAATAAAAGATGTGTTCATTTATTGCACCCATTAAATTTATTTACACACCATTTGTTGACTGTGCTATCCTTAAAAACAATCAGCTGAAGTACATTCTGTGTAACTTATTTACTTGACATATAATCCAGTAGTCACAGACAGGTCGTTTATCCTCTTACATAGACTACACGACAGGTGACCATGTAACATGGATACTAGAAACCTTGTTTCCCATACACATAACATGTACTCTAATATTTTTCATTGCACAATTAGATGTTGAGTCCCTAGGTGTGTTATGTAGATTGATGGTGTGAATAATACATTCCATGTAAACTGTAATTTACACATCATGCAAATTTATCAAATTTTGTTGAATTTAAAATTTAATTTATTATATTGTTCAAACACTATGAACTTGTGTTCAGTGTGTTCATTTAATTGATAGTAAATTCCTTGTGATGGGTTATATATATAAATTTCTAATTAATTTTGGTGTAATTATCATATCTACATATCATTTATAAGTCGTGTTACAGTTATCAATCTACACACATTGAAGCATAACATGCTACATAAATAAAATATTTTTTTGTCTTCACTATGTTGATAGTAAATTGAATTAAATGGAGAGATATGTCATGTATACTATATTTCAAAAGTGTAAAAAATATATGTGTATAATACTTGTTGGGTCATTCATATGGGTATCACCATGTTTCCTATAAGTTATTTTTTTACAAATTTACTTTAAATAAATTTATTTAATTTTTTTTTAAATTATTACACATGACAATTTTAATATAATTTAGATGATAATTAAGATAAACTAATTGATTAATTAAAGAAGATAATTAATTAATTTGATCATGATTTATCTTAAATAAGAGAAATTATAATTGAATGCTAATTTTATTAAATGCCTAATTAAATTAATTCATGAGGATGATCATAAACTAAGAACATACCATTTTATGTGATTGGTTTTTTTTAATTAATTATTAAATTAAATTATTAGCATTCATGTCATCCATCCACTCATTATTTAATGGGTCTATCTACCCATGGATACTTTTATTTAAACAATTAACCATTCCATTGGTTCCCCTCACTAGTATGGAAGTAAAATTAAATGTAATTGGTGGAGCTCCCAAGCTAGTGAGGAGGTTCAAGTTTGGATCTGAGGAAAAACCAATCCAAGAGAGATACATAGGTGTATATGTGGAAGGATGCAACCTGAATCAGAAATGGTTCAAGGTGTTTTCCCCATATGTCGATTATTTTTTATCATCTACTCGATAAACTAAACAATAGTAAATGTTCGTAAACATAAAACAATTTTATTTAATTTATGTAAATTTTTAGGGTTATTTCATTATGTATTTATTTCATAATCACATAAATTAGAGATTTAATTAGAATGAATCATAGAACTAAATCAAATTTACTTATGCGTAAACATTATCTAATGTAAGGTTAATATCTTAAGTAAATACACTTAATATTAACAATCATGTAATAAATATAATAGATTGAAAATTATAGCATGAAGATAAAATCCCTCAATTATATGTATTTAGTCAGTATATCATAACACTATGTTAGTTAATATAGAACCATAGTTCAATGTGATTGACCATCCAAATATGAGGTGATTATAGTTATTATAAAATTATTTCATTATTTATTAGTTTGACACTATATTGTTCACATCATGGGTTCACTGAAAAAGTAAGATATGGTGTAACTAAGAGGAAATGTTTGAGAAAAATCCAGTTTAAGAATTTCAATATTGGGGAGTTCACTCAATATATAAAGAAACTGTGAGTTAATATAGTTGTAATATGTAATAGATACCTAAAACCCTTCAAATGTTTTGACTAGACAAAGTCATGATGGTGATAAGGGAAAAATGTAAATATTCCACTAAAATTTCCATGAAACAAGATGTTCCAAAGGGAATGGTGAGGTCTATCGGGTTCTGATAAAATAATGGAAGATTAATAAATAAAGTATTTATTTATTTTTCTAAATATTATCAGATAATGTAATAAAACTAAACTCATCTTATTTTCAGAAACATTCAAAAATGAGTTCAATAATATCTTTGTTATCTATACATTATAGGATAACGTTCTAATGGGTTATACCATGATAAAATGTTAATAAAACTGAATTATTTTTTTAATAGGTTATTATATGGTGAAATGATGAAAATATTTCCAAACGAGTGTCTTATTCATAGGTTATGATATGATGAAATTCTAATGAAACTCATTTCATTTCATGGGTTATAATTAGATTAATGTTTTATGGTATTTTGGCACACATATGTTTGATTTTCATTATAATATGGTGGTTACTTTAAAATCAATGATTATTTTTAGGTAATAACAAAAGATATGTGTGAACTATATCTCTTTCCAGTTCATTTGATAATGAATTAATTATCATGAGTTAGATAGGGTTGGAATGGAGAGTTATCCCGATTCTGTAAGGGACTTGGTCCACTATAATGATCTTATGAGTGAATGTTGAGTACTATGAAGGTTTAGAGATTGAACACATTCCACAATGATAGCCTTTGATGTGATCCTTAACTACATCAAATATGATTTTCTATGATTATGTGTAACCCATAATTCCATGTCTTATTCCAATGTTATGCTCTCATATCTCATGTTCACTGATTTATTTATAACTCATATCCTATAAAATATGAATCCTTATACCATGACTCAAAATTATGATTCTTGATATGTAGGTTGTATTTTAGAAATATTGTGATCATGTTCCAAAACCCTTATAATCATGATATTATTATATATCTCATTTTTTACCCTTACTAAGTATTTGAGCTCATCCTTTGTTATATTTCCTTTCCCTAGGTTAGAGATGAATCATTTAAGTGGGGTATGTTTGTGAAGATTACTAAAGGAGAAGATCTTTATGATAGATGTTGATGTTATTACACCAAATTAGAAAAGTTTTTATACGGTCTCCAAATACACTAAAAAATTATATTCATTAAGAGTGTGGTTGTGTAATGTATTGAATATTCATCTAAAAATATCTAGTATTCATGTATAAAAAGAATAGATCATTATAGTTGGTTTCAAAGGGTAGGCTTATTTATCCTTTGATGTCTGGGATGATAAAGCTTTATTAATATCCAGATGGATATTTCCAATGATATTTCTAGGTAAATTAAAAAGGATAAGTTTATGGATGAGTGAAAACATAAGAAAATTTCATGGAATTTTAGAAGAGGGTAGAGAAAGTGGTTTCCACGAAATTGAATCCCTATCTGGATATAAAAAGTGGATATGGCTCTAACATAGAGGTGCCTATAGGTATTAACATAGAAAATGGAACACTAAGATTTACTTTTTCAGCACCTTTTTCAAGAAAACAGTCCTAGATGCATGCCTATATTGACAATAATACAGGAAATGCTTTGGAAATTGACATACTCGTTATGAACCATCAAGAAGTATTTAAATATAATATTACTGCGAATAACCAAGGTTAAGGATAATGTTTTATAGATTAAAAATAATGTTTCATGATTTTCACATCCAATAAGTGATTTTCTAGGGTTATGTGGTTTTACACTATGATATATTTTTCTCAAAATTTGTTATTTAGTTTCATTCATTGGTTGAAACCAAAAGAAACCATGTTAACATTGAATCTGGTGGTTAATTTGGTGACTTTGATCAACCAAATTGTATGATCACTGTAGATAAATATATATTTATTATTCCTAACCATCTACCATGATATATAATTAACAAAATGGCCTTTGGTGAGATTAATAGCTCCTAAAATAAATGTAAGATGGAATTTTAAAAATTCTCAAGTGCTAAGGAACATAATTTAGGTTCTAAGCACAAGAGAAGTGTGCGATGGGTGGTTCCCAAAATTGTTTTTATCATGATTGATGATCAATCTAATATCTATATGATGTATAATAATTTTGATAGATTAATTGAATCAATGATGGGCAACATTATTCACTCTAAAACTAGATAGAGGTGATCAACACATATTGTTTATAATTAATTTAATTAGAAAAATAATTACCTATAAAGAATTATTTTTTGTTGATGAATATGTTGACTAATATGTGGTGCACTTTCGTTCTGTTGTAGAAATAAATTATATATTTCATTTAGCATTTATCCACACGTGTTATAGGAATCTCTAGATAACATGGAAGGAGTCTTTGGGTGCTTTCACAGAAGGTCCTTGTGTTTGCATCATCAACCATTATCGCCTAGAGAATTGCTTCCAAAGCATTATCCTTGATACGGTGGAGGAGTATTACTCACTATTTTTGGAAGCATTATTTGAGAAGGGTTCTCACTATGCATGAGGGAATACTACAAGATTCATTGTGCACAAATGAATTGGGACATGAGAAAATAACATAAATCGGTATTTATATTTCTAGTATTAAAATAATATAACCGAATAAGTGCCCTAAACAATTTATTTAATCAAATAAAAACACAATGTCAAATAATAATAGTAATATTATTATTTCTCAACATATTCGTAACTTGTGAATTATAATAAAATATTATTTAATTTAACAATGTTCAATATTTATTATTTCTCACCAGCTCATTAAACTTAGTCATAAATTCCTCCGAAATATTTATCACACCTTGAGTAATGTATATTTATTTATCAAATGAATATCACTACATTATTCACTAATAAAAAAAATGTTATATTACCTAAAAAAATATTAAATATTTATTAAATATTCTTCTCACTATATATTATCTCGAATAACTATAGTTGGAATAAATTTTATCATAAATACATGAATAATTATTAAACTATGTGCATGAATAATATTTATTCAACCTCTTAAAAAATAAATAATTATATATTATTTAATTGAGATTCTGGATACACTTAGTGTGTCACCCTTTAGGCCTCTTTCTCAGTGGCATTAGTCAAAGCAGCCTAGAGTCCATGTTTTGAATCAATCAACATGCCAAGGCACCCATAAAGAAAGAAGATATTGTTTTAGTGACCTATCACCTCATACAGATGCTTACCTTGTAATAGAACCCATTTATCATGATATCTCTAATCGAGTATGTTTCATGCCAATTCCATCAACCTATGTGCTCAGTATCTCTTTATTTGAGTTTTTTGAAATAGAACATGCCTATAGAACACCATGGACATGGAATTTTTTAGGATATATAATTTAAATCAAAGGGCTTGAGTTATTAACTTTCATAAACTAACATAAGGGATAAATCCATTCTCTCATTATTCATTAATGCAATATTACTCATACCTAGCAGTGAACACATATCATCATCGTTTTCATCAATAAGTATAAGTGAGTGACTCATAATACTCGTTAAAAATAATATTAATGTCTAAGGACCAATACACACATCCGATGATATGAACATCCAAGGACACATTTAAATGTAGGTTTCCTACTGGCAGGTCTTGTTCTCATAATATCATATTGGATATTACCATGGGTGTGCACCATGAGTAGGTGCCTTGAATTCCTATAAGCCACCACCTTTGATAGTTGGTATCATTCATATCTGTCAAATGACATCATCCAACTATATAACATATATTCATGAATAGTGTCATAGCAATTCCGGGTTTTCATCATAGTGGGGAACTTCTATGAATAATTATTGTGACAGCTACTCATGGGAAAATATCACATACTATGTCACAAAGAAGAACAATCATGATGGAATAAGTAATTTATTAATATTCAAAAAAATGAATAAGTGTTTATCATAAAGTAAATATATGTTTGTTTTAGGGCACCAACTCTAACATAATCCCACATGCACATGAGCCAACAAGAAACAACATTCTATCTGCTAGCACTGCTTGATTCTCATGCTTCTACTATGATAGGCCATTTTTCAAGGGGTCCACCACGTTCTCTTCTATGGGTAATCTTCTCACTATAACTTCATCCCATTGATATAAATCCCTCAATATGGGATACTTCTAGAGTATATTATTTATCTATTGGTGTAACCATTACTATTTTTCAAGATCCACCATTGTAATATTATCAGAATAAAATGTGATTGGGTATTTATTGCTAGGTTCCCTTTCAAGATCTTGGACAATGTTTCAAATCCAAATTGTTTCCTTGGTTGCATTAGAGGCTATTATATACTCGGACTCCACTATAGAATTAGTGTCAAATAGATTTTTTTAACTATTCAAGATCACAAATCCTCCATCGATATTAGAAACATATCCTGATTGAAACATTTTAACATTCTAATCTCTATAAAAACTTGGATCAATATAACCTCTAATTACCAGCTCCTCATCTCTTCCATACACCAGGAACATATTCCTAGTTCTTCTCATATACATAATGATAAATTTAACAGTAGTCTAATGTTTTTATCTTGGATTTTCTTAATATCTTCCTTCCTTGGTCAGTGCATAGGAAACATCAAGTCTAGTAAATAAAATGGCCAATGTGATTTATACCATCACTGCAGCATATGGGATCTTACTCATTCTCTGTTTCCCATGTTGTGTATGAGGACACATTTTCTTAGAATGATGTAAACCATGTGACACTAGAAAAATCCCTTATTTTATTATTCCATACTAAATATCTTTAATATTTTTCAATATATGTACTTTTACTTAGTCTAAGTAACCTATATGATCTATCATTAATGATATTTATCCCTAGAATATACACTGCTTCTCATGTGTCCTTCATGGTGAAACACTTGTTTAACCAGTCCTTAACAGATTGTAAGACTGGTATGTCATTTCTAATAAGTAATATGTCATCAACATATACATGTGTGATAAAATCCACATTCCCACTAAAACTTTTATAAGAACACAACTCACATTCATTCATAATGAAACCAAATTCGTTTATAGATTCATTGAATCAAATTTTCAATGAACTAGATACTTTTTTCAATCTATAAATGGATCTATACAACTTGAAAATCATTTTGGTATCACTTGGAGTCACAAACACTTATGGTTGTGTCATGTATACGTCTTTCAGAAGGTTCTCTTAAAGGAATTATGTTTTGAAATCCATATTCCATATCTCATAGTCATGGTAAAATTCTATATAACGTATTATTATAATGGTGATAAAATGGAAACTAGAGAAAAAGATTCATTTTGTTAATTCCTTGATTTTGTTTAAACCCTTTATCGACTAGCCTTTATTTATAGGTACTTACTTTACCTTCCATGTCCAGTTTACTCTGGAATACCCTTTTGAAACTGATTTGATGTACATCAACCGGCGTATCGACCAGAACCCAAACCTGGTTCTAATACATGGAATCCATCTCAGAATTCATTGATTCTATCCATATTTCTTCTTTTAAGATCTTTATAGACTCCTTCTAGGATATTGTAAAGACCCGTAAAATTCAATGCAATTTTTTTCTTAATTTTCTTAAGAATTTTACAAGAGCGCGGTTTCTGACGGCACCTGATTCTGAGGCCCGTAGTGCCCGGAATCAATTTCCGAAGTTTGGCTCGGGTACGTTCAGTGAACGAACGAGCGGGAATTCCTAACTTTTGATCCGGTGCTCGGAATTGAAATCTGAGGGCACCGATGAACTCGCAGTGCCGATATTCGCTTAAAGAGACCTTTTCGGAAGTTGCGTTGGTTGCGGGTTGAAAGTTAGTTTTTGGGTTTTAGGTTTAAGTTAAATAAAATTTTGTGAAGAAAAAAATTTATTTTAACTTGTTAAATCCTACCAAAGGGAGTTGGAAGTGGGACCCACATCCACTTAACCTCCCTTGGGAGGATTAAGTGTGGTGGGGCCCACACGAACCTTTAAACCTTTCATATTCTCTCAACTTCCTTAACGCCTCATTAAATGACATGAGTTATTTAATTTTTGGAGTTAATCCTTTTGAATTTCAAACTTTTGAAATTCTAGTGAGTTGATGTGATAATAAAATAAGATAGTGTCTTATTTTATTTGGGTTAATTGTTTGTCTTCTTGAGAGGTGGAGAGATTTTCCTTCTTTTTCTTCAACTCTGACGAAGATCACGAAGAACGCTCAACCTGACGAAGAACGCTCAAGTTCCGATGAAGAACGCCGCTCCGCTCTTCTTCGTCTTCCGTGTCAACGAGAGGGAACGCCGCTTCTTCCTCGGACAACCTTCGTCGGCGTACAAGGTTTCGCCAACGACGTATCACATCGGACGCATCTCTTCGTCAACGGATTTGACGAACGACGATCGCGACGCCCGACCTCCGCGACGTTGTCTTCCGCGGACGTTGACGAATCCTCGAACTTATACCCAAGGTAGGGGATGTTGATCTTCGTTTAATTACTCCATTCTTGATCGTGGATCTAGCATGTCTAATGTGTGGCTTTTGATTATTTTTAAGTTGTTTTTTTTTATTTAACGTGAGGGGGGCCGGACCGCATGAACACGGCCGAACCCCCTCCATCGTTCATGTTGTTTATCTGCGAGCGGAAGCAAGGTGGCGTGGTGTCGTCGCACCACGCGGATAATTGTATGTTAATCTTACACGACACTATTGCGCGCGCGCCATGGAAGAATCTTCAAGAACGCGACGCCGTCGCGCCACGTTGAAAGAAATCGAGGTGCGGCGGAGGGGCGCGGTGCCGTCGCACCGTGCCGGATGACGAATACCGCGGCCGGTTCCGGGCCGCGGTGAATCGAGGAGACTGCAGCCGGTTCCGGGCCGCGGCGGAACGAGGAGACCGGCGGCCGGGCCGCCGGCGTCGGAAGCCGAAGAGGGGACTGGATTTTCCGGTCCCGTTGGAGAAAACCGGCCGGCCAGCTGGCCGGCCGGATGGCAGTAAACCGGGGGAATTAATCCCCCGGCCGGCTTATCAAAACCCCCCTCTTAATGAGGGGGGCGGTTTCCTTGAGGGGGGCAGGAGGCCCCCCGTTTCCTACCAATCAAGCCCCCCACGTGGGGGGGGGGGGGGGGGGGCGGTTTGCAAAAAGGGCGCGGCTATATGCCGCGCCGCCCCTCAATCAGCGGGGGCTTTGTCCCCCCGCATGCCGCCGGGCCGCCCTGCCTGCCGCCAGGCCGCCCCGCCTGCCGCCGGGCCACCGCGCTACCGCCGGGCCACCGCGCTACCGCCGGGCCGCCGCTCCGCCGCGCCGTCGGCCGGCCGGTCAGCCGGGCCGGGTCAGACCCAGGTCGGGTCGACCCGGTTCGGGCCGACCCAGGGGGGGTCGGGCCGGGTCGACCCGGACCCGGACCCCCCGTTTCGGGTCAGATTCGGTCTTTTGGCCATAACTTGAGCATCGGACCTCCGATTGACGAACCGTCTACGGAAACGCGATCCTTGGATCGAGACGGTCGTTTCGGTATATCGCACTCAAGGTTTCGGATTACTTTGAGTTCGGCCGGGTTGATTCGTTTACGAAACCAACCGGGCCTTCGGAGCGGAAACGCTCATATCTTGAGCTACGGACGTCCGATTGACGTGCCGTCAGCTGTGTTGTATTCCTCTTAGTGAGACGGATCTTTTGGCATACTCCGCCCGAGGTTTGGACGCAGGTGGAGTACGGTCGGGTTGGTTTTGCCTTAAAAACCAACCGGGCCTCGGGGACAAAAATGCCAATAACTCTCAGACCGGGCGTCCGATCGACGCGACGTCTGTTGCGTTGAGTTCCTGTTGTCGATACGGAACTTTTGGATACATCAACTCTGGACTTTGTGACAGTTGATGTATCATCCTCTCGGCTCGTGGAGCGGACCCTCCTGTACGAGTTTGCTGTGTGCGGGAACCCTAGTGCTGGCTGCGACTGCTACTACTGCTACTACTGCTACTGTGACTGCGACGACGACAGTACAGAGATCCTGTGTGGACTCGACGACGATGACTACAGCACTCATCGATCCTACGTGGGTCAGTGCTACAGGTCCTGTGTGGGCCCGATCCTGTGTGGGTCCGATCCTGTGTGGGTCCTTGCGCTCAGCGGTCCTGTGTGAACCAGCGCCTACAGGTCCTGTGTGGGCCCGATCCTGTGTGGGTTTTTGCGGGGGTTAGTTACCTTTTGATCCTTCGTGGGCCTGACGACTTAGATGGATCAGTGATCATCTTTATCGTCCTTTGAAGAAGTATACCTGTGTGAGATGAATCATGTTGCTTTCCTCTGTGGATTGTGTAGTGCAATCCTGTGTGGATTACGTTTTGCTTTCCTGTGTGGAATACGTTTACCTTCCTGTGTGGACTGAGTTGTACTTGTGCTCGGAGGTTGGAGCGTATTTTAATTTGATGACTTAGGTATATGTATGGGCATATACCTAAGCAGTGTCGGTTTTTACTTCGTGATTGTACCTTTCTTCGTGGTTTATCCTTTGTGGATTTGAGAGACCTTCAGGGGTCTCGGGGTCCCTACTGAGTAGCTTATACTCACCCCTGCACGGGCTTTGCCCGCACTACGTTGTGTTTGTTGCAGACGACGGACAGCGTTGACCTTGGCTAAGGATTGCAGAGCGGAACGGTACCCGGAGGTGGACCACTGGGCGGGACGTGCTCGGAGCGGACGGCGGGACCCGTGGAGCAGTGGAGCTATCTGTACCCACCCTTCAGGTGGGATTACAGGAGGACAGCTCGGCGTAGCGGCTTTTACTTTTCAGTTGATGTTTTCCCTTTCGAGTTGTACTTTACTTTCAGTTTGGGTTTGTATACTGGCCCATTTACTTTTCCGCACTTTCAGTTGTACTCTGCTTTTACTTAGTGTTTACTTTCCGCTTGCTTACTCTGTGGTGTTTGTTTACTTTACAAAGGCAATGCCTTCCCTTTTTACCGGGAATTATGCCTTGGTGCTAGTCGCCAGCCCCTGGCCTATGGAAGGCGGGCTTGGGGTAGTCACGGCACGGACCCCAAGGGAGGGTCGTGACAAATTGGTATCAAAGGAGTTCGGTTCTACTGTGAACTCTGATCTTTTCTATGTGAAGCAATAATGTTTAGCGTATTGAGGGTGGATTATCAGTCCAGGGAGTCCAGTGTTGGTGCGGCGACCGACGTATCCCTACACCAGGACCCTGACTTCTGATTTCCGACTTAATGCACGAAAACATTGATTGCGTGTGTGTTTCAAAGTTTTCTTTGTGATTACTTATATCAGCTTACCAGGTATACTGTTCTGACCGTGGCGCACCTGTTTCCTTTTCAGGATGGCCCCACGACGGCAGCCAGCTAGGGTTCCGAGAGTCGAGCGTGACGACAGCCCACTGAGCGACGAGGCCTCAGTGCAGGGCCCTTTGTCAGCAGTGGCACCGGCGGTAGCTCTACCCGCCGAGCCCCCGATGCTTCCAGCAGCAGCCGCTGACGATGCACGTCGCCTCAGCGCACTGCATGAGTTTCAGCGCCAGCGACCGCCCAGGTTTCGTGGGGAGACGGATCCCCAGGCAGCAGAGGACTGGCTGGAGGCGGTAGTACGAGTGTTTAGGCTAGTGAGGACACGAGCAGACCTCATGGTGATCCTCGCTGCGAGCCTACTATACGCAGCAGCAGGACGATGGTGGAGCTTGATGCTCCAGGTGCACGATGAGGCATCTCTACTTTGGACGGACTTTGAGAGCCTCTTCCGCTCGGAGTTCGTCCCAGCCACCCTTCGTGCGGTGCGTATCCAGGAGCTTCTACAGCTGCGGTAGGGCAGCATGACGGTCGCTCAGTACTCGGCGAGATTTACCGATCTCTCGTGCTACTCGACCGACATGGTACGGGACCCATTCTTCCGGGCCCGGACCTTCGAGCAGGGTTTGAGACACGAGATTAGGGCATCGCTGATTTCCATCAGCATACCGACTCAGACAGGAGTACTGGAGCGGGCCCTTCTGATAGAGAGCTTCCTTGCTGAGTCTACACCAGCACAGAGACCCACCACAGGGCGGCACGTGGCAGAGTCATCTGCAGCAGGCAGTCGACGGATGACTCAGGGGTCCAGACAGACCAGACCTTTGGGCAGACGATCTCAGGGCACTGGCTCAGCAGTGCGGGGCACACAGCGTGGAGCCAGTCTTACGAGAGGCAGACAGTGCTACTCGTGCGGCGGGCAGGGCCACATGGCTCGTGACTGCCCGACCCGTCGTGCCGAGGAGCAGCAGACAGTTGATGGACCACCGAGGCAGAGGCAGAGGGTCGACCGTGGCGGTCCGCAGGGAGGAGACGGACGAGGCAGAGGAGCTGGACGAGCAGCCGGTGGTGGCCGACACTTTGAGGCTCTACCACCACCACCACCAGGAGGTCCACCCCCGACCACAGGGAGCTATCGGGCAGCGACAGGCTCAGCTCCAGGCAGTAGAGGCCTACGACCACGGCGCACCCGAGATGATTCGAGGTACTATATGTGTCTACTCCACCCTTGATGCAGTTCTTATAGACACAGGAGCGAGTCACTCTTTCATAGCCGCTGCCCTTGTTCGGAGCTCGGAGATTCCGACAGAGCCGTTGGCTCGATCCTTACGGCTAGAGACTCCTACGGGAGCAGACTCGACGATTACGCACTAGTGCCAGCAGTGTGAGCTTACTCTAGGAGGCGAGAGCTTCTGCTGGGATCTTCTTGTAGCATTGTCGAGGCCTTACGACGTCATCTTGGGCATGGATTGGCTATCTACGGTCCATGCACAGATTGACTGTTTTAGGCGCAAGGTGCGATGTGTACGCACCGACGGGAGCAGGTTCACCTTCAGCGGCGAGAAGGGAACCTTTGCAGCACAGGATGGACTTCCGCGGAGGAGAGGACAGCCCATCACTCATCAGTTGGCTAGCCTTATCCTTGGAGCAGTTGACGTGCGGAGTCCTGGTTTTCCTGCAGTGGTGGATCCGTTTGCGGACGTTTTTCCCGACGACGTTCCAGGGCTACCTCCTCACAGAGAGGTAGACTTTTATATTGACTTGTACCCCGGAACAGCCCCGATATCCACTCCAGCATATCGGATGTCCCCCGCCGAGATTCGAGAGCTACGGGTACAGTTGGAGGACTTGCAGGGCAAGAGGTTCATCCGACCCAGTGTTTCACCCTGGGCTTCCCCGATTTTGTTCGCCAAGAAGGCGGACGGGAGCTTGCGACTTTGTGTTGACTATCGTCGCCTGAACCAGGTGACAGTGAGGAACAAGTATCCTCTACCGAGGATTGATGACCTCTTTGATCAGCTCAAGGGAGCACGGTGGTTCTCGAAGATAGACCTCAGGTCAGGCTACCATCAGCTCAGAGTCAGAGACGGGGATGTGCAGAAGACGGCCTTCAGATGTCGGTATGGCCACTATGAGTTCTTGGTTATGCCTTTCGGTGTAACCAATGCTCCAGCAGTGTTCATGGCTCTCATGAACAGGATCTTTCAGCCATACCTTGATCGGTTTGACGTGGTCATCATCGACGACATTCTGATTTACTCTACGATAGAGGAGGAGCACGCCTATCACTTGCGAGTTGTACTAGACACACTCCGAGAGCAACAGCTTTATGGTAAGCTCTCGAAGTGCCAGTTCTGGATACGTGAGGTCCACTTCTTGGGACATGTTATCTCTGAGGCGGGAGTTGTAGTGGATCCCGCGAAGATTGAGGCAGTGTTAGCTTGGGAGCCACCCAAGAGCATGACTGAGGTTCGGAGTTTCTTGGGACTAGCTGGATACTATCGGAGATTCTTGCCAGATTTCTCTAGAGTTGCGGCATCACTCACAGCTTTGACGAAGAAGGGGAAACCCTTCGTGTGGTCTGACAGATGTCAGCAGAGCTTCCAGGAGCTGAGACAGAGATTGACTAGCGCACCTATCTTGAGGTTGCCTGAGGAGGGAGTAGGGTACGTAGTCTACTACGATGCATCAGGGACCGGACTCGGATGTGTTCTGATGCAGGAGCGGGCCGTGATCGCCTATGGATCACGTCAGTTGAGGTCGCATGAGCAGAACTACGCTACCCATGACCTGGAGCTAGCAGCAGTGGTCTTCGCTCTGAAGACATGGCGACACTATCTGATGGGCGAGCACTTTACAGTCTTTTATGATCATCAGAGTCTCAGGTATATCTTCTCTCAGAAAGACCTGAACCTGAGACAGCGGCGATGGCTCGAGTTCCTCCAGGACTATGACTTTGAGATAGTCTATACTCCTGGGAAGGGGAATGTAGTAGCCGATGCCCTCAGCAGGAGGACGGGCATTCAGCTACTTGAGGAGGCGACGGAGCAGCTAGCCTCTTTGCAGATATCCTTCGTGGATAGAGATGGAGCAGCCTTTCTTCAGTCTCTCACAATCACTCCTCCACTACTGCAGTGGGTCAGGGAGGCACAGCGTGAGGACGCTGACTGTGAGACACGGCGTGCACAGATATCCTCGGGACAGGCACCTGATGGTTTCTCCCTTGGAGCAGAGCACGACATCCTTTTCAGAGGACGTACCATGGTACCAGTCGCTTTGCGAGAGGAAGTGCTGAGAGAGTATCACACTTCTCCTTTGGCGGTACATCCTGGGGTGGTGAAGATGTACCAGGACCTCAGACGACAGCATTGGTGGCCGGGCATGAAGAAGGTTGTAGCATAGTTCGTTTCTCGATGCCTTACCTTCCAGCAGGTGAAGGCAGAGCATCAGGTACCAGCAGGCTTGGTACAGCCCTTGGAGGTTCCGGAGTGGAAGTGGGACGACATATCTATGGACTTCGTGACTGGACTTCCACGCACTTCCAGAGGTCACGACTCCATCTGGGTGATTGTTGACCGACTCACCAAGTCGGCACACTTCTTACCCATCAGAGAGCAGGGCTCAGTGGGGAGCTTGGGACGTCTCTACGTTCAGGAGATTGTGCAGCTCCACGGCGTGCCATCATCTATCGTCTCCGATCGAGATGCCCGATTTACTTCCCGGCTTTGGAAGGGGTTAAAGGAGGCGTTCGGGACGCAACTACGTCTGAGCACAGCCTTTCACCCTCAGACGGATAGTCAGACGGAGAGGACCATTCAGACTCTCGAGGACATGCTCCGCGCATGTGTCCTCGACTTTGGTCGTAGCTGGGAGGACCACCTACCCTTGGTGGAGTTTGCGTACAACAATAGCTACCACTCCACTATCGGGATGGCACCGTACGAGGCGTTGTACGGCCGACCTTTTAGATCTCCTTTGTGCTGGACAGACCCTGGAGAGTCAGCACTGGTGGGACCGGAGATTGTCCAGGCCACGACAGAGAAGGTCTAGGTCATCCAGGAGCGGATGAGGACAGCTCAGAGCCGGCAGAAGTCATATGCTGACAGGAGACGGAGGCCACTGGAGTTCGAAGATGGCGACCACGTCTTCTTGCAGGTCTCACCTCGACGTGGTGTTCGGAGATTTGGCCGAGGCGGCAAGTTATCTCCGCGCTTCATCAGACCCTTCCAGATTCTCAGCAGGATTGGTGAGGTGGCTTATCGCCTGGCTCTACCACCTCAGTTGCACCGGGTGCATGACGTCTTCCACGTATCTCAGCTGAGGAGATACGTGCACGACCCGTCACACATCATTGACCATGGGGAGCTTGACGTTGACGATGGGGCGACTTTCACGGAGGTTCCAGTAGAGATAGAGGATCGACAGGAGCGGGTCCTGCGTGGGCGATCGATTCCTCTTGTGCGCATCAGATGGCAGCACGGGAATCTCCAGGAGAGCACTTGGGAGCGGGAGGCTCAGATGCGTGCTCAGTACCCTCATTTGTTTCCCTAGTTTTGATGTATCTTTATGGGGACGTAAAGCCCTGAGGTGGGAGTAATGTAAAGACCTGTAAAATTCAAGGGAATTTTTTTCTTAATTTTCTTAAGAATTTTACAAGAGCGCGGTTTCTGACGGCACCTGATTCCGAGGCCCGTAGTGCCCGGAATCAATTTCCGAAGTTTGGCTCGGGTACGTTCAGTGAACGAACGAGAGGGAATTCCTAACTTTTGATCCGGTGCTCAGAATTGAAATCCGAGGGCACCGATGAACTCGCAGCGCCGATATTCGCTTAAAGAGACCTTTTCGGAAGTTGCGTTGGTTGCGGGTTGAAAGTTAGTTTTTGGGTTTTAGGTTTAAGTTAAATAAAATTTTGTGAAGAACAAAATTTATTTTAACTTGTTAAATCCTACCAAAGGGAGTTGGAAGTGGGACCCACATCCACTTAACCTCCCTTGGGAGGATTAAGTGTGGTGGGGCCCACACGAACCCCTAAACCTTTCATATTCTCTCAACTTCCTTAACGCCTCATTAAATGGCATGAGTTATTTAATTTTTGGAGTTAATCCTTTTGAATTTCAAACTTTTGAAATTCTAGTGAGTTGATTTGATAATAAAATAAGATAGTGTCTTATTTTATTTGGGTTAATTGTTTGTCTTCTTGAGAGGTGGAGAGCTTTTCCTTCTTCTTCTTCAACTCTGGCGAAGATCACGAAGAACGCTCAACTTGACGAAGAACGCTCAAGTTCCGACGAAGAACGCCGCTCCGCTCTTCTTCGTCTTCCGTGTCAACGAGAGGGAACACCGCTTCTTCCTCGGACAACCTTCATCGGCGTACAAGGTTTCGCCAACGACGTATCAGATCGGACGCATATCTTCGTCAACGGATTTGACGAACGACGACTGCGACGCCCGACCTCCGCGACGTTGTCTTTCGCGGACGTTGACGAATCCTCGAACTTATACCCAAGGTAGGGGTTGTTGATCTTCGTTTAATTACTCCATTCTTGATCGTGGATCTAGCATGTCTAATGTGTGGCTTTTGATTATTTTTAAGTTGTGTTTTTTTATTTAACGTGAGGGGGGCCGGACCGCATGAACACGGCCGAACCCCCTCCATCGTTCATGTTGTTTATCTGCGAGCGGAAGCAAGGTGGCGTGGTGCCGTCGCACCACGCGGATAATTGTATGTTAATCTTACACGACACCGTTGCGCGCGCGCCATGGAAGAATCTTCAAGAACGCGACGCCGTCGCGCCATGTTGAAAGAAATCGAGGTGCGACGGAGGGGCGCGGTGTCGTCGCACCGTGCCGGATGACGAATACCGCGGCCGGTTCCGGGCCGCGGTGAATCGAGGAGACCGCGGCCGGTTCCGGGCCGCGGCGGAACGAGGAGACCGGCGGCCGGGCCGCCGGCGTCGGAAGCCGAAGAGGGGACCGGATTTTCCGGTCCCGTTGGAGAAAACCGGTCGGCCAGCTGGCCGGCCGGATGGCAGTAAACCGGGGGAATTAATCCCCCGGTCGGCTCATCAAAACCCCCCTCTTAATGAGGGGGGGCGGTTTCCTTGAGGGGGGCAGGAGGCCCCCCGTTTCCTACCAATCAAGCCCCCCACGTGGGGGGGGGGGGGGGGCGGTTTGCAAAAAGGGCGCGGCTATATGCCGCGCCGCCCCTCAATCAGCGGGGGCTTTGTCCCCCCGCATGCCGCCGGGCCGCCCCGCCTGCCGCCAGGCCGCCCCGCCTGCCGCGGGGCCGCCGCGCTACCGCCGGGCCGCCGCGCTACCGCCGGGCCGCCGCGCCGCCGGCCAGCCGGTCAGCCGGGCCGGGTCGGACCCGGGTCGGGTCGACCCGGTTCGGGCCGACCCCGTTCGGGCCGACCCAGGGGGGGTCGGGCCGGGTCGACCCGGACCCGGACCCCCTGTTTCGGATCAAATTCGGTCTTTTGGCCATAACATGTGCCTCAGACCTCCGATTGACGAACCGTCTGCGGCAACACGATCCTTGGATCGAGGCGGTCGTTTCGGTATATCGCACTCAAGGTTTCGGATTACTTTGAGTTCGGCCGGGTTGATTCGTTTACGAAACCAACCGGGCCTTCGGAGCGGAAACGCTCATATCTTGAGCTACGGACGTCCGATTGACGTGCTGTCAGCTGTGTTGTATTCCTTTTAGTGAGACGGATCTTTTGGCATACTCTGCCCGAGGTTTGGACGCAGGTGGAGTACGGTCGGGTTGGTTTTCCCTTAAAAACCAACCGGGCCCCGGGGACGAAAATGCCAATAACTCTCAGACCGGGCGTCCGATCGACGCGCCGTTTGTTGCGTTGAGTTCCTGTTGTCGATACGGAACTTTTGGATACATCAACTCTGGACTTTGTGACAGTTGATGTATCAGCCTCTCGGCTCGTGGAGCGGACCCTCCTGTACGAGTTTGCTGTGTGCGGGAACCCTAGTGCTGGTTGCGACTGCTACTACTGCTATTACTGCTACTGTGACTGCGACGACGACAGTACAGAGATCCTGTGTGGATTCGACGACGACGACTACAGCACTCAGCGATCCTATGTGGGTCAGTGCTACAGGTTCTGTGTGGGCCCGATCCTGTGTGGGTCCGATCCTGTGTGGGTCCTTGCGCTCAGCGGTCCTGTGTGAACCAGCGCCTACAGGTCCTGTGTGGGCCCGATCCTGTGTGGGTCTTTGCGGGGGTTAGTTACCTTTTGATCCTTCGTGGGTCTGACGACTTAGATGGATCAGTGATCATCTTTATCGTCCTTTGAAGAAGTATACCTGTGTGAGCTGAATCCTGTTGCTTTCCTGTGTGGATTGTGTAGTGCAATCCTGTGTGGATTACGTTTTGCTTTCCTGTGTGAAATACGTTTACCTTCCTGTGTGGACTGAGTTGTACTTGTGCTCGGAGGTTGGAGCGTATTTGAATTTGATGACTTAGGTATATGTATGGGCATATACCTAAGCAGTGTCGGTTGTTACTTCGTGATTGTACCTTTCTTCGTGGTTTATCCTTTGTGGATTTGAGAGACCTTCAGGGGTCTCGGGGTCCCTACTGAGTAGCTTATACTCACCCCTGCACGGGCTTTGCCCGCACTACGTTGTGTTGGTTGCAGACGACGGACAGCGTTGACCATGGCTGAGGCTTGCAGAGCGGGACGGTACCCGGAGGTGGACCACTGGGCGGGACGTGCTCGGAGCGGACGGCGGGACCCGTGGAGCAGTGGAGCTATCTGTACCCACCCTTCAGGTGGGATTACAGGAGGACAGCTCGGCGTAGCGGCTTTTACTTTTCAGTTGCTGTTTTCCCTTTCGAGTTGTACTTTACTTTCAGTTTGGGTTTGTATACTGGCCCATTTACTTTTCCGCACTTTCAGTTGTACTCTGCTTTTGCTTAGTGTTTACTTTCCGCTTGCTTACTCTGTGGTGTTTGTTTACTTTACAAAGGCAATGCCTTCCCTTTTTACCGGGAATTACGCCTTGGTGCTAGTCGCCAGCCCCTGGCCTATGGAAGGCGGGCATGGGGTAGTCACGGCACGGACCCCGAGGGCGGGTCGTGACAGATATAGGTTCATCATTTCTCACCAAAAATGATGCACTACCCTCAGTGAAAAGAAAACCATATCTCTCTGGTTCTCTAACCTCTCTTACGCACCTACGTAGTCCTTGTTTTTCTGGAACTACTTCCTCCATGGGGACCTTTGAATCTATTCTGTACCAACTCTTTTTTATCTTGAGCATCATCATCTTTGAAGACAATCTTGATCCCACTATCATTTTTTTAGGATGTTATCCCTATCAAGAATTATGGATTGTCTGGTGACAATCACTTTCTTTTCTGAGGGGTTTTTTAGGTAGTATCCCTTTGTTTCTTGGTATACACCGTATAGATACACTTTGTTCCTCAGGGTGATAGTATTTTTTTGAGTAGGTCTTTAAAATGCCTCACAACCCTATACATGTGTATGTGATAAAATGGGTTTTCTTCCACTCTATATCTCAAAGGTAATTCAATTTTTCACTATAGTTGGTACTTAGTCTATTGTGTATTCCACAGTTTGTAATGCATATCCCCAAAAGGATAATGGAATATCATCATGACTCATTAGTGAACTTACCATGTCGAACATGGTATGGTTCATCCATTGACTAACACCATTCTAATATGGTGTATAAGGTGGGGTGAATTGAGATATTATCACAAACTCTCATATAAAGTCAATGAACTCTTGTTTATGATTTTAACCACCTCGATCTAATCAAGGATTCTTTATCTTATTACAAAGGTGATTATATTATTAATTCTTGAATTCCTTAAATTTAACAATGGACTTGGACTTATTCCTTATCAAATAGATATATCCATATATACTCAAGTCATTAGTAAAAAGTAATTATGTAATAATATGCACCAGTAGATTTTATTAGAAATGGTCCACATACATCAGTGAATTCCAGTCCTTGAAGTTATGTGACCCTTTTACCCTTTTCATTGAATGTTGGTTTGGTCATTTTTTAATGTAAACAAGCATGACATCTATCAATTGGGTTTTTATTATAATAGTCTAAATATGCATCATGATAGAGCATTCTAAAACTATTATCATTTACATGACCATGATGGTGATACCACAGGTTGGGTGTTATATGAGTCAAGTGAACCTGATTCATTATAAATTTACAACACTTGGTTTTTGTAATTTAATACATAAATAATGTTATTTAAATGTTTCATACCATTACATATGATTTACATATAAGGGGAAACAAATATATTTCAAAATTTGAAAATAAATCCATCTATATCTAAACAAGAAATATAAATTATATTCTTGGTAACTATAGGTACATAATAAAAATATCCTAAATATAGAATAATTCACATTGGCAATAAAAGATGGTTTTAATCAATGGCCAAAGAAGCCATCCTTGAACCATTAGAAGCTCACAGATCCACGTCTCCTCTAGAAATCATTTTCAGTCTTCTTAGTTCCTTCATTTGGATATAGATGTGAGCATCACAAGATATATCTAATTCCCAACGTGTAGAAATGTAAATATTTCACTTAATAAGGAACAAACCTTTAGCTTCTACTTTATTATGGGTGTTGTTCTTCTTCTAATGGCCTAGATTGCCACGTGAAAAACATACTGCTTCCTTTTCCTTTCCTTACCTCAAGATATTTTTCTTCTTGGAAGGATGGTGATCAAGAGGTTTGGACTGTTTATAAGTCTTGTGCCCCATTTCACTTCTTTCATTTATTGTTTACTATAAATACCATGGGTTTACTATGAACCATGTCCTTATACACATGGAGAATCATGGTCATAATTTCTGAAAGACTCTTCTCATTATTACTCATATTATAGTTCATATTAAATCTATAGAAGGTCTTGGGATGTAATAAAAGTATGAGATCTATATGCAACTCATATGGGAATTTAATCCCTAAGATATCCAGACATTCAATGCAGTCGATAAGATTGACTACATGAGGTCCATCTAGCATAGACTCTCCAAGAATAATAGTGAACAAAGAATTGGAGATCATGTACCTCTTTTCTCTCACCTTCTCTTGATAGATAACTCAAAGGTGATACATCAAGCTATAATTATCCATATCCTCATGATTTCTTTAAAAGATCATTGGACATGGATGAGATAATGAATCAATGAAGATATGTAGCATCATTCAGATGTTTCTTATATTTTCATTTTTCTTAATCACTTGAATTTTTTCTAGGTGAAACTGGTAAATTTTCTTCTAGAATATAAAATTTCCTTTTAAGGTGAAGGATAACACATAGTCACCTTTTCCACTCTTTGAAATTAGTGTTGGTGATAAGGTTTTCTTTATCAAGTATGGATTGAAATGATATGTTTTATGTAATTTTACTATTGTTTCTACAAAATATGATAAGAGTAATTTTAGTTATTTACCTGATTAAATTTTGAAACAAATAAATATTATATTTATTAGTCTCCCATTATTTTATTGAAACCCAATATCCCTCACCATTGGCTTCTAAAGATAATTTCTCTTGGATATTAGATCCATATTCCCCTTCTTATTACCCCAACATTAGTAAGTAAAGCAACTCAAATGGTTTTAGGTTGGAATTCCAAATGAAAACTTCCTTAACTAATTGTTCCATATTCTACTAAGTGGACTCTACATTCCAGAAATCAATAATTTTATATTTCCTCATCCTTTCCCTCTTAGTTACTCCAATTCCTACTTTGGAAGTCAACCCTTGATGTGGACCAAGTTAATTCCAACCAAAACCTTGTGAGAAAATTCCCCAATAATTGGAAGAACCCCTACATTGGCTTGTCAAGAACATTGAACAATGGATGGATTCTAACTGAAGTAATTGAAGTAAAGAAGGACTTAATAATTTGTTGAGGGATTTTAACTTTTTATGCCTAAATTTCCAATTATTATCCTTATCACATGATTGTTAATATTAAGTGCGATTACTTAAGGGATTAACCATGTCTTAGATAATATTTATGCATAAGATATCTTATTTTAGTTTCACCTTTCATGCTTATTAATTCATTTATTATGTGATCGCGACAAAACATCCATAATGAAATAACCATGCAACCAGATAAAAATAAAATAATGGGATGATAATGATCTTATACTAATTGTTAGTTTATCTAGTGTTTGATAAACTAACCATTGACCTAGGGGAGAAACACCATGAACCAATTGAGGTTTGTGTTTATAAATTTCCACCTGTCCAACATTGTATCTCATTGGATTGGATTTACCTCATATCTGAACATGAACAACCTCTACTAGCTTTTTATCCCCATCCATTTAATATGCCTTTTACTTACACACAGGTGAGGGGGAAAGGAGTTTACCTAAAAGAAACCATATGCAAACATTCCATACATAATAATGATGTGAGAAGGCACACATGCCTACAAATTAATTTAATAATAAATTAAATGAAACCAAACACATAAAAAATCTTTGTTCTAGATTATAATCATCCATGTTCATGAAATGAAATACATATTTAATAAAACTAGAATTCAATTGTTAGTCATTTTTTTTGAAGATAATGCATGCTCGAATCATTAATTAATATCTTTAATTACTCATTATTTTTTATTTTAATTCTTATCTGAATTTCCCTGAGATTCCCATCCATTGTAATTTTAAACAAATTAAACAAATTAATTTAAAATTAACATTGTATATAACTATAACTTGGAGGAAACAAAGTGAATACCCGATATATTCTTATCAATATGTTTTATTTTTTATACTATTTTATTCTTGTAACATATGTCATACACAACTTAACGAGTACTTTCAAAATGTGTACTTCATAGATGATTACATGAATTATATGATTTTTTAGTCACGTGTTATGATTAAATGCACTTAGAGTGAAAAAATTTAATACAACTCATATATGATACACATATATGAAAAATACATTGTTATTAATTATAGTTTTAATATTTATGTTTATTAAAACCTATCACATGGCATGTCATATCTTTACTACCACATGAAAGAACGTGTATCAAGGTTAATATAGTAAAATAAATAAATTCCAAATATACATAACATGGTATAAGTACATAATGTGTCGATCTGATCCACACTGTGTGTATACCTATCACTATCTATATGAGATGCATGACTAGGGACTCGGCAAGTAAAACATACCTCAAAAAATTTGGATTACACAACATGTTTAATGGGCCACACATCGTGTTGACACTGTGTTAGATAGTCACATGTCAGGTAGGCTGTGTATGGAATACACATCTCATATCTAACCCAAAGGGACTATACATTGTGTATGTGGGATATACAGTGTGTATCCTAGCTGACCATACACCATTTAATTCTGGTCAATATGTGGTCATTTAATTGGTGTAATTGATTAAATAATCAATGCATAATCTCAAATTGATTTTCAAATAAAATCATGATGCGTTGAAAGTTATTACATGGTGTGTAGTCTTGTGTTTTCTAACGAGAAACCCTAGAACCTCTAGATGAGTTCATCAATTTTATTTTAATCATAAAATTATTCATCTCAATAATATATACAATAAATGAAGGAGGAGGCATCCGATCTAGAAATTCAGATTAAAAGAACAAATAAACATGAATTCAAAAACATAATTAAAAATTCTTAAATCATTAACAATTTATAAATAATTATATACAATTATCTGCCATCTCTAATACCCCTTATAGGTTCTCGGTGCTTTGGAAGTGTTTGTTGGGAAGTTCCCAAAATTTCTTTGGTCATGAACGATGACAATCCAAGATATATACAATGTTTTATCATCCTGATCAATGGAATTGAATCAAATATAGACAAAATTAATCAGGTTGAACCTAGAGATAAATGAGATGAACTTGAACTTTTTATAATAAGTTTAATTAGATAAAGAATCACCTCTAAAGAATTCTTTCTTCATTGATTAATCCGCCTACAGATATGTGGTACATTGTCATTGAATTGTAGAAACCAAGAGTAGATTTACTCTAGTGGTGATCATCATGTGTTATATGAATCTCTAGATGTCACTGAAGAAGTATTTGGGTTATATCATGGAAGACCCTTCCACTTATGTCATTCTCCTTAATTTCCTCGAGAAGATCCTTGCTCTTACATTTTCCCTTAATTGTTTATTTAATCCTAGAAAATCCCCATGTCATATAATAATAGTAATCTTATTCTTTCTCGAAGTGCGCTTTACATGAAAATTATAATTAAATATTGTTTAATTAAATAAAATTTAATATTTATTATATCTCACCAGACCATTAAACTGGGTCCTCCATTCCTCCAAAATATTAATCACATCGTGAATAATGTCTATTTATTTATCAAATAAATAACACTGGGTTGTTCACCAATAAATAAATAAATATTATATTTACTAAAGAAAAAATAAATATCTACTAAATATTCATCTTACTATATATTCTCTCTAATAACTAGTGATTGAATAATTGAGATTAATCAAACATGAATAAGTATTAAACAACTTTTAGGAATAATATTTATTCAACCTCTTAAATAATAAATAATAATATATTATTTAACTAAGAATTTGGATACACTTAGTGTGTGACCCTCTTGGCCTCTTTCAAAGTGGCATTAGGCAAAGCAGCCTAAAGTCCAAGGTTAACATCTAAGAACATGCTAAGGAACCCATATAGAATGAAGTTAATGTCATAAAATCATGCCACCTCATACAAATGCCTACCATCTAATATAATATTTTTATTACAATATCTCTAATTGACCAGGTTGCATGCTAGTGCCATCAACCTTTGTTCTCGATATCTCTTTATTTGAATTTCTTGAAATATAACATTTCTGTAGAACACCATGACCATGGATTTATTTAGGCTATATCATTTACATCAAATGGCTTGAGATATTAAATTCCATCAATTAATACATGGGATAAATAATTTTCGCATTATTCATTAATTCAATATTATTTGTGATGCACCAAATGTATCCTAACTCACTTCCAATAGTTGTCATCGTGATTTACATAATTACATCTAAGTGTGTGACTCATAATACTCATTAATAATAATCTTAAATTCTAAAGACCCATACATAAGTCGAAATATATGAACATCCAATAACACATATAAATGTGGGTTTCCGACTAGTGGGTCTCATTCTCATAATATCCTGCTTGATATTACCAAGGGAAAACACCATGAGATGGTGCCTCAAATTCCTATGAGTCTCCACCCATGATATAATGTATCATTTGTGTACCTCAAATGATATCACCAAACTATAGAATATATGTTCAAGAATAGTGTGATAGAAATTTCAGGTTATTATCTTTGCGAGGAATTACAATGACCTTTTAGAGCAATAGCTACTCTTATAACATTATCACATGCTATATAACAAATAATAACTATCATGATGTGATATGTAGTTTAATAATATCCAAATCAATGAATACATGTTTATCATAAAGTAAAGTGAATTTGGTTTTAGGGAACCAACTCCGAGACATATATGAAATAAGATTAGGTATCCTATATGTCAGGAAGGTGGGAACAATAACCTGTATGAATATCTCAAATTGAGGGGAAGATGTTATATATGAGGAAAAGAATGTCACATAGTGAAAAGTTAATAAAGAATTAAATGTCTTATTCATGGGTAATAGGGGAATTATCTAAGTCAATTCCATTACAAAATAGTTAACTAATACACTAAAGAAGGAAATATCCCATGCCAATCATTGAAGTGAATGGATTGAAGTATTTATGTATTTGGATACAAGAATTTTGTTGTGGAAGTTTTTCACAAATGGATTTTTGGTTATAGGAATCATGATACATCTAAGGATTTCATTATTTTTGGAAGAATATATGTCTCCATGTATGATTAAAATAAGAGTTAGGTATTTCATCATGGGTTTATGAGTTTGAGGTTGATCATTAGTTCAAAGTAATAGAAACCCATTTTGATTTTTTATGTGTTGGTATTATTTCAAGATTCATGAAATTTTGAGAGAAATTTATGTTAATGTAACCCTTTGGTTTGGTATATGTTTTAGGGACAATGTTTTTTGAGTTGGAATGAGTTTAAACTTTCTAGACATACGATTAAAGGCAATAGTAACCTTTAGGGTATATCTTATCATAGATGTTATGGTAATTATGGGTCATAATCAATCTTTTATGAAGTTATCGCACTTTGTATGTATCATAGAAGATTTATATCTGGACCCAATTTATAGAATATAAATTAAAAAAGTGTTAAGGTCTCATGGAGTACAACATTCAATTATATAAAATCAGGATCTGATGTTTACCTATAATTTTTTGTGATGTCTTCAGAAAGAACATGATGCATAGTTTACTTTTAAGACTTCATATCATCTTCAGACAGATGGCCAGTTTGAATGAAAAATTAAAACCCTAGAGGATATACTAAGAACATTTTCTATGGATTTCAAAGATATTAGGGATCAAAACATTCCCCATGACGAGTTTTCATAACAATAGAATATTTCACATGGGCATTCTAATGGCTCCTTATAAACCTCTTTATGTATATAAGTGTATAAATCCAACATACTTGAATAAACACACAGAAAAGAAGCTATTGGGACCTAATCGAGCTAATAAAATTGAAGGTAAGGTTAGATACATTCAAAAAAACATATTGTGAAATTGACTAAAATGTTATTCAAATAATCATTGATGTGATCTAGAATTTGAAGTTGGTGAGAAGGATCTTATAATAATTTCTCCATGAATGAAAAAAGGAAAACTAAACCCTATGTATACCATTCCATTTTTAAATTCCTGATTGTATAGGGAAAATATATTACCAATTGAAACATACACCAAAACTCACTCAGGTTTAAAATGTGTTCCATGAATCACATGTAATGAAGTACATACAAAATACATCACATATACTGAACTCAGAGGCCATACAACTAGAGCATAATCATCTATATAAGGAACAATTAGTCGAGATTCTTGATCATGTTGATAAAGTGGTACAAAACACGAACAATCACATAGTCATTGTTTTTTTGTTGAACCACCATCTTGATAAAGCTACGTTGGAACCAAATGATGTAATGAGGGAGAGTTTCCTTAGTTGTTAGTAACAAAGTGATGAATTTTGAGTGTGAAATTCATTTTATGGGGGGTAGAATGTAACCCCCAAATATTTTTAAAAATATTTTCCAAAATAAATTAAATGTTTTCTATATATAACACCAATTTAATGTTTCATTACATGTAACACTAGGTTAGCTTGTTTAACACAAAATATTGAGTTTCAACAAAGCTGTGATATATTACTAAATAATTCAAACACGAAAATTATAACCTAGATGAAAGACTTAGTGATACTACTATTAATAAATGACATTTAAGTATTCATTATAATTTTTTTATATAAATAAAACATATTGATAAAATGTATGTAATATTTTGATAAAGTGTGCATATGTTTCAGAAATAGTATTCTCAAAGAATGATTTTTTCTTTATTTTTGCCAATAATAAAATTAATTTTTAATAATTTTGGATTATAAATTTGATAAAAATCATTTCTGATATCATCCAATTAAAATTAGCATAGGGTGAATTTCTTATAATTTTAAAAAGAGAATAATTTCTCATTGAATGTTAAAAAATATTGAATTTTAATTGAAAACAGATTTTTATTTAATCTATTTTCAAAATTAAATTATATTTCAATTTGGTTTCAATGTAAAATTAATTCAATTATGATGCCCAGTTTTCCTTCAAATTGGGTAAAAGTTTAAAATTTATAATTTCCTAAAAACTACTATATAGTGGAGAGTAGGTTTGAACCCACTATGAAGGATAATTGACCAAAATCTCTTCTTCAAAAAGACCACTATTTTCAACAATGGGGGAAATTTTATATATTTTTATATTTTTTAACTTTTCTAAATTTTTTATATTTTTTCAAAAAATAACTAAGTATTACAAAACTATGATGACTAACAATTTAATATTTCTAAGACACTGAAGTAAGAACTCAAATAAACAAATCATGAAAATCACATGGGAATTCTTAATCTACTGGTTCAAAAAAATGATACCTACACTACTCTAAAATGAATAATGCCTCAAAAATAAATTTTTGAATCTCCCTAACTAGAAATTTTGACACACTAAAGGTTAATTTGTTGAGTTTTCCACTCTAGAATTAATCTTACCGCTGAAGATGTTAAAAATCCATAGCAACTAGAATTAAATTTTCCATAAAATTTCTTTGCTATTGAAAATTAAAACATTGATAAAAATATTTAATTTGAATTTCTCCAATTGATCATGAATTTTTTAATTTTAAAGATGAAGTGTGATCAATTTATGTATAATCAGAATCAATCTCACTCAATGATTCTAATTTTGAAAGGGTAAGAATTGTAGTAGTAGTTTAAATACGGTATAAGTAGAATATAAAAATCTCTAGGTAAATGATCTAGCCTAAAAACATGTTCATAGCAGATATTAAAATCATTTGATTAGAAAAATGGAGGAAAATAAAGAGAAACAAAGGAATAAATTTCCCTCTAGAGGATCATATTGTTGCAACTGAGCTCCTCGGGTCTCCAAGAATGGTTCTCCAAGGGCCTTATGAATTTTCTTATATCTACTTTGTTTCTCCATAAGAGAATGAATTTTCAGAATTAGTATATGAGTGAATGGTATCTTCGGTTCTACAAATTCTCCACCTTTTAACCAAACTATCTTATTTTGCAACGTCACCAAAATTTCCACTCACATACTTTATTACTTCACTTTCCCACCCCACACGTTCATTTTTTAGTGCAAGACGCCTCATTTTTACTTAACCCCTATAACTGAATTTTGTGACAGTTGGAATTATGAGTTTACACATGAATCAAGTTCTTGTGTGTATCTACAAAAGAAAATTTGAATTAATTTGTCTGAATACAAAACATACTTAAATAATTACTTATATAAATTTTTTGATTAATGTGAAAATTAAGTTATTATGTTTCTTAGTGTTTGTTAAATATAATTTATTATTATTAACAATTTTAAATAAATTATTGTTATCTTACTAGTAAATATTTATTCATTTTTAATTCAAAAATATTTTAAATTGATTAATATAATTTATTTTATAAATAAATTTTATTAATTATTATCGTTATTTAATTAATTAACATGAATAATTTTTTTAATAAAATGTTTTATTAATAAAAGTTAGTTATTCTATAAAGTTAATTATTTATTTTATTAAATAATATTATAGTTGATAGATATGTTTATATCAATTGTTTTTAAGAGATTAATGTATTCAGTTAAATTAATTTAATTATTTTAAATTATAACATATTATTAATTATTTTGGTTTTTATATATTTTATTAAAAAAATTACTTTTATATTATATTAAAAACATAAATTAAATTTATTATTAATATTTATTTAATAAATTTAACTTTGATTATTTAAATTTAAATGATTTTATTTTAATTTATTTTTTATGTTTTTATGTTTTATAATTATTAATTTTAATATATATATATATATATATATATATTATAATTCTTTTCTTCTTCCCCCTTTGATCCCTTCCAGTGCAACAGGGGGGATTCGAGAAGCCTCCTAGTGAAGGGTTGTGGTCTTCCACATCAAGCGGCAACACTCCTCTTGCATTGGCCTCAACTCGGTGGACACCATTTGCTCCAGCAGCAACATGATCTCTCATCAATAGTATAGAGGCGAGCGAAGGTCTTGCTTCGGCTTCATTTTTTGGCGGTGTTGATCCTCCCGGTTCACCCTCGGATCCCCGCAGTTGCTTTGGCTCACCATCCTCCAGCGGTTGGCTCAGATCTTTACAGCAGTGACGACTCAACCGACGAACAGGGATAAGTTATCATTTTAGATATGGATATGGAGGGCTAGGGATACTCTTTCACTAGATGATGATTGAATCTGGTTTAAGATCTGAAAATGAGTATGATATGGTTTCTAATTTGTGTTTGATCTATGGAAGTGTTAGAATATTGATTGTAGAAGTTATTGTTTCTTAAACATGGAAGGTCGAGGAGGTTTTATTATGTGGGTGAGGCATCAGTAGTAGTGAGAGATTGAGACACCGACATGCGGGTGGATAAAGGGAGGTTTCATATAGCGTCGTTCTCGGTATGATGGGAAGGTGTCAGTCTTACTGACAGAAGGAAGCTTCGTCCGTGAGACATTAAAAGGAAAAAATCCATCAGTGGTAGAATAGGTATCAGTTAAGTTGGTGAGACGGGCAGGGAATTGTAGTAGCGTCAATGAGACGTAGCGTCAGTCTCACCATTAGTGAAAAAATATTGAACTGTTTGTGAGACATCAAATTAACTTCAAAAAAATTAAAATTAAAACATATGTTAATTAAATTATTTAATTAACAAATTAATTTAAAAATTGAACTCAAATTAATTTAACTATAATTAATTTAACTAAAATTTGAAACAAAATAAAGAATTAAAAAAACTAAACTACAATTACATAAAAATAATTAATTGGTTAAGTAAATAATAAATATAAAACTAAAATTACAAGACAAAAATTAAAAACGAAAACAATGTTAACAAAATAAATTAAAACATAAAATTGTTTTAAACAAAAAATATATTAATGAGTTAATTTATTAAATTAATTACTTTAAGAGAAAGGAATAATGAGCCATTTGAAACTGTGTAAGTGACTAAACTTTTTTTAAATAGAAAAAAAATAATTTAAATAATAAGGATTGAAAAAATTAAATTAATCAATTAATTTACTAACTATGTGGACACTAAAGATGAAAATCACATTAATGTGTTTAAATAAAAACATAAATAATTTATCTTATATTAAAAACTAACTAGATTGTTAAAGAGTATAATAAAATTATTAATAATAAGAAGATAATATAAATTAATTTAAAAAGATAATTATTATTAAATACAACCAAATAATTTATATTGAAATAATTATTTTAGTTAACTTATTTTAATTAATTAAAATTAAACAATTAAAAAATGTGGATTGAAAACCATGTAAATAAAATGTACACAACATGATTAATTCATTAAATAATAACATGTCAAACTTATTAAAAGTAAAGAAGATTTTAAAAACACAACAAATTAGTAAATTAATGTACTGAATAGAATAGTAGAAATAAATAAATTAATTGGAAATCGAAAAATACATAATTAATTATAAAAAATTTATAAATAATTAATTTAATTTTAAAAATAAAAAGTGCATTTATTTATCAAAAAGTGAAAAAAAATATTTAATTAATTTATTATAATCTTAATAAAAAATGTGACAAATCAATGGAATTTAGAGCCACATCAAATTCCCTGACACATAAGCATTGTTTTTACTCATACAATCCCATCTTTTCTTGTCATTGATGTATAGTAATATATTTTATTAAACAATCTTCTCATGATGTAACATAACAAACAATTTAAACAGAGGACTGAAAAAATTTAGAATCAACTTTTCAAAAGATGTCATCAAATTACGTCTTTCCTTAAATCAAATAATCATTGGTGATCAAAATAGAAATGAATCATTATATTATGAATGTGTTATGCCTCATAAATTATTCTTCTTAGTCACTCATTCCAATTGAAGCCTATATTCTAAGTCAAAGAGTGGAGACAGGTTAAATAAATATGGAATTAAAAACTTAACCAAAGAAACATTATAATTTGACTAATTCCTAGGTTCAAAAAAATAAATAATATTTTTTTCATCACCTTATTAATAAAACCTCAATGGTCCCTTATAGACCAATTGTCTCTTTATTCATATATCATTAATCATTCCCCTTACCTTAAGGAACTCATTTTTACCCTAGACACTTTATTTTATTTTTCCCAATCCATGTATCATGTGCTAAACAATTTTCATATGCACATTTTCAAAGTGTACATAGATATTTTGTTTAATAGATATGAACCAAGAATCTATTTTCAGAGATATTCACTATAGGTTCCCAAATTCCCAAATTACTCCAGTTTCAAGAGATTTATATAAACCCCATTCAAACTGGATCACTAAGGGGATTACCTTTTAATAGTAAAAAATAAAGTGAGTCCCCTAAGATCAAGTACAAACTTCTAGTTCCTAAGGCTTTGATCATAAATCCCCAAACAGGTAACCCATATCACTATCAACCAAAGTTCAGAAACCAAATTTTCATAAAATCACTAAATAGAATAACATAGAAATCATTCACCCTTATTGACATCATATTTAGTGAAACTATAAACTACTAGAAAAGAAACTTTTCATAGGCAAGGCCCATTCAATTTCCGTGTGAACATCATAAATAAACACAATTTGAAAGAATATTTTGAAAATAATTAACCATTTTTGTAAAAATTTGGAAGTGGAACTGGGATTTTTATAGGATTTTCATAAAGAACAGTTTAGCTCAATCCAATATTGACCCCATCCCCACACATTAAACCCATATTTTCCACCAATGATTAATTCCAATGTTGAGGAGACAACAATTATACATTTAAACTTCAAGGTTGGTTTTCAATTTATTAGATTAAATATATTTATCATGGGTATCATTAAAGTTATAAAAAATGGTTTTTATAATAATTACAAAAAAATAGGTTCAATAACAAAATCATTTAATCATGTTATATAAATTACCAAAAAATTTCCTCTAGTAGCTTTTGAATTGTTAAAATTTAGAATGAATTGGGTGTAGCAAAATTGAATAGTTGACTCAAATAGATTTTTAATAGAGTACAAATATTCATGCCAAAACACCCAACAAAATTTATAAAATTCAACAAACACAAGACAACCTGCATGCAACCCCCCCCCCACACACACTAAAATGTTAACAGTGAAGGGATTTAACTTTTGAAACATAATTTTAAAGCAAAGGGAATACATGAAAAAAAATTACAAAAAAAAGGACCTGTGGAGAAAACTTTTACGCAAAGTGACATGCAACAAGTTTTTATACCACAGAGACATATAAGAAGAATCTTTTCATTAAAATATCACAAATATAGTAGAATTTTGTTTAGCACCTCCATGAAATTTCTATTAGTGAGTCATAGATTTTAGTGAAATTGTGACTTAGCAGTAAATTATTTTTTATGAAAGTGAATAGAAGAAAAAAAAATAGCAGATAAAAAGTAAAGTACTTATTTGAATTATAATTTATCATTAAATATTCATCATGGTAATTACACTCCCTTATTGAAAATAATCAACAAAATAAATTTTAATTCTGAATATAAGAACTAGGAGCACAAAGTATAATCAGCAGCATTAAAACACACTAAAACAGAGTAAATAAGAAGCACCTTTATTCAAAAAAACTCCATCACAAACAGATCAGACAAAAACCATGGCAATAATACTTTATTCAAATAACAAAACAAGACAAATGTAAAGAAGAGCATGAACCATGGTTTGACTCCCATGAAAAACTGAATTTTAAGTCTTCGGTTAGACTTTTTCATGATCACTTATCATGCATTGGGATGTCTTCCAAGCCCTTTGGATATCCCTCAAAATAATGTTTAACTCTATACCCATTAACAAACACATGCTTTTTCACTTTACCTACTATCTCTAAATATCCATTCTTTAACACAGAGATAATTTTGAAAGGTCCAATGTAGAGACCCGAAGCTTATCGTACATGGACGTTACATTACTTTTACGGAATACTTAGTACATAACAAAAACACACACACAAGGATCGTAATAGTTTAGTGTCTTTGGAAACTCGGAATTAAATCTTCTAATCGTGGGGAAAGATCTTCAACATCTCCCATAAAGATCTTCCTTTTTTTACCTAAAACCTTTCTTTATATCCTGGGGAAAAGAAAACATAAAAGGGTGAGATCAAATGCTCAGTAAGGGTAAACAAAATAAATATCAATCACATCATATACATAAGAACATAGCTTTTGGAAATCTTAACCTGCAAAAGAGCTCATAATATCATAACATGGGATAAATCATAAAAGTGAAAATGAGATCCCCATAATCATAACATAAAACTTGAAACTTTGTGGAATGCACACATAATCATGGAAAATCATTTCTAGTTAGTCATGACTCATTGCCAAGACTATCTTAGTGGACAAAGTCCCTTTCTGAACCGAGTTCACTCCTCGTTTCAGTCCTGTATCACTGAATCGAAATAACCTTCCATTCCAGCCATGTCTATCTCATGAGATATAAAATCTTTACCCAATGCATTGGAGGGAGATATAGGTCCCACCCATCTTATAATGAATCCTTTCTTATGTGTGCCACATAATCATAAAACATACATCATCGCATAACACATGTAACAAAAATGGGATTCTTGAAACATCATGACATCATAAATCAATTCATATAAGATAAAGGAATTCTTAAACATAATTCCATAACAACATAGTCAAATCAATGTAAAAATATGGATAGAAACAGAACCCTTTATTATCTTAGATGGAAAATAATTTTGATAAAACACTTGAATTGAATTCTTGAGGAAAATATCCTTTCTTCTTCAAAATCAATTTCTTTTCACAAAACATCATGAAATTTTAAAAGAAAGAGATTTTATTGAAAATAGTCATGAAATATTTTAGAGGAAGATTCATGAAAATAAGGCTTTATAAAACAGTAGAAATCCATTCGTGCCGTATAAGTTAAAAAAACATTCTTCGTACTTTTGTCGGAAAAGTCAAAAAGTACCTCGTATGACAAAAGATTCCTTTCATAGATATTACTAAAAACTCACCGAAGGGTAAAAATGGATTTAAACAATTTTAGGTGGATGGAAATAATATTACATATTGATGAAACATGGATGTGGATGATAAAATACACCCCAGTAAATACTTATGAATAAACAATCTCGGATAAAAATGAGATTGTGATATTTCCCTTACCTTAGGTCTGATTTGCTTCGTATGTGTCCGAACCTCCTGTATAATGATTTAAATAATGTCATTGACTTATTACAGAATCATATTCATTGTTATGATATCATATATGGTTCACTTATGACATTATATTACCCGTTCTTTTGTAAATTCCATGTTAAAGAAGCGTTTTGGGTAAAATCGTTTCATTTATCGTAGGTGTTTTGACTTTTTGTTCTTGACATTATTATTACTTATATCATGATTTACTTACATCCAGAATATAAAATATGATTTATATATCATATATATTCAGTATATATATATATATATAATAGATAGATAAATGAAATGAAAAACACCGTTCATGGAGACGGTAATCCGTACGTACGCATGAACGCTGTTTTTCTTTCTTTATTGTCTTGAATGGAAGTAAGTAGATGACATACATATATATATATATACATAAATCCAGTATCATTATTATGTCATATATTTCATTAGTACTTATTATATATACTTTATAATCATTCATGAATGGTTAATCATTAAGAATGAATCTCATCGCGTCGTGGAGACGGTATTCCGTACGTACGCACGAGCGATGATATCATTTCCATAATTATTGAATTGAATTGGAGTGGATTATACAATATATCATAATCAATATGATGTTGTAATAACTATGTATAGTTATTCTTTACACCATTATACCCATCCTTGTAAGGTGGTGGTGGAAAATAGATTACACCACGGCGTGGAGACGGTATTCCGTACGTACGCACGCGCGGTGATTTCTTTTTCCGTAGGATGGATAGATGGTGAAATAGGGTTGTTTCATACTTATAATAACATATCAGTATATGAGTGATACTGATGATATTACTTCATAATGAAACAACCTAAGAAGAAGAAGTGGAAGAAGAAATAAAGATGAAAGAATTGGTAACGGTAATTACCTCTTCTTTGAAGCGCCTCTTTGAGACCTCCTCTTAGGGCACTAAAATTGGTCTTTGAGGAAGAACAGAACCTCTAGGATGTTTCTAGGGAAGTGGAGAAGAGATTTTGGCAGGGTTTGGCCGAGCTTGAGTGCTCAAATTGGTGTGAGGAGGAAGGGGAGGAGGTGTCCTTTTATAAGGGAGGAGAGGGGCACCTTAGGAATACCTCAAAATATTATTTTATATTAAAGTTAAAATCGGTTTATAATGGTTCCAAAGGGTCTTATTTCGAATCTAAAGTGGTGATGGGTCGAAATCCTATCAACCAATCGGATTTAGACAAGTTTAGGTTCCTATTTTAACCTTATCATTTAGATTTAACATTAAGTTAAATAATTTTACTTTTACCGTGTCTTCTTTATACTATAAGGTTAATAAACTTACTATATCAAGCCAAACGAACCCCAAATTGTTTATTATTAATACATATATCCGTATCTAAGTCATTTGGCCGAACCTTAGATTTTTAGGAATAAAATAACAATTAATAATATAATATTTGATTTAAAAACTATTTTGTGTCAATTTTGACACTATTTGATATATGATTTTTGTGAAAGTCATAACAGAATTATATGTTCGAACCAAGTTGATTAAATCAACACTAATATATCATAGTAACCTAGAAAATTAGTGGAATTCATAAAAATTCTCAAATTACATTTATTTTGGTGTTTATAACATCAATTATGTCAATTTTTCATAAATAAGATAATTACTGCATCATCTTTGTGTCATAAATAAAGTAAATTATTTGATGTCTAAAAATTATAAATAAAATACCATTATGTAGGAAATCTTTTTATATTTCTAATGAATATTTATAGTCGAATTTATCTTATGTATAACCCCATATTAAAAATGATTTACTTATTAAACTTTGATTTTAACTATTTTAACCCTTCTTTAAATAAATTAATAATAAATGTCCTAATCTAATCCAAGTGGGCCTAAATGGTCATATTTTATTCCTAAGTTTGTTTTTGGTCGAATTACACTTGTCCAATAGAATTAGGACATGTGTTAGGGTAATATTAATATCATATTTACCGTTAGTTACCCTATTTACTATTAATCGCGGTAAAAATAGTAAAAAGTTACTATTCACCAAAAAATTATCTTTATCTCATTGAACCACATTTTACTTATTGATATCAACCGTGTCTGTCGGATTTTTGAAATTCCATTCACAGAAGCGGTAAAATTAAGTTTTATGCAAAATTCAGTTTTTAACCTACCACTTAGTAGTTTCACTATTCATCAAAAATTGATGTTTTTCAGAACAATGCCAAAATTTTATCCCAAGCTATATTTCATATTCCGAATTCAAAAATGAAGTCTATTTTACCAAATTCATAACATAAAAGTTGCATTAATTAATTTTATAATTAAATCCCGCTGTTAAAACAAATAGCGTGTTTTTAAGAAACAATATCTATCAAAAGATTGACACTTGTTTATGTCTAGTTTAAATGTGAAATTACATCCAATGACCAACATTGTATTAAATTGTAAAAATATATTCTAAATATACTTTAAAACCACTCAAATTAATGATTTATCACTATTAATTATTTCGATTAAAAAAGTTGTTTTTAATTATAATTTAGTAATTTTCACTATTTATCAGAATATGAAAGTTATCCGAAAAGTACCAAAATTTCACCTTAGGCTAAATTCGATACTCCGAATCCAAAAATGAAGTCCATTTTGAGAGTTAAAATTTCTAAAATTTAAAAAGTGGTTATTACTATTCATAACGGCTAGTTTTAATAATATTTTAATAGCATATCATTGTTTCGTGAAACTCAGGATTACGTACCACACACGCTATCGAGGAAGGTTGCGATTGAGTGTAATGCAAGGCAAGTCAAGGATGCGTGTTGTGCAAGCTCCTTTTGGTGTAGCGTATAACACAAGACATTAGTAAAATAAGAAAGAATATTTTTCATAAAATCTCGGGCTGTTACATTCTACCCCCCTTAAAATGAATTTCGCCCTCGAAATTCGTCGGGGTTATAAATGGTTTACTATTCAAAAGTTTCTTTAATAGAAACCCACATCGTAAAAGGGAATACCAAAACTTGGCTTTAAAAACTAAAGTATGAAATGTAACGATTACCCAAATAAACTAATCACTGGGTTTCCACATAGGTGAAAATATGGATATGGAAGAGAAATATAACCATCATGTTCTGATGGAGAGTGGTAGAGAACATGGCTATGGAAAAGCCAGTAATCACAAATCCATAGATTTGTGATGATATAAGGTACCATCTGATTCATCAGGTATAAGATCACTAGGACAACATTTTTGGTTTTCAAGATCATTTCCCTAAAGTTGAAAATTTGCTTAGAATAAATACTTACTTTATTTTTGGTACAATCTCACTTTTGTTCGTGCCTTGAACAATTTCTACTTCATCTCTTAAATAAATGAAGTTGAATTTGTTATTCGTGAAGTGTTAGCAGATCATGTGATAGAATGACGGGTCATTCCATCTGTCTCAAACAAAAGGTAAGCAAAAGTTATTAAATATACATAAGTCATTCTATAGTGAGATTAATCATATATAGTTCCTAAAATGGACTTATACTTCATATATCATACTGCTTAATATAATAAAACTAGTTTCTACTAAACAGGGACTTCCTGTAGGTCAGTGGTAGTTGATAAAGGCCAGTCGCACTTCGGTTGTGGGTTCGATTCCTACAGCCTTGTCCGAAGCGATGGGCCGTCGCCCGTCCTGCAGGTTGTCCTTTTTCTAAAACTACGTTACTATAACATCCCATCAATAATATCGAAAATCTTCTATCCTTAAACAATACTAACTTATGTCCAACATAATCCAGTCTAATCTTTAGGCTTATACATAATACTGCAGTCCACTCTCATAATATAGTGACATCGATTACCAGAGATTTAATACTGTCGTTGATCCCCACATATCATAAGATATGTCTTGTTGGTCACATTCCAAACATTCAAAGTCCTTAATCGTGTATTCTCTTTAATACCTTAGTGAAAACATGAGTGCAGTTAAAAGTTAACACTTTCCACATACCAAAATCCTCAAAATTCTATATACTCAAACCATGATATCACTTAGTCCTTATATCAATCATGAGCTCATGAATACTATTAAACATTTCATTTTCTCGTCTTCATTATGCGCATATCATCTTATTTCCAAAAAATATCTCAATCACTTTGAATACCACATCAATAAATATTGCAATACTCAATGATACAACATTATTTTGGAATCCCATTACATAAACACTTAATCATTCCACCACATCGTTGTCATATTCAACATTGACAATAGTGATCGCATGTGATTTCCCTTTGTCCTTTGCCTTCAGTGGTTGCTCATGTTGATCATCACTAACCCTTGGATTAGGGCAATTATTAGCATAATGCCCCATTTCCTTGCACTTGAAGCATTGAAGTGTTGGCGGTGCGTTCTCTGCAGTGTTTGCTTTATCATTAGAAACCCTTTTTCCATTACTTCGACACTCAGCTGCTCGATGACCTTCTTTTCCACACTTAAAGCATTTTCTAGTCCCTTTTAGACAATCTCCACCATGCTTCTTTCCACACTTTTTGCATAAGGAAACATTCATCTTCTTTTCACCATTATTCTGAGATTTCTCCTTGAACTCCATCTTTCGTTTCTTGTCAAAACCATGAGATGGATATGTAACACCAACTTCCATTTCTACCTTGATAGCACAACGCACAATTTCTTCATAGCTACTGAAGTCTCTTATAGCTAATGCCCTTCGAAGACTTGGTTTTAAGCCACTGAAAAATCGATCAACTTTACTTTCAGGTTGGATGATAATTCCAGAAGCATACCTTGCAAGTCTTGTAAAATTTGCTTCATAGGTACCAACAGATTCATCGTCCCTTTGCTTCAGTTCAAGAAACTCTTTCTCCATTTTTGTTCGAAGAATACGAGGGAAGTACTTATTGAAAAATAATTTCTTGAACTCGTCCCATTCCATAGACTCAATTTCATCCCTTTGCCTTGTATTCTTAATAAGATTCCACCATTGATCAGCATCTCCTTCCAAACGATACACTGCTAGGATGACTTTATCATGTTCAGAACATTGAAGAACTGAAAATATCTTTTCAGTAGTACTAATCCATTGTTCAGCAACTAATGGATCAGTAGACCCACTGAAAGAAGGTGGACGCTGCCTCATGAAGGATTCAACAGAATGTTGCTCCTTCCTTTGCTCGTTTGGAAGTCCTGCATGATTCATAGCTTGAGAAAGTTGTGTGAGCATGGCTACAAGATTTTGCATTCCAGCTCCTATATCGTTTGGTTGCTCAGGGGTACAATCATTGCATTGCCCATCACATTCCGCATTAACACGGTTCCTTCGGGTTCCAGCCATCGTCTAAAACCCCAAAAGAATTGTGTGAGAGGCAAAAATCATGCTAGGGAAAACAACATAATAAAGGGTTAGTATCCTCAATATCTAGCATCTTAGGTTAAATTCGAAGATCGTTAGCGCAATTCTAGGACTATAACCTATACGTATACTTAACCTTAGAGACATCCCTAGACATACCTTAGAAATATCTCTAGGGATCTCACTAAAGTTCTCGCATCCTAGTTTCCAAAGGTTGACTAAACCTTTCCTCTGATACCAACTGTAGCGGTCTAGAATTACTTCCAGTGGACTACAATTGATACCTATCAGGGCACTCCATGGGCGGATACACCCCCTGGGCGGGACACACCACCATCCCCAGTGGCAGCCATTTCCTCATGAAGCCCTTGGGCGGAGAGCCATGCTTCGTCCAACGCTCACATGTGAGAGTTCCCAAGGATCAGATACATTCCTACCTCCTTTGCCTCTGATACCAACTGTAGAGACCCGAAGCTTATCGTACATGGACGTTACATTACTTTTGCGGAATACTTAGTACATAACAAAAACACACACACAAGGATCGTAATAGTTTAGTGTCTTTGGAAACTCGGAATTAAATCTTCTAATCGTGGGGAAAGATCTTCAACATCTCCCATAAAGATCTTCCTTTTTTTTTACCTAAAACCTTTCTTTATATCCTGGGGAAAAGAAAACATAAAAGGGTGAGATCAAATGCTCAGTAAGGGTAAACAAAATAAATATCAATCACATCATATACATAAGAACATAGCTTTTGGAAATCTTAACCTGCAAAAGAGCTCATAATATCATAACATGGGATAAATCATAGAAGTGAAAATGAGATCCCCATAATCATAACATAAAACTTGAAACTTTGTGGCATGCACACATAATCATGGAAAATCATTTCTTGTTAGTCATGACTCATTGCCAAGACTATCTTAGTGGACAAAGTCCCTTTCTGAACCGAGTTCACTCCTCGTTTCAGTCCTGTATCACTGAATCGAAATAACCTTCCGTTCCAGCCATGTCTATCTCATGAGATATAAAATCTTTACCCAATGCATTGGAGGGAGATATAGGTCCCACCCATCTTATAAAGAATCCTTTCTTATGTGTGCCACATAATCAAAAAACATACATCATCGCATAACACATGTAACAAAAATGGGATTCTTGAAACATCATGACATCATAAATCAATTCATATAAGATAAAGGAATTCTTAAACATAATTCCATACCAACATAGTCAAATCAATGTAAAAATATGGATAGAAACAGAACCCTTTATTATCTTAGATGGAAAATAATTTTGATAAAACACTTGAATTGAATTCTTGAGGAAAATATCCTTTCTTCTTCAAAATCAATTTCTTTTCACAAAACATCATGCAATTTTAAAAGAAAGAGATTTTATTGAAAATAGTCATGAAATCTTTTAGAGGAAGATTTATGAAAATAAGGCTTTATAAAACAGTAGAAATCCATTCGTTCCGTATAAGTTAAAAAAACATTCTTCGTACTTTTGTCGGAAAAGTCAAAAAGTACCTCGTATGACAAAAGATTCCTTTCATAGATATTACTAAAAACTCACCGAAGGGTAAAAATGGATTTAAACAATTTTAGGTGGATGGAAATAATATTACATATTGATGAAACATGGATGTGGATGATAAAATACACCCCAGTAAATACTTATGAATAAACAATCTCGGATAAAAATGAGATTGTGATATTTCCCTTACCTTAGGTCCGATTTGCTTCGTATGTGTCCGAACCTCATGTATAATGATTTAAATAATGTCATTGACTTATTACAGAATCATATTCATTGTTATGATATCATATATGGTTCACTTATGACATTATATTACCCGTTCTTTTGTAAATTCCATGTTAAAGAAACGTTTTGGGTAAAATCGTTTCATTTATCGTAGGTGTTTTGACTTTTTGTTCTTGACATTATTATTACTTATATCATGATTTACTTACATCCAGAATATAAAATATGATTTATATATCATATATATTCAGTATATATATATATATAATAGATAGATAAATGAAATGAAAAACACCGTTCATGGAGACGGTAGTCCGTACGTACGCATGAACGCTGTTTTTTCTTTCTTTATTGTCTTGAATGGAAGTAAGTAGATGACATACATATATATATATACATAAATCCAGCATCATTATTATGTCATATATTTCATTAGTACTTATTATATATACTTTATAATCATTCATGAATGGTTAATCATTAAGAATGAATCTCATCACGTCGTGGAGACGGTATTCCGTACGTACGCACGAGCGATGATATCATTTCCATAATTATTGAATTGAATTGGAGTGGATTATACAATATATCATAATCAATATGATGTTGTAATAACTATGTATAGTTATTCTTTACACCATTATACCCATCCTTGTAAGGTGGTGTTGGAAAATAGATTACACCACGGCGTGGAGACGGTATTCCGTACGTACGCACGCGCGGTGATTTCTTTTTCCGTAGGATGGATAGATGGTGAAATAGGGTTGTTTCATACTTATAATAACATATCATTATATGAGTGATACTGATGTTATTACTTCATAATGAAACAACCTAAGAAGAAGAAGTGGAAGAAGAAATAAAGATGAAAGAATTGGTAACGGTAATTACCTCTTCTTTGAAGCGCCTCTTTGAGACCTCCTCTTAGGGCACTAAAATTGGTCTTTGAGGAAGACCAGAACCTCTAGGATGTTTCTAGGGAAGTGGAGAAGAGATTTTGGCAGGGGTTGGCCGAGCTTGAGTGCTCAAATTGGTGTGAGGAGGAAGGGGAGGAGGTGTCCTTTTATAAGGGAGGAGAGGGGCACCTTAGGAATACCTCAAAATATTATTTTATATTAAAGTTAAAATCGGTTTATAATGGTTCCAAAGGGTCTTATTTCGAAGCTAAAGTGGGGATGGGTCGAAATCCTATCAACCAATAGGATTTAGACAAGTTTAGGTTCCTATTTTAACCTTATCATTTAGATTTAACATTAAGTTAAATAATTTTACTTTTACCGTGTCTTCTTTATACTATAAGGTTAATAAACTTACTATATCAAGCCAAACGAACCCCAAATTGTTTATTATTAATACATATATCTGTATCTAAGTCATTTGGCCGAACCTTAGATTTTTAGGAATAAAATAACAATTAATAATATAATATTTGATTTAAAAACTATTTTGTGTCAATTTTGACACTATTTGATATATGATTTTTGTGAAAGTCATAACAGAATTATATGTTCGAACCAAGTTGCTTAAATCAACACTAATATATCATAGTAACCTAGAAAATTAGTGGAATTCATAAAAATTCTCAAATTACATTTATTTTGGTGTTTATAACATCAATTATGTCAATTTTTCATAAATAAGATAATTACTGCATCATCTTTGTGTCATAAATAAATTAAAGTATTTGATGTCTAAAAATTATAAATAAAATACCATTATGTAGGAAATCTTTTTAGCTTTCTAATGAATATTTATAGTCGAATTTATCTTATGTATAACCCCATATTAAAAATGATTTACTTATTAAACTTTGATTTTAACTATTTTAACCCTTCTTTAAATAAATTAATAATAAATGTCCTAATCTAATCCAAGTGGGCCTAAATGGTCATATTTTATTCCTAAGTTTGTTTTTGGTCGAATTACACTTGTCCAATAGAATTAGGACATGTGTTAGGGTAATATTAATATCATATTTACCCTTAGTTACCCTATTTACTATTAATCGCGGTAAAAATAGTAAAAAGTTACTATTCACCAAAAAATTATCTTTATCTCATTGAACCACATTTTACTTACTGATATCAACCGTGTCTGTCGGATTTTTGAAATTCCATTCACAGAAGCGGTAAAATTAAGTTTTATGCAAAATTCAGTTTTTAACCTACCACTTAGTAGTTTCACTATTCATCAAAAATTGATGTTTTTCAGAACAATGCCAAAATTTTATCCCAAGCTATATTTCATATTCCGAATTCAAAAATGAAGTCTATTTTACCAAATTCATAACATAAAAGTTGCATTAATTAATTTTATAATTAAATCCCGCTGTTAAAACAAATAGCGTGTTTTTAAGAAACAATATCTATCAAAAGATTGACACTTGTTTATGTCTAGTTTAAATGTGAAATTACATCCAATGACCAACATTGTATTAAATTGTAAAAATATATTCTAAATATACTTTAAAACCACTCAAATTAATTATTTATCACTATTAATTATTTCGATTAAAAAAGTTGTTTTTAATTATAATTTAGTAATTTTCACTATTTATCAGAATATGAAAGTTATCCGAAAAGTACCAAAATTTCACCTTAGGCTAAATTCGATACTCCGAATCCAAAAATGAAGTCCATTTTGAGAGTTAAAATTTCTAAAATTTAAAAAGTGGTTATTACTATTCATAACGGCTAGTTTTAATAATATTTTAATAGCATATCATTGTTTCGTGAAACTCAGGATGACGTACCACACACGCTATCGAGGAAGGTTGCGATTGCGTGTAATGCAAGGCAAGTCAAGGATGCGTGTTGTGCAAGCTCCTTTTGGTGTAGCGTATAACACAAGACATTAGTAAAATAAGAAAGAATATTTTTCATAAAATCTCGGGCTGTTACATCCAAGCCACTTCGATTCTAGTTTTATAGTAATGAGATTTCATCTAGAGTTAAATAGAAGGACCTTATGTCCAAGTATAGATTATTTGGTTTGAATGATATAATCATGAAATATCTTAGTCCTCTCTTTGTATATTTTTAATATCTTTTAATTTCATCTAACTCACTCATCTCAATCATTCTTCTCTCAGTAGAACTCTTAAAAATCAAATTTCAGAGCCTTAACTGCCCCACAAGACTTGTGTTGAAACTCCATACGCAAATGACAACATTTGACAAAAAAATAGACTCTATAGAGACATACTAATTGGGGTATTAAAATCTATTATATATTCCCCTAAAGATTCATCCAGTTTAAGAGACCTATCTTTCTTTGAATTTGATATATTTTTCAAAATATTTTGATTCAGCTCCCTGTTTAAAATTTCTACCTATCCACAAGATTGTGGATGATAAAGCGAACAAGTCTTTTGAACATAACTATACTTTTACATCAAATCCTTAAAATTTTAGTTCTTAAAGTGAGTTCCATTATTATTGATAAAGGCTTTTGGGAATCCAAATCTTGAGAAAATATTCTTTTTAACAACTTTTATAACACTCATGGCCTGATTTTTGGGTAGTTCCACTCCCTCCACCGACATGGAAACATAATCCACAACCACTAATATGTACTCATTCCCACGAGATGATTGAAATGGACCCATGAAATATAAACCCCAGAATTTAAAAATATATGCTTTTAAGAATACCTGTTGGGGTAACTATTTCTTCCTACCAACATTTCCCAACATTTGACATCTATTACAACCTACTACAAAACTCCTAACATCGTTGAAAATGGTGGGCCAATAGAAAGTATATCGGAGGACCTTTTGATTTGTCCTAACACTACCAAGATTTCCCCCCAGGTGTGAGGAGTGGAAACTCTCTAATATGTGAATCCCTTTTTCTATAGGAACACACCTTTTAAAAATACCATCACCACATCTCCAAAAAAATAAAGGGGTCATCCCAAAGGTAATAGTTATGTTCAGAAATGATTTTTTCAATAACTATTGGGTAGATGTTTGGCAACAAATCATTCTTCTAGGAAAGTGGAAAAAAGTTCATACCATGAAAACCACCTGATTGACATAGTAAGCAGTTATTCATTAGGAAGGGAAGAGTTAAATATCCTTTGGATCTTCACATTATGTATGAGGAAGCCCAGGAATATGGTTTACCACTATGTTTTTAGCTTCGTGCATATCTCTTATTTCTAAATCAAATTCTGGTATCAATAAGATCAACCTAATCAATTTGGTTTTTTTTTGTTTTTTAGAATGAAAGTACTTCAAGGAGGAATGGTTAGTAAAGATGATTACTTTTGAGGCTAAGAGGTATTGTCTAAACATATCAAGAGAAAACAAAACATCCATAAATTACTTTTCAGTAGTGGTATAATTTCATTGATCCTCTTATAGAATTATACTAGTATAATACACCACATGCATCTTTTATCTCTCATCTGTCCATGTACTCCTCAAACGGCCATATCACTACCATCACACATAAGATCAAAAGGTAGTTTACAATCAAGTGTAGTGATAATAGGGGATGTAGTGAGTTTTTAGATAAGCATATCAGAAGATTTAAAATAGTTTTTCTAAAATGTAATAGAGCGTCTTTAGTAAGAAAAGAACACAAGGGATTAGTGATTTTGGAAAATTCATTTATACGCCTTGGGTATAAACTAGCATTACCTAAGAAACATCTATCACCTTTTACATTTTCAGGAGGTGGAAATTTTTGAATGACTTCATTTTTTGAAATGAATACATCTAAACCTCTGTTGGACACCTTATATCAAAAAAAATACCATTAGTGACCATCAATTGGAATTTTTTCCTATTAAGATGAAGATTCATTTCAATGCATGTCTCCAAAACTAACTCCAAATTTCAAAGACAAATATCAAAAGTGCTACCCACAATGTTGAATTCATCCATGAACACTTCAATGATCCTCTCAATAATATTAGATAAAATAGCCATAATTCACATTTGAAAGGTAGCTGGGGCTACAAAAAACCCAATGGGAATCTACCTGTAGGTAAATGACCCACATGGGAATGATAAAGTAGTCTCCTCTTAATCCATTGAATCTACAAAAATCTGATTGCAACAACAATACAAATGAAATAAATAGAATAATTCATTCCCAGCAAGCCTATAGATCATTTTATCATGGAAGTGTGTTAGAAACTGGTCCTTCCTAGTGGCTACATTAAGCTTCCTATAATCTTTACAGACACTCTATTTGGTGGAATTTCTAACTTGAATTTTTAATTATTTTCATTAGTAATAACAGTGAACACTCCATTCTTAAGGGCTACTTAGATCATACTGACCAAAGTTCTATTTAAGATAGGATAAATTGTTCTAGTATCAAGCAGTTTAATTACTTATTGTCTTGCAACATCATTTAGTTTAGGATTCAATCTTATTTGAAAATCTTCCCTATACATATGGTCTAGCTCCATAGGTATATTATACATGAAGAATGAAGGACTAATTCATTTTATATCATCTATAGTGAAATGTATGGAATAGTTGAATTATTTAAGCACATTTAGTTATCATTATTCTTTTTTATCATTCCATTAAATAGATATTATATCATGATTAATGGAATTGTTTCCCAAATATAAATATTTTAAATGTTCGGGATGTGGTTTCAGTTCCAGAATAGGTGGTTCTACACTCGATGGAAGACTCTTGAGCCTAGGAGGTCTAAGATATTATACATATCTATTATAAGGGTTATGAAAAGATGATAAATTTTCAATTTCATTAGGAGTTTTAAATTTGATAGTACTGCTGTTCATAGTGGATAGCTCACTATTAATATTTCTAGATTTGAATTTAAAAAATTTATCAATTAATAATCATCAATTTTCTAATAATTTCTCCCTATTCATCATCATAGTGTTTAGAAGAGTTGGTGTTAAAATAAACACCCTCAAACTCACTCAATAAGATCCTAAGATCAGAAATAGAGGACTCTCCTATAGTAGACATTGAACAGTTTTCCAGATCTAGAACATTTTCCAGATTCTATTTTTAAGCATAATTTTCAACTTGTGAAACATGTAAATTAGAATTTTTAAAATATGAATTAAATTATTCAACTGGGGATTGTTTTTTAGATTCTTTAGAGTTTCCAATTTAATTTTTGTCCTCCAAAGACTCTATCATTGAACAATTTTTAGGGAAAGTTAGTACTTTAACATTTTTGGACAAATTAAATTCTTTGTTTTGTTATCAATTTTTTTTAAAAAGATTAACCATAGTTATATAAATTTCAGCACAACCAGTGGCCAATAAGGGCCTACCTGGAATGATGGGAGCCTCTTGGTCACAATCCATTTCTAACACTAAGAAGATAGTATGCAGAAACAACTTTCCTACTCCAACTAATAGATCTTTTACCCTCCCCATAGGATGAGTGAATGAACGGTCAAATAACTAAAGTATTAATATAGTGGGTTGAAGATCACCCATTCTTATCCATTAGAAAAATGAGTATGGGAGTAGGATGATGCTAGTGCCAATATCACACAAACTGTTGAGATGATCAAAATTTCATAGTGTATAAGGGATGACAATGCTATCTCGGTCTTTTAGTTTGGGTGGTATTTCCTTCTAGAGTACAACATTGCACTCTTTAGTGAGGTTGTAGGTAATAAATTCTTCAATAATTTTTTATTTCAAACAATATTTTTCAATGATTTAAGATAACAAATAATTTTAATTAAACCCTGCATGAATGGAATATTTACTTGATGATTGATGAGAAGCCCAAGGAACTGAAGAAGTTAATCCTTGGTGTTACTTTGAGGTTTGAGTTTTTCAGGGAATGGTATAGGTGGGGAAATATTTAGGACAGTAGGCATATCCATCACATCTTCAACAACATTCCATTTTTCTTTATTATTTTTATTTTTTGGAGAATTTTCCACATGAGTTTCATAAGACAAATATAAATTTTGATCATTTTCAAGTCATTTCTCAGAATTTCCAGATTGTGAACCAAGAAGATATTTACTTCTATATTCAAGAAGTTTTTCATTTTGGGAACTTTCTAATACATTTTTAGCAACAATTTGAGAATTAATCTTAGTTGTACTATCTAAAACATTGATTTTTGACACTATGGAATAAATCTTACTACTCAAGAAATTGAATAAGGTAGTAACTATAATTAAATTCACCATAAAATTCATCTTTTAATGAAAAGTAAAATGTTGATAACAGTATTCAATATAAATTTCTCCAATTGATCATAATTTTTTGAATTTTAAAGATGAATTGTGATCAATTTTAGAATAATCAAAATCAATTTAATGAAACAATCTTGATGTACCTAGACATTACATTTCTTTTGAAAAATACATAATACATAAAAAAATAGGCACCCAATGACTATATTAGTTTAGTGTCTTTGGAAACGTGGAAAGTAATCTTCTAACTAGGTGAATGATCTTCAATATATCCCATAAAGATCTTCCCATTTTTTTTCCACCCAAAACCTTTCCTTATATCTTGGGGAAAAGAAAACATAAAAATGGTGAGCTCAAATGCTCAGTAAGGGAAATCATTAAGAATATAAAACAAAATATAAACATAATAATGTGAAAACATGAACAAAAAAGTTGAATATAAAAAACGTGAGTCCTGAAATAAATCATTGTTGTACATAATGCATACATCATAACAGAGCATTAACAATGAAAAAATAGTATTAGAATAAAACTTGGAATTTTGGAAAATAAATAAGCACATGATATGATTTCTATAGTAGATAAGTCATTGTTTCCAAAACCATCATAGTGGATAATATCCATTTTTGAATTGGGTTAACTTTCTGTTCCCGACATGTATTACTGAACCAGATTTACTTTTCATTCTAGTCCTATATCACTGAATAAGATTTACTTTTCATTCCAGTCAGATCAATCTCATGAGATATAATGATTTACCCGATCCATTGGATGGATCTATCGGTCCCCCCCATCTCATAATAAAATCATCCTTACATGTTCCACAATACATAAATCATTCATCATAGCATAACCCAAGAAATAAAATGGTTTTTTTAAATATCATTTCATCATTACATAATCCATATAAAGATAATTACATCATTAATGAAATAAAATAATATTAACAACAGTTATAAAAACATGACCCTATTTAGGAGCATTATCTTAGATGGAAAATAATTTTTACGAAACACTTGAACTTAGTTCTTGAGGAAAATAACATTTCTTACTCAAAAATGTTTTATATTCACAAAATGACACACAATTTTAAATGAAAATAATTTAGTTGAAAATAAACTTGAAATACTGTAGTATATTTTTCATTGAAATAAGTAATAATGATACTATAAAAATCCTTTCATGCCATATAAGTTAAACAAAAAACATTCTCCAGGTACTTTTTCTATAAAAGTAAAAAAAGTACATTATATGGTAAACAAAATAAATATTTCTTCCATACCATGTAATAACTGAAAAAAATTGGTAAAAATGAAATTAAATATACATTGAAGAATAGAAAACATTTTGTGAAAACATTTTTAAAAAACATGGACATGGATGATAAAAATAAGCCTATAAAATACATTCGTATTAGCAATCTTGGATAAAAATGAGATTGCAAAATTACCCCTTACCATAGGTCTGATTTGTTTCGTATGTGACTTGAACTCCTGTATTGTGGGTTTAAACATGATATTAACATGTAAATGAACCATAATAATATTTATGATATCATATATGATTCACTTATGACTTTATATTACCCATTCATTTGTCAATTCCATGTTAATGTAATGTTTTGGGTAATAATAGTTTTATTTATTGTACTTGTTTTGAATTGTAATTCGTGATATTATTACATATATCATGATTTAATTACTTCCAAAATGTAAAATATTATTTACATATCATATATATTCAGTATAAAAATATATATATATAATATATAGATATATGAATTAGAATACACCATTCATAGAGACAGTATGCCATACGTACACGTGAACACTGTTTTCCTTTCCTTATTGAATTGAATAGAAGTAAGTAAATGAAATATATATATATATATATAATATAATTATTATTTAATATATTTCATGATCATTTATTATATATTTTTTGTAATCATTATTCAATTGTTAAAATGGAGAATGAATATTATTGCGCCATGGAGACAGTAAGTTGTATGTCTGCACAAGCGACGATATTGTTCCCATAATTGTTGAATTTTATTGAAGTGGATTGTTTATAATATCTTTAAATTAGTATAATTTTATAATAATAATATTTAATTAATATTTAAACCATTATACACATCTATTTAAGGTGGTGGTGAAAAATAGATTACACCATGGCGTGGATACGTTAAGTCGTACGTACGCACACATGGTGATTTCATTTTTTGTAGGATAGATATTAGGTGAAACATGGTGGTTTATTATTTATAATAAAATATCAGTATATGATTTATACTTATTTTATTAATTTATAATGAAAAAATAAATAATAGGACGTATAATAAGAAATAAATTTGAATGAATTAGTAGAAGAGATTACATCTTCCTCGACATGCCTCCTTTAAATTTCCACTTACGATAGTAGAGTTGGTATTTTAAGAAGACCAGAACATCTAGAATGTAACTAGGTATATTGAGAAGATAAATGGGGGGGGGGGGGGGTTGTCTGAGCAATAAGTGTCAAAATTGAGTGAATAAGAGAGAGATGATGTGCCCTTTTATAATAGAAGAAATGGGAACTTTAGGAAACTCTAAAAATATTAATTTATTATAATTTCAATTTCGATTTAAAATGGTCCAAAAATTTTTTAATTAGAATATAATATTATTTTGGATTGAATACAAATCATTAAATAATTTTTATACAGGTTTTTATTTTTATTATATTAATATTTTTGGTTTAACCATTATTTTATCCTTTGTAATCTTATAGTGATATCATGTCATTTACACAATTTGGGTTGATTTAATTACCCTATCATGAAAAATGACCCAAAAAGTTATTTATGACACATCTGAAATTATATTAACCATTTTTCAAATCTTATATTTTTGAAATTTAATATCATTTACTAAAATTGTATTATTTTTAAAAACACATTTATGTCAATTTGGACACTATTAATAATTGATTTGTTTAAAGTCATAAAAAATTATTACATCAAACAAAAGGAAATAAATCATCCCTAATATGTTAGTGGAATCCAAAAAATATGTGGATGACATCATGATTTTAAAATTTAATTTATTTCAATATTTATAAATTCATTTATTTGATTATTTCATTAATGAGGTAATCACGATATCTTAATTCTATCATAAATAAATATATATATCTAATGTATAATAATTATATATAAAATAACATGATGTTGGAAATATTTATAGCATTCTAATAAATATTTATAGTCAAAGATATCAGGTATATAACCCTATAGAAAAATCTATTTAGTAAAATAAATATGTTTATTTTATAATTATCTTTACATTAAATTAATTCTTATAAAAGGTCATTTTCCAATACATGTGAATAAATGGCATCCAAAAATAGACCCAAGGATTATTATGGTCAGAAAAAACTTATAAAATAGGATTAAGACATGTGTTTGGGTAGATTAAAATTATTATAATATTATTTTTACCCTTATTTAACAGATTTACCCTTTAACCGTGGTAAATAAAATAATTACCAAAGTTACTATTCATAATGTCCAAAAATAAAAGGTATATATTTTTAAAAATTGGTCATTATGATTCCAAATATTGAATCCATTTTTTCAAATTAAAAACACCGAAGTTATAGTAATTATTTTAAAATTAATTCTTGTTGTCAAACCCAAAAATTTGGTTTTTTAAAAAGTAATAATATAAAAAGATTGACATGTGTTTGTATCCAATTTAAAAGTTAAATTACATCCAATGACCAGAATTGTATTAAATGATTAAAATATAATACAATTACAATTAAAAACCAATTATGAATTTAATCTTAATATATAAATTAATGAGATGAAAAGGCAATTTCGAATTTAAATGGGTGTGCCATCAAAAGGCGGTAAAAATTCATTTTTTGAAAAATAATTATTTTCCCTGAAAAATTGATTTTTTAACTTATCATGCTCTAGAATGTGGGTATGAAGAATTCTAATGTTATATAAAATTAAAAATGGGGTTAATATTATTCATAAAGGCTAGTTAATATCCCATTAAATAATAACACTTTAATAATACATCGTTGTTTAGTAAAACTCAATATCACGTACAGTGCAAGCTATCGAGGAAGGTCACTCTTGCGTATAACACATTCCAAGTCAGTGTTGCGTGTATTGAAAGCTTCTTTTAGTGTTTTATATAACATAATCCAAAATTATTTAATTTTTAAATTGAACAAACTCTATTCTCTGTGTTGAATTCTATCAAAATAACATGTTATTGTGTTCAAAACAAGACAAGAATAATATTTCATATACTTCAAGCTAATCTGGTGTTGCGTATTAAAAAACCTAATCATGGTGTAGTGTAAAACACATGACATCAATGAAATTTTAAAAAAATCTATCTCAAAAAATCTCAGGGTGTTACATTCCACCCCCTTTAAAATTAAGTTTGTCCTCAAAATTCATTACAGTTATTAATGGTTTACAACATGAATGTTTTTTAAAAGAAACCCACATCATAAAAAGGAATACTATAACATAATTTTAAAAAGGAATGTAAGAAACATAACAGTTTCCCAAAATAATTCATCATTGGGTTCCCACACAGGAGACCAAATATGGGAGGTGAAAACATGTATATGGAAGAGAAATCTAACGGTCATGTTTTGATGGATATTGATAGAGAATAAGGTTCAAAGAATTTAAACTACATGAAATCCATAAATCTATGACAATTTAAAAGAACACCTAATTCTTCTGATAATAAGGTACTAGGACAACATATTTGGGTTTCCTTACATTTTTCCTAAAGTTGACAATTTTTTTCATGATAATAAATACTTACTTGATTTCAGTACCATTGATTGTTCCGTTAAACATTTTCACATCATCTCTTATTTAAAGAAATTAAATTGAATTTTTCATTCTTTAAGTGTTAGTTCATCATGTGATGGAATGGAAAGTCATTCCATATATCTCAAAAAAAGTTATAAAAGGTTATCAAATATGCATAAGTCCACCTTATAGTGAGATAATATATTAATCTAAAATACTTAAACTGGAATATAACATATAATATTCATAAATGTAAAATAATAAAATCCTTCCAAAAACTAAAAATATAAAACTTTAGAAAGAGGTGGACTAAAATGACATGAAATTTTTCTCCCATATCTCATTTGTTTGTTCTTGGTTTTCACATTCAAAACATTTGAATACTTTAATCATGTATTATCATGAAACATGATAATAAGATGAATTAATATAGAACCTTGGTGAAAACATGCATTCTATAAAAATTAACTTTTTCCACCCTCCAAAAATACCAAAACCTATATATACTCAAACCACAATATCACTTTTTCCTTATATCAATCATGAGATCATTAATACTATAAAACATCTCATCATCTCCTTATCCCTTCCTTATGCGCATATCCTATGATATTCAAAAATATTTCAATCATTTCTCTTAGTTATCAGTACCATTTAATTATGGAAAACCACAATTGACCAATGCATAGATATTTGAATATTCAATAATACTAAAAATGATATTCCATAAGTCTATTTTGGAATAACATTACATAAACACTTACTCATTCCACCACTTCATTATCATACTCAACATCACTAATAGAGATTTCATGTGACTTCCCATTGTATTTTTCCTTAAAAGGTTGATGACTTCCATCATTAGTAACCCTTGGATTAGGTTATTGGTTACCATAATTCCCCATTTCTTTTCACTCTTTGCATTGATGTGTTGGTGGGGCGTTCTCTGTAGTCTTTTCTATTCACATCATTAGAAACCTTTTTCTCGTTACTTTGGAACTCACTTACTCGATGCACTTCTTTTCTATAATTGAAACATTTTTTAGTCCCTTTATGAATATTTACACCATGATTCTTTCCACACATTGAGCATAAGGAAACAATCATATTCATTTCACCATTGTTTTGAAAGTTTCACATAAACTCCATCTTTCATTTCTTGTCAAAACCATGAGATGGATATGTACCACTAATTTTCAGTTCTATCTTGATAGAATAACGCACAATATATTTATATATACTATTGTCTCTTATATTTTATGCCCTTAGAATACTTGCTTTTAATTCACTAAAGAATCGATAAAATTTACATTTAGGTTGGATGATAAATACAAAATCATACCTTGCAAGACTTGAAAATTCTCCTCATATGTACCAGCAGATTCATCATCCTTTATCTTAGCTAATGGAACTCCTTTTCCATATTTTTATGAATAATTTGGGGTAAGTACATATTGAAAAAAAAAGTTCTTTACCATTTCTCATTCCATGGATTAAATTTCATCTTCGGGCCCTGGATTTTTAATTAGAGTCCACAACTAGTCTAATTCACCTTCTAAAGATAAACATCCAAAATAAACTTTTCATTATATGAATAGTGAAGGATGGAAAATATATTTTCAATGGTACTGATCCATTGTTAAGAAATAAGTGGATCAGAAGACCCACTAAAAGAAGGTGGATATTGCATCATGAAGGAATTAATAGAATGTTGTTCCCTTCTATGCTCATTTGCAAGTCCAGAATGATTCATAGATTGTGTAAGTATATAAATAAGATTTTCCATTCCATATACCGTAACATTTAGTTGTTTAGAAGGGAAATCATTTCATTTACTAGTGAATTGATCGTTAACATGCTTCCTTCAGGTTCCATCCATCGTCTAAAACCCAAAAATAACAGTGTAGGAGGAGAAAATCATACTAGGAAAACAACATTATCACGGGGGATTACATTGAATATCTAACATCTTATGTTTAATACTAGTTTTTTCATGATTTTTTTCATAATTCTTGGATTGTATACTATACTTATACATAACCTTAGAGACATCCCTAGACATACCTTAGAAATATCTCTAGGGATCTCACTAAAGTTTTTTCATCCTAGTTTCCAACAGTTAACAAAACCTTCGCTCTGATACAAAATGTCGAGACCCAAGATGGATATACCTAGACATTACCTTTCTTTTGTAGAATACCTAATACATGACACAAAATGATTCCCAATGACTTTATTATCTTAGTGTGTTTGGAAACATGAAACATAATCATCTAACTTGGTGAAATATCTTCAACATCTCACATAAAGATCTTCCCATTTTTTTCCTACCTAAAACATTTCTTTATATCCTAGGGAAAAGAACGAAAGAAATGGTGAGCTCAAATTCATAGTAAGTGTAAAAATTTCAAACATAAATCAAAACATAAAAATAATAATTTGAAAACATGAACATAAAATTTTAATATAAAAAACATGATTCATGAAATAAATCATGGCAGTACGTAAGGAATGGATCATAAAATAACATTAACATGAAAAAATAGTATTGGAATAAAACATGGAATTATGGAAAAATAAATAATCACATAATATTATTTCCATAGTTGGGAAGGCATTGTTTCTAATACCATCATAGTTGAAAAATTCCATTACTAAACTAGGATTACTTGTCATTCCAGCCATGTATTACAAAACCAGATTTACTTTCTCTTCCAGCACTGTATTACTGGTCTAGATTTACTTTCCATTCTAGTCATGTATATCTCATGAGATATAAATCATTACCAAATTAATTGGAGGGATATATAGGTCCCACCCATCTCATAATGAAATCATTCTTAGAGGTGACACAAAACATAAATAATTTATCATAGCATAACCCAAGAAATAAAATGGGTTTCTTAAATATCATTTTATCATAACATATTCCATATAAAATATGATTCCATCAATAATGAAATAAAATCATAGTAATAATATGGATAGAAAAATTACCGTATTATCGAGAAATATCTTAGATGGAAAATAATTTTGATAAAACACTTGAACGTAGTTTTTGAGAAAAATATCTTTTCTTCTTCAGAAATGTTTTATTTCCAAAAAATGCCGCAAAATTTTAAATGAAATGAATTTAGTGGAGACTATAAATGAAATATTTTATAATAATTTTTTTTAAATATGGATTCATGAAACCATAAAAATCCATTACTGATGTATATGTAAAACATAAACATTCTCCTCAAACTTTTGTTGGAAAATTGAAAAAAAATCATCATTCGGTAAACAAAAGAAAAATTCATTCCATACCATGTAGTAAAAGACAAAAATGGGTTAAAATGACATTATAGATACAAGTAAAGATAGTAAAATTTTCATGAACACATTATTATAAAACATGTACTTCAATGAAAAATATATCCTCAATAATTAATTATATATAAGAAAACTCAGATAAAAATGAGATTGCAAAATTACCCCTTACCTCAGGTGAGATTTATTCCAAATATGTCTGAAACAAATGTATATTGGGTTTAAACAAATTATTAACTTGTAACATAACCATAATAATATTTATGATATCTTATATGTTTCACTTATATCTTTATATTAATCGTTCAGTTGTCAATTCAATGTTAAAGCAACATTTTGGGTAATAATAATTTTATTTATCGTACACGTTTTAAATTTTGTTTCTTTAATTATTACTTATATCATGATTTAATAACATATAAAATGTAAAAAATGACTTATATATCATATATATTCAGTATATAAATATATATATAATATATAGATAAATGAAATGGAATACACATTTCATGGAGACTGTAGGTCATATGTACACATGAACATTGTTTTCGTTTCCTTATTGAATTGCATTGAAGTAAGTAAATGACATAAATATATATAACCAGTAGAATTATTATTTATTCTATATACTTTGTAATATTTCTTGAATTGTTAACATGGAGAATGAATCTGATCACATCGTGGAGATGGTAAGTCGTACGTACGCACGAGCGACGATATCATTCTCATAGTTTTTGAATGGAATTGAAGTGGATGGTGTATAATATATAATAATAATTATTTTTTTATAATTATTATATATAGTTATTATTCACCCCATTATACCCATCAATGTATGGTGGTGTTGAAAAAAGGATTACACCACGGCGTGGAGACGGTAAGCCGTACGTACTCACACGTGATGATTTGCTTTTTCATTGGATTGATAGAATGAGAAATAGTGTTGTTTAATATTTATAATAACTGATCAGTATATTAGTGATTCTAATATTATAAAATTATAATTAAACAAATAATGAAGAGGAAGTATAATAAGAAATAAATTCAAAAGTTTCAGTAGAAGAGGATACCTCTTCATCGATGTGCCTCATTTAAATTTCCTCTTAGGACACTAAAGTAGATCTTTTGAGAAGACCAAAACATCTATAATGTGACTAGTGAATTTTAGATGATAAATAAGTAGGTTTTTTCTGATATTGAAGAATAAAAATAGAGTGAAGATGATAGGGATGAGGTTCCATTTTATAAGAGAGTATAGGGGACCTTTAGGAAACTCACAAAATATTAATTTATTATATATTTAATTTTGTATAAAATGGTCCAAAACTTATTTAATTCAAATATATTTCGATTTTGGTTCTAAGACCCATCATCTAATATTTTTTAGGCATCTTTTGAATATTTTTTTATCCTTATATTTTTTGTTTAACCCTTATTTTTTCCTTTTTAATCTTACCATAACATCATGTTATTTACACATTGTGGGTTAATGTAATTACCATATCATGTAAAACGACCCAAAAAAAGTTATTTATGACATATTTTCACTTAAATTAATCATTTGGACTAATATTATATTTTTAGGAATTTAATATCATTTAATAAAATAGTATTTCTTTTAAAAACACATTTATGTCAATTTAGACACTATTTTGTAATTTATTTTTTTAATGTCATAAAATGTTGATTCCTTTAATACAAAGGCATTAAATCATCCCTAATATGTCATATTCATACAAAAAATTTGTGTATGATGTCAAAATATTCAAACTAAATTTATTTTAATATCTATAAATTAATTTATTTGAATATTTCATTTATGATGTCATCACTACATCATTATTGTATCATAAATAAATATATTTATTTAATGTCCATAAATTATAAATAAAATACCATGATGTATGAAATATTTTTATCTTTTAAATAAATATTTATAGATGAATATATATTATATTTAACCCCATATTAATATATATTTAGTAAAAGTTATATGTTTATGTTATAATTATCTTTAATTTAAATTAATACTTATAAAATATCATTTTCAAATCCAGGTGAATCAATGGGGTCCCAAAAAAGACCCAAGGATTCCCAGGGTCTGAAATATCTCACACAATAGGATTAAGACATGTGTTATGAAAGTTTAATATTATTATAATATTATATTTTACCCTTATTTACCAGATTAACCATTTTAACATGGTAAATAAAATAATTACAGAAGATACTATTCATTATTTCCAAAAATAAAACGCACATATTTAAAAAACATAAACCTTTTGATTCCAAATTTTGAATCCATTTTTCCAAATTCATAACATAGAAGTTGGAATAATTAATTTAAAATTAATTCTTATTGTCAATACCAAAAAGCATGCTTTTTTAAGTAAAAACTATCAAAATATTGACATGTGTTTATGTCCAATTTAAAAGTGCAATTAATTCCAATGACCCAAATTAAATTAAATGGGAAAAATTCAATCCAATTGATCTCTAAAACCAATTAATAATTTAATATAACTGTACAAATAAATTAGATGAAAATTCAGTTTCGAAATAAATTGCTTTACTTTTTCACTGTTTATTAAAATTTAAATTTTATCAGAAAAATACATAAATTTTTTTAAAAAAGTAAATTTCTATGTTCTGTTGTAACGTCACGGTTCCAGAATCCACCCAGAGGCGACCCGTACCATGTTGGTAACATGGCCTCAAGCGCATTTCTCCAAATGCCAAAGGTTGATGACTAGTAGTGAGGGCCTTGGGTGTGATAGTGGGGAAACTATGCCCTCATTGGAATATTACACAACAGAAGTAAACAAAGCATACAATAACAGAAGAAGTAAATATTCAAAAATAATAAACTGAAGAAGACTAAAATAATAAACAACTGGAGGAAACATGTATATATGAAATGATGCACGATACATATGTCTAGGAAAACATCCAAACAAGTCATAATGTTGAATAAAATACTAAACCAAAGTACAAAGAAAGTAAACAGATAAGAAACTCCTTAGCATCCCAAGCCTCGGCTTGGTCCCATGCTCTCTTGCTTCAAAGCAATCAAGTACCAGAAGTCAAAGGGCGCTTTCCCTTGTCAAAACCTACAACAACATAGTCTGCTTGGGCCCAAAAGCATGCCTCAAACAGGGTGTGAGACTAAAATCCCAGTAGGAAATCTCTCGAAGATCTGTGCCTAATAGTTAATGAGCATATGGCAGTTAATAGTACGGTAAGCAGTAAACAGTAACAATAAATAGAAGGTAGTAAATAGTATGAACTATAGGATGATATAAAATGGTAATCAATCCACAGAACAACAAGAAGAAATGAAGAAAACAAAAAACACAACAGGAACCCCTATGAGAAGTACTCACAGCCAACCCCTCTAGTCCTATTCAAGAAGTACCAACAACCCTCTGGTTAGTGCACTCAGCCTAACCCCTCTGGTTTGGTCATAAAAAAATTACAAGACTCTCTGGGGAAGCTCGCTCGGTCAATTCCACTTATAGTCTAGGGTAGTCAGAGACTATCTGAGGAAGATCACGTGGTCTAACCACCTTATATCCCCAAGGTCTAGAAACTCTTTTAGCAAGCTCTCTCGGTCAATTCCTCATATAGTCTCAGGTCTATCACAGACTCTCTAAGGAAGCTCCCTCAGTCAATTCCTTCTATAGCCTAGAAATAGGTTTTAAAGAAAAAAAAACAAAGTAAAGACACTCTGAGAAAGCTCACTCGGTCTACCCTCCTGTAGTCTATAATATCAAAGACTCTCTGGGAAACTCACTCAGTCTATCCCATGTAGTCTATAATATATATGACTCTCTGAGGAAGCTCATTCGGTCTACCCTCATGTAGTCTATAATATCCATGACTCTCTAGGAAGCTCACCCGGTCTATCCCTTATAGTCTATAGCACCAGGTTCTCACGGTCCCGTGATAGTCAGTGCATAATAATGCTGTAAGGCCAAATTACACCTAAAGAGATACTTGGATAACAAGTCTACAGCATAACAAGCATGTCCAGAATATCATTCCATCCTACGGTCACAAGGAATGGAAAACAAGTATAACGGCCAAAGGCTAACAAGACCCAAAGGTTGTAACAAAAACAAGGCCTAGGAAAAACATCCCAGCATAGAAATTATCCACAAACATGATCAAATTACCTCTACGCAAGTATACAAGCAAGGCAGGAAAACAACAGGGTCAAAAAGGTGAACACGCAATACCCCATTCATGGGTATTGGCGGAATTCTCCCATAAAACTCAATGAAATTGAAAGGTAAGGCACAAACCACCTACCTAGATGTTAGTAGATCAATATACTAGAACCACGAGGCATGATTCTCCTTATAACAGCGTAGATCTACGAAAACTCATGAAACGTTCAACCCACGATGACATGAGAAAGAGGGAAAATCATGGAATGAGACTCAAGAAGAAGAAAGAGCTCACCACTATGATTACAATGCAATCGACTGTGGTCGATTCGGAAAACAGCCAGAGGATTGAGGTCTTGGAGGATATTCATGGCCATACGGGTCACTCTCAGTCGAGGAACCTGGAGTAGAAGACGTTTTCATCGATTAGCCACGACCCCGGTCCGATTAATGAAAAAAAGAAACTACACGGTGTGTACTTCTTGGGTACATGGCGTGTACTTGGCCTTTCCATACTATTCTTTAAGTGGCCTCCACATCACCCCTACACACTGTGTGTGTGGCCCAGACACAGCCATCACACGGCCTGGTGCGGAATCAAAGTACACATTGTCTACTTATAATGTACATGGATTATATTTTGAAAATTTCGAGATTTTCCTCTTTCTCAGAAATGACCAAAAAAAGGAAAAAAACCTGAAACGGAGATCTGGGTTCTTAAAAACATCCCCCCTTATAGAAATTTTTCCCCGAATTTCCTAGCGAGGCGTAGAAGAAGAAACCCCAAACAGCTCTGGCCACTGTGATCATACATCGGCCTCCCTCTCCCAGGTGTCATCCTGTACTCACCTGTGCTGCCATAGCACCCATACCAGAGGAACAGACGGGCCATGGAGAACCTCCGTACTAAGATCGACAATCCGGATAGGATGCTCCTGAAATGGTGCATCTGCTTCAATCTCAACCTCCTCAGGTTGAAAGACATGAGACGAGTCTGAAAAGTATCGTCAGAGCTAAGAGACGTGGAATAATTCGTGCATAGCCTAGTACCTCTGAGGTAACTACAACCGATAGGTAACCGACCCAACTCTCTCTAACACCTAAAACGGTCTGACGTACCATGGTGAAAGCTTACCCTGTCTCTGAATCCTCCTATGCCCAAACCGCGGTGCGAAACGCAGAAAAACATGATCCTTGACCTCACACTCCAGAGGTCGTCTCTGCTGATCAGTATAAGACTTATGTCGAGACTGTGATGTAGTCATCCTATTCCGAATCAACTCTATCTACTCTCAGGTCTCCTGAACAAGATGAAGTCCCAGCAAAGCTGCCTCTCCTGCCTCCAGCCAGCATAAAGTTGATCGACATGGCCTACCGTTCAAAGCCTCATAAGGTGTCATTTGAATTGGCACCTGAAAACTGTTGTTATAGGAAAACTCCATAAGAGTAATATTCTTCTCCCAAGAACCGACATGGTCTAGAATACAAGAACGAATCATATCCTCAAGCACCTGGATGGTAAAATCGGACTGGCCATCTGTATGGGGATGGTATGATGTACTCAAAAGTATCTGTGTACCCAAAGCCTTCAGAAGCCCCTGCTAGAACTGAGAAGTAAAACATGCATCCCTATTTGAGAAAATGGGGTGTGGAACTCCATGCAGACGTACAATCTCTCGGATGTGCAACCATCCCAGATCATCAATACGGAAGGTCTCCTTGATTGGAAAGAAATGAGAATCCTTCGTGAGATTGTCGATGACAACCAAAACAGCATCACTCCCTCGAAGTAACCTCAGTATCCTGAACACGAAGTCCATCGCGACATCATTCCACTTCCACTAGGGATGGGTAACTGCTGTAAATGCCATGATGGTCGCTGATGCTCTGCTTTCACCTACTGACAAGTAGAACATCTCATGAAGAACCCAACTACATATCTCTTCATACCTGGCCACCAGTTCTGGCGATGTAGATCACGATACATCTTGGTGACACCATGTTGAACTTCTCAAACAGAAGAATGAAAATCCTGCATCAGTTCCTCGCGTATGTCTACTGGCACACATACGCATCCCTGTACGTGCATGATCTCATCCTCTCCCACTATCCACCCAAGAAGAAGATCCTCCCTTGACACACTCTCCCACAAGACTAGGCCTTCCAAGTCTGATAGCGGACTCATCCACACCTGATCAAGAATGGTAGAGGTAACACCTACAAAAGATAGGAATTTCTGCCCCTGTTTGTCGTGCACCTCCAAGTACATCTCATAGAATAAAGCCATAAGCTACCACTCACTACTGGCCTCCTGAACTGCCTGAATCTGAGTTCTCCTGCTCAACGTATCATCCATTGTGTTGCCCTTTCACGGTGTATAGTCAAGATCAAAGTCAAAAGACTGAAGATACTCGACCCACCTACACTGTCTTTGATTCAGATCATGATGAGTGAAGATGTATTTGAGACTCTTGTGGTTGGTGAAAACCACAAAGTGATCTCCCAAAAGTTAATGTATCCTAAATCGTATGGCATGAACAATAGCTGCCAACTCCAGATCGTGCATTGGGTAGTTTCTCTTGTGGGGCCACAACTGCCGAGACCCGTACACAACGACTCCATCTCCCTGCATAATCAAAACTCACAATCCGAAAACTGAAGCATCATTGTAGACTGTATAGATCTTTCCTGGCTATGGAAATACTAGTATCAGTGCTGATGTCAATCTCTATTTCAGCATTTGAAATTCTGACTCACAGGAATCTGATCATAAGAACTTCGCACCTATCTTGGTCAGACCTGTCAGAGGTGCTGGAAGGCGTGAAAAGTATTGTATGAAATGCCTTTAGTATCTAACCAGCCTGAGAAAACTCCTCAACTCAAATAAATTCTTTGTATTTTTCCAATAAACTAAAGCTCTCACTTTCTCTGGGTCTACTGATATTTTTGTCTCTGAGATAACATGACCCAAGAACTGAATCAGAACCATCCGAAAGTGGCATTTCGAGAGATTAGCATATAACTGATGCTCTCTCAGTGTACCCAGAACGATCTCATGATGGGAAGCATGGTCGTGTTGAGTGTGAGAGTACACCAAGATTTCATCCATGAAAACCACCATGATGGAATACAGGTGTGGATGGAACAATCAGTTCATCAGTGCCATAAAAAATGTTGCCGCATTCGTGAGACCGAATGGAATGACCATATACTCATATAGACCATACCTGCTCTTGAAGGCTGTATGAGGTATGCCCGATAGTCTAATGCACAACTGATGTTAACCGGACCTCAAATCGATCTTCGAGAACACCCGAGCTCCTCGAAGCTGATCGTAAAGGTCATCAATCAACAAAAATGGATATCGGTTCTTGACTGTTAACTGGTTCAGCTTCCGATAATCCAGACAAAGCCTAAGTGTGTCGTCTGCCTTCTTTGCAAACAGGACATGCGAACCCCAAGGAGAAGTACTAGTTCGGATGAATCCCTTTTCTTGCAACTCCTCCAAATGCTTCTTGAGCTCCTGCAACTCAGGTGTAGCCATCCTATAAGCAGGAATGGACACCGGTGCCACTCCTAGCATGAGCTCAATCGAGAAGTCTTCCTCATGCTCTGGAGGAAAACATGAAATGTCCTCTAGGAAGATATCACTGAAATGATCCACCACTGGAGGAAAGTCTAACTGCGAAGTCCCCTGGTCATCTAGATAAATACTGGCAATCTGGGCAGTAACTCCCCCTAGCCCATGATGCTTTGGTCCAGCTCTACCCGGCTTGACATCCCACTCACCTCTATGAAGAAAATATATGCCTTCTGGTGATATAAACCTCACCGTGCGGCGATATCATTCGACGACTGCCTTGAAGGGAACTAACTGGTCCATACTTAGAATAACATCATAGCCTATCATCTCTAGGACATAGAGGTCCCATAAGAAGTTACACCCCGCAACCTTAAGAGGGCACTCTGTGCTCTGACGTACACTAGACGTCCTTGTTCCCAACGGTGTATCAAGAGTCAACATGTCGGCAGAAGAAAAGATACAGAGCTCAAGGCTCTCCACCAAAGAAATAGAGATAAAACTATGTGAGGAACCATAATAAAAAAAGTTATGACGATAAAACTGAGGCTACTAAGATCATACCTCGAACTGTGGAAGGGTCAGGATCCTACTCTTGATAGTTCTGCTCCATGGTGAATGTCTGGCCTGTACCGTGGCCCTGTGCCCCTGGATGACCACTTTAAGTTGATCCACTCTATTGTCACTGATAACCTGGTGTCTGACCACAATGACTGTGACCTCCACCTCAGCCCAAACAGGTGAAAGAACTCCATTTCATAGACTGGTAAGAAACTAGGGATACATATTTTATATGTGGGGTCAACGAAGAACCCCTACCACCAGCTGTAGGCGAGAAGATCTGACAAAAACGCTGAAGATGGCACATCTTTCCACACAATATGCACTCTGTTAGGTCTCTCTAACAATGAGGTATAGTATTCCCATTCCTACCGCACTGGTAGCATACTACCTGGCTACCCGAAGATACATTCCACCTACCCTGATCTCCTCGAGCGGACTCCCTGTGACACTTCCTGCTATCAATTGGAGGAACACTGACTCTGGATGTCGAACCACCCTGGCTCACTACTCTAGAATATCTCAGATTACACTCAGTGATCCGCACCTGGTTGAAAATGGATGATATCGAAGTCAACCAGAAGATATTCACCTCGGATCAGATCTCTTTCCTGATATCATCCTCAAACTTCCTAGCAAGGAATAACTCATCACCTGCTGGAATCAGCGTGAAGTGCAGTAGCTCGGTAAAAGGAGATGAGTACTCCATAACAGAAAGAGTACCATGCTCGAGACTCTTAAACTCCTGGGATCAGTCATCCCTCAAGGTCTCTGAATAAAATTAATCGTAGAAGATGCACTGAAACTCATCCCAAGTAATACTCTGTTGGCGCCCTAACTGTGAGATCACCTCCTACCAACTCTTGGCAGAGTATCGAAGCATATAAGTAGAAAGCTTAACCCTTTTCTTCTGAGGCATCTTCAGGTGCTTGATGATCGTCAACGTGGCCTCTATCCATGACTCTGCAGCCTGGGTCCCCCATTCCCTGAGAATGTAGGACGAAGATGCTACTGGAAAACCCGTGTCAATTCATCCATTGACGGGACAGGAGGCGGTGCTCCCAGAAAGGTATAAATCATCCTCATGAAGTCCTCCCTGAACTGTGCATCGGTGCCCGCAACGGGTATAAATGTTGGTGCCAAGGCTGGCACTGTAGGATGATCTGTTGGAGGATCTGTAGAAGACCCCTGATCGGCCATATCTGGTGTCTGATCACCATCTTGAAGCTAATGTACAACCAGAGGAAGTCTCAGAGGCATAGCTCTCAAAGGTCAAAAGAACACCTTAGATCAGGATTATCAAGGACAGAGAACACAAGAGCAGAAAACAGGAACAGCGGAAAAGAACAAACAAGTTCTACAAAACATGACTACACAGCGTGTATACAACTACACAATGGGTCATGTTATGCCAGAAACATGGGCGTGTACCTCTACCACGTCTAGTCGTGTAACACCCCTGACTACACGCCATGTTGTCCCCACACATGGCGTGTACTGGATCTCCATTCTCCTTCCCGATTCTCTTTACACGGCTAACACAGACGATCCTTTTAACCCTAGACTACACGGTTTGTTCACTTAAGGAAATGGTGTGTACTAGACAAGCTTTTGGCGACCGTGTTGTTAGTTACACGGTCGAATACATAGCCGACCCCTTACATGGAGTGTTCTGAAAAAACACAGCTTGTATAGGAGAAGATATCATCATCCCGTGTTGTTCGTGACACGGTCAGATATCTAGAGCGAGGCTACACGGCGTGTTCATACTCAACACGACGTGTACCACGCGAGCTTCCCCAAACCGTGTTGTTAGTGACAAGGCTGGGTACACAGCTAACTGTTACACGGCGTACAACTACAGTACACAGTGTGTTGCTGAAAACATTTTTCACAACCCCGTGTTTCTACTCACACTGTCAGTGACACGGCTTAACACTACAGGGCGTGCAGTCAAGTACACGCCGTGTATTTTGGGTTTTTTCAGAAAGTAGCTCAGAAACTGCACTGAAACCCAGAAGACACTGAAAAACAAGCATGGAGGTGCCAAATTCTGATCCGTGGGGGGGCCATACTCCCCTCGAATCAATTCTTGGCATCTCCTACATATCAAATTCATGGGAAACAAGTAAATGATCCACCGAACTCTGATTCTTGAGAGCCCATAACACCTCAAGAATCAAAATTTGGCGTTCATTTAAGTAAAGGTACAATACAAATAGTTTATCTATCAAACTGCAGGGATTCCATCAAAGAATCTATCACAACAACATCTGTAATTTACACAATGTTTATCACAACAACATGCAATTTCTAATTCACCCTGAATGGCATGGCATGAATGCATGGCATGTGATTTCTAACAAGTTCCTATATGATTGATGAGATTGAATACCCTCATCTCATTATGTTGCAATAGAAATAGAACCATAATAGCACAGAAATAACAACACAAGGCATGTGAATCACTCTAGGTGAAATCATATCAACAGTAAAATCTCAAAACTAGAAAACTGCAATAAATGAGGTAGATTGGATTTTCCCTATACACATGTTAGCTACTCCTAGGCACAACTTATTACCAAATACTGAATCCTTCGTATCCTTGGATAAAGGATCCAAACATTGAATCAAAAGAAAATAATTCCTCTGATACCACTTTGTAACGTCCCAGTTCTGGAAGCCACCCAGAGGCGCCCCGTACCCGATTGGTCACATGGCCTCACGTGCATTTCCCCAAATGCCATAGGCTGCCGACTAGTAGCGAGGGCCTTGGATTTGATAGTGGGTAAACTATGCCCTCATTGGAATAGTACACAACAGAAGTAAACAAAGCATACAATAGTGGAAGAAGTAAATATCCAACGATAATAAACAGTGGAAGACTAAAATAATAAACAGCTGGAGAACACATGTATATATGAAATGATGCACGATACATATGTCTAGGAATTCATCACACATGTCACAATGTTGAATACAGTACTAAAACAAAGTATAAATAATGTAAATAGATAAGAAACTCCTCAGCATCTCAATCCTCGGCCTGGTCACATTCTCTCCTGCTCCAAAGCAATCAAGTACTAGAAGTCGAAGGGCGCTTGCCCTTGTCTACACCTACAACAACATAGTCTTCTTGGGCCCAAAAACATGCCTCAAATAGGGTGTGATACTAAAATCCCAGTAGGAAACCACCTAAAGATTTGTGCCTAATAGACAGTGAGCATATGGCATGTAATAGTACGGTAAGAAGTAAACAGTAACAGTAAATAGAAGGTAGTAAACAATAAGCAGTACAGGATGATATACAAAGGTAATCAATCCACAGAACAATAAGCAACAATGAAGCAAATAGCTAACAAAACAGGAACCCCTTGGAAGTACTCACATCCAAACCCTCTGGTCCTATCCACGAAGTACCAACAACCCTCTAGGCAGTGCACTCAGCCTGACCCCTCTGGTTTGGTCACATGAAAATTACAAGACTCTCTAGGGAAGATCGCTCGATCAATTACTCTTATATTCTAGGGTAGTCAGGGACTCTCTGAGGAAGATCACATGGTCTAGCCCTCTTATAGCCCAATGGTCTTGAAACTCTCTAAGGAATCTTGCGTGGTCAATTCCTCCTATAGTCTCAGGTCTATCATAGACTCTATAAGGAAGCTCTCTCAGTCAATTCCTTCTATATCCTGGAAAATTTTTTTATAGAAAAAAACAAAGAAATGGCTCTCTGAGGAAGCTCACTCGGTCTACCCTCTTGTATTCTATAATATCCAAGACTCTCTAGATAGCTCACGCAGTCTATCCCCTATATTCTATAATATCTAAGACTCTCTATGGAAGCTCACTCAGTCTACCCTCCTGTAGTCTATAATATCCAAGACTCTCTCGGACGCTCACTCGGTCTTTCCCTTATAGTCTATAGCACCATGTTTTCAAGGTCTCGTGCCAGTCTGTGAATAATAATGCTATAAGGCCAAAGTACACCTAAAGAGATACTTGGATAACCAGTCTACAACATAACAAGGATGCCCAAAATATCATTCCATCCTATGGTCACAAGGCATGGAAGACATGTATAACAACCAAAGTCTAACACAGCCCAATGGTTGTAACAAGAACAAGGAATGGTAAAAACATCCATGAATAGAAATTATCCACAAAAATGATCAAATTACCTATACACAAACAAGCATGGAAAGAAAACAACAAGGTCAAAAAGGTAAACAGACAATATCCCGTTCATGGGTATTGGTTGAATTTGCACATAAAACTCAAAGAATTTTTTAAGGTAAGGCACAAACCACCTACATTGATGCTAGGAGATCAATATACTAGAACCACGAGGCATGATTCTCCATTTAATGGTGTAGATCTACGAAAACACACAAAACGTTCAACCCACGATAACTTGAGAATGAAGGAAAATCATAGAATGAGACTCAAGAAGAGGGAATAACTCACCGCTATGGTTCCAATGCAATCAATGGTGGTTGATTCGGAAAAAAGACGGAGGTTTGGGGGATCAAAGGATGTTCGTGGCCATACGGGTCGCTCTCAGTCGAAGAACATGGAGAAGAAGATGTTTATGTCGATTAGGCGTGATCTCGGTCTGATTAATGAAAAAAATAAATGACACGGCGTGTACTTATGGGGTACACGGTGTGTACTTGGCCTTTCTATACTCCACTTTATGTGGCCCCCACATCGCCCCTACACACCATGTGTGTGGCCCGGACATGGCCAGCAGACGGCCTGGCGCTACATCAAAGTACACGACGTGTACTTATAAAGTACACAACGTGTATTTTGAAAATTTCCATATTTTCCTCTTTTTATCAAAAACAACCATAAAAGGAAAAACATACATGAAAAAAAGATCTGGGTTCTTACACCTGTATAAAAAAAATAAGTTTATTTTGTCAAATTTAACTTATTAAAGTGTCAAAAACTATATTTAACATGGGTGGGCCATCAAAATTCAGTGAAATTACATTTTTTTAAAAAAATACCAATTTTATCTAAAATATTGATTTTGTTCTCATATCATGTTCTAGAAAATGTGTAAGATGAATGATAATGTTATATAATTTTTACAATGTTGTTAATACTTTTCATAACGTCTAGTTTATATCCCCTTAAATACTAATATTTTAATAATATATCGTTGTTTAGTGAAACTCGGTATCACCATCAACATAAGTTATCGAGGAAGGTCTCTCTTATGTGTAATACATGACAATTCAGTGTTGCGTGTAGTGAAAGATTCCTTTAGTGTTATGTATAACAAAATCCTAAAGTAGTTAATTTTTAAAATGAAAAAAATCTATACTCGGTGTCGAATTCTATCAAAACTACTTGAAATTGTGTGCAACTCAAGCTAAAAATAGTGTTGCATATTTTTTTCCAATGGCCTAAAGGCCTTCATTTTTATTGATGAATGATAGTGTTTCATATACTGCAATATAATATGGTATTTCATATAGAGAAATCTAATCCTAGTCTACTGTGAAACACAACACATCAAAGAAATTAAAAATAATCTATCTCATAAAATCTTAGTGTTTTACAATCAATCTCACTGAATGATTCTAATTTTGAAAAGGATAGTAGTTTCATAGTTTAAATGCCGAATCTGTAGGAATTAGAAATCCCAAGCTAAATGTTCTTTCATACAAACATGTTCAAAACAAATATTTTAGTAATTGGATTAAAAAAATGGTGGTAATTGAAAAAACAAAGGAATAAATTGCTCCTCTGGAGGCTCGTGTTGTTGTTCCTGATCTCCTTGGGTCTCCAAGAATGGATCTCCAAGGGCCTTCTTGATTTGCTTTTCTCTGCTCTGGTTCTCCGTAACTAAATGAATTGTCATAAGTAGTGTTGGAGTGAATGGTCTCCGCAGTTCTACAGCTAATATGAATTTTAACCAAACATTCATACACTACATTGTGACAACAATTTCTAACGACAGACTTTGGTGCTTCACTTTTGTATAGCACATGTGCACTTTTTAGTGCAACACACATCATTTTTTACATAACCCATCTAATTAAATACTCTGACAGTTGGAATTTTGAATATAGAATTGATTCAAGCTCCTACATGCATCTTTATAAGAAAATATGAATTAATTTGATTAAAGAAAAAAATGTACTTAAATAGTGGATTATTACAATATTTGGTTTAATGTAAAAATTAAGTAATTAATTTACAATGTTTATGTTAAACACTATTTTTTATGATTTAAAATTTTAATTAAATTATTTTTATCTTACTAGTCATTAATTATTTATTTGTTAATTAATAAATATTTTTAATTGATTAATTTATTTTATTTTGTAAAGAACATTTATTAACTATTATTGTTATTTAATTTATTAACATTAAAAAATTAATAAAAGGTTTTAAAATTAAACATTAGTTATCTTTTTAAGTTAATTATTTATTTTATTAAATAATATTGTAGTTGATAAATAAGTTTATTTTAATTATTATTAATATATTTATGTATTTATTTTAATTTATTGATTTTTTGTAATTTATATATTACTATTAATTATTTTATTTTTTATATATTTTATTTAAATAATAAGTTTCATATATATTTAAAATATAAATTAAATTTTTTATTAGCATTTATTTAATAATTTTAACTATAATTTTTTTAATTTTAATGATTTTAATTTAATATGATTTTTTATTTTTTTGTTTTATACTTATTTATTTTATTATATATATATATATTTAATTTTATTCTTCTCCCCCCATTTGTCTTTTTCAATGCAATAAGGGGGCTTCTTCATGAGGCCTCGTAGTGGCGGCTTGCGGTCTTCAATAGTGAGTGGTGGTGCTCTTCTTATATTAGCCTAAGCTCAGAGGACACTATCAACTCCATTGGTAACATCGACTCTCATCAGCAGTACAACGGCAAGCTGAGGCTAATGTAAGAGGAGCGCCACTGCTCCCCGCGGCTTCTCTGGCTTTCCCTCCTCCAGTTACATGCTCAGATCTCAACAGCGGTGCTGACTCACCTCGTAGATAGGGACAAGTTTAATTTCATATCTCGACTAAGAGGGCTAGGGATTATGTTTGACTGGCTGATTATTGAATCTGGTTTTAGATATGAAAATGAGTATGATTATAGTTTCTAATCTTTGTTTGATCTATGGAAGAGTCTTTAGATTAATTATAGGAGTGATAGTGTCTCAAACTACGAGGGGTGGATGTTTTGACATAATGGAGAGGTTTCAGTAGCAGTGAGAGCTTGAGACACTGACATGGTAGTGGATGAAGGGTGGAAACATGTAGCTTCAGTGTCATTATGAGGAGAAGGTGTGAGTCTCACTGACAGAATAAATCGATTTAGGTGAAACGTAAAAATGAAAAAGCACATCGATATCAGAGTAAGAATAAGCTGAGTGCGTGAGACCAAGAGGGAAGGGTAGTGGCATATGTGAGATGATGTATCGGTCTCATCGATAATGTAAAAATATTGAACTATCGGTCAGACATCAAATTAACTTCAAAACAAAACAATTTAAACTTACGTTAATTAAATAGTTTAATTATATATTTAATTAAAAAATGAACTAAAATTAAAAACAAAATAAAACCTTGAATAAAAAGAAACTACATTTACTTACAAATAATTAATTAGTTAAATTAATTAAAAACGTAAAACTAAAAATACAAGACTATAATTTAAAAATAAAACAAAGTTAGCAAAAAAAATTAAAACATAAAATTTATTTAACTAAAAATATATTAATGAGTTAATTTGTTATATTAATTAATTATAGGGGAAGGAACAATGATTTAATTGAAACCAAGCGATTGACTAAACTTATTTTAAACTACAAATAATAAATTTAAAACACTAAAAATTAGGAAATTTAAATTAATTATTTAATTAACATTGTAAAGATTAAAGTTCAAAATCACATATATTAATTGAAATGAAAAACATAAAAAAATTAAAATATATTAAAAGTAACTAGATTATTAAACAGTACAATATAATTATTAATTATAAAAATAGTTAATAAATTAATTTAAAAGGATAATTATTATTAAATTAAACAAATTTATTAATATTGAAATAATTATTAGAGTTAACTTATTTTAATTCATTAAAATTAATAAATAAAAAATATTTGGATTGAAAACAATGTTAATTAAATTTAAAAACCATGATTAATAGGTTAAATAATAACAAGTCAGACAAATAACAAATAAATAATCTTCTAAACCCGCATAAAAAATTAGTAAATTATTATAATATATAGATTAATGGAACTAAATTAATTAATTTCATAGCTAAAAATACATAATTAATGATTAAAATTTTATAATTAATAAATTTAATTATAAAAATACAAAAGTTATTTTATTTATCAAAAGGTGGAAAAATATTCAATTAATTTACTATAATATTAATAAAATATGTGGAAAATCAATGAATTTTAGAGCCACAAAAAATTATATAAATATTAATCCAATTTAAGTCATTGTAGTCAATTTAATAATAAATTTTATTATAAAAACATTGTAAACTATTGAACATTTTCTATTTTAAATCCACCATATTAATATGATCTGTAATATTAATATAAAATTAAAATTTTACACTTATGTGAGTTGAATTTGGAAAAAACGATTCCATATTATGAATCATCATAACATATATTATCTAATGAGGTAATGTCAATTTTTGACCAAAATGAATAGTAAAAATTATAAAAATGAATTAATGTGGTGAAGGTAAAATGGGTTTACCAAGGGTTAAACTAAGAAAATAATGGTTAAAAAAATATAACACTTATAAATTTTCTATTTTCTAAACAAATTTAAATATTATACTTCCAATGTTTTAATAAATGGTCAATTTTAATGTAATATACCGGACCAATCAGGTCCATTCCATTGCTGAAATCTAGTGTTTGAGGTGTTTTGGGAGGTCAATTGACTTATCCCCAACACTTTACCGAATTTCATGTTTTGTGAATAGTGTTTCAAAAAAGGTGAGTTATTTCTTTTTCCAAATTTTTGGAACAGTGTCATGAATAGTGTTTACAGAATGGTGAGTCATTTCCTTTTCCAAATTTCTAGAATGGGTTCATAAATTGTGTTTCCAGAACAACGAGTCATTTCCTTTTCTAGATTTACGAAACAGTGTCACGAACAATATTTCCATAACTATGAGTCATTTCCTTTTCCAAATTTTGGAAACGGTGTCATGAACAGTTTTTCCATAAATGGTGAGTCATTTCCTTTTCCAAATTTCTAGAACGGTGTCAGGAATAGTGTTTCCCTAACAGTGAGTTATTTCCTTTGCCAAAATTTTGGAACGGTGTCATGAATAGTGTTTCCAAACTAGCAAGTCATTTCCATTTAGAAATTTCTAAAATAGTGTCATGAATAGTGTTTCTAGAAAGGTGAGTCATTTCCTTTTCCAAATTTTTTGTATGGTTTCATAAAAAATGTATATAGAATAGTGATTCATTTCCTTTTCCAAATTTCTAGAATGGTGTCAAATAACATTGTTTTCAGAACAGTTGGTCATTTCCAACAGTTTCACAAATTCTAAGATTTTTCTAGATTTCCCAATTTTTCCATTTGACGTCTTTCATTTTTTTAAAATGAGTTAAACACCATATTAAAGTGGTCTTGAATCTATTTCATGGGATATATATAGTATATTAAATTTTCAAAAAATCCATAGGATTATAATTTTTCAAACTGTGTGGTTTAACGTGATTTTCTTATAATAGAAAATCTAAAACGTATCTAAACAACTAATCTGTTTAGATCTATCTGAGGATGAGATACCCTTTAGGTTGTTCTTCCTTATTTTTTGCCCTAGCATGAGATGCCCAAAAATTTCTTTCCCATAGGATCTTTGCAATCAATGTTTTTACCATGTATTGTTTCCCATTTTATTTTTTCCTAGTGCTTATGTGCACCCCCTATTTTAGTGTAATCCGGAAGTATTGATTAGACATCAAAAAGGTATGCTCTACCGCCATTCATCGAGATTCTTGGATTTGTTTAATCATATTTCTCCTGGCGATGTGATGGCATGTGATCTCCATGAATCTAATGGATATTTCTTGGGTGTTGGATGATGCTATAGTTCCATGGCATACTCGGGATGATTCAGACATTACAGGAGAGGTGATAGCGATCCATTTTATTATCCCATTCTCATGAACAGAACATGGGAAACATTTTTGAGTATGGGAATCATGGATTCTCTATTCTATTTATGTGCAGTGTTAGAGTTACCATGTTTTATACCACTAGATCACAATTTAATTTATATTATAAATATTTTAACTGGATTAATGAATTTGTTTTAATCGTATGTTGTTGCCACTTGATTTTCTAGATTGTGTGATATCTATGATTATATTATTTAAAAACTTATTCTAGATAAAAAAATTAATGATCTTAAATCTATGATTAATTATAAATTAAATTTACAAATATAGAGGCATTTAAATGAATCCGATAGTTGTTGTAATTTAATGACAATCAAATTTATGTAGTAAGAATATTTAATTAATTTTCGATAACAATGGTAGCATTCTGGATAGCTTTCCAGTAGTTTTAACCCACTAATAATGAATTGGTTAATTCAAGATAGATTAAAGAACCAGTTGTTGAGAAAGGATAATACCTGGTAGGGTTTTGAGTTAACCTTTTTTTATAAAGGCCAACAGCCTTATGTTTTGGAGTGGTGAGTGCTCATTATGGGTGAAGGATGAATACCTTGTTTGGGGCCATGAGACATGTTTCTTGTAGTTTTATTCTTCTTATGTTGTGATGTGATCCTGGATGGTTGTTTTGGTATGTGGGGAAGGTAGGACCATAGGTTGTGGTTTCATTTGACACCTATAGTGGCGAGATGTATCAGTTTAAGCTTGTGGTTGTCGGGGAGGACACCAAGGAATATGGAATGGGTTTAAGATGGTCTTACCCAGATATGAAAATGTTGAATTTGTTGTTTGTTATCTACATTACATTCCCTACTGCTTAAAGTAGCAAGTCTTGATTACCCACCATTAAAAATAGGTGAATATGTGTAGGGTATTCTACATGATTTACATGGTTAGCTTCTTCAGAATGGATGGGTCTATGCTCCTCCTATATGTTTAAAAGACTCAACGGGTTGTTCAAATACTCACCATGTTATGTTCCTTTTGTTTGGTATCTTAGGATTTCATTTCTAGAATTCCTAGAATTATGGGAAATGATAATGTTTTTAATAAATCATTGAATAAATGATGTTGAACCAATGGCGTTGGAGCTTGCTGGGATGTAGTGCTGAGCTTATCTTTTTGAGAATCCATAGACTCATTTTGGTTTTTGTTGGAGGGAATGGAGGATTGTGGAAATTATAATAAAATGAAATTCGGAATTGTTAATGGTTAATTAATGGTTAATAATTAATTAATGTAAAGTGAAACTGATTAAAATGGATAAGTTGACTTTATGTATCTCTTAAAATGGTTGTGTGCTTATATGATATCTAGTATTAGTAGTGACAATCAAAAGTCTGAGAGGAATTTTCTTCATTTGATTCTAAGACTAGGTTATGTCCATAGTGTGGTAGTGAGATATATTATATTCTATACTTTCTGTGTTTCTATATGCTAATCCTCCCTGTCGTTTTGGGTAACTGACACCCTAGATATTCTGGGCCCCATGGGGTGTTTTCCCCAATATCTAAGTGGGAGGATGGGTGGATGACTACCCCCTTTGGCCCTACTATCATATCATGGTAGTTAATTGTTCTTTTAGGCAAAATGGTTAGTTTTATCCATATATGTGTAGAGGGATGTGATGGCTTGTGGTTATTCACAAACATATATTCTAGATATTGTTTTCTATGGACTATTAAAGGCGTAACATGTATAGATTGTGATGGATTTAGGATCCTTACTTGGTGTATGGGTTGTAATGGGTTGTGGTATAATACCTAACATATGGTAAATGTTATGATAGCTATGGTGTCTCTTGGAAACTAATTGTTTACTTTGGTTATGTGGATTTGGTGGTTGTGTCACATGAGGTGCATATTGTAGAGCTTCACACGGGTATTTGGGGGGAAACCTTCTTGGAGAGAGATGCTTAGGAAGTACGACATTGGGGAAAAGATGAAAACTGTTGGGGAAGTGGTAGTGGGGTACCCTTGATATTATTTGTTATATTATATACCATTGTTTTCAATACATGGATGGAGTAGACATTACGAGGTTGGGAACATAGCATACATTTTCAGGTGGTGAGTTAGTTTCACTTGTTTTCCGTTGTCTTTTAGCATAATTTCTTTAATTTTTAACAAGAGGCTCCACAAAGGATCCCAATTAGTATAAAATTATACTCACCCTACATATATAAACTATTTTTCAGTTCACGTCGAGAAGGTTAGAGATCAATCTAGATACTACTAGAATAGGGTTTACTATAGTTGTTTATGATTCATGCATGTTGTTGTTTTACTTTATTTTTGTACTTGCGGTTTTCCATTTCAGTTGAAGTAGTTTTTACATTTAATTACATACATTTACATGGGATTATTTTATATTGAAGTATAAATTGGAGTTGGTTGGTGTCTGTTTTATCACTCTCTTTAGAATGTGTTCACTTATAGGGCAATGCCTCCCATTTGTCTGTTTATTATACCCTCGGTGCTAGTCAAGAACCATTGGCCTCCTAAAGACGAGTCTCAGGGGGACATTTTCTCTCTTCTCACAATACCATACTAGAAGGGGTACACTTTTTGGGGAGGGGGTCATGACCAAGTGGTCTCAAATTTCCGGTTGATGGATAGAATGGAGTTCGGTGTTAGGCATAAGAGAGGTTTCATGGGTTGGTAGGACAATAGTGTCATCAAAGTTTAGCAAGAATAGTAAACACTAGAGACCGAATGAGACATGGGTATTTAGGACCCCCTATGATATGAGGAATAAAACTTTATATTTAAATTGTCTACTAAATGAAGTTATGCTTATTACAGGGTAAAGACCTAGGAACAGATCATGCACAATTCTTCTTTGTTCCTGTGTTTGAATGGGTAGAACTTGGGATAGGTTAACATAAAATAAATAAAATAAAATAATTAATTAATGTTATGTTCTTCCATATTCTAGGTATATGAGTTCTAACTATTTTTTCTTTTTCAGTTATGGTTCCATGTCGAAGACCTTGTTAGGTTCACACAGAAAATTTCTAACATGCTATGCCAATAGATCACTACTGGGAAGAGGATGATGACGATGAAATTTAGAGGATCTCACTTTGAGTGTTGAAGCAACAGAGTCTTTAGAAGTATAAGGGATCCATTTAATTTGTAGTTACAAAGGACTGGTTGGAAGAGGTTGATATATATTTCAGTTCGATCCATGCTCAGAAGGATCAATGGGTATCATTGGTTGTGATGATGTTGCATTGGGAAGCAAGGCAGTGTAGGTTTTTGTTCACCAGGGATCACGAAGAGTCAGAGATCTCATAGGATAAGTTTTGCGAGTAGTTTAGAGGTGATTTTCTTTCTTCGAACACGAAGGTGCCTAGTCATCATGAACTTCTTATCCTTCAACATAGATGCTCTAGTGTGAGAGAGTTCAAGATCTGTTTCAGGAACCATCTATGATATGATTCGGACCAGTTTTAGGATGAGGAGGCCAGTGTGAGGCAATTCAAGGAGGCTTTCAATTTAGAGATCTTGTTCTCAGACACCCATTTTATGCTTATGAAATATCTTAACGTGCTGGTGAGGGAAGAGTTTTTTGAGAGGACATTAGAAAGAATTGGATTTTCATGAGAGGGGAGTAGTCATGATTAATCACGAAGCAAAGATGTTTTAGGGGTTCCCAGTTTTCAGGGCTAAAGATTTTCCATTCAGCTGGGTGTAGGACTCATCCCTAAGAATCTCATTTCAATAGGGGTGAATGTTCCCAAGCCTATTCAAAGGGATTAGGAACATTTTTTTCTTGTGGAGGGCAATTTAATCAGTAGAGAGAGTGTGGGACCTTTTCTAGAATTCAGTGCGTGTTACGTGTTCCAATCCAGGTTCTTCTATTGAGTATGTTCTAGACGAGGGAGCAGTAGTAGGTTGTACTGGATTTGGATCAACAGAGCAACGATGGGGAATATAGAGTACATCCCTAGGATGATCCCCATCCTAAGAGAGTAGAGTTAGACCATGGTGGTTATCATCATCATGGTCACAAAGTTTGTGGATAAGGTCGTGGATAGCTTAATGCTATCTCATTTCCAGTGCAAGGATAGCCAGATGTCGTTCGAGGTACCCTTTTCTTGTTTTATACATGTGTGCATTATTTATATGATTCAAAATCTACCCACTCCTTTATATCACCTACCATTTCCATGATTTGGGACATAAGATAGAGATGCTTCCAGTTCCCTTAGCGTTGTCTACACCATTTGGAGGTCGAGCTGACGTATTTGAAGTATGTAGAGAATGAAAGCAAGCCTAGGGAAACACTACTCTTCGGTATATTTTTTATGTTTAAAAATACAACCATATATTTTCATCCTTTTCATGGATTTGTTGTATTCAATATAGGATATCATGGATTGCTTTTGGAGGTAGATGGTGTTCCTCGATGCTGATGGACAGCTATCCGTGTTTGTTGTCAAACAAGACCCTCTAATGGGTCAGAGGTGAGTTACTTATTTATCATCCTTGATGGCTAAGATGATCTTGAGTTTGTAAGATTTTTAGTAGTCAGTGTTTCCTAGGGTCATGTAAGAGTACCCTAAAGTATTTTCAGACGTAGTTTTAGCATTACCCACTCGATGGGAGATCATGTTATAGATGGAGCTACAGTCAGGCATGTCACATGTCTTGATGTTTCCATATAAGATGGTGCATTTTGAGTTGCGATATTTATATATATAGCTGTATGGTCTATTTTAGTGTGGTTTTATTTTCCTGAGTGTGTCCCAAGGGGGTGTACTAGTTTTTTTCTTGAAGAATACTGAAGACTGTTTGTGGTTGGGTGTCGATTATTGTCACTTGAACAAAGTGATAGTGAAGAACCCATATCCTCTTCAGTGGATTAATGATCTGCTCGATCAACTAATGCATGAAATTTGGTTCTTGAAGATCTATTTGTGTTCCAGGTATCATCAAATGCATGTGAAGGGTGAGGATATATGAAGGACTGCATTCCATTGTCGTCATGGGCAATAGGAGTTCATGGTGATTCCATTTAGTGTAACGAATGCTCTAGCTATCTTCATGGTGTTGATGAAAACTATGTTTCATGAGTTCCTAGATAAGGTTTTTGTGGTTTTCATCAACAGAAAAATTGTATAATTTGTGTTTGAGTAAGAGTAATCCAAGCATCTATGGGAAATTTTGGGAGTCCTTCGTTGACACCAACTATTTGGTAATTTGTTGAAGTGTGAAATTTGGGCTCGAGAAGACCACATATTAGGGCATTTTGTGTCCCACTAGGGAGTATTTGTGGATCAATCGAAGATATAAGCATTTTTTTCATGGGAATCCCCCAAGATAGTGGCAGTGGTGCAAAGTTTTCTTGGTCTCGTAGGATATTATAGGAGTTTTGTTGCCAATTTCTCTAGGGTTGTAATTGCCTTGACAACATTAACCAATAAGGATCATAGATTCATGTTGAATGATCAGTTTAAGGAAGTATTCTAGTATTTGAAGAACAATTTTTTCAGTTTTCCAGTTCTATGTATACCAGTAGAGGGAGTATAGTTTGATGTTTTTTGCGATGCATCATGTCGGGGTTAGGGTGATTTTTGATGTATTAGAGATCAGTCATTTAGTATCGGTCTCGACAATTGTGTCCCCATTAATTTAACTACACCACCCATGATATTGAGTTGGAATAAGTGGTGTTTACTCACAATTTGGGGAGGCATTACCTCATCAATGAGTGCTTTTCCGTTTTCACCAATCATAAGATCATCGGGTATGTTCTATCTGAACATGACTTTAACTTGTGATAGAATCATTGGATGGAAGTCTTACAGAATTTTGAATTCGAAATATTGTATACACCTGATAAAAGGAATGTTATAGCTGATACGCTGAGTAGGAAGTCATGTAGTGATGTAGTGTATGAATCAGGTGATTCCTAAAAAATTATGGAAGAACATTTATCATTAAATCTAGATATGGGGTAAGTTGGGGGCATATGTTTTCTTTTTTATATTTTCATCAATGGAATTGAGAGGAAATATCTATAGACATCGTTACCAGTTAAACTCAATATCAAGGAGGATATGATGAAATATGGGTGGTAGTGGATCATTTGATGAAATCAGCTCACTTCATAGTTGTCAAGTAGTTGAGCTTAGTGGTGGTTTTGTTGAGGCAGGATATAGCTGGTGTGGTGAGACTTCACAGAGTCTTGAGGATGATCATTTTCTATCAAGATCCTCTTTTTACCTCTAGGGGGAAGAGGTCTCATACATGATTTAATTTCTCAGCAATGCCTTAGCACTAATTTTTAGTCACAGTCAGATAGTTAGATAGAGTGGACCATCTAGACTCTTGAAGACATGTTGCGCTCTTGTGTCCCAGATTTCGGAGGTTCTTGGATGAGGCATTTATCCTTTGAATAGTTCACTTACAATAATAGTTTCCACTCCACCATCGGTATGGAGCCATTTGAATCCTTGTATGACTGACCTTTCTATTCTCTGATGTTTTGGACTAGGGTTAGAGAGTCGGAAATTCTTAGGCTGGAACTGGTAAAGAATATAACATAGATGGTTTAAGAGATACACGAGAGGATGAAGGAAATACATGATTTTTAGAAGTCATATGCTAACTATAAGAGGAGACCCCTCAAGTATGACATTGGTGATCATGTGTATTTGAAGGTGAATCTCTGTCATGGGAAGCGAAGGTTTGGCTATGGGTGTATGTTTTCTCCTTGGTATTTTTGGGCCTTTGGAGGTGTTGGATCATGTTTGTGCCATGGTGTATCGGGTAGCAGTTCCCCCAAATATGATCTAGATACATGATATTTTTCATATATTGTAGGTCTTTAATTATTTTCAAAATGACTCTCACATCATCAATTGAGTTGATATCGTTGTGGACAATGATTTGACCTTTGAGAAGCATCTTGTAGAGATGCAGGACTATAAGAAAATGTGTTATGTGGGTGGGCTATCCCCTTGGTTCATGTCTTGTGGGGGCGTGATGGCATAGATTAGAGTAACTAGGAATATGAGACATATAAATATTCTCTTTACCCTAATATGTATTATATTTAGTTCTTTTCTTGTAACAATGATTGTTTTGTGATTTTAGACCTTTTCTTGTCATGCGATTTCTTTCATTGGTTGCATTTTGTGTGTTTCTCCCTTTTGAGATGTGTCTACCTCAGGAGAGAGTTTAAGAGTGGGTTTTTGATGTCTCATGGTTTCCGATGTTAATTTTTTGAGGCAGTTGTGCTCCTTTGGTGGTGTGAACCTTGAGAGATAACTAGAAGGGTGTTTTTTTAGACCCTTTGTAGATTTCCTATCTGGGTTGGTTTTGAATTCTCAAGGATGAGAATATTTTGAGATGTATATGATGTAATGTCCCAGACCGCTCTGGTCCATATAATTGCTGAAAAATGGTGTTTGAGGTGTTCTGGGAGGTCAAGTTGACTTATTCATAACACCTTGCCCAATTTCCAGTTTTGTGAATAGTTTTTTAGAACAATGAGTCATTAAATTTTCCAAATTTCCAGAATGGTTTCATGAACAATGTTTCCAGATTGGTGAGTTATATCCTTTTCCAAATATCTAGAATGGTGTTATAAATAGTGCTTCAAAAATAATGATTTATTTACTTTTACAAATTACTGGAATAATGTCATGAATAGTTTTTCCATAACGGTGAGTAATTTCCTTTTCCAATATTCTAGAATGATATCATGAACAGTGTTTTCAAAACAGTGAGCCATTTCCTTTTCCAAATTTCTGGAATGGTGTCATGAATAGTGTTTCCAGAACGGTGTGTCATTTCCTTTTCCTAAATTCTGGAATGATGTCATGAATACTGTTTTTAGAACGGTGAGTCATTTCCATTGTGAAAATTTTTGAACAGTGTCATGAATAGTGTTTCTATAATGGTGAGTCATTTCCTTTTCCAAATATCCAGAATGATGTCATGAATAGTGTTTCCAGAACATTGAATCATTTCCAATAGTTTTTCAAATTCCTAGATTTTCCTGTATTTCACAATTTTTCCCTATTAACATCTTTATTTGAAGTAAAATGTATAAAATTTCATATTAATTGGGCTTGAATCCATTTCATGGGATATAAATCATCTCATTAATTTTTTAAAAATTTAGAGGATTTAATTGGTCAAACTATGTGGCTTAATTTCATTCACTTTTAACGGTAAATATAAAACAAATCTAAACCACCTCTCTAATTAGATCATTCTGAGGCTAAGATACCCTTCATGTTGTTATTACTTCATTGTTTTTCCCTAGAATGCGACATCTAGACCATTATTTCCCATAGGAGTCATGCAATCAAACTTTCATCGTTCTATAGTTTCCCCTTGGAGTTTTTTCTATTGCTAATACACACCCTCTATTTTGGTGCAACCATAATGTGTCAATCCATCTTAGATAACGTATGTTCTAAAGTCTTTCTTTAAGTTTATTCGATATGTTTCATCCAATTTTTTATTTCCATTTGATGGCATGTGATATTTCTTCTTTTAATGGATCTTTCTTGGGTGTTTGATGATGATGTTGTTCCATGGAATCCTTGAGTTGATGTAGTCATTGTAGGAGAGGTGATCAGGATCCTTTAGGTTGGCCCATTCTCGTGCAATGAATGATGGAAACCATTTGAGGTGAGGGAATTTTGGATTATCTATTTTTTTACATGAATTAGTAGAGTTAGTATGATTTATCCCACTAGATCACAATGGAGTTGACATAAAAAATATTTGAACTGGATTAAAGAATCGGTGTCGATCGTATATTGTTGCCACTTGATCTTATAGATAGTGTGATTTATAAGATTTACTTGTTTTTCATGTCGTTGTTGATTGAAATTGGTAATGAACATAAATATGAGATAAATTTTAAATTAACTGACCAATGATAAATAGGCCTATAAATGAATATGGTTGTTGTTGAAATTTAATGATAATCAGAATAATGAAGAAATTAATTTAATTAATTTTCAATAGCTTTGGTTTCTTACTGGTTAGGCTTCCCATAGTTTAAACCTACTAATAATGAATCGATTAATTCAATATGGTTTAAAGAACATGTTATTGATTAAGGATAATTCATGGTAGGGTTCTATGTTACCCCATTTCCTATAAAGGCCTAGAACCTTATGCTTTGGAGCTGTGAATGCTCATTATGGGTGAAGGTTGAATTCCTTGATTGGGGATAAAAGCCAAGTTTCATGTTATTCCTTACTTCTTGGGATGTAAAGTGAGCCTAAAAGGCTGTTGTGGTATGTGGGGAGGGGGTCCCAGTGGTTATTTCCATAGTTGATGCCTGGAGTGGTGAGATGCACTGGTTTATGCATGTGGATGTCAGGGAGGACATCGGGGATGATGGAATGGGTTGAAATTGGGCTTACCCCTAGATGTGAATATTTAATTTGTTGTTTGTTTATCTACTATACATTCCTCCCTACTTAAATCATTTGGTCTTTCTTACCCTCCTTCCATAATATGTGAATATGAGAAGGGTATGAAACATGCATTCTGTGTTTTTATTATCGATAAAGGATAGGTTTACGCTCCTTCTATATGTGTAAAAGACACAGTGGGTAGTTCATCTACTCATCGTGTTGATCCCCTTGTGTTTGGTATCTTATGATTTATTTTCTAAAATGCCTAGAAATATGGGAAATGATAATGTTGTTAATAAAATATCAATAAATGATGTTGAACCAATTGGTTTGGATTTTGTTGGGAAGTAGTTAGGAGGTTATCTTACTGAGAATTCGTGGACTCATTTTGGTTATGCTTGGAGGGCATGAAGGTTTGTTGTAATGCTAATAAAATTAAATGTGTACTTTTTAATGGTTAATTAATTTTCAAATAATTAATTAACATAAATTGAAACTATTTAAAACTGATAAGGGGACATAATGTATCTCTGAAAATGTTTGTCTGCTTATAGGATATCTAGTCTTATCAGGGGCAGCCGGGAGTCCGAGAGATGCTAGATAAAGTTGATTCTAAGACTAGTTTATGTTCATTGTGTGGTTGTGAGATATATTATATTTTGTACATTTTTTTGTTTCTATATGCTACTCCACCCTAACGGTTAGGGAAACTAACACCCCGGGGATTCTGAGGCTTGGGGGTGTTTTCCCCAACATCCTAGTTGGAAGATGGATGACTGGCCACCCCCATTGGACCTTCTCTCTTCTATTGGTAATTACTTGTGCTTGTAGGTATGATAGATAGTTTTTCAAACATATGTTCATAGAGGGATATGATGATTTGGGGTTATTCATATACATATATTATGGATATAGTTTCCTATGGACTACTGTAGGTGTAATGTGCATAGGTTGTGATGTCTTGATGACCGTTACTCGGTGTATGGGCTGTAATTGCTTGAGGTATAATACTCGGTGAATGATACACCTTATAGGAGATGTGGTGGCTCCCAGAAGCTACCTAGTTACTCTGGTTACATGGATTTGGTGGTTGTGTCACATGAGGTGCATGTTGTGAAGCCTCAAATAGGTGTTTGTCGGAAAGCCTTTTTAGAGAGGGATTCAAAGGATCTACAACATTGGGGAAAAGGTACAAAATAGTGGGTAAGTGGTAGCAGGGTAACCTTGATATTCTTTATTATATTATATTATCTTGTATGTGATACTAGGTGAGAGTATCCATAATGAGTATAGGAACATAGAATACATGTTTAGGTGACGAGTTAGTTTCACTTGTTGTTCAATGTGCTTTAGTATGATTTATTTTTATTTTCCCTAGAGGATCTGGGGGGATCCTAATGACTATACTATTATACTCACCGTACATATATGAACTATTTTATGGTCACTTGGAAAAGGTTCGAGATCCAACTGGTTACTACTATCTTGGGGTTTAGAGGAGTTGTTTGGACTTCGTGGCTGCTGATGTTTTTATTTCTTTTGGTACTTGTACTTTTCCATATCAGGTGTAGTAGTTTTTGTATGTCAGTACATATATGTAATTGGGATTAAATTATACTTCATTTTGATTTTGAGTTTTTTTATTTCTATCTTATATCTCTCTTTCTCATTTGTTCTCTGAGATGGTAATGTATCCCATTTGTGTGTTTACTATACCCTCGATCTTAGTTACCAACTTGGGGCCTACTGGAGGCTGTAATAGGGGGTCATTGCCTATAATATCACATTGTCACCTTAATAGGGGTTCAATTTGTGGGGATGGGGTCTTGAAAGAGTGGTATTAAATATATGGTTGAGTGATAGGATGGAGTTGGGAGTTAGGAACCTGAGAGGTTTCATGAGTTGGTAGGGAAACAATGTCACATATGTTTAACAAGCACTATAAACACTAGAGACCAGCTAAGACAGGGGTATTTAGGCTCCCTGGGATCTGAGGCAAGCACTTTTTAGTTTAAAATGTATACTAAAAGAAGTGATTTTGGGTTTAGGGTAGAGACCTGGGGAAGGATCATGAAACATTATTCTTTGCGCCTGTGATTGAATTGGTAGACCTTGGTAATGGTAAAAATAAAATGAATAAAATAAAACAATTAATTAATGTTTAGTTATTCCATATACCATGTTTAGGAGTTTTAACAGTTTTAACTTTTTTAGGTATGGCTCCAGGTTGACGTCCTCATCAATCTCCTCATGAATATGTCCAGCAGGCTCTGATAGCAAATTGTTGTAGAGTAGTGGTTGATGATAATGAAACATGGAGGAGGAAACTCTGAGTGTTTTAGTACCAGAATTTGCATAAGTTTGAGGGCATCATTTCCGATTTAGTCAATGTGGACGGCTTTGAAGAGGTTGAGATAACATCAGTTTAGTCTGTGCTCAGATGGAGCACTGGGAATCATTGGCTGTGACGATGCTACACGGGGAAGTGAGCAAGTGGTGTTTCTTGTTACTCATGGATCATGAGGAGTCAACAATCTCATGGGATAAGTTTTGAGAGTTTTTTAAAGATGAGTTTCTTTCTTCAACCATGAAGGCGTCTTGTCACCTAGAGCTTCCTACCCTTCAATTGGGAAGCTCTAGTGTGAGATATTTTGAGATCCGTTTTAGGAACCTTCTGTGATATTCTTTGGACCAATTACTAAATGATGAGACTTGGGTGAGGCATTTTGAGGGGGCTCTACATCCAATTATCTAGTGCTAAGTCACTAGGTTTATGATAACGATGTATCTCTAGGTTCTAGAGAGGGAATAGGTCATTGAGTAGACATTATCCAGAACCAAATCCTTATGAGAGGAGAGTTATTAAGATTCCCCAAGAAGATGATTTGGGGTATAGGGTTCTCAATTTTCAGAGAAGAAGATTTTCTATAGGGATGGGGGTAAGTCCCTTCCCTTAGCATATCATTTCTCTGGGGGGGGGGGGGGTTCTCAGGCCTATGACAAGGGATCAAGCACTTGTGTTCCATATGGAGGATAAGTTCACTATAAGCTACCGTTCCCATCCATTCAAAGAATTTGGCATGTGTCAGGTGTTCCGCTCTAGGTTCCTCCATTGACACAGTTCCAGACAAGGGATAAACATCAGGTTGCACCAGCTTTGGATATGTAGAGAGAAGATGGGGCATGTATAGGATAGACTACGGGTGCTCTATTTCTATAGAGAGAAGAGCACCCCATGTTGGTGTTATTCATTAGGATTTGAGAGTACAAAGAGTAGTTTGTGGTCAAGTTAATGCTTCAGAGTTGCTAGCTCAAACCGATCTAGACATCTTTCGAGGTACCCTATTCTTGTTATCTACTTGGGTGTATGCATGTTTGAATCAAAAGAGATTCACTCCTTCATATCACCTACCCCTATCAATGATTTGGGACATGAGGTAGAGATAATTCTAGTTACCTTTGTGTTGACTACACGAGTTGGTGGTTGAGATGACCTGTTTAATGTATGTAGTGACTGTGAGGTAGTGTTGTGGCAACAACACTATTGGGGAGACTTTCTACGTTTACGATGAAAACTATATGATGTCATTATAAGAAATGATGATTTGTATTCAGTGTACTATATCATGTATTTATTCCACAGGAAGGTGGTCTTATTTGATGTTGTTGGAGAGCTAGTAGTGTTTGTTGGCATACGAAACCCTTGGATGGGTCAGAGGTGAGTTCCTTCCTTGTCATCCTTGATGGCTGAGATAATGACAATTTCAATGGTGGTTCAACAATCATCATTTCTCATGGTCGTAGAAGAGTACCCTGATGACTTTCCAGAAGAGGTTGTAGTGTTTCCCCCTCAAAGGTAGATCGAGTTTTAGATCGATGTATAGCCAGGTGTGTCTCCTATCTCTATGTATCTATATTGTATGGAAACTTATTAGATTTTGGAGCTATGTATAGAGATCGATGTTTTGTTTTAGTGTGGTTTTATTCATCTAAGTGTGTTCCCATGTGATGCACTAGTTATTTTTAGGAAGAAGAATGATGGAAGTTTGCATTTGTGTGTTGATTATCATGGATTAATCTATGTGACAGTGCATAACATCTACCCTCTTCCATATATTGATTTTTGGTTCGATCAAATTATGGTTGAAAGTTGGTTATTGAAAATTGAATTGTGGTCCATGTATCATCATATGCATTTGAAGGATGATGATTTCTCGAACACAACTTTCCATTGATATCATGGGAATTACAATATCTTGGTGCTACCATTAGGTGTACTATATGCTTCCACTTTGATAATGCGATTGATGAACCTTGTATTCCATGAGTTCCTAGCTAATTTCACAGTGGTTTTCATCGATGACATTGTTGTGTACTCTATGTATGGGGAGGAGCATGAGAAGAATCTGTGTGTAGTTTTGATAATCCTCATCAACAACAAATATTTTGTGAGGTTGTTGAAGTGTGAGTTTTGGGATCTATAAGTCCACTTCATGGGGAAGGTTGTGTCCCAGCCGGGATTAGCTATGGATCTGTCGAAGATATAATTATTTGTGTGTTGGGTAGTAACGAAGATAGTGGTAGAGGTGTGACATTTCCTTTTTCTCATTGGCTATTATAAGAGGCATGTGGATGATTTTATTGTGTTGGGACTCCTCTAATAGCATTAACCAATAAGATCAGGCATTAGTGTGGAATGATCAGTGTAAGGAAGATTTTGAGTATCTAAAGGAAAAGTTGGTCAGTGCTCTAGTTCATTTTCATCTAGTAGAGGAGGTTTAGTTTGATGTTTTCCATCATGCTTCACATCTGGGGTTTTTCTGTGTTCTAATGCAGCAGAGATCGGTTATTTCTTATGGATCTCGCTAGTTTCATCCCCATTAATGCAACTATGCCACCCTTGATCTTGAATTGGTGGTAGTGGTGATTTCATTGAAGTTGTGGAGAAATTACCTTATCAGAGACTGCTTTGTTGTTTTCACCGATCATAAGAGCCTAAGGTATGTTTTCTCCCATTATGACAAGAACATGAAGGAACATTATTGGGTAGAGTTTATATAGGATTATAACTTCAAAATATCGTATACACATTGTAAATTAAATTTTTTATCCCATGCACTGAGTAGGAAGTCATGTAGTGATTCAGTGTGTGAATTAAGTGATTCCTAGGGGGTGATGGAAGAACACTCAGTATTACATATGCATATATGAGAAGTTGGGGGGGAAGATTTTATCTTTTTATGATGATGATGCAATCATATCTGCTGTATTAGGAAGAAGAGTCCCAGATGGGGTACCTTGTGTAGGAGGTTTGGAGAGACTATTTTATTTGTGTTGAGATCCCTAATGGTTGTTATGAGGACAAACAACACCATGTATTATTTTGGATAGGGCTTTTAATTCCGTGGATGATGTGAGTGATGGATCTCAGGGAGTTCCATAGATCTCCTTTAGTGGTACATCCTAGTGTGAAGAAGATTTACGGAGATTTTAAAAGTTTTTTTGGGTGTCTGGGGTTGATGTTTGTAGTAGCAGAGTTTATGCCTTGATGTTTGGTTTCCCAAAAGGTGATGATCGAGGACCATGTTCCCGTTCATTTTCTTCAGTCGTTAGATGTTACTCAATGGAAGTGGGAGGACATCTCTATGGAATTTTTTACTGGTATACCTCGAGGTTAAGGAGGATATGATTCTATATGGGTTGTAGTGAATTATTTGATGAAATTATCCCAATTCAAAGTAATGTAGGAGTTGAGCTCAGTAGAGATTTTTTCAAGGTAGTATTGGGAGTAGGTTGTTCTCCATTGTACTATACTTGGGTTGGAGAGTGGTCAATTCTCATGCCAGAATTGGGATAGAATATAAAAAATATGGCTCATGTCATTCGTGAGATGATGACGTCATCGTCAGATCATAAAAATTCATATAATGACTATAGGAGGAGACCGCTGTGGGAGTAAGCTTTATCCCTTATTTTTGGGCCTTTAAAGGTGTTCTCTCATGTTGGATTCATTCCATATCATGTAGTAAGTCCCCCACAGATGACGTAGATACACAATGTTTATTATGTGTTGCAACTCCATCATTATCTTCATGATGAATCTTATATCATCGATTAGGGCGGGATCGATGTTGACGATGGTGAGACCTTCGAGGAGTCGAATGTTGAAATCTAATGCCTTAAATAGAAGGTGTTGCATGTCCATGTTATCCCTATGATTCATGTCTTGTTGAAACACAATAGCATGGTGGAGAGTAGTTGGGAACATGAATTGTAGATACCTACACAGTACCCCAATCTATTTTATGCTTAGAACTTATCTTGTAACGATGTTCATTTTGTGGTTCTAGAACTTTTCTTGTTATGAAATGGCTTTATTTTGTTACTTTTGGTGGCATTCCCTAGTTTGAGATGTATCTCCCCTAGGAGAGTGTTTAGGAGTAGTTTTTTGTTTTCGTATGGTATCATGTGTTCTTTTTTGAGATGGTTGATCTCCATTGATGGTGAGAGAATTGAGAGGTATCTCGATGTGTGGTTGTTTGGACCTTTTTTTGTTTCTTACCTAGGTTGGTTTCGAATTCCAGAGGAGAAGAATGATTTTAGAGGTACCTGATGTAATTTCTTAGACCACTCCCGTCCATTACTTTGCTGAATTATGGTGTTGAAGGTGTTCTCGGAGGTCAAGGTGACATATCCCCAACAATCTTCCAAATTTCCAATTATGTGAATAGAATTTCCAGAGTAGTGGGTCATTTTTGATGCAAAATTTTGGGAATGGTTTTGTGAGTAGTGTTTTTAGAATGATGAGTCATTTCCCTTTCCAAATTTCCAAAATAGTGTCATTAACAATGTTTCCATAATGGTGAGTCATTTCCATTTCCAAATTCCCTAAATGGTTTCATGAACCATGCTTCTAGAATAGTGAGTCATTTATTTGGCCAAATTTCTAGAATAGTGTCTTGAATAGTTTTTCCTGAATGGTGTGTCATTTCCTTTGAAAACAATCCACAATATTATCATGAATAGTGTTTCTAGAATAGCGAGTCATTTTATATTCCAAATTTCTGAAACTGTGTCAAGAACAATGTTTCTAGAACAGTGAGTCATTCCCTTGGCCAAATATCCAGTACAGTGTCATGAAAAGTATTTTATAAATGGTGATTTATTTCCATTGAAAACATTATCATATCGGTTCATGAACAATATTTCTAGATTACTTAGTAATTTCTAATAGTTTATCAAATACCTAGATTTTTTGAGATTTCCCAATTTTGGATTTTTTACATCTTTCTACGATGTAAAATGAGTTAAATTAAATATTTAAGTGTGTTTAAAGGCATTTCAATGATTATAAATCATATCAATTATTTTCTAAAAAACTGAAGGCATTTAATTGGTCAAACTATGTGGTTTAGTGTGATCTTCTTTTCATTGAAAATCTAAAACGTATCTAAACAACTACTCTATTTAGATCTTTTGGAGGTTGAGATACCCTTCACTTTGTTCTTCATTATTTGTTTCCCCTAGAATGATATTTCCAAACCTTTCTTTCCCATATGATTCATTCAATAAAACTTTCATCTTTGGATTGTTTCCCATTGGATTTTTTCATGATTTTTATGTGCTCCCCATTTTGTGGTGCAACCCATAAGTGTCAATCGATCTACAATATGTTCTATTCTACCATAATTATTAATGTATCCTCGGTATTTTTCTCCATATTTTTCCTTTTGAAGTGATGGCATGTGATATCCATGTTTCCAATGAATCTTTTTTGGGCATTGGATTATGTTTTTGTTACATGGTATCCTCAGGTGGATGCAGTCGTTGCAGGAGATATGGCCATGATCTATTGTGTTGGATTAATCTCATGCAAGGAACATTAGAAACCTTTTGTGGAAGGGTATTCATAGATTCTCTATTCTGTTTATGTATAGTAGTTGAGTTATAATGTTTTAGCTTAATGGATCATAATGGAATGGACATAATGAATATTTGAACCGAATTAATGAATTGGTTTAGATCTTATGTGTTTGCCTCTTAATTTTTTAGATAGTGTGATATATATTCTTTTATTTTTATCATGTCCTTCATAATGGAAATTGGAAAAGAATGTAATGTTGGGATTAATTATAAATTATTTAGAGAAAGATAAAGATTCATGTAGATGAATCTGATTTTTTTGTAATTTAATGATAATCAAATTGATGTAGTAACCATGTTTAATTAATTTGTGATAGCAATGGTAGCTTGCTGGTTAGGTTTACCATAGTTGGAACCTACTAATAATGAATCATTTAATTCATGGTGGATTAAATAACTAGTTTTTTATTAAAGGATAATTCGTGGTAGGGTTCTAAGATACACTCTTTCTTATAAAGGCCTAGAGCCATATTCTTTTGAGCAGTGAGTGCATGTTATGGGTGAAGGATGAATGCCTTGTTTGGGGCCAAGATCCCAATTTACTATTGTTTCTTTCTTCTTATGATGTGATTTGAGCATGGATGGTTATTGTGTTATGTGGGGTAGGGAGGCCTAATAGTTGCGGCAGGAGTTAATGCATATAGCGGCGAGATGAATTGGTTTATGCATGTGGGTGTTAGGGAGGACCACAGTGCTGATGGAATTGTATAATGTTGGGCTTACCCATATATGTGAATGTTGAGTATGTTCTTTGTCTATCTACATTACTATCCCCACATCTTATGGCAGCTGGTCTTGCTTACCCTTCTTCGAATAGAGGTGAATATGCGCAGGGCATGCCACATGATTTCGTTGTTTAGCTTATCGAGAATGGATGGTTCTATGCTCCTGCTACTGGTGGAAAAAACTCGATAGGTACTTCATTTACACACTGTTTTGAGCCCCTTTTGTTTGGTAACTTAGTATTTCTTTTCTAGAATGACTGGAAATTTTGTAAATGGTAATACTGTAAATAAATTGGTGAGTAAAAGATATTGAACCAATGGGGTTGGATTTTTCTAGTATGTAGTGATGAGGTTATCTTCCAGAGAATCCACAGACTCAGTTTGGTTTTTCTTAGAGGGTATGGAGGTTTGATGTAATGCAAATAAAATTAATTGTGGAATTATTAATATTAAATTAATGGTTAAAGAATTAATTAATGTAATGTGAAACAGATTAAAAGGGATTAGATGACTTAATATATCTCTAAGAATAGTTGTGTGCTTATAGGATATCTAGTCTTAGTAGTGGAAGTTGGGAGTCTGAGAGACGTTATCTATAGTTGATTCTATGACTAGGTTATTCCCACAGTGTGGTAGGGAGGTATATTGTATTCTATACTTTTTGTGTTTCTACATGATACTCCACCCTATCGATTTAGTAAACTGACACCTCGAGGATTCAAAGCCCTGGAGGGGGGGGGGGTCTGAACATCCTGATGAGAGGATAGATGACTGATTACCCACTTTAGACTGACTTTATTCCTACGGTAGTTACTTTGTCTGGTATTCACAGTAGTTATTCTTCATTATATATGAGTGTAGAGAGCTATCATGGCCTTTTGTTATTCACACACACATATTCTGGATATAGTTTCTTATGGACTACTATATGTGTAATGTGTATAGGTTGTTATGTCTTGAGGATCCTTACATGGTGTATGGGATGTAATGGATTGAGGTACAATACCCAATGTGTGATACACATTGTGTGAGCTTTGGTGGATCTTAGAAACTACTTGTTTAATTTGGTTACATGAATTTGGTGGTTGTGTCGCACGAGGTGCATGTTATAGAGCCTCACACAAGTCTCAGCAGGCATTCCCTTTAGAGATTGATGCTTAGGAAGTGCGATATTGGGGTAAAGAGTAAAACCAGTGTGGATGTGGTAGAGGGGTACCCAAGATATTATTTATTATATTATATTCTTATGTATGTGATACTTGGTGAGAGTATCCATGGTGAGGATCATAATATAGCATACCTATTTATGTGATGAGTTAGTTTCACGTGTTGTTCATTATGATTTAGAATTATTTCTTTACATTTGCATGAGAGGGTCTAGGGAGGATCCTAATGAGTATACAATTATACTCACCCTACATATATATACTAATTTCAGGTCACTTGGAGTTGTTTGGAGATCAGGATGGTTAGTACTAACATGGGGATTACAGGAGCAGTTCAGGCTTCATGGTTTATATTGTTTTACTTTCTTTTCATACTTCCACTTTTCCATTTCAATTAAACTAGTTTTTTCATGTCATTAAAAACATTAAATTGGGTTTTTTTTATTGAAGTATGATTTGTAGTTGGTTGGGTTCTGTATTATCTATCTCTTTTTGATGAGTTCTTTTTGAAGTTAATGCCTCCCATTTGTGTGTTTACTATGCCCTTAGTGCTTGTCTCCAACCTGGGGCCTACTAGAGGCAGGACTCGGGGGGTCATTATCTCTCTTATCACATTGCCGACCCAGGAAGGGTATAATTTTTGGAGAGGGGGTTTTGAAATTTATTCTTTTCTATTGGGAGTGACTATTTTGTTTTGGACTCTTTTGGGAAATATCCATGTAGTTTCCAAGGGGGTTCCTTTCCCCTAGTTATAAATGGCCGCACCACCCACTAATTATTCACACCTCTCAATCAAACTAATTATTTAAAACACTATAAAAATACCTCCCCAACATTATTATCTAGTTTCTAGAGCTTTTATTCATCCCAAAAGACATATACTATGGTCTTTAATATGAGACCCAAAGGAGGTACTTCTAAGTGAATGTAATGGTCTTCACTAAGATCCATATTTTTATTTACTATTTTTCTAACATTAATTATGTATTAAAACATATAAGATAATAAAACTAGTATCTCTTATATACTTATATGCTATCATGTTAATGTAATAACCTATATACATCTCCAATTCCATCAAATGGGAAACAAAATCATTGATCCTCTGTATTGTGGACTACTGCCTCACGAAACCAATATAATTAATTTTCCATCACCACCTCTTCGGAATGGGTGTAAGGATGGATTTATTTTTTGTATATGATATTAGAAGAGTAATATACCTTATGGAAATATATTATCACACGTACCCTTTTTATTTCCCCTTTGTGCACTACTACAATACATACCTTTAACAACACTGACCTTTGTTCGTGCTAGAAAAAAGAGCTGATAAGGGGCACCTTTGGCAGTGCAATGAAAGAATTAATAAATTGTACATTTTATCAACACTTTTATTTTAGTGCTAATAAATGGAACCCGTTATAAGCATTTTATAATACCCATTGATAAATGTTACCCTTTATTAGCCTTTTATTTTTGGCACTCACCAAGGGGTACTTTATTAGTTTTTTTAGCACTCATAACGATCCGAATAAAATAAATTTGTTAAATAAATAAATAAAATTTGTTTATTAAAAAAGATATTAATTTTTTTATAAAATTAATTATTTATAAAAACGAATAAATTGATTATAAAATATATAAATTAGAAATACTAATAAATATTATATATTAAATATATAGATATATGGAAAATGAAAATTTAACAAATAAAAATTAAAAATAAGTAAATTGAAAAAAATATTAATCATTATATTAATAAAATTATTATTGATAATGTTTAAAAATAGTATATATTAAATATATAGATATATTTGAATGTACATAAATAAGATTTATATAATACAAAATATTTATTCTTTAAATTAAATAGTCATATGATTTCTAAATGATGGTTTATAATTAAAAATTAATATGAATTAAAAATACTGACAAATTTCATAGAGTAATAGACACAATTGAGTGTCATTTTATTTTTCTATCTAACATGGATTATGCATGTGCTATATTTATTTCACATATAAGTAATTAATGAATTTTTATAAACAATGCACACAAAAACACTTATCCCTTAATAAATGTAAATTTAATATATTTATATATATTAATAAATAAATATTTTGAAGACGTATTTATATAATTATAAATAAGTAATTACATATATTTAAATAATTAATAAATTTATAATAAATTTATTTAATGAATTAACATATTTAATGCCTCAAAATGTGTAAACCTTCTCAGGAAAAGTGCCGAAGGAGGAAAAATTGCTCTAAAGATTGACATCAAGATTGACATTAATTTAATTGATTAGAAATTCATTGGTAGAGTTCTAAGCAGTTTTTCCCTCAGCATGAATTTCATTCAATTGGTCAAGTAAATCCTTGATTTATCATGTGTCACTATCCTTATCAAGGGATCTTCAGAGGGTTATTTTACTAGCTCAAGGGGGTTGAAACAAGGAGATCCACTTTAAGTGATTATTTTTCCATTTTATAGGATTACATATGTTGAATAATCCTAAATATGGTTGAAATGGGTGACTTAAAGACTTTCAAAGCAGACCAAGGCACCAATGCCCCTCTCATAAATTATTTTTCGATGTCTTTTTTCATTTTAATGCAAGTTGACGAGAAGAACTTTAATAATCTCAAAAGGCCCTATGTCCATATGAGAATATATACAGTTAACAAATCAACTGGAACAAATCTTGTATCTACGTTGGTAAGAAAATCGCAGCTTCAAGAAAGATACATCCTGTAAATGATTTTGGAATCAAGGAGGGATCTCTTCCTTTCGTCTACTTGGGTGTTCTTTTGTTCCGGGGAAAACATTGGGCTACATTATTTTCAACTATAATTTATCAAATTAGAAGAAATATCGCGTCTTGGAAAGGCAAATACTTATCAATTGCAGTTCACATATGCCTTGTTAATCATATTTCCATTTCAAAACCTGTCTGCTCATTCATGGTTTATCTTGGGTAGATCTTACTCCTCAAAAATTTCAACAAAATGATGAAATTTTTTATGGAGTGGAAATGTATTGGAAAATAGACTTATATATTCTTGGTGGAAATGGTTTTGTCTTCTGTACAAACGTGGATTTTTAGAGATAAAGAATATCAAGTTTTTTTATCAATCCATGCAGGCAATTTCTTATGGAAACTCACCAACAAAAATTTACTGAATTGAGATTTCTTCGGAGTTGAATTCTGGGTAGACTACTTTCTTGAAAACAATGCTATCTTGAATCCTCAAACTATCCTTACATATAACAAATTTTTTAAAATATAATCACCTAGTCCCAATGGATTGATAGTGATCATTCATCTCTAAGGTTCTGGTATGGAAACTCGGTAGGTGAACCACTTATTGACAGGTTTAATGAAGAGAGAAGTGATATTAACAACAACATAAGGTCCATGAATCAGATGGAAGATATTGAAGTATTTTTAGATGACACTGTCTCAACTGTAGAAAATTATGAATTCATCAACCAGAAGGATATGCTCATATTCAAAGGTTCCTCAAATGGTAATCTATACATTAATAGATTATATATTCATTTCATTCATGTGGAAATGGAAGGGATAGTTTTCTAGAATATTAAATGGATTCTCTCCTCCAGGTATACTATAATCTTGATGTTGTTATTAAACAAACACCTAGTGGATCTAAATCTCCCAAAAGTGGGTATTTCTATGTGCTCCAAGTGTGTTCCATGAATCTAGCACTTAGAGGATGTAAAAATTCTCTTCCTGAGCTAAAATATGGCATCGTTTTTATGGAAGAATGTGGTATAAATGTTCAACATCTGGATGAATTGAGCAGACTCTATCTGCTACATACTTACGGACATCCACAAACCTTCTAAATCAAATAAGATCACTATACTCTTTATAACTACATGTGCGCAACTGCTTCAATTCATTTGGAAGATTCATAATGAAATCATCCACAACAAGGCATGATTTAGCACTAACTTGGTCATAAATACTATTTTCACTGCTATGCAACCCACCAATTCATGGTATGCTGAAAATGAAGCAATACTATGGTAGATCTCCTAGAGCGTAGATGACTCCAAATCCCAACAAATTTTTCTATCCCTCATGTCACTTTGGAAGTCTCTTGGATATCCCCCTATGTTTTTTGTATTAAATGCAGCACAGATAGAGCCAATAGAGGTAACCCAGTCCTATTAGGGTATGGTGCAATCTTTAGAGACTACAATATTGATGTGCTTCAATGCCTATATGGTTTGTGTGATCATTACACTACACTGTAAGTGAAAATAAGGGGAATAATCCTGGAATTTGATCTTGTTAACAAAATAGGATAGAGGTCTCTTTGGTTATAATTTGATTCCTCTACTATTGTGCAAGTGATAAGATGAGGATATGTTCACTTATCTTGGAAGATGATGGAAAAGTTGATCAATTGCAATGAAAGAAATTTTCACATGAACTACTTCACCACTCATGCCTACAGGGAAGATCACTACATTGTATATGGGATTACAAGAAAAGGGGTCAATGATGAAGGATGAAACTACTCAACCACTCTGCCAGATGACATGGTACTTTTCTAAATCCATTATAAATGTAAAATCATCTCTTTTAGACTCATGTAACATTATTTTATATTAATACAAGGGCCTCAGTTCTCAATTTTCTTAAAAATGAATATATTTACTATATTTATATTTATATATATTTATTAAATATATAGAAAAAAAAATAATTGTATAAATATTATTTTTTACAAATATTTAAATAATTTTAAATAAATAATTATATTTTTAAAAAATAAAAAAAATTATAATAAATATATTTAAACAAAGAATATATTTAGTATATTTATATTTATATATAATTATGAAATATATATATATTTATATATATATTTATGAATTTTTATATTTATAATAATAATTATAAATCCTTTATCCAGAAATAAGTATTAAGCACTGATAAAAGACATCTTCATCAATGTTCAAAAGGAACTGATAAAAAACATCTTTATGAGGGCTTATTATATAAGCACTAAAAAAGAATCTTTATCAGTTCTTTTTTGGAAGCATTTGTAAAAGTTCCCTGATCAATTTAAAAAAACCATAAACTCTCATGAACTTATCACAAAATATGAATCTTTCCACAAAACACACCCTCACCAATGCTCCTCCTCGATGAATTGATCATCAAATACAAGATTGAACAATTCCTATGATCACATACGAGTCCTGAAATATTCTAGTGTTGAGAAAATCCATGGATCGAACGTAAGTATTTTTCTTCATCCTGTCAAACTTATGTTTTTATCAACTTTCTCTTGGGGATCTTGGGGTGTAAAACATCAATGGTTCCAGCTATTGTGGAGTATTATTTGAAACTATGAGTGTGGTGTGTTCTCCATTTTATAGATTTGGCCATGGAGATCATCCATTTTGATGTTTTGAATTTTTGGAGTGTGAAACACCTATACTGTGAGCCTTCTCAAGTTTGGTCCCTGGCTATACGAGCATATCCTTCCTTCTCCATTACAACTATTAATTAATTTAGGGGTTTTTGTTCTAATCATTTATTTGTATGAAATTGTGGATGAATCATACATTATTGTAATTGGATAAATAGTATAATTAACCATATGGTAGAAGTCCCATTCCATTTTACTTCATCTATATAATTTTTTGTGTATCAATTTCCATGTTGGTGGTTGGGTAGCCCATGAGATTGCATCCCAGTATATTGTACTGACTAGTTATTTTCATATATATGTATTAGATACTTTAGATAGAGTGTGATATTTTATAGATCAGTTAATTTTGTTATTCAGCTTAAATTTCTAAGTGAAGTAAGGGAAATCCACTTAGAAAATTTGGCCTTATGGGAGTCGTTTCGCCCCTATAGAGTCTAGTGTGTATGAGATAGACATTGCAAGGATTTGTATTTTTCTCTCACTTGATTGTGATATATCTTATTGATGTGTACTATTACCTTTTCCAACTTCTTCATGGACATCCCCAGAATATTAAGGATAAGAAAATGTGTATTAGATATCCCCCCTATAATTTTTCAGATGGGTAGATATAACGTGATAGAATTTCTAGAATCCATGGGATGGGTTAGTGTGGTGATATGACACCCCAAGAGTCTTGAGACGTTTTCCTATATTTGGTATACCATTAAAATAAAATTTAATAATTCCTTAGGTTATTACATCACATGTTATAAAAAATATAATGAAGTTTATCAAAATCTATATATTTGAAATTATTTTTAGGTACTCATCATTTTAGGTATACATTTATTGGTTCTACGCATAGGAATATTCGATTAGCATCTATTTATATGAAATAAATAAATATTTATTAATTTTTAATCAAAACATTTATTATCATCTAGTGGATTGTATGAGAGTTTAATTTTCTTATTTATCATATTTGAGTTTCTTATTACTCCTTAATTATAACACCCCAAGCTTCCATGGTACACTTCTCTTTGAATAATTCAATAGCATGTGTTGTACCCAACACTGAGTTCAAGCCCACCATGACTTACCAAACTAGCAGTTAAAAAGCAGTTATGAATAGTATTAACTGAATTTTAAATTTTATATTATCCTTATAATTTTAGGATCCATATTATGAGTTTCTAAGACATAATTTAAGAATAAATCCATTTTTTTCAAATAAAAGAAGTATTTTTAAAAAAATGTAATTTTACTGCCTTTTAAATGGAGAAGCCTTTTTAAATCTAATATTTGAAACTTTTATATATTCAATTTGACAAAACTAACTTCTTCTTTAGAATCAGTAGATAATAATTTAGTTTCAATAAAGTTTTTGTGACTTTTATATTTGCTTGAATAGTGAGAAATACTATATTTTAACTGAAAACAACTTTTTAAATCAAAATAATTTATATTGTTAAATTATAAATTTTAATGGTTTGGAAGTATAAATAGATTATATTTTTACCATTTAATCCAATTATGGTAATTTTAAGTAATTTCACTTTGAAATTGGAAATATAAAAGTGGCAAACGTTTGATAGTTTTTATTTCTTAAAAATAAGCCTTTCTGTTTTGATAGCGGGAATTAATTTTAAATGAATAAATGAAACTTTTATGTTTTGAATTTTTTAAAATAGACTTCATTTTTGGATTAGTAATATCGAATTTATCTTAGGGTGAAATTTTGGTAATTTCTGATAACTTTCATATTTTGATGAATAATGAAAATTACAAAATTATAATTAAAAAAAACTTTTTTAATCGAAATAATTAATAGTGATAAATTATATATTTGAGTGATTTTAAAGTATAATTAGATTATAATTTTAACATTTAATCCATTGTTTTTCATTGGACCTAATTTCATATTTAAACTAGATATAATCAAGTATCAATCTTATGATAGTTATTATTTGTTAAAAACACGCTTTTTGTTTCGACAACGAGTATTCATTTTAAATTAATTTCTGCCTCTCCTGTGTTTTGAATATAGAGAAATGGATTCCATATTTATAATCAGGAGGTAAAAATTGTATAAATAGGTAACTTCTATTTTTAGACATTTTGAATAATTACTTCGGTAAATATTTTATTTACCATGGTTAAAGGGTAAATCTGGTAAATAAGGGTAAAAAATAATATTATAATATTAATAAATTACCCTAAAACGTTTCTTAACCCTATTGGATGATACATTTCAGTCCATGGGCATCTTTGGGTTGATTTTGGGACCCCATGGATCCACTTGTAAAATGATAATGAAACTTTATATTAATTAAGTTAAAGTAAATACAAAAATGGCATAAGCATATATCTTTTAGCAAAACAATTTATACATAGGGTTATATATGTTATAATTTCGACTATAACTATTCATTATAAAGATAAAATTATTTAATAAATAATGGTATTTTATTCATAATTTTTAGTCATTGAATAATTAAATATATTTACGACACAATAATGGTGCAATATTTTCCTTATTAATGAAAGAATCAAATAATTGGAATTATAAATGTTAAAATAAATATAATTTGGAATATTTGATGACAAAAAATAATTTTATTTGTTAATATGAAATTTTATTACTGATTAAATGAATTTGGTTTGAATTTATAAAGTTTTTATGACTTTAAAAGAAATCAATTATTAAATAGTTTCAAAATTGACAAAAAAGAGTTTTTAAAACAAATATTATATAATGAATTCTTATTCTATTCCTAAAAACCTAAGGATCGGAAAACGGACTTATATAATGATAGGTGTATCATTAATTGACCACTTGAGAGTCGCTTGGAAGTATATAGTATGTTTATTAACTATATAATATAAAAATACAAAGAGACATGGTAAATGTCAAACTATTTAACTAAGAGTTATGTCTAAAAGATAAAGTTACTATAGTGACCCAAACCATTTCAAAATCTATTAGTTGAGTGGTTTTCGACCCATACCTACCTTATATCTTGAATAATCCACTTTGGGTTCATTAGAAACAAAATATGAATTTATTATAAATTAATACTTTATGTTTTTCTTAAAGACCCCTCCTCCCCCTTATAAAATGACACCAATTATAACCAATTACTCACACCTATCAAGCCTTTTGGATCATCCAAACTCTACTGAATTAATCTTCCTACGTCCCTCCCCTCCTCCTAGAAGCCCTACCTTAGGCATAAAGCACTTCAAGAGTTCTTTCTGGTTCAAACCAAAGGGAGTTACCCAAATTAAAGGTAACGATTTCTCTTAGCTTCTTTTATTTTATTTTATTATCCAGCCCCTAAACTCTTCTTCTTCTTTTCTTTTTTAACAACACAAGTATAACCAATATAAGAGTATGTTTTTATAATAAGTATTTGAACTAAACATATAGACACCACCATATAATGGGTGAAGAACATAATGTTTTTGTAGATGGCAACCAAACACCTCACGAAACGATGATTGTTCAATTATCTCATACCACATCTCATGGTGTCCATTATGATGGAACTATAATTAAATATGATATTTATGATATTTATTTTATATATAATCTTCTCTATTTCCATTTTAAATCATACTGTTATTCGTTTCATGTTGTATATATAGATGGTAATTTTATTTGAAGAAGTGCGGACTATCGCCCCCTCAAAGTGATATGACTCATTCATACAATACATGGAACATATAAAGGATAGTGTTAATGATCTTAAGTAACATATATAAGATATTATATTATACTGGAATAATAATATACCTATTTATCATTTGGTTTTTATTCCTTTTAATATGAAAAATGAAATGGAAGTCGCGTTTGTGCGTACGTACGGACTACCGTCTCCATGAACGCGATGAGATTCATTCCCCATGGTATCCATTCAAGACTAATTTCATTTGATGATTAAAAATAAGGTTTAAGGACTTGGTATCATTCTGGATATGAATAATATACAACCTATTTATATCAAACACAGCTTATGTAACAAAACATAAAAAAGAAAATCAGTAAGTGAACACCCAAAATGACGATAATACTAAAATATTATTAACAAATAAATATTAAAAGATCATATATGATATCATATTTATGCATATGATTATTGTATAATTTAATAAAAATTATTTAAATATTATACAGGAGGTTAACCTTCCCTCGATCAAGGAAAAATATAAGGTAAGGATTTATTTCACAATCTCTACATTATCTGAGGTCGTTTATGCGTAATTATCTACTAGGACCTCTTTATCATCCACATCCATGTTTCTTAGAAATTTATTTCTGAAAATTCTTAGTATTTTACAAAATATGGGTTAAAGTCATTTATACCATTGTATTACTTTTTATAAGAAGTTTATAAAGGAATCTTTACGTCATTTTCCAAACAAGGACCTTTTAAACCTTTTCGACAAATTAAGGTAAGAATGTATTCTTTTTTACTTATATTGTGGGTGCAACTATTTTCCACAGTTGTAAAATCTTCAAAGCATCCATTACAAGATTATAATAATATTTTCAAATTAAATGTTTTATTTTATAATGATGTTACTTTTAAATGATTTCAAGAAAAGATATATTTTTCTCAAGTAGTTTTGATTTCATCTATGTCAACATCCTTTGATTTATTTTAAGCTTATTTAAAGTTGATTTATTATGATACAAAACTTCCATATTGTATTGAAGGTTTTGTGATATGTTTTACAATGGATGTGTTATCTTTATACCATTCATTGTTTATGGAGAATGTATTTATATTTCGTATGCTAGTTTTAATATGAATGTTTATGTTATGTTTAAACGTATTCATAGGAGGAATGCATTGGACTTAGTAAGTGACAGGTGGATCCTACTGTTGCTCCTCGATGCATCGGTAGACATCATGAGACAAACTAGTGTCTTGGCATAAGGCCTTGACAAAATCTTATTTGTAGTCTTGGCACGAGGACTTGGCTAAATGGTTATGATAGTATGGAATTATGCATTCCATCATTATGAAAGTGGTTAGTTATATTGCACGTGATTATTCGACTAGTAGAATACCCATGTGAATAAGTAAATGGAATTACTTCATTTTATTTTTTCCATATTATGTTGAAGTTAAATTTTAAAAATCTTTTGTTTTAGTTATACATTGCCTTAAATGTTTATGCTTATTTATGAAAGTTTCTACTGTATTGTTATCCTTACTGAGCATCTGAGCTCACCCCTTCCTATGTTTTATTTTTCCCAGGATTCCAAGAAGTGTATTGTGATTGATCTACAGGGTTAATCCAAGGGAATGATGGAGTTAATAAAGTATTATTTATGTTGTTTTTTATGTTATGAAGTGTAATGTAACATTCATGTATATAATCTATTTTCCAAGACTTCTAAACTGATCGGTCCTTTGGGACTTGATTCCTTGTAATCATGCCAATGTATTAAAATAATGCACCGACTCTGGGTAACTGGGGTCGAGGCGTTACATTAATTTCCTATTTTATATTTTCATTTGTTTAAGGTCTTTAATAAAGAGTTGATTTATGTCAAAGAATAGATATTCTTCCATTTTTTGCTTGAGGGTTATCCCCATATCATTTATAGACAATTTTCATCCACATCAGTTTCATCTCCCAAATAGTAATTCCATTTTTTTTTCTTGAGGATCATCCGAAATTCCTTTAATATTCATTATACTTCTATGAGAATTATTCATCACATGGATGACTAATATTTAGAGTATTTCTAGAAACAGATATGCATATCCATCAGATATGGAGGATGTGTGTCAAAAAAAATGCAATGATAAATGTTTAGGGGATAAGAAGATGTGCATGATACTTGTATATAACATTTACCATTGAATTAAATCAGTGGATAAAACATACCATAGTGGATAAATGATTTTCATAAATTCAAATACCCATTTTATTTAAATAATACTAGAATTATTTCAAATAATTCAACGTCGGGTTTCTATTGTTAGAATTGTTTATATCATTTACATTCGATAAGGAATATCTTATGTGTATTTATTTATTTATTGTACAAAATAAATATTCTATAAACCCAATTGGATCAATATGAATTTAAAATGGATGCACTCTAACTGTTTAACAAATGATAAGGAATATGGAGTTAAATAGTTCATCATGTTTGCAAGAGAGAATACATACAACCCTTTACAAATACTTTTTGTGTGTATACATTATTGTTATTTAAGAAAAATCATTCTGAAAGAGTTGGGATAAAATATTATTTTTCAAAGAATATATAATATCCTTAAATGTTGGAATAAACATGGTAAACAATGAACATGCATATATTTTGGGATGATACTGTGGTTTTTGGATCATTTCATATGAATACCAGTGTTAATGATGATAGATATTGCATGTAAGAAATTAAAATGTAAATAGAATATGACCTTCTTGACTGACCAAAATTATTTTTTATGTTAAATAAATGTTCTAAGAGACAATTTTATACATGTGGTACTATAGACACAACATTTTTAAATTTATTGAAGTTATATGATTTGAAATATGGTAGCAGATGGAGTTAAACACACATTATAGAACTACTTAGTCTCCTGAATGATTCACTACCAACTGAAAATTAACAACCATTATGAACATATGATGATGAAGGAATTATAAATTAAATGAGAATGATCTTTAATAAAATACAATCATTTCTATGATTGCATATTATTTTGTAAGAACATTGAATCACTCATGAAATTCCCTATGGGGGTGCAGATTGATATAAGAAAAATGAATCAAGTATTTCAAAATATATATGGTAATTTACTATCATTTCACAGTTTAGAAGACTATATGGATGTTAGGAAACCATGAGATGATTGACATGGAATGCAGAAACAAGAATATAATATGGGAACCTGCATCATCCATCATATTATCCTCTGTAGAAGAAAATTTCTTAAGAGTATCATAAATTAGGAAATCAGCCAAGAAAATTTTATAAAAATATTTGGTGTACAAAATGGTACTCAGTGTACATGGCATATCATGTAGGTAAATTATAAATATCCTTCATGTTTACACATGAAACAAAAATACAGTATTTTTCCTATGATTATTTCTGGACCACAACAACCTGATAATGATATTGATGTCTATTTGGATCCATTGATCGAAGATCTGAAATTGATGTAGCAAATATGTGTTATAATTTATGACTCTCATAGAAGTGAATAATTCACATTAATGGCTATATTGTATGGGTTGATACATGAGTTCCCCACTTATGGAAATTTATCAAGCTATAACATTAATGGAATGTCTGAGTGTCCCATTTGGAATAAACACACATTCTAAGTTCGGTTGTAACATTCCTTGAACACCATGTTTCTATGACATCATAAAATATTACCTTGAAGACAAAAATATCTATTCTAGAGGACAACATTCAAAGGGAATATCGAACAAGGTATAACACACTCTCGAATAATGGGAGATCCATTATACAGTAAATTAAATGATAATGAAATTGTTTTTACAAAACCATTTTCAAAAAACATTACAAAATCATGTTGAATGAAGAAATCAATAATCATCGAATTACTATATTTGAATTGTTTGTTTGTCAGAAATTCTCTTGATATCATGAAAGTATAATTTTTTTTATAGAGATATTTTCACATCACTAAATGTTCCTAGAAAATAAAAAGATGGAATCATTATGAGTTATGACTTAATTGAAATGGGGATAAGGGGAGAGTAGTCATCAGTGAAGGGTAAAAGCTATAATTTTCTTCCTCCACTAGCTTACACTATCCAGATAATAAAATTTGACATTTTTTTTACTTTTCCCTAATTGTGTAGAAGTTCCACATGGGGTTTCATTAAATATAAATAATGTCATGTAAATGAATTATTTGAATTTGAATAGAATAAAATCACATGACAGACATGTTTTGATGCATGATTTGATGTCTGTTTCTTTCCATTATAATCTGCCTCAAAATGTACAACATTCACTAACCAGACTCTGCTTCATTTTCAAAGCCATATCCATTAATATTATAGACCCGTTGAAGTTTACAATCATGAATAAGAAGTTTTTTATATTATGTGAATTGGAGATGTTGCTCCCACCATTAAACTTTGATATAATGGCCCCCTGATGGTTCACTGGGTTAGAGAGGTTGAACTATGTTGTTATATCTATTATAGAAGGACGCACCGCATTTAAGAGTATATGAAGATTTGTAAAGGGTTTGTAAAGAATAGAAGTTAGAATGAAAGTTGTATTATATAAGGATATATTTTCAAGGATGTTATAGAATTATGTACCGATTACCAATTGGATATTGACGACATTGGTCTCCCAAAGTCTCATCATAGAAGACACCATATAGACAAATGTAGTTCCAGAAGAGTGGTTGTTTCAATTACCATAATTGAATCAGAGAAAGAGAAACATTACATTTTACACAATATTGATGTTTTTTATCCATACATTGAATCCCACAAATTAATTCTTATATATTTGAATCCATCATGGGATAGTGGAAGGGTATCAAATAAACAGAATCACCATTATATAGGATGGCTCTGAGACAAAATGTATAAGTAGTTAGCAGTAAATCCAAATTCAATTGTCAATCAATTTCATTGTCTATCCAGGGGACCAAATGAAAATTTTATATCTTACAATGGGTTTTTAATCAATTGTTACACATTTTATTCAAAAGAACATGTTGACTACATTATAATGCAAAATAGTGGTGTTATGCTTATGGTGAAAGTAATGCACATATCTGGTCCCAAGGGTAGAAATCCAATTTATGCAAATATGTCATATTTTGGCATTATCGAACGGATATACAAGTTGGATTATACAACATTTCAAGTGCTGATTTTCCATTGTAAATCACAATGAGAAAACTGAGCAATTGCAATGGGCCAATATACCATCGTAAATAGGTCTTTGGAAAAAGTTTTTGCGACCAGAGATCCAGCCGGTCGCAAATAATATGGATTTCTCGACGGGTTGATGGTTCCTGTTGCAAAAACATTGGTATACATTGTGTGCCAAAATGTGGGAAAGGGTATTTTCGACGTGCTATAGTAGCCCATCGCAAATACCAAGTGGCATTTTTAGTATTTGCGATGGAATATATATCTCGTCATAAAAACCATGTCAGCAGGTGGTCTTTTGGGATGGGATCTGTCGCAAAAGACATTCTAACCGAAGGGTATTTACGATGAGACTCATTGCAAATACAACAATTTGCGACGGTAGTCCCATCACAAATAATCTCATCGCAACATGTCTAACCTATATATACCCCACCTTCTTTTTCCATGATTCAACTCAATTCTCTACTACTCTATATCTCTAGTGGAAAATTTTCTCTCAAAATTTTTCCTTGTTTAAAATTTTAATTTGGGCCATTATTAGCAGCTTATATCATTCAAAAGCTTCAGTTTAAAGGTATTTATCTATTTCTATTATTTTTTAATTATTTTATTTTATTTTATTTTTTTATAATTATTTTTATTTAGATGTAGTTTAATTAAATTAAAATTACATAGTTTTATTTATCATTGATTATGTTTACTTTTACAAATAATTTTCAGAGCTTTGAATGAATTAGTAATAATTAATAGTTTTTATATTAATTAGTAATAATTAGTATTAATTTGTAATAATTAGTCTTAAATTGTAATAATTATTATTAAATTATAAAAATTAGTATTAAATTATAACCATTAGTATTAAATAGGAATAAATTGTAACAAATTGAAATAATTAGTAATAATTAGTAATATATTTAAATAATTAGTAGTAAATTGACATAATTAGTAATAAATTGCAAAAATTGGTAATAAATTAGAATAATTAGAAATATATTTTAATATTTAGTAATAAATTGCCACAATTAGTAATAATTGGTATTAAATTGCAATAATTAGTAATAAATTGTAATAATTAGTATTAATTTGTACTAATTTGTAATAATTAGTAATAAATTGTAATATTTAGTACTAATTTGTAATAATTAGTAATAAATTGTAATAATTAGTAATAAATTGAAATAAATAGTAATATATTTCAATAAATAGTAATATATAACAATAATTAATAATAATTAGTAATAAATTTTGATAAATTTCAATAATTAGTAATAATTTGTAACAACTAGTAGTAACTACTAATAACTTGTAATACATTGTAATAATAAAACTAAATTGTAAAAATTAGTAAAAATTAGTTATAATTTGTTATATTGAGTAATAATTAGTCAAAATTTGTAATAATTAGTAATAAATTCTAATAATTAGTAATAATTTTTACTAATTAGCAATATTTTGCAATAATTAGAAATAAATTGCAATAATAAGTAATAAATTGTAATAAATATTAATAAATTGAAATAAATAGTAATAAATTATAATAATTAGTAATAATTAATAATAAATAGTAAAAATTAGTGATAATTAGAAATAATTAGTAATAAATTCTAATAATTTGTAATAAAATATAATAATAAGTAATAATTTTTAATAATTAGTAACAATTAGTAATAATTAACTAAAATTACTAATAAATTACAACAATTTGTAATAAATTGTAATCCAGATGACCTACAAAGAAGAAGCTCTATAAGGAGGATGAGAAAGGAGCATTCACAACTGTAGAAGCTAAACGGACTGCAAGAATGAGAGGGTATGACACCTACCATCAGGACAAGCCTATGCATACACGGGAATGCCTTGTCGAATAGCCATGAAAAGGTGGAGATTTGATTTCACGATGAAGAAGCTAGGGAGGAGTTTTTCCAACTAGTTAGTCAGGGTTGTATATAATGTTTGAATCCTGTGTGCAAATGAATTCCTCTAAGGCCTACGGGCCAGGTAATACTTACACCTATGGACCTTGTAAGGGTTCCACCTCACCCCTTGAAAGGTAGATTATCAAAAATCAATAAAACATGAAGGCCTTAGGGCCATTGGATGGATGGTAAATAATTAGTAATAATTAACAATAATTAGAAGTAATTAGGAATAATTAGTAATAATTAGTAAAAATTAATAATAATGAGAAATAATTAGTAATAAATTGTAATAATTAGTATTAAATTGCAATAATTAGTAATAAATTTCAATAATTTGTAATAAATTGCCGTAATATGTAATATATTGCAATAATTATTAATAATTAGAAACAATTAGTAATAATTAGCAATAAATTCATAACATTATCTATGAGTTGTAATAATTGGAAACAAATTAGTAATAATTTGTAATAAATTGGAAATAATTAGTAATAAGTTGTAATAATTAGTAAAAAACTACCATAACTAGTAATAAATTGCATTAATTTGTAATAATTAGTAATAAATTATAAAAATTAGTAATAAATTACAAGAATTAGTAATAAATTACAAGAATTAGTAATAAATTGTATTAATTAGTAATAATTAGTAGCAAATTTTAATAATTTGTAATAAATTGTAATAATTATTAATAAATTCCAATAATTAGGAAAATTTAGCCACAATTATTAATAATTTCTAATAATTAGAAATAAATTATAATAATTATTATCAAATTACAAAAATTAGTAATAAATTGTAATAATTAGTAATAAATTACAAGATTAGTAATAATTAGTAATAATTATTATCAAATTATAATAATTAGTAATAATTTATATTAATTTGTAATAAATTCTAATGATTAGTAATAATTAGCAATAATTAGAAATAATTAATGATAATTTCCAAGAAATTGTAATAAATTGTAAAAAATTGTAGTTAATTGGCACAGTTTACAACAAAATGGCGAATCATTTTTTCCTAACACCATATCTCCATGTAATTTTAACCTTCTAAAATCACGATGAAAAAACATTCCTCTTGTACATATATATATTTTCATATGCACGATAATAGATAACATTATGGTGAATCCTTCCTACTCTCAATTCTTGTGCATATGAAAATGGATATGCATACATCGGAGAATATTTTTTATACCGATTTTAGTAGGAGGAATGTTTCAAGGAGATGATCTGTGTGGAAAAAGGGGGAAATTTTTTCTGGTGAATCACCTCCACTTTCTTCAACTGAAATTACTATAAAAAAATCTACTTAGACGTATGGATATCCATATCTATGTACAGAAAGATGGAGAGCATGGAGGCCTCAGAACTCTTCTCTCCATCTTCATGCATCCAAAAAATGATATTAGTACGTCTGAAAAAATATTTCATAGTGATTTCAGTCAGAGATAGTGGTAATGAGTTTTTGGGGAAAAGATCCACCACCATTCCATAAGAAATTTTGTCATCGATAATTGACAAATATTGGTATAAATTAGCTGTAATTAATAATAATTAATTGTAATTAGTAAAAAAATTTATAAGTTAGTGAAAATTTGAATAAAAGTTTAAACAAATACTATAAATATGTATGAAATAAAATATATTAGTATAAATTGATAGAAAATTAAATTTAACTGTCTTCTCTTTTTTGGATAGTGTTTTTATTATATCAAATTATACCAAAAAACTAAATGTTATATATTTTAAAGGGAAATATGGAACAATGATGTAAAAAACTTATTATTAGATGATCATGCTTGGATATATCTGTAAAATAATCCAAAAAAATCTTGTTTAAATCTGATATATATTGAGGATTTTAAATATTTCTTATCATTTTCATAAAAAACCGAATTTTTTTCAGAAAAAACAATTATGTTTCATTGTAAAAAATGCGCTCTGAGGATGATTGACACATTTGACAATATTGGGGGTTATTTAAGGCATTTTGGTTTTCAACTAAATTATATTTTTTAGTATCATCTTGGTGATCACAGTTCTAGAGAAGATACTAATAATTAGGTTCTAGATCCAGCATGGATTCAATATTTTGTACATGATGTGGCAAGTATGTCTTTTCAACACTATGATAATTAGTATTATATTAATTTAACTCCTTAGTTAGAACCATATCATTTTTTGGATTTGTTAAGATCTGATGAGGATGCCTTATATTTGGGTTACAAGATAAAATAAAATCAAGTATTTCCTAAATTTATGGTTATTAAATCAGATAATGGAATGTCAAATAGCTATTTTGATCAAATATTATCATTGATAAAAACCCTCCTACGTGAAGAAAATGTGTTTCCTACAAATTTATATAAGATAAAAAGTTGGGTTCTTATTTTGGGTCTTGGTTATTAGAATATTCTTGCAAGTTTAAATAATTTCATCTTATAATACGGGGAAAAGGATTCATTGGATAGTTTTACCACATGTGGAGAATCAAGGTATAAAGAAGATTAACAAAGGAACTATGGATGTATTCTTATAAAATAATTTAGATATTTCCCACTTACACCCAGAATGAACTATTTATTTATATCTCAAAACACAACAACATTGATGGTGTGGCACAAAACCAATATTCTAACCATTAAAAACATAAATCATCACTCTGATGGTGATTCATGGAATCATTTTGATCAAATCCATCTGTATTTCACTTTAGATGTTTGAAACCTGTGATTTGGTATTTCTACTAAGAGTTTCTATCCATTTGGTTCTTAAGGTAGTCAGTATTCATATTGCCATATCATTATAACTCTAAACAACGCAACTCATTGTATGCTGATGAATGACCCATATTTCTTTTTATTTTTATTAATTTTAGAACATTTGAAAAATAATATTTAAGCTTATATGAAACTATTGATTGATGAGTTAAATTCATTATGTAGTAATGGTGTTAGTAAATCAGATGTTTCTACAAAAACAAATTCTTGCAAAAAACTACGTTGAAGTGGACAATTAGTGACTTCCCAAAATATGACATGTTATCTGGATGGAGTTCATATGGTCCAAATTCATATTTTTACTATATGACAGACATTAAAGCATTTGTTCTCATCAATAGAAAAATTATTTTTTATTCACATGTCATTATAAATTCCTTCCAACTGATCATGCTTTTCAAAGGAATGAATATCATTTTAGAAAAGGCACAATTGATATGATTGAACTCTAACAATTATATTAGGTATAAAGTAAAAATAAATTTTCCCCCCATTTCCTCCAATACAATTTTGGCCAACAATAAACCAATAGAAAATTGATGGATTTTAAAAAAACCTAATCTGATAAAACTTATCATTTTTTGGGATCTTCTATTTTAGTATGATTTGTTGGTCCGTCACATTTTGTATTTCATGCATGATAGGAAGAACTGTTGTAATAACTAGGAATATCATGAATTTTTTTGAAAATTAAATGGGATTATTTTTAGGCCATGATTTGAGATGGAACATACTTCTAAGTCCTGGAGTGGCTGAAATGTATTTTTGAACTATTTTTAATGTTCATTAAATAATCACGCATGGGGTTTTTTCTATCTTTTTAACCAGTTCTCAGATCCAAAATCCAAGGGAACCATGGAACTTAGAGTGTTGGGATTCGCCTAGTAATGGCCTAACATCGACTGACACAGGTCGACCAAAAATGATAGTTTTTGGGACATTGAGAAGAACAATAAAATAAATTTAAAATGTTATTTTATTATTTTCTCTTCATCATTTCACAAAGACTCATTAGTGATGCGGTATAGAGACGTGGTGATGCAGAATCCATTAATGAACCTCATTAATGAATCAGTGTGGTGATGCTAAATCATGTAGCACGTCTTCTTTATTTAATTAAATGGGGATTTAGGGTTGATGAAAAACCTTGGAATTCCTCTACTAAATGTTGAAGAAAATCACTCCGATGATGAACACCAGAAAATATGAAAGGGGAGACGAAACCCTTGGAGAGAGAATTGGAATTATAGAACGGCAAATAATGATGGATGATGTTCCTCCACTGATCTTATTTTCCCATGTAGAGGTTTAAAACATAATTATTTATTTTCCCCATTTATCCCCTCTAAACAAAGAACATAGATCAACTCTCTAACAAGTTTTCTCGTGGATGGATTCTTCTTTATGTATTTAGGTGTATTTATTATGGTATTGGTTATGGGGACTAATATTGGTGATTTATATTTATGATTCATGATTCCACTGAAAAGAAAAATTCCTAGAAAATGTGAAAAAAGGAAGGTTTGTTCATTAGATGTTCTCTGTGATCCCCCCTCTCTTTTTTCTTCACCGACAGACCCACAAGGTCATGTTAGTACTCTTTAGGGGGGGGGGGATTCCAAATTATACTAGACCCCAAAGCAATGAAAAATAGAGAGAGTACATGGCAGTGTTAGTGATACCTCGAGAAGCCCAAAAGTGTAGACAGATCGGGAAACGGGCCACCAGAGCATGTTGGGTGGCCTGTAGAGGAGACCTTCAGCATAGTGGCAGTGGTGGAGTCCAACTATGGCCTAGGATGAAAACTACAGGTGGGAGGTAGCACACCCTGGAAGCGCGCCATGACGACAGAGGTCACGACCAGTAGGGGTCACAAAAGTGCATTGTGGTAGTGTTGTTTGGGTGTCGTGTAAGGTGAAGCAGCCCACGGTGTGCATGGGTACACATTACATTCTAGACCACGTGTGGAGGGATGTGAAAAGCCTCAGCAGGCTGCGTGGTTGTGCAAACTAGATGCCAAAAGGCATTCGAGATGGACCCATGTCGGCCTGCCGATGTGGGCTGGGCTGGTGGAGTAAATCGTGCAACTGGGCGGCCCAAGCTAGAGAAGAACCAGTCTAGAAAATTGCGGGTTGGGATGGATGGGAAATTGGGCTACTAGGGGCCCAGATGGTCAAATCGGTCCAGCAAAGTGGGATTAGACCGGATGATATCTGGGTCGCCGATCGACCCGGATGGCTGGACGCATGGCCGAACTAGGCCAAGTCTAGCAAGGACAATGGGGTTGGCCAGCAGGACAAGCCAGATCGGGTTGGCCAAAACCCAACTGGATCAGATCAGGTTGGCTTAACCGAGTCATATCATGCAGGACCCCCAGGCTAGGCCTAGATGCAACTGGCCCTTATATAATAAAACATGAATATCATTAAGACCAAGTGTCTTATTGATGCACCGTCTGTGGCATTGGGACCCTAGTTAGTAGAAGTTCATCTGGTAATGATATTTGTGAGTATTCATGGAAGTATAGATATGAATGTTGGCTTTAGGGGTATATTCCCTCAAAATCAAGCATAGTAGAGAGAGGGAATCCTACGGCTGTCTGTGACATGAAGGATATGACGAGCGAGACCACAGTGGCCCTGTTGTCAAGTGGACCTCAGTTGTCCAATATTCGAGAGGACATTAGTGGTCCTATAGCCAAGAAAACTGACATGGTCTAGTAGAAGAGCAGACATTAGTAGTCATGTATCCATGAAAACCTCCATGGTCTAGTAGCCGAGCGAAGCATAGTGGTCCAGTAGCACATCATACCTCGGTGTTCCAGAAGCTAAGAAGACCTTAGTGGTCCCATAGCCGAGTGGACCTCGATGGTCCATTAAGAGAGTACACCTTAGTGGTACATTATACCAGTGGACCTCATTTTTCTAGTAGAGTATCAGACCACAATGGTCCTGTAGATGAGCTAACCTCAGTGACTCATCAGGACTGAGTCCCTCTATATTACAGGATTATTCATCCTTTAAACTAATAATATCACTTTATATCTTTCTTTATATTATTTCTTGTGGTCTTTCCTTTGTGGTTTGTGGTCCTTAAGGATTATTGTGTTACTCACCAATGCAAAGGCTTATCCCACATGTGTCGTGTCTCGTGTAGTTTATTGACGCTTATACAGAGACCTTGGTGGTTTGGGGAAAGGTTCTGCTCAGTGAGATGGGAAGGAAGAGTATACTTCTACAACTAAATGAAGATACTATTCACCCACCCTTCATGTAGGGTCTTGAGTAGATGGAATATGGCCATTGTACATTTCATTGAGATTTTGGGCTTATATTTTGTCCCTTCTATACTTTCAGTTTGTACTGTACTCTTATTATTTTCCTCAATGATAATTTTGTATTACTTTGTGTTTACTTACCGCAGTTTGATCTTTGTGAGAGTGTAGAAGTTTAAAAGAAATTCCTTCCATTTTGGGGATATAACAACTCCATGCTAGTCACAAGCCCCTTCCCATGGAAGGTGAGATTGGGATAGTCCCGACACAGGCTTTGGGGGATGGGTCATGAAAAATTGGTATCAGAGGGAGGTTGGTTCTACCAAAATAACTAAGAGTCTGTTAATTTTTATATGGAAACAATGTTTAGAGTTTCATGTTCGGATTTCAGGCAAGGGAGTCCAGTGTTAGTGCGACTACCGATGTATCCATACACCATGACCCATAATTCTACTTTCCTACTTGGTACATGAAAAGACTAGTTTCATGCACATTTGAATGTTTAATCATGATCTTTCTGAGTTAGAGTCATCTCCCTAGGTATATTCTATTAACCATGTTTCATCTTCATCTCTTTCTGGATGACTCTATGCACACAACTTACTTGGAATATAGTGTGTTACCACAAGGATGGTACACAGAGTGATAAGGCTTTGGTATAGGGACCATTTCCTGAGATGACACCTTTGGAAGATATCCTAGCTTTACCACCACTCGTTGGTCTGTAGTTACTACCGGCGCTACTAGTAGAGGATACACATAGGCGTGGTTCTTTACACGAGTTAGACAGACAGAGACCTCCCATGTAGGCTCAGTTCCTTATGACCGGTACAAGATGCATGATGGGGGTACAAGGCTCTTGGGGAAGAGGGAGTCATTAGAGGATAAGAGTATGCTACGCATGTAGCAGGTAGGGGAACATGGAAAAATATTTCCTGAATAACTGTGCAGAGGTCCGACAGATAGTCGAGGGACCACAAAGGTAGTGACAATGAAATGAACAAGGAATTCCTCCAGGTGATAGATGTGGAAGAGGGGTGGGAAAAGAAAAATGATGTGGGTTTATGTATAAGGTACTACCACCACCACCAGGTGGTCCACCACGAGCTCTAGGAGTAGGTGGACAGGGGCGGGCTCATCTTTAGTAAATCGAGGAATATGGTCTGAACATACCAAAGATGATAGGATGTATGATCTGTGTATTCTCCAATTTAGCTACACTTCTTTATAGACAAAGGTTCCAGCCACTCTCTCCATTCCATAGAGCTTTTTTGGGGATAAGATATTCCGATCTATCCATTAGATCGATCCTTATGATTAATGACTCTTATGGGAGGGGATTTGAAGAACACACACCGGTGCCGACAGTGTGAGATTACTCCTGGAGGTGAGAGATTCATATGTGATCTCCTTTTAGTGGAGTTGAGGCCTTACGACATCATTCTTGGTATAGACTGGCTATCAGCAGTTCATGCTCAGATCCAGTATTTTAGATACACAGTTTGGTGTTTCCATGGAGATGGTAACCAGATTTCATTTTTTAGTGATAAGGAAAATTGAGCAGTGTGGGATGGACTCACACAAAGGAGGGTGAAACTGATAAATCATCAGTTGGATAGCATGACCCTAAGAGCAGCGGACGAGATGAGTCCACAGTTTCATACAGTGGTTGTGAGTATGAGGACGTCTTTCCAGAGGATGTTCCAGGGAAACCTCCTCACAAAGAGGTATACTTCATAATTGATCTATACCCTAGGAAGACACTGATATTGAAACCTTCACATCATATGGCTACCACAGAGATCAAAGAACTAGGGTTATAGTTGGATGAATTGTCGAGGTATGGGTTTATAATGAACAGAATATTACCATGGGTATCACTAATGTTGTTTTCCAAGAAGTTAGAAACATGCTTGATGTTATGTGTGGAATTCTAGCACTAGAACAAGGTGACTATGAAGAACAATTATCTTCTACCGAGGATTGATGAGCTCTTCGATTAGCTGAAGGGGGAAAGATAGTTCTCAAATATAGACATCAGATCATGCTATCACCAGATTCGAGTATAAGACGAGGACATCTTGAAGTTGGATTTCAGTTGTCGCTATAGCCTCTATGAGTACTTATTGATGTAGTTTCATGTGACTAATGCCCTGAAAGTGTTTATGGGAGTCAAGAAAAGGATATTCCAGCCATATCATAGACTACTATGTAGTGGTCTTCATTGATGACATCTTAGTGTATTGAACGTCTGAGGAGGAGCATGTGATACACCTTAGGAAGGTTATGGACACACATTTAGAGAACTATATTTATACAAATCTCTCAAAGTGTGAGTTATGGATTCAAAAAGTCCAGTTATTGGGACATATCATCTCAGAGGTTGAAGTTTTGGTTAATCTAGCGAAGATCGAGGCAGTTCTTTCATAGGACCCACCCAAGAGCATTACCGAGGTGTGGAGTTTCTTTAGTTTGGTTGGGTATTATCAAAGGTTTGTACCCAAATTCTCTAGTAGGGAATCACCCATGATGAAATTAACAAAGAAGATTAAACCCTTCATGTGGATAGATAGATTCTAGAAGAACATTGAACAACTCAGGCATATCATGGCGAGTTCTTTTATCTTGAGGATTCCAGAGGTGGGCACAAACAACATGTTGTTCTACGAAAAATTAGAAATTGGTCCTGGATGTGTCCTAATGTAGGGGTACGTAGTGATTTTGTTATGGATCCAAAAAATTGAGACCACATAAGCAGAATTATGTGACTCATGACTATGAGTTGGTAGTGGTAGTCTTCATATTAAATATGTGGTGACACTACCATATGGGCTAACGATTCATTGTCTACTCTGAACACAAGAGTCTCAAGTATATATTTTCTCATATGGATATAAATCTAAGACAACGACGTTGGATAGATTTCCTCGAGGTCTATTTTTTACAAATAGTATATACTCATTAATCGGGGAATGTTGTAGTAGATTCTCTCAGTAGTATATTGATTTTGCAGATACTGAACGAGGCCTCAAATAAGTTGGCCTCACATCATACATCCTTCATGGATAGAGTGGAGGCATCTTTTCTTCAATCTATGGTAGTTTCCCCTATAATGTTACAGTGAATCAGTAATGCACAACTCAGTGATTCTAGCTACGAGACTATATGTTCCCTGATTTCCCCAAGGCAACCCCGTAATGGATATTAGAAAGGTGGATAGCACATCATCATTTTCCAAGGATTCAACATAGTATGAGTGGTGTTGAAGGAGTATGTGTCAAAGGAGTTCAATACATCCTATTTGGAAGTACATCTAGGTGTGGAAAATATGTACTAGGAGATCCAACATCAATACTGGGGGTCGGGGATGATGAAGGCAGTGACATAGTTTGTCTCGAGATGCATCACTTGTCAGCAAGTGAAGGATGAGCACCAGGTTCTAGAAGTTTGACACAACCCCTCGAGGTACGATAGTGTAAGTGGGATGGGATATCAATTGACTGCATGATAGGCTTAACAAGTACGTTTAGGAGTCATAATACCATATGGGTGACCATAAAATGAATCACTAAGTCATCACAATTTCTACCCATTCAAGGGCATGGTTCAATAGAGAGTTTGGGATGCCTCTATGAGAAAGAGATAGTTCCACTCCATGAATTAACATCTAAGATAGTTTCAGATCATGATACATGCTTTACTTACCAGTTGTGGAAGGGATTACATGAGGTATTTAGGACTCAGCAATGCTTGAGCACAACCTTTCAACCACAGAATGATGGTCAGATGGAGAAGACCATACAAACCTTGTTGGACATGCTTCGTTATTTCATTCTTTATTTTGGTCACAAATGGGATGACCAACTTCCACTAGTGGTGTTTTTATAAAACAATATCTACCACTCCACCACTGGTATGGCTCTGTTCGAGGAACTATACGGATTTCCATACATGTCACTGTTATGTGAAAAAAACCCTAGGGAGTCAGCACTCATGGGTATAGATATGCTGTGTGTGGTACCATTGAGAAGGTGCCGGTCATCTGAGAGCGGGTGAATAATTCATAGATCCGCAATGATTCATATGCTGAAAGGTGATGGAGACCCTGGGAGTTCGAGAAGGGGACCACATATTCTTACGGGTCTCTCCTCGATGAGAGATACTTATATTTGGCCAGGGTGTAAAGTTATATCGATGGTTCATCAGGCCTTTCCTAATAATGCATATTGTGGGTGAGGTGGAGTACGGCTTGGATCTACCACCACAATTAGAGGGGTGAATGATGTCTTCCAAATATCCCAGTTACAGAGTTATGTGCACAACCCTAATCACATCATCAACCACATCGAGCTGGATATTGACAATGAGGTGATAGTCACAGAGTACCCAGTAGAGATGGAGGATCAGCATGAGGGGATCCTTCCTGGATGATCTATTACTCTTGTATATTTTATTATTGGAATTAAAATAATATCTAGGAGAGCATGTGGGAGTGGTAGGTTCTGATTCATGCATGGGCCCCTATTTGTTTGATTAGCCTTCATTTGCATTTTAGGGACGTAAATCATTTAGGTGGGGAGAATATAATACCATGGGATTCCATGCGATTTTTTTAAAATTAAATGAGAATATTTTGAGAATCGTTTCTTAGATGACATATTATTCCGAGGCATTGAGTGGGTGGAATATATTTCCAAACAATATTTAATGTTTATTAAATAATCGTGGGAGTGGGTTTTTATAAATTTTAAACAATTTCCAAGATAAAACATCTAAGGTAATTGTTGAATTCAGAGAACCATGATTCACTTAGGATGTTCCTAACATATAAAAATGTGGGTCAACCAAAAAAGATAGTTTTTGGGACATTGAGAAGAAAAATAAAATAACAAAAATATTTTTTTATTTTGTTCTCTTTGTCATTATGAAACGAATTGTCAGTGCTGCAGTATAAATATGAGGCAATGATGAATCCATTAATGAACATCATTAATGAATCAAAGTTGTGATGTTGAAATGCACCACATGATTCCTTATTTAATTAAACAAGGATTTAGGGTTGATGAACAACCCTGTAATTCCTCTGATGAATGAAAAAATAAACCTCTCCAATGATGAACATCCTCGTATTGGAAAGTGGCGATGATACCTTTAGAGAGAAAACTGAAACCATAGATCGACAGATAGTGGTGAGCGATCATCCTAGACAGATATCCTTTTTTAGGGTAGGGGTTTAATTCTTCGTGATTGATTTTCACCCATTATCCCCTCTAAATAAGGAATGAAGATTAACTCTCATACAAGTTGATCAATGGATAGAGTATCCTTGCAGGATTGGGAAAAATAAATCACTGAGATAAACTCTCCCAAAATTTTTATTTTCAGTGGGATCACGAAGCATAAATACAACTCACTGAGATTTAATCCCCATCTCCAATCCCACAGATGAATTATCATTATGGTATTGGGATAAATTTAGTGTGGGTTTGGTTATGGGGATTAAATCTCAGTGATTTATATTTATTCTTTGTGATCCTACTGAAAATAAAAATTCCGAGCCGACACAAAAAAGGACGGTTTTATCATTGGATTTTCTATGTGTTCCCCTCTCTCTCCAAGCTCTCCATCAGCGGACCCATGAGGTCGCGTCAGATCTCTACAGAGGGGATTCAAAATAAGGTCATACCCTTGGAGATAATGAAAAATGGAATGGTGTATGATCAGAGATGGTGATGCCCCAAGAAGCCCAAAATCACAGATGAATCAGGATACAGACCACCAGATCTTGTTTGGTGGCCCGCAATGGGGGCCGCCAGTGGTAGGTGATATGATTGTCCGCGGTGGGTTAGGGTGGTGGAACTGGTTGGGTGATGCATTAGTTGGAATGGCCAACGGGGTGGGTCCTCACATGTGAAGGCATGCGGTCAACACAGGACCGCATGTGTAGGGAGGAGACTTGACTTAACTAGTTCTGTGGCTATGCAAACTGGATGCCAATGTGCGTTCGGGTTGGACCCAAGTCATCCTGCCATAGAAGGCTGAGCCGATAGAGTAAATAGGGCCATTGGGTGGCCCTGGCTAGAGAAGAACTGGCCCACAAAATTATGGGTAAGGCTGAATGGGAAACTGGGCCACTGGGTGGCCCATATAGTCAAAACTAGTCAGACTAAGTCAGACTAGACCATATAAGAACTGGGTTGCTGGGACACGCAACGGGCTGGACCCACGGCCGAACCAGGCACGGTCTAGTAAGGCCCAACGGGCCTGGCCACTAGGTCAAGCTGGACCGAGTTGGGGTAGACCCAACCTAGCCGGTTCGTGTCGGCTGAACATGGTCAGGTCATGTGGGACCCCTAGTCCGGGTTGGTCAGGTCAGTTTGACCAAGTGGGATCGAGCCTGAATTCAACCTAACACATGTTTACTAAAATGACGATATATTTCAGACTAAGAATCCATTTAATACATTTTCTACGGATTTGGTACCCTTACGATGATACAGACCTTTGGGTATAATCTATCTGAGTTTTAGTGCTAGTTGATATATAACCAACGGATTTAAGAGTATATTCTCCCATAATCAAGTGCAATGGAGAGTATAAATCCTACAAAATGCTGTGACATGAAGGATATGATGAGAGGGACCTTGGTAGCCCAGTAATATAGTAGAACTCAATGGTCCATTATCTAAGCATACCTCGGAGGTCCAGTAGTCAGGCAGACCTTCGTGGTCTAGTATCTGAGAGGACCTCAGTGGTCTAGTTGCTCAGTAACCCTCAGTGGTCCTGTATCAGAGTGGTCCTTAGGGGTCCAGTAGCCATGAAGACCATAGTGGTCTAGTAGATGAGCGGACAGAAGTGGTCCAGTATCCCAGGGACCTTGGTGGTCTACTAGCTGGTCTTTCCTCAGTGGTCCAATAGTCAAGAGAACCTCAGTGACTCATCAGGGATGTGTCCCTCAATAGTACAAGATGATTCATCTTTTCAATAGATAATATAACTTTGTATACTTTCAGTTATACTTGATGTGATATGTCTTTGCTTTTTGGTCTTTATTTGAGGTGTTTCTTGTGGTCATTCCTTTGTGGTTGGTGGTCCCAACTGAGAATGGTGTTATCTCACCCCTACACAGTCTTTGCCCGTACATGACGTGTCTCACGAAAGTGATCAATGTTTCGACAGAGACCATGGGGGTCTGGGACTGAGTGGTGAATAGTGAGACACGATATATGATAATACTTCTATGGATATAAGCAACTACCATTCACATAACATTCAGGTATGGTCTTTAGTGGATGTACCATGGAAGATGTAATCTAATTTGTGCTTTTGGGATTTTATTCTATACCCTTTGTACTTTCATTTTGTATTGTACACTCAATAGTTTTCTCATTGACCATATTGGTTTACTTTCTGAAGTTTGAACTTTTTGCGTGTGTATAGGTTTAAAGGCAATGCCTTCCATTTTTGGGATATGCCTATATAGTGCTAATCCCCAACCCCTGGCCTATATATGGTGTGCTTGGTGTAGTCACAACATGACCCTTATGGGATGGGTCATGGAAACTATTTTTATAATTTAGTTCATACAATTTTGGATAGACAAGGTAAGACCAAAGATAATGTAATAACAAGATTATATCATTCCCAAATTTGCAGGCGACTGAAATTTGAACTATTTGAAAATTTCATATCCTAGAAGTTAATGAATCCATAAGTAGTTTATAAACACTCCCAAGATAAGTGATTCTTATTTTTCCAGTGGATTATAAATTTGAAACTTCTAGATGGTTATGCATCTGATTTGGGTAGATGTGTTAGAAATGTCCATATTATTAGATTATAAATGTCACAACTATCATGTTATAATAGAATGAATTATTCTAATTAGATTAATATGATTTCTTATTTCTATGATTTGGGATGCACTAAAAGACTTATGATATTTTTCCAGACACATTTGTGTGGCAACAACTGACTATGATGCATTATTCATATTGTAAGAAGATGTTGTTTTAATTTTATGAAATCTAGATAGAATAGTCCCACCAGATTTATTTGGCTCAATAGAAAATTTGATATTACATATTCCACATGAATAAAAATATGGAGGTCTGGTATAATTTCGATGTATCCACCCATTAGAGAGATGAATGCATAAATGGAAGAAAAACATATTTAACAAAGCATCGATTGAAGTGTCAGTTGTAGAAGAATGTTTACAAGAGGAAATTTCTTTTTTCTAATCTCATTACATTCAATCTGAATATCCCTCATAACAAAATAATATGGGCCATAACAAGGAAAAGTTGATGATGAAATGGGAAATCAATTATCAATTTTCAATCAGCCTGAACATGGATTTGGTGGAGTTCATTAACAATAGATTTTAGATAATGAACACCATAGAGCTCATATATATGTTCTGATCAACTATGAAGAAATGACACCATTTTTACATTGAGTAATCCTATAACTTATTATATAACTATTGTTACAGTAAATTAATATTATTTTATTTTTAGGTAATATGATAATCATATCAAGAAATTACTTCCACAAATTATAGTATCTTCTCTTCAAGAACGCTAAAAAAATATTTCCTAATAGTTTCATAAACCGGTAACATAAATTATTTTTGGTTAAACATATAAAATTAATTTATTATCTTTCATATTGATTATTTTTTAAAAAATATTCAGGTATCTCAACATGCTGATAAAAATGATAATTGATTTCTTGAATTGAGTAACCTTTCATAAAAAATGATTAAATATCATAATGCATATATGGTGAAAGGTTTTCGATTTCATGCACGTGTAGATGGGGAATAAAAAAACAATCAATAGTGATTTATGCTTAAGATGATGTCATCACAGAGAAACTATAGTTGAATTGTATGGCATGTTGTAATAAATATATGAACTGTGTTCTCGGGGAAATCATAACATAATGATGATTAAAGGTAAGTGGTTGGATATTGGTAAAGTATTTCATGTTCATCTGACCCATGGAATAATTGATATTAAATATAAAAGTCTTCTGGTATTAAATGAACCATTTTTATTGGATCATTAAGAACATTGAATTTAATATTCAAAATATTGTGATTATTTAGGATAGTTGAGTGAATGGTGGAGCATATTAAAAAGTAAATATCAGGAAAATCAGTTTACTCAAAGTTAATGTGGTTCCTCTAAAGTGGAAGGAATTTAAAATTTTCAATAGATTAATCCAAATTCATCTTTATTTAAAAGTGACATACATATCATTGATGACACCCTACAATTAAAGGTTGATGGAGACGATGATATAAATGATTTACAAATGAATTTGAAATTACAAGAGATGATGAAACTGAAACTCATATAGAAATTGATGATTCTGAGGAGGAATATGAAGACATTAACATCATCAAATATGAAGATGAGTATGAATATGAAAATTAACATTGTTAGATGTTGTTATTAATCATATATAATATATATCTATATATAATAGTTGTTTTTAAATGTTTTATAACAACATTCATTTGATGTTTCAATTAGAGGAGGATTTGTTTTGTTTGTTGGGGGGAGATGATTTACCTTTGAACGAGAAGGATGTTGGTTCATCTGAGCCTCATACTACTAGAGGTTTAATGGGGACACAAAGAGAGAATTGTCTTGCAGAATTGAAAATTACTTCAATAATCCCTGATCGATATCCACGTCTTGGATTCGATGCATGCTTTCAAAGGTATGTTTACTTGTTTATTTTCACTAGTTTTCAATAAATTATTTATACAATAATTATTTGATTATTTTTTATTTTTTCAAATCATTATGCATATAGCTATTTGAAATGGGAGCGCTATATTGTGAAATTATTTTTCTCAAGCATGGGTCTCATGGGAATAGATTCCCATTGATGGGTAGCACTTCATGTTCGATCATTGGTTGGAATGATAATAAATAATATTAATTTTCAAATTAATTTATTTCATAACATAATATTATAAATTATTTGTAGGTTTTATGGTATCCCATTAATTAGAGAAATCTTGATGCTCTCTGGAAGTCATGGAAGGGGACAACGAGTCACCATTTCAACCATTTTTTCCACAATTCTAGAAGGAATGTAATGAAGAAAGCATGAGTGAACGAGTTTGATGAGCCTTGTCCCACTAACTGAATTATTTACATTTCATCTCAATTATGGTATGGATTATGTACACACGATTTGGGTGGTAATTAAAAGAGGATATTATTGGTAGGTCAACATAATTGGGGGAGACTGGGGGTGACACATCGAGCTGGTCATCATACATTCAGTACGCATATGGATCACACAGTAGGCACTTTTTTTTAAAAATATTTTATATAACTTAAAATTTAAATGTTTTATTTTATATTCATATAGGCATTAGAAAAACCCGTTATTTTAGATTTCAATGTTTATAGGATGAGGTATGGTAATCCGACCTTTGGAGAGATTAGAGGTCCTCTCCAGCATCAGATTATGGTTTGTATTTTTTCTTTTTGAGTTTAAAATTTAATTTCAAATAATATTTTAAATATTTTACTTTTAAATTGTAATTGAATCAGTCATATGTGGAAGTGATATCTTAGACATAGAATGAGAGTCAGGATGAGACCGAAACTCAGACCAGTGCCCCCGATTTGATGAGACTACATGGATTCAAGTGACCCAGTATGCCTTTGAGAAAGGATGTGTTTTTTTATCATCTCTAGATTGATGTGTGTGGATTATTATGGCACCACTGCGATGAGGTATACAGCTCAAGAGGAGCCCATAGAGTGTCATCATCTACTATATAGTATTCGGAGCAGTTGTGAGCTCAGCATGACTATATAGGATGTATCCATATGGAGTAGGAGAAGATGCATCAATGGCAGCAGCAGCAACATGAATAGTTCCTATGAAATCAGCATCAGCCATAACAGTAGCACACAACTAGGAAAAATGACTATTTCCATGGTCAAAAACCATGTAAATAGGACCCAAAAACGTGGTTATATCATACAGCCATGGTTTTGGCCAACCATGGCCGCTATCACTATGGCAGTAGGTCCCAGCCTACTCCCACAGTGTTAACTATGGCACTTGCGGCCTATTTCCATTGTGTTAAAAATTATGGTAATAGGCCTGAAAATTTCCACTGTGGTTGTTGACCTATATACATGGTTTAAACCGTGACTATAGCCTAGGTAAACCATCGAAATAGCCTAAATACAAAATGACACTAGCGAGTTTCGATCCATGTACATCACCTTTACACACCATCATATTCCCCACTACGCCACATGACAATTCAGGTATATATATATTATGATATATATATTAATATAAAAAATCGGAATAGCCTCAAACCCATAGAAGTATGTCTTCCCGCCAAATTTTTTGTCGGAATTTTTCCCCCGTGGAAGCGTAGAAACCCTATTGCCACAGTTTTGAAAAACCGTGGCTATAGGCCAAAAAATCGTTGCAATAGGCCACCAAAAATCAGCCTATAGCCAAAGTTTTAAAAATGTGGCTATAAGTCACAGAACCATGGCTATAGCCACAAATAATAACTATTTTAAAATAATGGCTAAAGGTTCATGGTAGTAGACTCATTTAATAGTAGTGGCAGGAGATGTAGCAAGAGATGCGTCAATGGAGACATTAGTAGGATCATGAGTAGTTTGAGTACATGTGATGTCTCCCTTGTGGTTTAGGGATGGATTTACCTCCACCATCTCCTCCAGCTCCTCCAAATGACCCTCCCCCTCAAAAATCAATTTATTTTTATGATAAAACTTTTGAATGTAAATTTTGTTTGTAATATTAACCATTTAACTTTATATATAGTGGGGTTTTTATATTATTGAGAATATTTTATTTTTTATTAATTTTTTAATTTTTTATTAATTTATTTCTTTATATAAATTTTTTTATTATTTTATTAATTATTATTTTGAATTATTTTTTTATTATTTTCAGTGAACAATGATGATTTCATTATTTAATAAATTTTTATTATATTAATAGTATTAATATTGTTGTTTTATTAATAATAATAATATTATTATTATTATATTATCAATATTATTATTATTATTATATAAATATTATTTTATAATTTTATAATTTATTTTATTTAACTAATATTTATATTATTATTTCATTAATATTAACTTTTTTATAGATTTTATTATTATTATTTTATTATTGTTTTAAACTTTTTACGATGATCCCTATCAAAATTTGTATTTGTGATGGCCCTCTACAAAAAAATGATTCGAAAAATCAGCAAGGATATTTGCAATTGGATTGTTGCAAAAAATTACCTAAGAATCATGGGAAATCATTTTTCGATGGATCCGTATACCATTGAAAATATTTTTTTATGCCATAGACTATCACAAAAAACAATATTTGTGATGCCATTTTCTATAACGAGGTATTTCTAATGGGATCCCATCACAAATACCCCATCACAAATACCCCATTTTCTAATAGTGAATGGGGTGACCAATTGAGTGTAGTGGCATTTGATGTAATGGGCCTCACAAAAGTGAATTTTTGTGTGGAAGGGGTAAAGGATGTGTCTTTCATAATGGAATCACTTGTCGGGAAAGTATTTTTTGTCCAAAATCTATAAAAAAGGATTTTTCAATTATTCTACTCGCGACAAAAGCTAATATCTGGTTAGTTGAAAAATTAATCTAGGGTGACCCTTTAATTGGTAGATCAAAATCGGTTCATTTTAGTTTTAATGTTGAAAACATATTTTACATTAGAGGGGACCACAAAGAGGAGATTTGAATTCTTGATAGAGGAACCAAATCCCTAAAACGTTTAATAAAAAGAAAGAGAGTTCATTGAGAAGCTAAAATTATTTTTTAATATACCATGCTTTTTATAATAATATTTTTTGTTCCCTACTACATTAATATAATATAAATTAAATTTCTAACTACTCATGCATACAGTGTCTTCTACACATGACGATGTTAACAATACCTTGTAAGGAAAAACTAAAATGATGAAATCCCTTTTGGAATATATAAAGGTAATGTCACAATATACTTTTTCTACTTTGCTAAAAAATTATATAAAGAATTGTTGATTTAATTTTCATTATTCCATGTATAGTTCATTTATTTTAGAAGATTTTTTTCCATCATTCACACCGTTTCAAGAAGTGGAATTATGCTATCTCTTCTTGATCACATAGGCCATCATGATTTTTTCACAGTAAAATCATAGTCCATAGAATTAATTTTTTAAACAATATGTATCTTTAATTTATTTATTTTTAGTATTAATCTCATAATAATTGTTTTCGTATAAAATTAGATTCATTTTTTCTATTTGGGGTGCTCTTTCCATCTTTCATGCCTTTATTCACCAAAACCTTTACATACTTATTCTCTCTAAAAAATGTTTTACCCCACCAGTGTTAACACTTATCACTTTCATTCAAGTTCCCTTCAATATTCAATCACATAGGTAATATATATATTTAATAAGTAAAATCATTTTCCATATAATTAATGTATTGTTTCAAATTTATTTTTTATTTTTTTTATTACTAATATAATAATTGTTTCCCTATATAGGTTTATTCATATGATTGAGTTGGTGTAGTTTTTTTGAATTTTCTCCTGCTCATGAGATATTGGACTTTAATCCTGAAACTGAGATAATGAAATTATAGAAATGCATCAAGAATGAATAAAACCATCATGAAAATTTGCATCAACACTAATTATTTAATTAGTTTTTTATCATTTTATATAATATTTGTAAGCTTATTTCCTTACGTTTTTGGTCTAAAACATATTTAGTTTTTCAGATATACTTTGGTAAGTCATATTGACTCAATGTTCTTAGTTGAAAAACCTTTTACATTGAAATCTAGAAGAGTATGGAAATATCATATGGTCATTATGTGGATCTGTTGTGATATAATCAACAAATAGGCTTCCTTTACTCTTCTCGATTTTAACAATGAGAAAGGTTTCTTAGCTATGAAAATTTATTAAATATACATTGTTGGAAGTTTGAAATATAAAAGAAATTTAAATTAGTGTATCATTGGTATTCAATATTTTTTTTGGGACTTTGGTATGTGTATGAATATGCCAAACTCCCATCCAACACACAATGTGACCAGTATGACTCCATAAACTTATTTTTTTTAAATTATAATTATTTTTTGTAAAAAAGAAAACTGAAATACTCAAAACTGAGAAAACCAATTCATATTTTATTTATATATTTTTGGAAAATTATCCATAATTAATTTGTGATGTATAGGAATCAGCCTGACCTCATTCATATATATGATGTTCCTGGTATGACAAAAAATGTCCCTTATCAGTTGCAAATCAACATTTTTGTTAATAAAGTTTTACTCTATAAAATTGATCATATTCACTTATATTTCATAGATAATTTAGTACACTAACTCTTATGTCATTTTTAACATGAAGTAATTAGTCTCACATCCAACGGACACATGATGTGATTTGTATGAGTCAAAGTGTGTGTTTCCTATTTAAAATGGTATTTTAGAAAAAAAAACACATGTGACATAAAAAAATCATTGATAACACATTAAGAATGTTTTGACATGTTATTAAAAGGATCCATATGTTATGTTATATGTGTACGAAACAGATAAACCTTAATCTGATGAATGGTGTGACCGGTATTACTCTAGGGGTGTTTTTTTATTTAAAATTAACATCAATTTTAATAAAATAGAAAAGTTACCTTCTCAAAGATTATAAAAACCATTCATATAGTTTTTATAATTTATATAAATGACCCATAATATATTTTTGACATGTATGAACTATAATAAGCTCAATATGATACATGATGTCCCTGGAATGACTGAAACGGTATGTTATTAGTTGAAAACAAACATTTTATTTCAAAATGTGTTACTCACTAAAAACTGATCAAATGCAATAGGATATTATTGATAATGTAGTAGAATTGTTCACAATTAATTTTTAATATGCATCAATTGATCTCACATCAAAAAATTACAAGACGTGATCATTACGTGTCGAAGTGTGTGTTTCCATTTAAAATTGATATATTAGTAAAAATGACTAGTGATATACTCAAAAAACAAAAAATGCATTCATGTCGTTTTGATAATTTAGGAAAATGTTCCATTTTTCATTTCGGTCATGTAATAATAATCCTCACTTCAATCTGATGCATGTTGTGACCAGTATGACTCAACAAATGACATTTTATTAAAAGGGAAAATCCATTGTACTAAAATGGAAAACTAACCTACTCAAAACTGAGATAATACATTCATATAGTTAGGATAATTTATGGAAATGAACCATAAGTAATTTGTGACTTTAGGAATTATATAGTCATCACTACAAATCACTATGTTCCCAGTATAACTCAAAGTCTCTGTTATCAGTTTAAAATCAACATTCTAGTATAAAAAGTCCCACATAAAAGAAACAGATCCAATGCACTAATATTTTATTGATAATTTATGAAGACTATTCATAAGAAATTTTTTATGTGTATGAATCCGTCTCAAATAAAATTGATACATGATGCAATATTTATGTGTCGAAGTGTGAGTTTCTAATTTAAAACGGAATTTCAGTAAAATAGACATGTGATGTGGTCGAAACTGAGTAAACACATTCGGATTCATTTGATACTTTAGTAAAATGAACTATAAGTCATTTGATATGTGTATAAATCATTCTCACATAAATATGGAACACTATTTTATAGCTCTGACTTCGTGTGTGTCTTTTTATTTAAAATTGACCTCAATTAATGTAAAATGGACAACTGACCTAAACAAAAATAAGAAAACATATTTGAATTTTTTTGATACTTCACTGAAATTATCCATATGTCATTTTTGATTGGTAAGAATAATTTTCACCTCAATATGATACAAGATGTTCTTGTTATGATGAAATGTGTCCATTATCAGTTTAAAAAGGACATTTTAGTTTGAAAAGTGTCACTCGCTAAAAACCGATCAAACACACTCATAATTTTTTGATAATTTTGGAGAATGATTCATAAGCCATTTATGACATGAAGAAATTAGTCTCACATTATAATGATACATGATTTTATCCTTATGATTTAATGTGTGTGCTTATATTCTAAAATGAAATTTTATTAAAAAAGACAAGTGACATACTAATACTGAGAAAAAACATTTGTACTATTTTAACACTTTTAGAAAATGATCCTAATGTCATTTGAGACATGTAAGAATTAGACACACCTTAATACAAAGTATTGTGTGACTGGTATGACTCCAAGTACTTATTTTTATTTAAAATTTAGATATATTTTAGTAAAATGGATAAATAACCTACTCAAAATGAATAACATGTATTCATATTGTTTTGATACCTTTAAAAAATAACCAATATATCATTTTTGACTAACAGAAATTAGCCAAACATAAATCCCACACAAGATATTCCTGGTATGAATCAAAATGTTTTTTAATAGTTTAAAATTTACATTTTAGATCACAAAGTGTCACTCACTTAAAACCAATCTAACATGCTAAGATTTTATTGATAACATATGAAAAAATAAATATGTTATTTTTGATGTGTAGGAATTAGTATCACATCAATATAATAGGTTATGTGATTGGTATGAGTCAAAGTGCATGTTTCCTTTTCATAATGACATTTTATTAAAGAAGATGTGTGACGTACTGAAAACTGAGAAAATAAATATGTATATATTTAATAATTTCTAAAAATGATATATTATTCATTTTTGATATTTTTTAATTATTCACATATCAATTTATTTCATGGTATGATCAGAATGACTCCATGTGTAGATTTTCAATATATAAGTGTAATTTTTTTATTAAAACACGCATCACATCTCCAAAACTGAGAAAACAATCCTAGATATATTTTCTTATCATTTAATATACAAATAATTAATTGATTTAATTATTATGTTTACCATATAATTATTTATAATTCATCAGTTAGGGGAGGAGGAATAAGCAAAAAAACTAACTAAATGCACATGGGGAGGCACCAAACTGAGAACTCACAAATGGCACAACATGACACAACCACCAGGGTTCAACCATTTGGATTTTTATTATACTTATTTAATTAATTTTTATAGGGATAATGCTTTAATACAAACAATAAATGGTTTGAAATGTAATACTAAACCATAAAATAATTCTGATACATAATGTTCCTAGTATGGCTCAAGGTATAGTTTAAATTTAACACTTATTTCTTTATATAGTTACTAACCTAAGAATTTCATTCTTATACATGTATGATGTTTTTCTCAAGAAGAGGTGGTTTGTTTGGAAATAGCATGAGTAAGTGTTATAATTAAAATAAAAACAAACAATGATGTTTTTGAATGTATGTATTAATTTGGACTTATGTAATTTTATAAACAAATGTTTTAAATGTCTATAATATATCATTTTTTGAATTTGTGTTGTAAATTTAATTTCATTCAAATTCTGTATTAGTACTTGATGTTATTGATATCTGGTGGGGTTTCTGGTGTTGTGGTTTGCTGTTAGTGCACACTGTATTGGTGTTAGAGAGTGTTGTTACAACACACTATAGTATTTCCCTTTATTGGTGATTTTAAAAACACTGATAAAAGTACACTTTATTAATTCTCAATAAAATAAGTAAAAAAGTACACTTTATCATTCATGCATAAGTGAGGCCTACCATCTCCAATAATGGTGCATTTCATATATCTATATCTAAATTTTGTGAATGAATATAAATATGTATATAATGAAATTATATGATATAATTGTAAAATGTTATATTCTGGAGATTATGTAATGATGATTTAAGTAAAATAACTAAAACTGCTGAACCAAAAAACTAATGAAAAAATATAGTAAACAAAATGAAATAATCATTTTATAAATGAATTATATAAAAATGAGTGTTGGAATATTATAATGGGAAAATATATGATGATATAAATATGTGCATGATTCTATAATAGATTAATAAAAAACCAATATTTATTATACATGATGTTCTAAGGTGTATGAAATAATCCAAGATCCAAGTGGTAATTGATTTTCATCTCACATTAATTTTTATGTGAGAGACATTCCATATTCATCGTGTGCTTACTTTATGTGGTGTATATAATTAAAATGAAATAATTTTTTTATTTATATACTTAAATTTTTAGGATTTAGATATCTATCTGAGGATTTATCTTTCATGGGGTTTACTGTTTAAAATTTACTGAAGCGGTATTGGTATTTTTACTCAAATTTCCTTCTCAAAAACATAAGTTATGTTCTTCACTAATATTATTCTATGAGGTGTATATACTGACCATATTACATGAAATATCATGAATATACTTTTTCATGATATTCTATGTTTCATTTAGTGTTATTATTTCAAGAAGATCACTATTCCAAGTTAGCAAAGTTGTAATGATTTTATGTTACAATCTCATTGTTTATTTGGATTAATTATGATCATTTTTTGATGATGAAATATTATGATTCACTTCTCAAGAAACTCTTGAATATTATTATCCTATGTTTTTGTTCTGATAATATATGTTTTCCCTTCACTTTCCTCCTTATATATACCTAATACTTCAAATGATTTTGTTAAGAAAATCCTTCCTTATTTCTCTTTTAAACCAAAAACTCTTATTCTTCAAAAACCGTATTTCTAAAAAAAATTAACATTCTATAAATTATTAATTATTTTTTACCCATGTTTGAATATCTTATGAAAATGTTTGTGTCGGAATTTTCATGTCATTTTACAAACAATACCCATTTAGATCATCTTAAAAATTTGAAATGACTCTTTGTTTTAAACATGTACGACATGAACAAAATATTCCTTTATCATGAATATTAAATGTTTTAAATATTATTTAATAAATTTTCAATGCAATTTTCTAAGTAATGTTTTTTCAAAATGATTCTTTCTTTAGAAGTTTTTTGTCAATGTGGAAAATTCGTTTTCCTTATGAAATTTTTTAAGTGATTTTTAAAATACATAATAAGTTTCAATGTTTATTTTCAATGAATTTATGTTAGTTTTTTTTATGAATTTAGAGTTTTAAAAATTAATTTTCAATTAAATTTTATTCCTCATGAAATTTTCCATGTGATTAATATTTCAAAATTATTTTCTATTTAATATGAAATCCTTTGATGTAGTTTTTTATTTACTAGGGATATGATCTAGGGATGTTATTCTTATTATTTCTATAAATAGTTTATCTTTATGAAACACATGTATCTTACATGGGTTATACAATGAAAAAATTATTTTAAAAACTACGTATTTTTCCATTGGTTTTTCAATGATAAACCGATAAAATGATTACGAAACCTATATTTTTTCCTATGGGTTATTATATGATCAAATATTTATGAAACCCATTTAATTTTATTGGTTGTGATATAATAAATATTTAATTATCTTTTAGAACACAAAGGATTGATTTTAATTATGTGATGGTGGTTATGTTATAGGCAAGGATCATGGTTACATTACAACCTATTATTATTGGGACCTATATCTCCCTCTAATGCATTAGGTAAATATTTATTTCTATTTATATTGATTGGAATGGAAGTTGGTGTGAACCAAGTTCGGTAAGGGACATTATCCCCTAACATGGTCTCCAGATTAAACCTTGACTACTATGATGGTTTGGGGAGTGAACCCATTTCACCATATTAGTATTAGTAGTGATCTTTGACTACTATCGAATTGATTTTATAAACTTATGTGTATAGAACAACTCCATGTATTATGCCTATGTTAGGCTCTCATTGATCATGTTCCTTTATTTCCTTTTGATTAATGTCTTATGAACTACCAATACATGTACTATGAAACAATTTTATGATCCTCGTTATGCAGGGTAAGTTTTTCAAATGTTATGATAATGTTCTCATTCCCTAATGTTAATTTTGTGCTTATGTATCCTCCATGTTTCCCAAAATTAAGCATACGATCTCTCCCTTTAATATGTTTCCTTTCCCCATTTTATATAAAAAAATTAGGTTATTTATATTAGTGAATATTTCTGAAATAGAAGATATTTATTTGAGATACTAAATATCTTCCACCAAATTAGACTATTTTGTACCTAGTCTCCAAATACACAAAATTATTATTTTCCACAGGTGTTGTCTTGTGTAATGTATTTAATATTCATCTTAAAAGTTGTAATAAAAATTTATGAAAAGACTACGTCATTATAAACTACCACTATTAAGTCAAAAAAGAACATAGAGAACCCTTTATTGATGATATTCCCAGGGTGAACAAAGGAAAATGATGTATGAATTGGGATCTATCATGCTTGAACCTGGAGATTCATATGATGATTTTGGGAGGCTCATATAACAACTATGGGTCACCACTGGAGGAAATATATTATTTATTACTAAAATAAAAAATTTCATGATTCAGATATGTTTTTATATCCATCAATGAAGAAATAATTTCTCAAAAATTAATTCAAAATTGATTAAATTAAATATATATAGTGTGTGATGATCTTTAACTTCGTTTCCAATGATTATCCATTTTATTTATTCATTGGTTCAATTATATTGTTTTGAAAATTTATCATTCTGTGAATATCATATTAATCATCAATCACAACAAAATGAAAAGTTGGTAATTCCCCATATGAAGCTTCTGTTGTGCCCAAAGCCTACAATTAAGACAACCAACTACTTAAGAGAATGACATGATAATTTTTGGAGAGGTAATGTTGGATTTCAGATAATATATTTCATGTTGTTTTATTTAGTAAAATAAAACCATTGGTATATTATTAATTCCTAGGAACTAGTTTCTAGGCCATTTGTACTAGGTATTCATTTTGGTCTTTTCCATAGACCATCTTGGGTTCCTGGTTAAGGTGTAGTCATGGTTGCTCTATGAAAAATATCTATTAGAGCCAGGGACTATCCGATGATCCAATGAGCACATCGGACCCTTATAATATGGGGATTCCAACTGGTTGATCCAACAATGGAGAATGTGGAGAATGAAAATTCCCATTATATTTAGGTGTGGAAATCTCATCCATCATGAGTTCTTTCCTAGGGGAGGATTTATTCTTAATAGAAACCATGAGAGTGAGACCCAAACATGATAATATCATATTTTGGGTGGTCTATTACAATTTTTATCTAATTAAAGGCCCATATAATGTTCTGATTAGGGCCTTAGACCCTTATTTACTAGGTAGGCTTAGGGGCGAACCACCATTAGAGATTTTGAAGAACAAATAACAACATTATTGGTAGTGTGGATATATTTTCCACCATGAGGCCTCTTCCTAGGGAGTCTGGTCCCATTACCTTTGAAAAATAAAACCTCAAAGGTGAGGTCGAAAGAAAAAAAATATAATGGTATGGATGGACTCTGACAATTGATATCGAAATAATGACTTTTCAAATGTTCGAATGAGAATTTTAGTTTTTTATGGGTTGGGGAGGCCCAAAGGTCAATCCCACATCCAATATGGTGTATAATAAAGCATATAATTTTAGGTAGGGTAGGATACCTCAACCATTATATAGCCTTTTTGATGGAATCCTAGACCATATTATATAAAATTCAAAACAATGAGGGATATAACCCATGTTAAAAATATCATTGTGTCGATGGTATGCTGATATTGGTTTCAGATATAAGGTATGTCTGACGTGTCAAAGAGAATTTTTGGGCATTATGGGGTGGGTAAGATCATAATGTAATCCAACATAGGTTATAGTGGAGAATAACACACCCCTTATAAGGAGGCATCGATACCTAATCTATCCTGAGGCCTTTTTAAGGGATGATTAGCCTATAGACTATGAAAAACCCATGAGGTAAAGACCCAAATTGGACAATGTCATGTTTTTGGAGTTCTATTAAAATTGGTATTAGATACATGGAATGTCCATTATTCTAATAATTTTTATGGGCCCTTATAGGGTAGGGAGGCCCATGGGGAGATCCCATATTAAAGATAGTGGACAAGGAAAAACTAATTGTTTGGTAAGTGTCGGTACCACATCCATTACAAATCATTTTTTAGAGGGGTGTTGTCACATAGCTCATAAAAAACGAAAGTGTGAGGGATATTCCTAAGACAAACAATATAATCATGTGCATACTATATTATAAATAGTATTACAGTTAGGGCATGTCCAATATTCTAATGATGATGTTTGGACATTATAGGGATTAGAGACCCACATGGTGATCCCACATTGAAAACAGTGGAGAAAAAAAACCCCCCTTTATATGTAGGTGTGGACATTTCAACCATCATGTGGACTTTTCTAGGGGATTCTTGTCCGGTATCCTGCGAAAATAAAAATAGTGACTGTGGGATCCAAAGTGAAAAATATAATGGTGTGGGTGGTCTATTACATTTATAATATAGTAAAACTAGTATTATTTTTTTGATATATATATTACTTCACTAATGTAATAGAAAAGTATGTTTTATTTTTTGAAATTTAACATATGAATTTTAATGACCCGCATCATTACAAGTTGTAAAAATTATAATAATTTTTTTCTATAATTAGGGATGTCTGATTCCCCAAACCCTGACTCCCATATCCAATTCCATTAACACATACACTACGTACATGTTGTGATATTAATTTTAGAAAGACTAGATAAAACAATAAATAATTACCAAATAAATTAAAACTAATTTATCCATTACTTATTGAAATGATTTATTGGGTTTAGAGATTTACAGAACTAGAACACATTATCACTAATAAATCCTGTGTTGTTTATATTAAGGGAACAATTTTCTATTATATATAAGAAAATAATTAATCATTAATGAGTCAAAAAAATATCCCATATTTGTTTTTCACATGTGTCATCCTTATTGACATGTCACTTGTAATACTTTTCTTCATAACCTGGTGAAATTGAATCATAAGAAGGGGTGAGCTAAAATGCTCGGTAAGGGATAATAAAAAACTAAGTCAATGAATGGATAAACATGGAATAAATATAGTAACAAGAACTGATAAACAACATTAATATATATCAAAATTCATATTACAACATTCTATATGCACGATAATAAATTAAATCATATATATCAATAATATTAATCTTATAATGATGGAATGAAAAATGATAGAATTTAAAAAACTACTCTCAATTCCTTATTCCAATACATCTACTTGTCATTGAGACTATAGTCAATAAATATTTCTATATTTGTAAGTCATATACTAAATACCCAAATGTTTGTTCTCTCAAGAGACATTTCAATGCATTAAGGGGATATATAATTTTAGTTCCCACCCCTCATCTAATTATTTATGATGCATTAACTATAAGATTCAATAAGACTTTTTCTTATCATTACATAAACAAAAAAAAACTATAAATATAAATAATAATCCAAAATATCTATATTTGTTCAACCTATGTTAGAAGAAATAATCATTAAGAATATCAATAATTTTCTTCATGTTAATAAAAGTGACAACATGGTCATAAAACATCTTGCAAAATAAGGTGTACAATCAAATAATACTTAGTCAAATTTCCAACAATAATATTTATAGGAATAACAATATATGAAAGGCTAATACATTACCAGATTCCATGGAATAGGATAACAAGAACAAAAGACATTAGGAGGATGATGTTTTTTGGTTATAAAATACATAGAGAACATACCAATAATCATTCATATTGGAATAACAACATAAAAAATTCTAATACACTTCTACATGTCAATATAATGTCATAATTTATTGGTGAACTCCATCAAATTTAAATTATGTAAATTGTGACGTTTTTTCTATAAAGGTAAATGAGTTTATGGAAATGGAATTAATAATATAAATTAGACATAATTCATACATAGAAAATAAGTGTTTGTATTCAAAAGAAAATAGCCCCCGTATAATAATGGTAAATTATAAAGATGTAGGAATGGATGAAATATAACCTTAAAAAATAATTCATAAAAAGATATCATATAAGAAGGGATAGAGAATTGAATTATTTGATATTGTGAGTTAAATCCAACAAATGATAACATATATATTTATATATTTATATATCCCAAAACATAAACCCAATTGTAGCATCCCTCCTCGAGTGTCGCATACTGGTGGACTGGGACGGTGGCCATAAGACCTCAAGCGTTAATCCTTAAATGACAGAGGCTGCTGAATAGTAGTTATAGCCTTGGGCATGTCTATGGGAATACTATAACCTCAATGACCATAGTTACAACAATAGAAAATGATAGATAATAAACAGGATAAACACAAATAAGAATCAAGAAATAGTGAAAAATAAGGGAGATAACGAAGAAATATAAGTAAAAAGGTATAATATGCGTAAATATATAGAAACTAATAATGATGAACACAGAACTATACAAAAATGAGGGTATAGGGGATAAGGGGATAAAATTTCTTTTCACATGTTTTGGGTAAAAACAAAAAGTAAAAAAAAACTACTATAATTAGCATCTCAAGGATAGGCTCAGTCCTCTGCATCATATCTCCATCATAATTTTTAAATCACTCCATAATTTGAATTATAACTCTTTCCTTTATCAATACTTGAAATTATGAAGTCTTCTTGGGTTCCAAAGGAGTCCCAAACAAGGTGTGAGATGAAATATCAATATGCTGCCATCCACAATGTCTAGGAAAATCGATTTCATGTGATAAATATTGATAGTGTTCCATAATTATAAATGAAGAGTTATGAATTATAAATTAATAAAATCATTGATCAATGTTCATAAATGGGAGTCTAACCAATACCATCTACTTTGGCCTAAGCCAGAAGACTGAAATAAGGTAACTATACAAGTAATTATGTATATACAAAATGCATTATAAATAAATTAATAAATATAGGAATGCCTCAATACTATTCTTTGGGTAGGAAGTTCCATTTTTATGTTCCCTTAAAAATAACCTGATAATTTAAATAAGAAACATTTCATATGTCACAAATAATCAATCCATCAAATCCAATGGTGGAGATCTGATCCCTTCCGAAGTGATATATAAAGAATCTGAAGGGTTTCTATAGGAGTCTTTGAAATAACCAATACCACTGAGTCCATCTAAGGAAACCCATAATGGTGTCCCGTGTTTCGGACATGGTATGGTTACTCTAAGTCCATACTATGTATCTCACATAAGAGACTGTGTATCACCCAAGGTATAACATAGCCATCATCCAAATGGGCCTCTCTTGATTTCTCCCTTGGGAACTGATGTCACTCATGAGTATGTAAAATCTGTCCCAAGATCTTATACCTGGAAAAACAATGTATCTCTCTGTGTATGTAAACTTGACCCAACCGAACACAGTGATTCCATCCATAGTATCCTTAAAACATGACTAGTTTTCTCTCCAATCCCATAGCCAGTGATCCATAACAAACAATGAACATATCACAACATGGATTAGAATTTACATTTACATATCATCTGATAGGTATTGAAATTTAATATTCTATTGAGATATCCCAAGAATAAAATTTAGTTCTATCCAATCAATTATGGAATAAAGCAATAAACAGATGTCATTAGGAACCTAACATGACATATAGAATATAAGAATAAGCATTAAGACCATAAATCATGAATATGTGGAAAATATTATAACCATATAAATATAAGATTGTGGAATTTAAGTTGAAGCATCAATTATATGGTTCTAATTATAAAGTGATGGCATCAATCTCAGGGGTCTATCTCATGACCAACTTCTTATCATCGTTCAATTCATTAATTAAGACATCAATTATAAATTAATAACACACCACACAATTATTCAAAATTACAAGGATTGGGAAATATTTCATTTAAAGTGGGAACACCTTAGTGGTGTCCAATGACATGGATAAAAACTCACAAATAGCATTTTCCATAATCTAAGGTCACAAATTACATGGAATATCAACTTATTTAATTTCTTAATCTAATTTGAAGAAATGTTAGAATGTTCTGGTGAGCAGAACAATAATTTATCATTAAATATATAATGAAACTATTTTCAATGACTAAGACCACATATGGCAGTGTATTACGAGTCCACTCATACCTTATAAATTCTTGAAATAATCCAAAATGAATTAAAATGGGAAAACATACCAACACATAGAAAATATGGACAATGATTCACACGTAATCAACACAATGAAGTTTGAAAGATAAGTGATATATACAGGAGAGTATTATGGATCTCATTGAGGTATTTCTATTTCTATTGACAATGAAGGAATAATCATCTGATTAATGAGATAGATCAAAACCCTATAGAGAGGAAATGAGGATCCCACATGTGAAAGAGAAGAAGAAAATACCACTAGGGGAGGATGAGTAAAGAAGAAATATATATAACATCAATGAAGGAAAATTTCATTGATTCACTAGAATAATAAGGGAGCATATTTTGTCCACACATTTAGCCAAACCATGCACTATCTATGTGCCGGTTACTAGTTTAAAGGGGCACATCACATGGTTAGGTGAAAAGTTTATCTAAAAATTTGAAAATAATGTGAAACATATCTTCCCATAACTTGTATTTGGCCACATGAGCATGTTCTTGGTATCAAATAGTTCTAGAGGAACTATGTGGCCCGATTCACCCCACTGTCTTCAACTACACGTTTTAGGGAAAATGTGTGGGTTGGGCTGCATAGTATCTCTTAACCATGTAGCTTATTAATTTCTCCAATTCTGAGGGATCCATGTTCTGATTGATCCTCATACACCCCTAATCCTTCTCAACCTCATTAATCATTGTTATTAGGTACATTTTAAAGAATTTAGACAAAAAATGAATAGTTTATACCATTAAAAAATTTAGAAATTACAACCTCCCTTCTTTAAGAAAACTAATCTCATGTTTTCATTCTAAGGGTGGGAGAATTTATTCTAGGTAATGTTCTAGTCACTCCACCCATACATCTGTCTCCCACTACCATGTCTCGTCCTGTATGCTTATGAGATGTCAGATCACCCGAACAAGAGGATCTTAGCTGCCTCAGAGATACTCATTCTCTAATCAATGATACGTATTAGATACTCCTCAAAGGATGATATTTTACCCATCTTGATATCCTTAGTGTCAAATGAATGATATAGGTAAACATTATATTATTGAAGCTTTGATACATGGAATACATTGTGCATGAAATAATACCTCTAATCTTACATCAAGTAATAGGCTACCAGCCCAACTCTTTCCACTATCTCGAAAGGCCTTACATAATGAGGTGATAAAATTCCATGCCTCCAAATTCTTCATTGATCCAATCTATGTGATACCAATATAATAATCCAATATACCAACTCAAACTCTAGAGGTCCGTGTTGACGATCCGTATAAGATTTCTGGCAGGGGTGGGTTGTGTTCATATGATTCTGAAATTTGCTAAACATTATCTAAAGTATCCTAAATTAGATGAGGACACAATAATGCTACGTCACCAACCTCATTCCAGAATAGAGGTGAACACAATGGTTAACAATAAAAACCCTTATTTCGTGTCATCTTAATTGTTTCCAGAAATAGGTTGTCACCGGAACACTTAACCAAAGGAATAATCTTTTCCCATGAACATCGAAAATCAAGAATACAGGTCTATGGAATATCCTCTAACACAAATATTGTCCTCTCAGAATATACATTGGACTATGGGTGATATTTTGTAATCAAGAGAACCCATATTCCTAGTTATTTTTTCAAACCTTTTCAGAATTGCACGGAATACTAGGATTCATGGTTTGAACTGATAAAACGAGGTACACCATGAAGTCACACTATCTTGCAGATGTAATTCCTTCCAAGCACTTTAATAGATAAGGTTTCCATAATTGGTATGAAGACTGAAGGATTGGATAACCTGTTTATGATCAACCATATTGGGTCTCTACCACTAAGAGATCTCAGTAATACTATCATGAAATACAAGGTGACATTATTCCATTTCCACATGGGAATAAATAGATTTTGTAGAACTCTACCAATACCTTAGTTCTTAGCCTTCATCTTATGGTCATTTGAGCATAAAGTGATTAATCCTTCCCTATGACTATTTATACTTGGCCACCAATAATGATTGTGGATATCACAATACATCTTGGCTAAACCATGATGAACTTCCCTAACAGTGGAATGAGATTCCCGTATAATCTATTTCTATATTCTATAAGGCGTCCATACATGGACATAGAAGAGTAGGGTGTCCTTGCACCAACAACCTAATTAGGATGTGGGTTCTCTCATGTTAAAATCTCACTTAAAACGAGTTCCTCAGAATCATATTGCTACCACATCCAGATGCACCCAAGAAGGGAGGATGTCACTGCTAGAGATACTAAGAATGGATTCCCATGTGGTTCATAAACCTCAAGATGCATCTAAACAAACATAGCCATCATCTTATAATCATAGATGGAATCCTTTAAAGTTTGTGTTTGATAATTCTAAATCAATGAATTAGAAATGGTATTTTCCATCCCAGGTTTGTAGTCAAGCTCAACAGCAAAGAACTACTAGTATTCCACCCAACTACGCTACATTGAAATCCGGTCGTGTTGTATGAAGATGTATTTTGGAATTTTATGGTTCGTGTAAATAATGAATCATTCTCAAAAAGTATTGTTCCTAAAATATAAAAATATATAACCACATTATCTATCTTGAGGTCATTCATAGTATAGTTCCACTTAAGAGGTCTTAGATGGTGAGATCTATATGCAACAACCCAATTACCTTAATTTGAACTGCACCGAGGATAATTACAAAAGAATCATAGTAAAGGTTTTAAATTATTATAAGATAAGGTATAATCAGTATTAGAGATAAAGTGAGTCATCCATATAACAATTGAAATTCAGTCTCACAAGTTTTTATCTAATTGAACTTCACACCCTTCTTGGTGAAGCCCATAAGTAGTGCTTGCCGGGATGAGATGTTCTCAATGAATCACATGTAATATCCATATATCCCCAAGACTCTAAATATTTTAAAAAAATTCATAGGCGACACAATGAAAACCACAATGATCACCTTATATGGCTACGTAGATATGCCTACCTCAGATATAATATGAACAATGATGTTGAACTTTCTTATCCAAATGTGGCATTTTTTAATCTTCTTATATTGAAAACACTCTCTTATTTTATTCATCTTGATATAAAGATGATTTTAATGGTTGTGTCTAGTACGATAATTCACTATGATTTCAAATATGAAGACCACCCCAAAGGAATGAAGATACTGGTGGAAAACCTAATTAACGAGAGTCATAAAAACATTCAGTGCATTCCTTAGATTGAACGGAATGACCAGACACTCAAACTACCCACAACATCTTAGGAATATTTTACATGGTATATCTAATAGTCTCTCATACACCTGATGGTAAACTAACCTCAAATTAATCATAGTTAAAATAGTTACTCCTCATAGCTGGTCGAAGAGGTCATCAATACAAAGAAGTGGATACCAGTTTTCACCATAAGATAGTTCAGTCTTTGGTAATCCATGAACAATCGGAGGGTACCATCAACCTTCTTATAAAAACAGATAGGAGAACCTCATGGAGATCTGATGGGTCTATGAAAACCCTCTACCTCAAGATATTCAAGATACTTCTTAACTTCTTGGAGATCTATAGGTTACATCCTATAATGTGGAATGGACACATGTGCTACACCTAGGACTAGTTCTATGGTGAACTCAAACTCTCTCTTATAAGGAAATGTAGAGAAATCATCATAGAAGACACCCCTGGAACGATCCCATATAGAAGGTAATTATAATATATGCTTTCCCTAATCGCTCATAAGGAGTCTTTCCAACTAAGATATCACCCTGCCTAACCAGGTATGATTGGGTCTAGATCGACTTGCCATGTTCTCCCTCTCTACCTTATGGATATAAAAATTTACTTTAGGTGATCATAGTAACATTTTATGTTGATATAAAAACACATGGGTATGATAAGCTACATGCCAGTCCATACCGAGGATAAAATAAAAATTAGTCATCCTGAAGTTGAAAAAACACCATAAGAAAAAAACCCACATTTTTCAAGGAGGAAATCAGGTCACTGGAATATACCCTCAATTCTGGATTTTAATGGAGTGTTAATACACATGATTCTATATAAATACTCAATTTCTAGACCAAGACTTTCCACAACCATAGTAGATAAAAATGTATGATGTACCAATATCGAAAAGGCGGAGATTAAGTAGAAGATACCAAAATAGTACTTCTAACTAAATATGTCCCTATAATCTTCTCCATGAGTGAAAGATGAACTATAAAAATATGGCTTGAATCATATATCTGAGATGCTAACTGAAAAGGATAAGTAGATCCACTCTATTGACACTGAAGCTCAAGAACCTGACAACCTCGACCATGACCACTACCTCCTCGGCCTGATTGGATGGTAGAAGAAGAAATCCCATATTAAATTAGAGTAGTGTATCTTTTACATGATATATGTGTCATAAAAACCCCCACTCAATAAATATTAGAGGAAAATATAGCCAGAAGCACTGATGCAGAGCCATCATACCACAACACGACCAATTTATTGGGTTCCTCATGCAATATGGATTCTTATTTCCTAGGAAATCAGATTGGTGACACACTATAGTGCTATAAATTCATGTCATCTGGCGGGAAACACCCCTACATGCACCCCTCAAATGAAACATTATACTAAATGATGAACTGTTTCCCTACCTTAGAATTTATCCGCCCTCGTTCACATTTCCATCTTCTCTAAGAGTCCATTCAGGAATTATTTTCTATTTCAATCTCTCTATAATGGTATTAAATATAAATAAATTCACTAATAATTGGATATCATAACCTATACTATCCTCAAATGCCTAGTATTCATCAGAAAGTCACTAGTTTGTGATGGATCTAGACAATGATACTCATTAAAGTGATAAGAATACTATATCATAGTCATAGTGTCCTGCGGAAGATGATTGAACTCCTATAGTAAAATTTCCATAGATTATATGTTGAGAAGTTATCATATAATCCCATCTAAATGTCTGTACAGACTATACCTCAATGATGCTCAGACTGAGATATGATGTTCCATAACCGTCTGGTGGAATCATGCAACATTTAAGTAGATAGATTTAACCACTTCTATGGAGGCATCTCAATATGGTTGATGATAGATCAATTAGGTTATAACTATAACTCTATAACCCAAGGTCCTCGATCCATTGAGAAGGTGAGAGGATGATTTTTATAAAAGTCTTACGTAAACTCTTCCATAGTTAGGGAAAACAAAGGAGAACCCTGAATAGATTTCATGAACCATAAAAAATAATCAAACAATTCATCATCGAAGCTTAATGGAATATCATTAGGAGGTGCCTCAGGTGGAACTACTAGTAGTATCATCAGTGGATCATGGGATGCCACCTTTGTATTGGGATAATAACCACTCTCTTTTTCTAAAACATGAGGACATCATGATGTAATTTCTCTATAATTTCCAATAACACTCCACAGATATGATTTATAAAAGACAGGGAAAGGAGAAAGAAAACAGAAAAGAAGGAAATATAACAATCCTTCCTAGAAGTGTGACATAACTGAAATTATTCTCTAATATATATGTATAGATGATAGGATAAGGACTCTGTAAGATCATAGTAGAGATGTCCTATTTCCCACTATAGATGTTGGGTCAGGTTCATGGTCCAACTTTTCTCATATAGGGTGATCATTTAATTTTTATGGTGATGTTAATTTTAATTCAATTATATATTCAGTCCCATTTTAATTTTGTTGAATTATAGGGATCACCTGTCCAATTTATAAGGGCTCATGCACCTTATAAATTAAAATTGGGCATTAACATATTCCAAACAATGACATGTTACTCCATGTCGAATAAAAACATTTTTACATTTATCCATCAAGCATTACAAGGCACAACTAATAAGCAACAATAGAAATAACATGAAAAATAGTAAATGCACACTAAAAAGTAAATGTGGAATGGAATATTGAATGGTATTTTAATTCCAATAGTTCCAAGTATGATTCATTTTATTTTATTACCTCATATCATTTTGCAATAATAGAATAAATCTTATAAGGAAAACAATTTTAGAAATTATATAAACTGCCCAGATCATGTGCATCACCCACTAGTGAAATCTATAAAAATTTAACAACAAAATAAATAACACAAATTTCTCATTCTAGTTAATTTAGGATTCCCTGGTACAAGGGTTAGCTACGTCCAAGCATAGGGTTATTTAAAAATTCTTTTATTCTAGTATCATATCTATCCCAATTTGTAATACAAAAGGAAATGGTGTTTTGACACCAATTTGAAGCATCCTGCGTTGGTGTCACATACCATTTCCCCAAGACGGAGGCACATGGGCTCAAGCATGCCTCCTCAAATGATAGAGGTTATCGACTAGCAGTGATTTTTTAGGGTGTATCTTGGGGGATACTATTCCCTTACAGATCAAAGTTAGAACAACAAAAAACGATAGATAATATATTTAAAAGGAATAAATAAGAAAAAAACAACATTGAAAACTAATGAAGACAAACAATAAATATATGTAAACAAGTATAAGCTGAGTAAATATATAGATACCAATGGAGATGATCATTATTATATACAAAAAATGAGAGTATAGAGTGGAACATGGGATACTAATATTTACTGCATGTTGTAGGGAAATAAAAAAATACCAAAAAACTAATACAAAGTGATTCTAGAGAATAGTCTTGGTCCTCAACCCCGTATCTGCATCTTAATTATATAAATCATTCAAGCATCAGAAGTTTCATACTTACCATTATCTATAGAGACTATCATGAAGTCTTCTTGTGTACCAAAGGTGGCCCAAGACAGATGTGATATGTAATCTAAGTAGGCTGCCACCCATTGTGTCTAGGAAAATTTATTTCATGTGATAAATAAATAATAATTTTTAATAATAATAAATGATGATAAGTGAATAAATAATTAACTAAAATCATCAGCCCAATTTCTAAAATGGAAACCCGACTGAAACCACATACTTCAATCTAATTCAAAAGTCTGAACCAAGGTACCAGTACATGTAATGATGTTTAAACCAAATTCATTATAAATAAATCAACCAATATTGGCATTCCCAAATCATGTACTTTATCTTGGTGGATCCATTTCCATGTCATCATATAATCATGGTCATAAGATAAATAAGAAACTTGAAATATGTCATAAGTAATCAGTCCGTCAAATCCAATGGTGGAGTCCCAGGACCATGCAAGGTAATACATAAATAATACCAAGGGTCAATACATGATAATATAATAAAACTAGTACCACCAAGTCCATCTAAGAAAACTTGTAAAGTCATACCTTGTGTAACTCATAGTCAAGTGACGTTGATTCCATACCAAGTATATCATATAGGGGAATGGGTATCACCTGAGGCATGACATATCCATCTTGCCAATAGGACTATACTTGGTTTCTTCCCCATGGGACCAGTGTTAGTCATGAGTATTTAAAATAAACTAGTATATCTCATACATGGGAATCCAACGTGTCTCCATATTATTTCAATTAAATCCAACCACACATGTTAATTCCAACAATGAAGTCCTTAAAACGGGACATGTGTTCTCTCCCAGACCACAGATGGTGATCCATAACAAATAAGGAACATACCACAATATGGTATGTTATTTAAATTAACATATCATTAGTAAGGAATAAAATTTTTATATGATAACAAGCTAGTCCAAACCAAATATTGAATTCAAGGAAATGTGTTATGGCATAAGGTAATAAGGGGATGGAATAAGGAACCTAACATGACATGTGAAATTTACGCATAATCATTAATGATAAAAATCATGAATATGTGGAAATATTAATAATTTTAGAAATAAAATAATTTATTATTTAAGGTGAAGCACCAACAATAATCATCCTATTATAAAGTTAGAGAATCAATATCAAGGGTGTATCCCATGGTCAACATTTTTTCATAGTTTAATTATTTCATTAAGACTTATATTATAAATGAAACACACAACACATAGTGATTTAAAATACCAAGGCTCAGGTTGTAGTATATTTATAATTTTCACACCCATGGGGAGACCAATGAAGAGGTTAACAACATAAATATGTTCTCCACCATAGTCTAGGGTCACAAATTTCATGGAAAACCAATTCCATTAATTTATTAAACTAATTTTAAGCATCATCGGAAGGGTCTGATGAATCATAGAATGTTGATTGAATAAAAACTAATTGAAAAAATGGGAAATTCCTAGACTTCCTTCCTTGATATAGTATCACTCCACTCATCCATTATCATATCTAGAAAAGATAAAAATTGGAAGAAAATGGACAAATAAACCAATACCTTAAAAATATGGAAAAATAATTCCCACATAAATAATGTAACAAAGTTTGGAAGAAACATAAAATCAAAAGTAGAGGATGATGTAACTCACCAAGGGTTCTCTGTTGCTTCAAACAGTAAAAACAGTGGTTTTCAGATGAAGGAGATAGATCAAAACCCTAAGGAGAGGGAAAGAGTTACCCACACATGTAAGAGAAGTGGGAAATACTACTAAAGGGAAGAGGAATAAAGAAGAAAATTTTAAAACATTAAAAAAGATATTTTATTAAATTAACCCACAAAACCATGGTGTACTGTTTGGTCACAAGTCTGGCCAAACCGTGTATAAACTGTGTGCCGGTTACTTCTTTAAAGGGGCACATTGGCACACACTTTAAATAACAATGTACATACTATATTAATACAAACTTCCCAAAACCTTCTGTTGTCCTGAAGGGTGTGTACCTAGGGTCTCATGATTGCATAAAAACTGTGAGGCCCCATTCAACCCATTGTTTTCATCTCTGCTATTTAGGGAAATCATACGGGCTGGACTGCACAATTTCTCTTAACTATGGTACAATGTTTTTTCTTCAATTTATAGGTCCCTAAAGGAGTCACAGACACCCCTATGTGAAACCAAAAAACAACAGTGCAATATTTGGTCACAAGGATATCCGAACTGTGTATAAATTGTATGCTAGTTACCTCTTCAAAGGGGCACATCACATGGTTTGGCGCACAATTTAACTAACAATGTACATACAATGTGAAACCACAGATACCAAAACCATATGTTGTCCTGAAGGGTGTGAACCCAGTGTCTCATGGTTGCATAAAAACTGTGAGGGACCATTCAACCCATTGTTTTTATCTGGGCTATTTAGGGAAGTCGTACGGGCCGAACTGCACAATTTCTCATAACTATGCTGCCATGTTTTTTCTTAAACTCATAGGGAACTAAAAGAGTCCCAGACACCCCTATTCCTTCTTTTCCCCATTATGATTCATTATTATATACATTTAATGTAATTTAAAGAAGAAATAAATTTCCCTTATATTTGAGAAATTATGGGGTGTCACATCTCTTAATGTAAATCATTATGAAAATGATAATGGAAATGGAAAAAAATCTTAAAATATTATTTTGAAATCTTTTTTATCATTGAAGTGAATAAAATTACATGTAACTCTCAAAGATAAATTGTGAAAATGTGATGTGAATAATTTTGAAAAACAGTACTTTTATAAATAATATATAATAATAGAGCCTTAAAAATTTATTAATTTTATGCTGGGGAAATTATGAGGGGAAGACAACAAATGTAAATTTGAAAGGAAATCCCATTTTTATTATTTAAAAAATAACATTTTTAAAAATTAAATTGAATGAATAGTAAATAAAAATTAATATGTATTAAAACATTATTTTCAAAAAGGTAAAAGTAAAAGAACATGTATTAAATAATTATTGGGGGAGAACCCAAGGATGGAAGAAATTAGTTAATTCTAAAACAATATAACTCTGGGAAATGTGACTTTAGTTATCAATTTAACTTAAGGGATACATACTCAATGAGGAATGAATCATTTGAAAATGGGTTTATGTGTTATTAATGTAAATAGTGAGATAATATAGAAAAATTCAATCAAATTGGAATAATGTACCCAACTTATATAAAATAATTTCAAGTGAATGATCATAACTTAATGATCAAAAATTGAGTTACAAAAAACACTTACGATGAGGGTAATAATTGAGTCAAATAACTTTTCAATAAATAACATTATTTTTACTATTTAATACATAAAATTAAACGGAAACAATTTATAGAACATTTATTATATATTAAACCAATTTAACACCATACAAAGGACTCATGGTTCATAAATTGTAACATCTTTCATAGAAATGGAATTGAGGCCAAGAAAAGACTTGTGTCTTGCATAACCCTTTACTAAAAAACATGAAATACTGAGATGATAAATATATGTAAATTAAATTTATTACAATATAATTCATGATATTATATCTCAAATAGGTAGTATATGCACTACATAAATGAAATTAGCTTCATAATAACAAATATATCTCAATGAGATAAATTTGATATGAAAAGTTGTACCTCTTGTCTCTGAATTACACAAAATATACATTAGAATCATGTATCGCGAAATAGATATCTTAATATATTAATTCATTACTTTAATAATATCTATTTTTTATACAATTCATAAATAGTTATTCTCCATGTGAATTCTTCATATTTTCCGTATCATATGTTTATAATTTTTATCATTTCTAATAGTTTCATAATAATAATGTCCATATTAATTATTTTTCTGATATTAATAATAAATATTTCATTAAATTTAATATTAGGTATTATATAAAGTAATTTATGATGTTTTATAATCCATTAATGAGTGTTTCAGTAATTATCCTCGAAGATATAGTCGATAATAGGAATGTTTTTATGATTTGGGACGAACAGATGGTGTTTAATTAATTGACGAAATGAATATTGATTTAAAATCCTAACGAAAAAATAATTCATTATTTTCATATTTATTATATTATTTACCTGTAAATAAATTTTCAAAATCATCCATGATATAAAAACATAACATTGTTCAAGTAAGTGGTTAAACCGCCCAAGACATGAACATAAATTGATTTAATTAATGATTATGAGGTTATTTTTTTATAATCTCATTATAAAAAATTATAATGATATTATTTCGTGTGTATTAGTGTGATATATCATAATTTAAATGAATTATACAAAGAAATAATGGATGTGAAAAGATAGAAATATTTGAATAAAAGATTATTCTCAAAGTATGGTTATTTTAAATGATTAAATGAATGATGACCATTTTTTGATCATATAATTAAATTTTTATTAGATTTTATATATAAAAAAATTATAATATCATAAAAAATATATTTATCCCATAATAAAATAATTAAATCCATCCATTTAGGTCGGTGAAGGGAATCGAAACATGTTACGCCGTGGAGGTAGTAATCCACACAATGCATGAACATCATTTTTGTTTTTATTAATGAATGGGGTATGATAAGAAAAATTATAATAACATTAAAATATTAACAATATAATATATGAATGTCACAAATATTATTATATTAGTGCATCTATTATACATTTTAAATAAGATAATTAAGAATAATAAATAAGTTATTGATAATCCTCAGGTCGGGGACTTGAATTTTCCTTGAATTTATCCTTGGAAATGAAGGTCCTCAGCTAATTAATGGTGGACAGAAGCTTTTGAACATGAGATAAAATTTCATTATGGGAAAATTTTTATACATTAAATAAGAAATTATAATTTTTAGTTTACTTGAATTTATGATGACGTTACCCCTTTAAAAGCAAATGGAAGGGTAGATTTAGCAGTAACCAATATATTTTCAACCATGTAAGGTTAATATTCAAGTGTAAAAAGACACAAAATTAAAAAATGGTGATTAAAAAGAGTGTGGGTTGAAATTCACCTCAAATAATCCTTTTTAGACAACATTTAATGTTTTAAGGATTTATGATTTAACTTTTTATCTTTTACTAGGATTATAAATTTCTGAATTTTATAATTAATTTTAATTAAATAGATTTTGAATGAAATGTATAACTCATATAAAAATTTAATATATAAATTTTAAAATTATTTATGAAAATAAAATTTCTAATTGTGTGATTAAAAAAAGATGTACCTAATTGTTTTAATTTTTTTTAGAGAAATGATGTTTTAAGCATAAAATTTATATAAAAGATAAAATTATCATGGATATTGATTTTTTTGACATATATTTATTTATTATAAAGTAAATAAATGGTATGGGGATTAAAAGGAACTCCAAAACCAAATATTCCTTGAAAATAACAAATTCAAATAAAAATAACACAATAGCATTTTAATAAATTATCACTTCAATTTGCTATAAAAATCTCGGATTTAGAAATTATAAGATAAAATAAAATTTAAAATTGAATAAAATTATTCCATAGATTCATATTTGATAACATAAAATGGGTTTTTATATTAAAAATAATTCTTATATACAAATAAATTCCTAAAAATTATATGTTTCATTAATGTATGTTTTGACTAAAAAACAACCTATCTAGAAAAAGATGAACAATTATTACTAAGTAAATTTTATAATGAGGAATTCAAAAATAAATTTAATTTTTTTTAATTTAAAATTCCTAAATTTATAAATTCAATTTTAGAAAAAAATCATAAATAATAATGGAAATGTTTTTTTGAAATTTAAATTTTTAAGTATTACATATTTTTAGTTTTATATCATTTACCAACTAAATTGGGGTTACACCATTATTAATATCAAACATAATTTATCATTAGTCATATGTTTCTAGAAATAGAAATGTATGTCACTAAAAAAGATTTATAGAAATATTGTTCCCTAAAAAACGATCTGATTAGTCATTTTAGGTGATCTATTTGTGTTTCATTCAATTTATCATTGATTTTATTTATACATATATTCTATAGAGTGATTATTTATATTCATTCTATCTAGTTTAGTAGCTAAATTTTAAATTCCATACATAAATATTTATATTTTATCTAAATATATCATTTTTCATAATCTAAGTGTTACATGAAAAGAATGTTTTAAAAAAATTGACTTATTTAAACATAATCATATATTAAAATTTAATGGTGTTACAATCTCACCCCCATAAAATAAATTTCACTTTCTTAATATAACTCATAATATAAAATTAATTCTTATAAGGAACTCATATTTAACCATACAATGCTAGATGATAGTAGGTTTGTCTAGGAATTAGAATGATATCTCTATGAAATATTATCATAATCTCTTTATAAAGAGTAATAACTCACTCCTAATTTTACATAAAATTATACTAAAGGAATAAGATCAAGATCTATAACTAATAACTTCCCACAAACCATGAGAATTATTTATATTAAAATCATACCACTGGGGGTTTTTATTTTTAACCTCATAATTTTAGAAAACATACATGAAATAGGATATCATATAATCTATAGTTGAATATTTTATAAAATAGTAGTAATTTTATATAATTTTCCATGATTTTTGGTTATTGGTTACTATTTCCATCAATGTCCCTTAGATTGGGATATTGAGTCATACAATTCCCAATTATGTTGAAATTGATGCACTGGATTTTGGTAGATATTATCTTTCTCATAAACTTGTGATTCTACTGACCTTAATCGCCACCTCTATATAATATAAATATATTTTTAAAGAAAATTATCCCGCCCTTCTATATATGTTTTTTACTAGTAGGAAATTGAATCTACATTCATTTATAATATTCATCACCTAATATTCATGAGACATTATATCTCTATTCATTGGTGTGTTTGGGGAATCAAATATTAAAATATTTTTTATCATATATTGTGATAGATATTTTGGAATAATCCCAAGGATTCCCTCTCCCACTCACATTCTCATGGTTTTTTCAATCGTATTGTCTGTTACACCAATGGTTCATTCAATTTATATCCATGATTAAAACCAAAATAGTTGACATGTGTGATAAAACATTACAAATATGAGTGATTTATCATAATACATTACATTAAATAGATTTTACCTTAAATAATTTTATTCATATCATCACATTAGCTTGAAATTTAAGTAATACATCATACATTAATCTTAGTTAATCTTTATTATTATGTGTTTAACCTAGGTAACATTGTGTTTTTTTATCTAATACATCTTTAAATAATCCTCCAAATTAGGATCCCAAATTTCTATGAACATTTTAAAAATATTCTAATCCAAAATATGATTGAAATATAAACTCTAAAAACCCAAATTATCTATTATATAGTAAATCACATTTAAATTAATATGTACCTTAACTTAATAATACCTATGTTTTAATCTAAATTATAAAATACCACTATATGATTAGGCTATCTAACCTAAACAACTTCCAATACCTCATAATGCCTCTAAAATAGAATTTGTTTGACCAAATCATAACTCCGAGGAAATTCAAAAGATATATATAGTTAAGTCTCTTTGTTATGCAATAGGTGATGATCATGTTAATACCCAATCCACCCTTTTCTAGGTTATAACCCCAAGTACATATGTGATAAGGGTTTCACCTACATTTTTTAATTAGTAAATGTATACAATTACTAGGAAAACCAAAAACTCTAGGATTTACCATTACTTTATAATTTCATCCTATAATTAGGAAAATTCTTAAGATTTTCACTGAACATATGTTATCTTAATCTACTAATTAAATTGCACATTATTTCCTTAATATTAAATCTTATACTTATCCTAAAATACTATCTATACCTTTGAACTTATGATCAACCAAAACTTATCATCCATTAAATTATCCTCATCGAACATCATAATCACCAAAATAATATAAACCTTTTCTTTTATACCAACTACAATTCTCTTGACCCGCACTCTAGAATTTGGTTTAAAAAAAATATACTTTACATACATTCTTTGATAATGACTATAAAATCCTGTACATAACCATCTATAATTAAAAAACCAATAATTGATAATTTCATCTATTATATTTATATGATCTTTTCGGATTTACTGATTCAGAGAATTATGAAATAATATAAAAAATAAGTCCCATGATCTTAGTATCAATATTACATTCTTTCATTATATATAATAAACTACATAATCAATAATCATTCTTAAATATTCCCAATATATTATTTCACTCATGTTATCCTTATAAATATTTTATGTACACTACTTTTCTTCGTAACATATAGAAATAAAAACATATGAAAGGGTGAGCTCAAATGATCTGTAATAGAAACTATATAATTAGAGAAATCATGGAATGAATATTACGGTAGAGATTGGTTTATAAGATGAGTCCATAATCAACAAAAAACTATAATTATTCTATATCAATGAAAATAAGTAAATAAATTTATATCTATAATATTGATCTCATATTAATGGAATTCATAATTTTTGAAATAAAAAACATACTATCAAGTATTTTTTATAAGACATCTACTTGTCTTGGAGACCATAATCAATATATCTTACTGAATAGAGAATTAATAAAACAAATACTCATACATCATTTTTCTTATGATACTTGTAATTTTATCGATGGAATATATAATTTCAAGCCCCACTTATCACCTGATTAAGTCTAATGAATTCACTATAAGATTAAGAAAACTCATCTTATTATTCCCTAAGGAACCCCTTACTAAATATAAACATGGTTATCCATATAATGTAAAATATTGAATATCAATACATGATCAACCAGCATTGGAAGTCAATAATCATAGATAATGCCAATAATTTTCTCCATGTTAATAAATGGGATAAGATAATCATAACTCACCATGATAAAAAATGTGGATTGTCAAAAAAAACTTAGTAATATTTCCAAAAATCATATGTATTGGAATTAAATTATTTGAAACACAAACACTTTTCCCCATTTAAATAAAAGGGATAAAATAATCACAACCCAACAGGTAGAATATGGTGTATAATTAAAAACACATAGTCAAATTTCAAATAAGCATTTGTATTTTAATAACCACGTAAGAAATGCCAATATATTTCCTCATGTTAGTATAATTTTGTAGTTTCTAGGTGAACATCATAGAATTTGAATTATTTAAAATGTGATGTTCAAACCATATAGAGAAATGTGTATACAACTAAGTTAATACTTGAATAAAGTTATAATAATCCATCCAGAAAAAGGTGTGGATGGTTTCAAAATAACATAACCCCAGTGTAACAATGAAAACAAAAAATGATGGTAACAAAGATGAAAAATTTCCATAAAAAACATTGAATAGTGTCACAAAATATGGGATCAAGAATCAAATTTTCTGACATGATGTGTTCATCCCCCCAAATGATAACACACAGTCACACACACATCAATAAAAATAAAACCCTTTTGAAAAAATACTTTAGAAAAATAAAATGTAAATTGCAATAAAACCAATAATGATATTTTTGAATTTTTTATTATTGTTGTGAAATAAAAATTTACATATCAATTTCCATAATAAATTTTCAAAATATGATATGAAATATTTTTAAAAACATTAATATTTAAAATAATATTCAATAATAGAGCCCTAAAAAATTATTTTGCATAAATGGGGATAGGAAAAGAAAATAAATGAAAGTGAATGGATAACATATTTTTATTATTTTAAAAATACCATTATTAAAAACTAACACTATAAAAAGTTTAAAAAAATTAATTATAAATAAATTTTTCCAAATAGAATAAAAATTAGATTTAATTAGATTTTAGTGTTGGAGAACCCAAGCATGGAACAAAAAATTTCTTGTCAAAATAATATAACTATAGTAAATAAGACTTATCTTATAAATATCCCCTATGGGAAACCTAATCCTTGGGTGATGAAACTGTTGAAATGGAATTTTTGTGATTAAAAAGCAAAAATATTATATAATACTATATAATACAATAAAATTATAATAATATACCAAAACTATATTCAATAACATCAAGTTAACGATCATAACATAGTGAATGAATACCAAGTTTCCAAAAACCACTTATAGGTGGGGTAATAATTAAGACATAAAAATATAAGAAAAAACATTATTTTGATTAGTTTTTCGCATGAACTACAAAGAAGAAATATATTTAAAATTCATCAGATAATAAATCAATAAAACATAATTGAAAGGAAAATGGTTTATAACCTATTAAATGTCCCAAATAATAATAATTGAGAACAAAAAAAATCTCGGGGTTTGAGTGACACTTTAATCGAAACCTCAGGAAATAGAACAATTATAATTGAATATAAAATACATTGATTAAAATAAAATTTATCATATGATATATCAAATTGGTAGTATATAAAAAACGTAAATTAAATTATTTACATATTAATGTATATATATTAAAAATAGGAATTTGAGATGAAAACCATTAATTTTTTTCCTAACATAGACAAATATAATTTACCCTCATATATCACAAACATAGTTATATTAATCACATAATTCATGAACTTGTTAATACCCATTTTTTCAACCTGATATTTTATTATATAGTTCTCTATAATTAAATATTAATTCATTGATAGATTTCTTACAAGCAACATCAATTTTAAATAAACCATGATATACGATTAAAACTGTATTATCTAATGTGACAATTATCACATAGACATTGTATTTGTTAGGTCCCCTATGTAACATACCCTCGGGGGGTGAATCGGGGTATGACATATTAAAACATTCTTCCTTTTGGATCTTGATTCGTTTTTAGACCAAACTCCATTCTATCTTCCTCTGGTAGAAATATATGAACATATATGAAATCATGCACATGACACAACAATTTTTACTTGGTTCACCCTCACTGGGCTGCATCCAAGGAGCAAACAATGGCGGTATGCTGATGTACCAAATTCACTAAAGCTCACTAACAATAAGGAGTAAAATGTTCATGCTAGATCTATTGTTCCTAGGATCTCTTCCTTTACAAATTTTAGGGTCTACTCAATGCATTTTCAATGTTCAATTATTTTGCCTCTTTCTCTGGATCACTATCGGTGTAAAGGGTCACTGTATTCCTCTCCCTGCATTCACTGCAATTGAAAAGGAATTCACATATAGTTTATAAAAATGATGGTAAATTATGGTTTATGGACATGTAGGTCCCTTCATTGGCATGAATTCCTTCATCCCTAACTATAGGTAGATTATCTATTGAAGATAGTTTTTGATATGCAGATGATGTCCACCATTCTGATTACATTTATATACCAAAAAATGCTTTCAATAACTGATTTGAGGATTTCGCAATCCCCTTGTGTAAATAGTGATCCACCTTCTTCTCCTGTGAACTATGTATCAGTTTCTATACGCGGAAAAAAATCTTCATGTTCCACTTCTACTTCCATGAAAATCCATACATCTGTAGACTGCCACTTCCTTCATTGTCACATATCTCCTCTGCATACTGACTCTGTGAACCTCCTCTGCGAATCACCCTCTTCCCATGAACTTTTCTCTATTCGTAGACTGGATTTTCTAACCACCATGCACCACACGTTCTTCCTCCAAATACCATGTCCTATGTGGGATAGAGTTCTTTGCCAAAACTGTTGGTAGAATTTATTCCTTGAAAACTACTTCCCCTTTCTTGGAATTATCCCTTGCAATCTTCCGTTGAACATTTCTAGAATACCAAAGAAAAACATGTTCTCTAATGGTATTTGGTCTCTATTATAATCAGTGGGATTAGATATTTTTATATAAAAAAACATATTTGTAATTTCTACTAATCCAAGATTTACCAAATCCTTGATTTAGTACATCCTCCACTACATACCGATCCTACTACAACCATGACCTTCAAGAGTTCCTATGAACCATCATCCACACGTGGTCTGTATATGCCTTTGCTCCGCTCTTACGTGGTCGATATCCTCTGTAAATGACAAGCCATCCGCATACTACATCGCCTTCAATTGTGAACCATTTTCAGTTTTGAAAACCCTTCCCACATACTGTTACCACTACCTAGTACATGGATGCATACTATTCCCAGACATGGTATGCTATCCATGTCCTGGGCTCCGTGTTTCTTATTTTTTGCCGATTTCATTTTTTATTCTTCACACTGTTAAGTCCTATTAAGAAATAATTACATTACTAAAAAAATTTCATAATTTTGAGGCCCACAAATTGGGAAAACACTGGGAATCTAAACCACCTTAAAAACACGCTTCCGACAAACACCAACCATACTCTTTCACGGTCATCTAACTTCGTCAACATACACAATCACACAAAAAAGATACTGAGAGGACACCATGATGTATTTTTTTCCAACAGTATTACAGGGTATATTCATGAATAAATAAATTATTAATATCATATAGATAAAATGAATTCATTGGTTATCAATTAATAAAAAATGAAAATAAATAACTATTAAAAACAAAGGATTTATTTTTCAGAAAACATTGGATAATGTGTTTTTATTTTAATAAATTATATTAATCACTCTTGGAGAATGGTTTTAAGTAAGTATATATATAATATATTTAATTAAATGTTTCAGAATTCATATAGTGTCTTTTTCTGGCATGGGATAGGAAAAAATCTAGTTTTAGGATTAAAACACATTTTTCTAAAAAACAATTCTCATCACATTTTCAACCTAATTCTGAATTGAATATTTTTACAAATTAATTAAAATGAAATGTGAATTTTTTTTACATGTTTGGTATTATGATTTTATTTTTTTAAAATCTATATATTTTATTTTTTGGAATCATTAATAATAATGGGGGTAAAATTTATCGCTCTAATAAAGGGAAAATAAGATTAAACGAGGCTAAAATGAAATTTTAAGACCATTAATTTTCATCATAATTTTTATTAGAGGAGGGTACATAGACTCGTGTAACCTTATTCTTTAAATTTAATTTTTAAAATACACATTTCCATGAAAATTTCCAATATAATATTTAATATAGAGAAAAATACAAAATGTCACTCTCTTACTTTTAAATATTGTTTATGTGTTCTTATAGGGAAAATAGAATGTTGGGGATAAATGTTAGTGAGTTTTTAATAATAATGAATTTATTTTCATGATTGTAATTTATGAAATTTTTTTATAATTACTAATTATCCTAAATTCATAAACAACGCCAACATGATATTTCTTCACTTAGTAGAAAAATAAATAAAGATCTTAAATATATTAAAAGTAATAAAATTTTAAATATTTATAGTATTAAATTAATTTTATAAATAAAAAAAATAGTTTTTTAAAGTATTATATTCTAATTTCAACTTTGTATGAGTTTCTTTATTGTCAAATTAAATGAAGAATTTCAAAAATGACATTAATAATATTATATTGAAATAATATATTACTAAATTATTTTAAAAACATAAAAAACATTAAATATAACAAGGTTGATAATATATGGTTTACAATTAGATTATGTGTCCATTTATGAGGCCATTTTCACCTTATGAGTAAAATTATAATACATTAAGAGTAAAAAAGACATTGTTGTAGATAAGGTTAAAATAGGTCAACTAATGGGTTAAACTAGAAGATAATACTTAAAATTTAGTTAAACCTGTCCAAATTTTCTTCGATGATGGAATTTATACCACATAAGTCCTTATCTTGAAAAATATTTCCATTTGGAATACTTTTTCAGGATACCTTACTTTTTATATTTTTAATATTTTATTAAATTCCAATAGTGCCCATCCCCTGACATATTATAGGGAACCTCTATTTTCTCTTATTTACACAACATTGAGAATTATATATTGACCAAAAAAATACATAATTATCTTATAAATAACATTATAAACATTAATTAGGTGATGGTAAACTCAAAATACCAACCCAATGATCCTTAAGAAGAGATCTAATGGAGTACTTTTAAAGAATAACCGCCTTAACCAATCACTTTTCTTATAACTTGTAACTTTAAATCCTATAAAACTGTGTTTTTTATCATAATATAAAAAATTTAATGTCATAAATATATTAAAAGTTTATAATTATTATCAAATAAATAATTATACAACCTCTTTCATATTATCATTAATTTAAAGTATCACTCGTGTAATCATACAACTTATTGTCTCCATGTAGAAAAACAATTCATTTTTAATCACCATCATTAAAAAATGGGTATTTTGATATTTTTTATATTTATAAATAATATTTATGACAAAATTACCCTTCTATGTTGATAATATCATATTTACATTATTACCTTCCAATCCATTTGAAAAGGATAACCTCTCTTGTGCGTACGAGTTGATTACCACCACTACAAAGTGATGGGATTATTTTTTCATTTACTATTTACATGGATGGTAATAAGGATTTATTTGATAAATATATATTATTTATATGATATAATAATGATTCTTTAATGTTGAATAATTATTTCCCTTTCTTTCTTTCTGTCTAATGAAATGTTAAAACAACGTTCATGCAAACGAACACCAAACCATCTTTCTGAATAGTGTCATTCATTTTTATATATCTATATAAGTTGGATGAATATATATACATATATAATGAATATATATTATATTTATATCATGATTAAAATTTTTTAGATGATGGAACCATCATAAAATTACATGGACTAGAACAATCGAACCAAAATTCCAATGAGAAAATGAAACAGTGAACACTAAAAAATAAACATTTTAATAAGTAATTGTAGATAAATGGATGTTGAAATATTATAAAGGGATCATATATGACCTTATAAGTATTTATGTGATGTTTTTAAATAATTATAACAAATTTAAATTTATACTACAAGATGGTATATAACTTTTATGGCAAGTGAAGCTCAAGGTACGAGTTTTATGTTACAATCTCATTCTTTACTAGGATTTTATGATTAAGTTTATAATGATGAAATTTCATGACATAACTATCTATAATATAATAAATTTTATTATTTCTTTTATTGATATACAATGGATAGTATTTTTTATCATTTTCATTAAATTAAGAACTCAAGATACCTGATGTTTGTTTTTGTTAAATATACTTGTAACTCTCTTTAATAAAAAACCTTTTCAATTCCATACCCATGTTTTCAAATAATGTTTTCAATAATGAATTTAATATAAAACTATGTTTTTATTGTGATTATTAACCATGTATGAATTTTGAAAAAATGTTTTAATAGGAATCTTCTCATATTTTTCTTAATGCAGTATTTTTTAATTATTTATAAAAGTATAAAAGGAATGATTTATTTTAACATTTACATCATGAAAATAATTTACCATTATAAGTAATAGTCAATGATATGAATATTCCTCTATAATTTTCCAATTTAATTTTCAATGAATTTTTTTTCATTATTTATTGGAATTATTTTTATTTTAAAGAATTTATTTTTTATTTAAAATGGTATTTTCCTCATGAAATATACCAGGAGGTATTTGAGAGGAATTTTATTTTATGATAGCATCCATTGATGTTACTTCTGATTTACTAATTATATTGTCCTTGGATACCAACATTATTAATTTTCTTGGAGGTTCATGATTATAGTGACAATATATTTGTGAAACATCTTTTTTTTCTGGGTTATGCTATGTTGAATTGATTATGAAACACATTTCTTTTTCAGAGGTTATAGCATCATAAAATGTTTTTAAAAATAATCTTATTTTAATTTGTTATGATATAAAGAATTTTTTATTACCTATGGGAACACATTTTAATGAATTTCATTATGTTATGGGTGGAACCATAATTATATATCCTTATAATGGATTCAAAAACCATTGATATCTCATGCGATTAAAAAAAATGGAATGCGAAGTTAAACCAATTTAGTAAGAGACTATTTACAATGTGATAGTATTGGGAGTGAACCTTAACTAATATGATGGAGTGGGGAGTGAACGCAACCCACTATGATAGTATTTTTAGAAGTCTATTACTGTTGTGGAAATTATTTTCTATGCTTAGGTGTATTATATAAATCTAGGACTTATGCCAATGTTATTCTATCATAGATCATTTTCTTTTTTTACATTATGATTCATGTCTTAAAAATAGCTATGATTTATTCAAGGACTCGTGATTATCATCTATGATATGAAAGGTATGGTTTTAAAATATTAAGAACATGTTTTCATACCCTCATACTCAGGTTATTTTTATATGATCATTGATATCTCCTCTATTTACCATTACCGGGAATCTAAGCTCATCTTTTCAAATATTTCTCTGCCCCATGACATAAAAAAATTATATAAGATATTTCTAAGAAGGGTGATAGTTATGAAGAAATAATTGTGATATTATGTATATATAATATGAACATGTTTGGTATGTGTCTATGATTCCCTATATATATGACCAATACAGTTGTGGCATAGATTAAAAGGATACAAATTGAATAAGAATATAATAAGTTACAATATTTTTATATGAAAATTATGTGTTGATATAGTTCATATCAAATAATGGTTTTATTACATTTGGATACTTGAATAGAAAACCATTAGTGATAAAACACAGGAAAATCATATGTATAAGAGAACACCCTAAGTTATTGTAAATAAATTAGTGTTTTTTCTTAGAAAAACACTTCTTTAGTGATACTACACGTGTATGTGGACTTTACGTAGATTCATCTAAGGGTAACAACCATAAAAATATGGTTTAGTATATCTCATAGATCATTATGGTTCTTGTTCAGTGTAATCTTATTGATCACCTAGTTTCACACTCCTAATGGATATTCTTGGGTAAATTAACATTTTATTTACAGACCATTATAAAGTATTTTAAGTGATAATGATCTTGTATGACCAAGGTTAAACCTATTTTTTTTATAAACTGAAAATAATGTTTTTTTGATTTAGATAACTAGTGAATGATTTTTCATGATTATATGATTGATCAATCCGATTAATGATTTATGAGAGTATTGATAACCATTTTTTTAGAAAGGGATTGAATGGAAAACAGTAAATATGTGGTGGTGATAGGTATGCTAAAATATTGAAGTGGAATATTTTATTTTAGTTATATAAATTTTCTTATATCCTGAAAATTATATAGGAATTATAATTCATATCCTCAATGATTAGATGTTTAATTTTTACTGAAAACACATAATGGTATGATGAACTCTTAAATAGTCTATGATTCTTCTCCGATTGATGTTTGGGGTACTGTGATTCTTGAATATATCATTGTTATCCTTTTAGTTGAATTAAATGTTATTTAACTAATGGATTGGCTTTATTTACATAAATCACCCATCAGTTACTAAGGAAGGGAGCTCACATTTTATATTATGAACCTACCTAATACTGTATATCAGTTCCTTGATAGATATGAACATTCAATGTAAATTTATAACAATTTATGTGTCTTTATTCCTGTTCAAAATTTATTTTTATCTTCAATGTTTGGGGAGAAACTCAAAATTGATGATATTCTTACTATGCATGAGTTTTTTTATTTCTTTCTTGAATAGTTTTTAACCATCTACAAAATCGGGAGTTGAGTTCTAAATAGAACTCATACCAGGTGGTGAACCAATTATAAAGACTAATTATAGATAATACCCAATAATGTTGATGGAATTAAAGAAGAAACTCTAGTAGGATCTTAAAAATATATTTATTCATCAATGTGTGTCACCTTGGGGGTGCACCAGTTCTATTTATTAATAATAAATATAGACCATTGTGACTGTAAATTGATTAATGAGAACTTAACAAGATCACAATCAAGAATAAGTATCCCCTGACTCCTATTAATGAAAATATTGATCAATTTGGTGGAGATTAAAACTTTCCCAAGATTGATTTTGGTATTAGATATCATCAATTGAGGGTCCAAAAAGAGTATATACCAAAGACAACATCCCATAATGGGTATGGACACTATGGATATATAGTGATTCAATTTGGTCATCCAAATTACCTTATTATAATCATTCATTTAATGAATTTATTCATTAAACATTAACATCATCTGTTTGTGGTAGTCATTATTGACTATATTATTACACATTCAAAGGGAAAGGAAGAGAATAAAGATCTCTTGGGTATTGTAAAAAAACCGTAAGGGGAGAGAATTTGTATATGAAATTTAAAAACTGTTAATTTTGGAAACAATGAGTTTTGATTTATGGATCATATAATCTCATGAGAGGGTATATCATTAGACACATCAAATATGGAAGTTATTGAATGTTGGCCCAGACTAACCACTAAAAATGATATTCGTATTTTTCAATATTTGGAAAGATATTATTCTTTATTTTTGGATAATTTATCATTATTTTCTAATCCACTCACCAAGTTTACATGGAAGGGATCCATGTTTCTTTATATAAATTAATGAGAGTAAAATTTCAAGGAATTTAAGAGAAGGTTAGTCAACACAACTATTCTTACATTACCCTATAGTGTATAGGGGAATTCAATTTAGAGTAATTTGTTGAATAATATATTGGGATAAATTCTCATATATAATTATATGGTTATATACTAGGTTTAATTATAATTTAATCTTCATGAGAAAATTAACACAACTTAAGATTCAGAGTAAGTTGTCAATTTTTTTTGAAATAAATATATAGAGGTACTTATTTTATGGTGAAATGTGAGGTATATAAACTATTCATAATATTTAAATGTATTTATTCACTCAAGAAGAACAAAATAAATAAAAAATGATAGTAGTAGTTGATTACAGATTATAACTTCTCTATATGTTACCACCCAAAGAATAAAAACAAGGTGGAAGATTGCTTGAGTACAAAATAATAATGCAATATTATCTATGATGAGGATCATAAAAGATCCAATATTTTTAGATTTTTTAAGGCTAGATCTGGAAGTCACAAATAAATTGGAGAGATACTATATTTATCATATAAGTTTTGAACCATGTATCTATGTGAGGATTAAAGAATCACGGAAGGAAGAGTGACCAAATACTAAGGAAATTTCACATCTATTACCCATGGTAGAATGGAAGTGAAAAAGCATTTGGATTTCTTTCATCGTCAGACTCCCCAAAATATATAAAGTCCATAATTCTATTTAGTGTGTAGTATATCTCATTAGAAATTCATCACAATTAATTCATATCTGAGAAAATTTATATCTTGATAATATTACTAAATTTTATATTAATTCTGTTGTATGGTTTCATTGATTACCACATTAAATTGAATTTGATTAGGATCTAAGGATTACCTCAATGTTATGGAAATGTCTTCAATAGGTTTGAGATACATAGTTTAGTTTTAGTACATCTTATTATCCTTATATATATGGTCTATATAAGATAACCATTATTACCCTAGAGTATATATTGAGATCATTTTTTATATGTTTCAAAGGTCAATGGGATTAACACCATCCCCTAGTCAAGTTTTCTTACAAAAATACCTTTAACTCGATAATTTAGCTGGTAACTTTTGATGCCTAACATGGAAAGAAGATGATTGGTTGAAGTTGGAGAAATATATCTACCGGGACCCGATCTAGATGTAGAAATTTCAAAGAATGTTATAGATAATTAGTAGCACATCAAGGTAGCTCAGAGTCGACATAAAAGTTATTCTAATAATCATTAGAGAAATATGGAATTCAATATTGGGGAAAATATATTTTTGTGAATGTATCCATGGAATAAGGTTATGATATTTGCGAATAAATGGGATGTGATACAAAAGTATAATAGACCCTTTAGTATTTTAGACCAATTAAAAATGATATGTTATCTCTTGGATCTTCCACCGAACATCAATCAAGTTCATGAAGTGATCCTTGTATCACTCTTGAGTAAGTACATACTTAATCATTCAGATATGTTAAACTCAAATTTCATACCAATAAATCATGATATTGACTGTTTATAAAAACCATTATAATTAATCTATCATAAATATAAAGTGATATGAAACAGGACCACACACCTAGTTAAATTTCTCTGGAGGAATCAAAAATTTAAAAAAGATACTTGGGAACCTGAGGATATAATGAAATAGACACACACTTATTTGTCTATATTAGAGTGATTAAAATATAGAGAGAAAAATTAATTTCATGAGGGTTATAATATAAGTACCCAAATATTAAATTATGTAGTTCTCTATAATTAAATTCAAGTTCTTTGATAGCATTCTATAAACCTAAAACCATGTTTAAATGGACAACGATATACTATTAATATATAATTATTTATGATGACAAGTATTTTCAAACCATTTAATTTGATAGTATGAATATGACTACATAAATTATAAAAACAATTATGGATGATATTGATTAATTTCATATCAATTAATAATAAATAAAAATATAAAACATTTTAAAATAAATGAAATGCTATTATGAAAAACTATTTTTATTTGTGAAATTATTTTCTATCATAATAAAATAAATTAATCTAAATTATCAAATTATTTTAAGGAAATAAATATGTTATAAATTTAATAAATAATTTTAAAATTCAAATCTTATTTTATTAGTCATGGGATATGAATAAATCTAGTTTTATGCTTAAAACAAATTCTTGTAAAAACATATTTCATCTCATTTTTCAAACATTCAATTAATTGAATTTATAGAACCTATAAAAATTGAGTTTTAAATATGTATTAAATTTTTGGAATTAGGTTGTGAGATTTGGAAAATTGAGCCGTTTTATTTTAAGGCAATACAAATAGTTACTATGGTAAACATTATCACCTCGATAAAATTTAAATAAGGTTAACCTAGGTTAAAACACAATGTTACGGCAATTTTTTCACATTAATTTATATTGGATGAATTTAATTAAAATATTATTATCTTAGTCTTGAAAAATATTTATTAAATGGATTCCTGTCCAGAAAAAATGACCTATATTATATTTAAGGAACATAAAAATACAAAATATAACTCTCTTAATTTTAAATAACTTTTATGTGTTAACATAGGGGAAAAGGAAAGTGGTGAATTATCATTAATATTAATTTTTTGAAAATAAAATTATTACCTTATTTTAAATTTAGTTAAATTATTTATCAATTATATAATTACCTTAAATTCTTACACAACACAAGCATAATATTTCATGAAATAACAGAAAAATAAAATAAATGATTCAAAAAAATTAAAAGTATCACAAAATCCATGATTTATGGTGTTCTATGAATTTTATATATCAATATAACATTTTTTATTGAAGGATTATATTTAAATTAAATATTGTTTTGGTTTATTTAGTGTTAAATAAAAATGAATAGTGTTGACATGACATTAATGATATTTAATGAATATAAATTTTTTAATAAATTATTTAAAAATTATAAGAATATTAAAAGAGGATAATTTTGATAATATATAGTCTAAAATGTCATTCCATGTCCATTTATGAGCAAATTTTCACTTTATATGTAATATTATAACCCTTTATGAGTTAATAATATGTTTCTACTATTAAGCATAAAATAAGTTAACAAAGGGGTTAAACCAGATTATAATGATTAAAAAACCACTTAAAATTTTCAAAATATTATTGTATGATTTAATTTAAACCAAATAATTCATTATATTTGATTTTATATCCAATTGGATTCATTTTTCTAGGTAAATACGTTTTCATATTTTAATCTTCTATGAAATTTCAAGAGTTTCCATCCACACAATTATAAAATGGAACCCCTATTTCCTATTATTTATTCCACTTTGGGAATTTTAGATAGACCGAACCCTAAAAAGTATATCTTAGTGATACTTAAACAAATTATATTGGATTTTTTCCTTCCAAAATACCTACTCTAGTTTCCTTAGGAGGATATCTAGAGGAGTTCTTTAAAGAATAAGTAACCGACTTAACCAATCACCTTATTTTTTTAATTCTCATTTTATCGCTTATGAATTAATGGTTATTATAATTAAATAATACATTAATTTTCATAAATATAATTAAATTATGTTATTATTTTTAAACAACTATTATCTATCCTCTTTCCCATAAAATGGGAAGTGAAAATATCACTCATCCGTACGTGTGACTTACAATCTCTTTGTAACTATACATCTAATTTTTCATCAACATATTTTATGGATGGGTATTAGTATTATATTCATGTTTATGTATGATATTTATTACATGTTTAGTATTTTTCAATTATAATATCATATTTAACATCACAACTTTCAATTCACAGTAAAATGATATATTTTCTCATGTGCATATGTGGACCACCACCCCCATGAAGTGATGTGATTCGTTTTTCATTTATGATATGAATGGATTTGAATTACTATGGATATGATGAATATATATAATTTTTATGATATAAAAATAATTCTTAAATGGTTAATTATTATTTACAGTTTTTATTCCATTAGTCAGGAAGTGAAAACAACGTTCATGCCAACATACGACCTACCATATACATGAATGATGTAATACATTTTTTGTCTATAAATATTATGGTTGAATTTATATATATATATATATGGAATTTAAATTAAATTTATATCAATATTAACAAACTTGAGACAATAAAATCATGATCAATTAGCAAGGACCAGAACAACTAAACCAAAAATCTTACGAAAAAATGAAACTGTTTACACCTAGAAACAACAATTATAATCAAGATTTATTTATAAATGGTTAATAAATTTTTAAAGATATAATATATGACATTATAATCATTCACAAGATTATGTTATATAATTATGATAAATTAAAATTCATTATACAATTATGTAGATAACTTTGAAAGCTAGTGGAACTCGAGGTAACAGTTTTATGTTACAATAACATTGTTTGATGGGATTGATTATGATTATTAAATTTCATGATCTACATCTAAATATTCTCATAAATTTTATTATCCTATGTTTATTTCAAAATTATACATATTTTCTTTTCATTTTCCACTCTTTAATAACTTCAGAGACTAAAATAAAATTTTTCAAGGAAAAATTATTTTATTACTCTCTTTGATGGAAAACCTATTCTCTTCCATGAACCTATTTTCTATGAAAATATAAGATTGTATATTATATCATCCTTTGATTTTTATGTAAATTTTTACCAATGTTTTATTTTTTACCACAAGGTTCAAATGGAATATTCTTCTCATTTTCCAAACGAAGATTTTTTGGCTTTTTTTATAGAAGTATGAATATAATTTTTCCCTTTAACATATATGACATGTAAAAAATTTATAGTTATCATGAAAAACTTGTTACATGATGAATTAATAACAAATTTTCAGGGATATATTATAAGTTTTTTTACAAAATATTTTTTAAATATTAAAATTTTAATTAATTGATTTCAAAGTGAAAACGGTATTTCCCTCAAGAAATATTATAAGTGATATTTCAAATTAATATTATATTTTGATAAATAAATTTGATTTTAATTATTATTTAAATGATATATTATCCAAGGATACCATAATTATTCATTTTTTGGTTGTTTTATTATTATGAAGACAACATTTTCTTGAAACCCATTCTTTTTTCCATGGGTTATGCTATGATAAATTGGTTAACAAACCCTTTTCATTTCCATAGGTTATTCCCTCAGAAAATATTTATAAAAAACATTTATTTTTGTGGGTTATGATATTTTGAGTATTTTATAATCTCATGGAATGAATTTGTATCATATTAATTTTGTTATGGTTGTGCCTCAATTTATATACAACTCTAATGCATTGGGTAAAGATTGATATATAATCAAATTAACAAGTATGGAACATGGACAAAACTAAATTCAATAAGGTAATATGCCCACTAGGGTAGTTTTATGAGTAAAATTTGAATAATATTATTGAATGGGGAGTGAACCAAATACATTATGATATTCTTGGATGATATCATTGAAAACTATGGAAATTATTTAATATGGTTATATGAATACAAAAAATAATTGTCTTATTCTAATGGTATGCTCTCACTGCTCAGGATATTTTATTAGTTTATGATTCTTGTATTATGAACTGCCAATATTTTTCCATGACTAAATTTTATGATCTATGATATTATGTGTATAGTTTTCAAATGTTAAGATCTTGTTCTCATACACTATTTCTTATGTTATTATTATGTAACCATTGATATCTCCCTTGTTTACCCTTATAGAGCATAAAAATTCTCCCTTAATTATGTTTCCATTCTACATGATATTAATTAAGTTTTTATGTACGATATTGATAAGAAGTTTTCTATTTATGAAAAAGTAAGTGGGAGATGATGTAGATAACTTATGAACAACTTGGTTATGTGTCCACATTTCCAAAGACACTATACCTATACTAATCTAGAACATATCTTAAGGTTATATATTGAATATTTATATAATAATATATAATATATTTATATGAAGACATAGTTTCTCTCTATAATTTCACTTATACGCTTCAAAAATAGTCATTCTCAATTTGAATTCTATCGATTTTCCACATCGAGTGATTATATTTTGGATTGTTTGTACTAGTTTCATTGTAAAAGTGTTGATATTCATTCTTAATCTTGAGTCCATATTTATTATATCATTAATGTTACTTGTATGAATGATTTATAACAATAAATAATTTTTAAAATTAATTTCAGAGTTATTTTAGTTTTTATTATTAAATATGAAATCAATAATAATCATCTTTTGGTGATTTTTGACTAACGTATGGTGTTTTCTTAATTAAAGAACTGGATATAGATATAAAATATATTAAAATATTAAAAATATTTATTTGAACTCATATAAAATATTATAATAGTAAATATTTTTTCATTTTCATCAATAATATAAATTCATAGTACTGTTCACGTAAATGGTAAACCTTCCACCCAAATAAGAAAATTTATTGAAATAATGTAATACTATGTGGTGTTTTTTTGGAATATCATTATACCATAATAATACTCATATTATTTAGTGTTAATTAGTGTTATATATAATAATTTTAAGGAATTTTTAGAATAATTAATGAATGTGAAAACATTACCTAATTTTAAAAATAGATTGTCCTCATATTACTCTTATTCTAAATGATTTAATTAACCATTATTGTATTTTAATCATATCGATAATAGGTTATTCAATGTTTCATAGCATAACATTAATGATATCATAAAATTCGTATTCATCATTCAATCACATCATTAGATCCAACCCTGTAAAGATGTAATTTGAAATGAAACATGTTATGTCATAGAGGCATCAGTCTGCACAATCTATGAACAACTTTTAGTGTTTTAAGGATTCATGTTCCCACTTTTTATCTTATATCATAATTTAAATTTATCATCCTTGGTAATTTATTTCCAACTATAGTAATTAATATTAATTATAAATATTAAGATTAATATTTTTACAGTATTTGATAATTAAAATATCAAATGTGAAAATCATTTTATGAAATAAATTTTTTATAGGTTTGTAATGTTAAATTTAAAATAAATACCCTTAATCAAGTAAAAATAGATTGTATAGAAATTATATTTTAAATATTTAGTTTTAAATATATGATTAAATTATTTCTAAAAAATTATAATAAAATAAATTGATTTACTAAAAAAATTATAGATATGAGTCTTCCAAGGAAAGCCAAAACTAAATCTTTATTGTAAATAATTAATCCAAATAAAAGACTGAAAGTTGATTTTTTTATTTAATTAACACTTTAAATATTTCATAAATTGTTATAAATAGGATTTATAAGATAAAATAATATTTTTAAAAGCATAATTTTATTCCATATATTCGAATTTTATAACATAAAAATATTTTTAATCTTATTTATCATACTTATAAACTGATAAAGTCATAGAAATTAAAAGTTTCATGAAAATTGTAATTTTTTACAACACACAAATGTTTCTAGAACAATATCGATAATTTGAACCATGTCACTTTTGATATGGTTATTTTAGACATAAATCTAATTTTAATTAATATCCAATTTATAAAATTATATTATCAGTTATTAATAAAATCAAAAAATATATTGAAAACCCATTTTTATTAGAGAATGTCATTTTCAAATATTAACTGTTGATATTATTATTATTAAATATAATTAAAAAATTAAATTGGTGTTATCAAGTTATTAATATCAAACATATATTATCCTTAATCATATACTTATTTTAATAGAAATATATATATCATAAAATGTTAATTTCATTGAAAAATAATTTTCTAAATAATAAATAATATAATAATTAATTTTATGTAAACTAATTAAATTAAATTCAATGTAGAAAATATTTTATTTATATAAATATTTAATAAAGAGTATACTCATATTCATTCATGATAATTCAATATTTAGGTTTTAACAATAATAGTTAAATATTTATATTTTACCTAAATATATTTTGGTTTCATTTAAGTTCAGTGTTGCATGCAGAAAAATCTAAAAAAAATTATTTATTCAAAGGTAATCATATAATAAATTTTTTGGGTATTATTGGAATTTATGAGAACATGGGATTGAATTAATATTTAGAGGGTTAGAACATCTCAATGGGATGTTTCTAGGTTTTCGTAGAGGCTTAGATGGCGGTTCAGGTGCACAGGTGAATTCCAGAGTATGGGAAGGGTGGACCTATAGCTGAATATTTCTATAGATGGATCATCACAACATGTAAGGTGGCTGATATATTATAAATAGGTGATATCTATGGAATTATTTTATGTATAAGGTAGAACTATGGCCTATGGATAGTGAGTCAGTCTAAAATAATTGAGTGTCACTGATTGTTATATTTTTGTATTGGTTTTTTAAAATGGAAAGACTCTAATATATATGAATTGCACTATGGAAAATTAAATCAGGAAGTAATGAATACTCCTACATGTAATCATAGTCATTTTATGTATGTCTTTTGAGACTTTCTATGATAAATTTTAGTCACATGGTGACCCTTAATCCAAGCCTAGAATTCCTGCCTATGAATAGGCATCACGGTGTATAACATGAAAGTAATTTTGTAGGAGAGGGGTCACTAGGGAGGTCACTTAATTGAAGTAAGAGGGTTGTATATAATGGTTGGGTCCTTTTTATATTATATCTGTATAAGAAATTAATGTCCCTCTATGGCCATAAGTGCACATCGTGATGGGAATCCATAAGTTTTTAGTTTTGATTATGTGAGTGGTGCCACATCATTACCCAAAGGGCCACACTATGAGTGTTTACCGACGACATTGTATCAAAACATGATCAACAAGAGTTATCCATGATGAATAACTTTTCTTGTTATTTATAAAATATAGGTTATACATTTAATTTATTGGATGGATCACATGATTTAACGTGAAGAGGGGTAAGATGAAATTCCATCAGGATAAATCCTTCCCCTATAAACCTCTCAAAGATTCACCTTTACGAGGGGTGTTTTAAAGGTGTTTCTTTGTAATTAATGGTGAGTTCTTCCCTCTGATCCCTTCTGTTTTTATTCCGTTTCATTCCCTCTAAATTAGTTAATATTTGGACTTCTGTTTTAAGTTAATTGTCAAATAATTAGGGTAGACTTCAATCAATAGGATGTGGATTTTACTTATCTTGGATAGGGTAGATACATGAAGGATGAACGAACAATGTCTAATATAGTTTTGGTGATTTATCGATTCCTGATGTTCTTGTATCTATTAAAAATGTTAAATTTATATTAAATATTTTATTAATAATTAAAATAATTATTTATTTATATTTTATGGCATGTGATAGGATCTCAAGAGCATAATACCCCTTGGTATGAGATTTGAGAAGTCATATAGGAGAATGGCTATAAGGATAACCTTGTGTTTGATCTAAGTGGTCCTTTTATAAAAGCCCATATTCTTGTTTCTAGAATATATTTCATCCTACACCAATATATTTGTTTAGGTTAATGAATATGAACCAAGAACACCCTAGTCAATTAAAGAGAGTGTTATTGAGCCTTCTAGAGCTGGAGGGAGGGCTCTTTTAGATATTGTTTTTTATATTTTCTATCAACTATGTTTTAAAGGGTTGGGAATGAATTTTTGGTTTATAAGGGGCCTAGGGTAATCCTCTCATATGGGATGAGATAATGTTATCCAATATTATATATTCTAGAGACAGTCTCATAGGATAAAGTTTATTACTCGTAGAGAGGTTAGGTGAGGTGATATTAAATCATATATTTGTTGTGGGAAGCTTTCTTGAGGGTGGAGAATAATCTTAGTTTATTTGATGAGTGGAATGTGTCCACTAGGTCTAGATGATGTGTAATTTGAACGGTTTTTTAGATTATATTATTGAGATACCTCTTAAATTAAATTTGATGAATAACTCTAGTGATAGTTACAAGGATTTAGAATACAATATTGGATAAACCAATTAATTTCCGGGTTAAGAGGACCCTATGGGTTGTGTGATCAGAGCGAGTTGTTGGGAATGAGTATGTTCTTGTGAGTGGAGACTGAGAAATTTTTTGGGAACTAAGTCAGTTCCCTTATTGGAAATATATAAATCCTGATAGGTTCATCATAATTTTATTATGTTCTCAAGAAATTCTTGATAAATTTTACAAGAAAGGATAGTTGGATAAGAGATGTGTTGGTGGGATAAGAGGTTATCCAAGAGATAGTGACTCAATGTATTGTTTTGGTGACCAAGATAGACAAGTTGTAGAACCATTTTGGATGATACATGTGTGTTCCGACTATGTGTATTATTTTTTTGTGATGTGGTGAATAATTGTATAAGATACATTGCCTCACCTTGAGTAAGGATTTGATAGGGAACACATTGTGTGATAAGGTGTTGGTACTGAGTTGTGACATAATAAGTTATAGTATTTTGATTTTTGGGCCCACTTTGAGTGAGAAATTTTTATGAGGACCCAACCTTGAGTGAAAGGGTAGTGGATAGGATGTGCTTATAAGCCACCCTTCCCCACATGAGTGAAGTCGTATGTTTGATGTAGGTGATGGATAAGTTTGTGACCTCACCATTAGTGATTCATTTTTTGTATGTACCTCCTTGAGTGAGAAGTCATAGTCAAAATTGTATTGTCGTATGAAGTAGGATAGAATAACTCACATTGAGGGAGAATGTGTTGGTAGAACCAATCCTTTGGTGACTAGGTATAGGTTGGGTCGTGATTATGGTACCCTCCCTAAGTGATGGGAATGGTTAGTGTAATGTGAATAATAAATAACATGATATGGTACCTCCCTTTTGTTGGGATGTTTTTCCTTCTAGATGTGTATCCTTCCCCGGGAGGGGTAGGTCTTCATAATTGATAGGGGACTTCATGTAAGAGGGGCTAGTCATGGTACTCGATGTATAACCTCTACTAAGAGGGGATATTCTAGATACATGGTATGATACTAAACATAAAAAATAAGGTAGTGGTAATATATGGTATGACACCCAAACCTTGGTATTTGGGTGTGTCAAGACTTTTAGTGTGAGGTGAATGTTTCTCTATCAAAGTCTAAAGATGGACTGGTTGGGTATCCTGGTGATCTAGTTAGAACATAGAGACCCTACATGTATGGTTATAAGATATTTTTTTTTCATTTTTTTCTAAGTGAATACATTTTTATTTGATGTAATATATTAGTGGTATATAGTTAGACCTTACTAAGATGAATTACCACACCTATAAAGCGAACTTCAATCTGTATCCAACCCATATGTTTGAATTATAGGTATGAGAATAGGTTATGTAGAGGATTGGGATAGATCATCATGATAAAGATTGGAAAAAGGATGGGGGTTAGGTTTGGGGATTGGAGTAGATACTCCATGTGTACTTTTTTACTCTTTTATTATATTATATTTGATCATCATAGTGGGCTATTAGTTGGGATGTATTTTTGTATGATTTTCATATTCATTTGTTATATCATATTGTTTTTTTGTTATCCACACTATAGTTATCAGTTGTGTTTGTTTCTAAATTATTTTTCACTATTTAGAGTTATTATATCAGGTAAATTTCATCCTTAATATGTTATTTAGTCCCTTTCCACTATTATAGTACCTATTATATATAGGGAGGACCACTAGAGGCCATGTGATAGGCTGTATATGATACTATAATGTAATTTCAATAAAAAAATTACGAAGAGGCATTAGAAAATACTTTCCCCTATCTCACTATTTGAGTAAATTACTGATGTGAAATAAGAATTTGTAATATATTATGATCGATATAGAAATGATGACTAATTAATGCGTTTAATGCAATGATTAAATGTTATTATGGTCACGAAAGTGTTTCTCAGGGTTTCAGTTGTTACAATTTATATTTTAATTCAAGTACTATATGATTGTTTTAGATTATTATTTGTGGTTTCATATATTGTATCATAGTAATAAGAATAATTTTCACATCATTCTTACTGGGAACATAGGAGTCACACGATATTTAATTGTTTGTGTGAGATTTATTTCACAAAAGATATTGGGTTATGTAGTTTCATGTGTTAGAAATATAAAATATGGTTTTCCTATAATATTTATAACGGAATTATATTCAATTGGACCATGATGTTTTTACAGAGAAATATATATGTATCATATCAAGAGGTATTATGTGGAAATAAATATATAGGCCCTCTAGAAGTGGGGTTTGTAATAACCCTTACTGGGATGGTTATGGTATTATAATTCCTAGTTATTATCCAGCACAGGAAAGGTATAGATAATAGATTTTTAGGGATATGACTAGTTTTTTTGATGAAATGGACACCCATGTAAGGGTTGACAAAGTCATGTGTAATATATTTATACTTTGTTATTTAATTCAATCATACATCTATTAGTGTCGAGGATAGTACCCTGCCTATTGGTTTTGATGTTCTTTTAATCAGTGAATAAATTGTGATCCAACATGGGAACATCTTGGATGGGTACTGTATGAGTATGTTCTTGTGGTTTTAGAATGCAACTGAGTGGTGGGTAACCATTTGGTTGGACATAGAATTATTTAGATGCATTGAGATTGTGGTATTGGTAACACTGAGGGTGATTGTTGTGGGATGATATTGATTTTGAGAGGTGAAGTCTTTTTTAGTTCACAGGATGTTTTAAATGGATTTAGGTTATTGGAATTAATGTCACTAGAGGTTATAGTTTTTTGGTTTGTAAATAGTTGAAGTGCGTAATCTCTATGGGTAACTGGATCATCATATGTTCACATCATCATATGATGTCATGATGAAGTGTTGATGGTATGAAATATTACCAACTCAAAAGGGGAACCATGTTATTAATAAATATGAGATGGTCATGATTAGCGATTTGTGATTTCAGTGCCGTTGGTATTTCTAGTTTTCTTGATAACACATAATTTATAAGTAATGGTATCATAATTTTTATGTAATAGTATAAGTAGAGTATTAATTTTGGATTTATGATGTTGGTGAGGATTAATTATTCTTTTGTATTTTTTTATCACCAGTCTCTTTTAGTTCTAATAAAATCCTGAGATGGTGTTTATCCATTACATGTGGCACTCATTTTCCAAATTACATTAATATATTATTTTTTTTCCATGACTTATATATTTACATTAATCATTTTTATTAATATTGAATGTTTTTAAGACATCTTATATAGTCATGGAATAATTTTTAAGATGAGTATAGTGTGAAGTCTACATAATTTGGGGGTTATAGTCGAAGGAAACATTTAGAGGTGAAGTATTTTTCTTCACTACTATGTGTGAGATTCTAGTGGATTTTCATGTGAAATTAATGTGAGTTTTTATGAAACATGGATAGGTGGTGTTTTCACATAATATCATTTTAGAGATATTATCCATGAATTTCAAGGTATATAATATCATCAATGAAATATCGATTTTACTGGGATTTTATTTTCATTGGAAGACATGAATTTGAAATATATAATTGAATGAATCAAAAAGTTTGACAGAACATATTTTGGATTTTGTAAAATAAATATAGTGGATCATCTGATTCATATGGACTTATATATTCCTTTAGTAAGTTTTTGAAGAATAATGAAATGATATAAAAGGAATATATGGTCAAAAATACTTAGGAACATGTGACTATATATATCGGGAAAACAATTTTACATTTAAATTCATGAAATAAATATGAATAAAGAATTAATAAAGGAAATTAGAGATATGTGTGGTAAAACTACATTATTTATTAATGTATTCATAATGTGGAGTATTTTCAGCCCAATGTATTTAGAAGAAAGAAAATTGACAGATCACATGAATGATTAAAATATAATCTTAGGGATAATATAATTGGGGAAGGTCGAATTCATATATTATATATGGGAAATCCAACTATTTCATCAGTTTTGGATAGTTGGAATGTGATGGTGATCATTATTCACAACTCTAGTAGAAACAAAGATGTGGTGTCCAATGATTTATGGAACAACATATTGAATGAGGAGCTCAAGTAGAGCGAATTATATGAACCATCTATACATATTTTTTTAATAAGAATAGATGAGGATATTCTCCCAAATTCAAGCATATATTTTGGAAGAAGCTATCAGGATATATGATGTTGGGTGGAAGAGATGAGACAAGCCAGTAGGTTCAGTCCTACATGTTGGATGTTCAAAAAGGGTGAAGAATAAATAATTATTACAATAGTTATAAGAAAATATTCATAATAACATCAACTTATAGAATCTAAAAATGCACTGGTACTATAAAAGGTGGAATTGAATTATTCTTAATTGGAAATATTTTAGTGGTTTCATTGGTATTTGAATCAATTTCTTCATTCCATTCTTCAAGAAAGCATAAATGGACTGTAAATTATGTGTTTAGATGTTTTAGTGAATTGTAATTTAAAAATGGTGAATCTATATAGATTGTTGGAAAATGATATGTGTATTTCTTGATTAATAATAAGGGAGACATAAAATTAATTAATTTTAAACATCCAATGTTTGTGAAAGATCATAATTATAATGGGCCAACTGGATAAGATAGGGTATAAAGATAACATAAATAATAAAGACTATAATGTGACTTGGGGTCAGTGGTAGTTAAAAAAATTATTAAGGTATGGGATGTTGTACTTAACTAGAAGCATAGAAACAATTCAATTGGATATGAGTTTAGAAAATGTAATGTTTGGTGATGTGTGGTTTCTCATCTTAGTGAGAAGAACATGATCGTTATAATAGTGAGAGTAATATTATCACATGAAGTTAAAAATGTATGATATTTTTATGTATGGGAAATAATGGTGGGTTTCCTTCAAATTTGATGGATGGAAGCTCAAGGTCAAGAAGCTAGAACTAGTTCATACTAATGTTTGGGGATCTACCTCTGTTTAGTCTCTATGATTTTTATTTTACATTATATTATATATTGATGTTGATATGAATAATGTTTGGTTAAATTAAAAAATCAAAATCCTAATTTATTTTTGGATATCATGCAATGGAAGGAATTGGTGGGATGAGATATTGGTTGAAATATGAAGTTATTATGTTCCAAAAATAGTTGTGAGTACAACCAATAATAGTTTTATAGGTTCTGTAGGATGAATGGAATAAGTGAAGAGACTGTGGTTCAAAAAAATCAAAAATAGAATTGAGTAGAAAAAATTGAATCAAACATTTATAGGTAAATGTTTGATTAGGGGTATCAGTATATAATATCTTAGGTGATTTGGGTAGAATATATCATTATAGTGTAATATCTAGTTAATATAATTCCATCATTAATACTTGGTATGGAAATTCCATATGATCTACCACCCTAAAAGTGACTAAAATTTGTCCAGTTCGAAGTATTTATAAGCTTCAAATACTTGAATATTTATTCTAGGAATATGAAAAAACTTGAGGGTAATACCAAATTCTTTTTCATCACATGGAATGGTGATGATAATTTTTGGTATAGACTGAGGAATGAAGGGAAATGAATCAAAAAGAAGATTCGATATGATAGTTTATATAGAGGGGTTCTTTAGAAGGGACATAACTGTTTAGAGAAGGATGTTTCTGAAAAATCATCTATTGACGTCCCAGTTGACCTGAGTACTAACACTAAAAGAGATACAAATATGGAAAACTAATATATAATAATGGGAAGTCTATAGATGATACCATATGAGGATGTACTATAAAGTTAAAGAGAAGCTGAATCTTGAGTATGAGTACCTAAATTTCATATAATATAAGTCAAAGTTGATATGAATATTATATAGTTTCTAACATAGTTTTAAATATAAACTATATATAGAAATATATTTTAGAGGTTTGGGGATGACATAAAATTTATACTCCTAATGGGTGCGAAGGAACTAGAGAAGGTAAAATGATGTCTAACAGTGGAAGAGGTAGACACACATAATGATGTCTAATAGTGGAATTCATAAATGAATAAAGAGTTGAATTTTTTAAATATAATTAAATCATGGGACTCAGTGAAATACGAGAAGGTAAAATGTGATGGGAAATAAATGGGTTTTCTATTTAAAATAATATGATGATGGTAATACACAATTAAAAGTTTGACATATATTGATCCATGCTCTAGAATCCTAGAGGTGGTGGTTACTTTATTATCTTGTAATAAGATACAATAAATCATATCATGATGGGATAAATAGTTAGGTGGTATTGGGAAAATCAATACATTGTTGAAATAAACATTAAATTTGAAAAATTAAAAACACATCATAGTATTTTATTTTATAATTCTATTTTCCCATTTCAAATCACAAAATATCAACCAAAAAATTATTCCTAGCATTCAAAGGATTGAAAAAATAGGGAAGGGGTTAGCTTATATTTTTTGTAAGGGTACTCATGTAATTGAAGATAAATAAGGAAAAAATAAAATGGAAATAATAAATGATGATCAACTATTTTATTAAAAATAATCTCATAAGCTATAAGTATATCCATAGATAACATTAAACAGGTAAATAATGACATGGACATCAATAATAGAATTAATAATGATGGAATTCATAATTTCAAACATAAAAATCAAAACATTAGGGTTTCCACCAATACATCAAAGAATATTATCAAAGACCTTTTCTATATATATGGTCCAGGAACCATCCATGACTCAAGGAAATTTACTTCATAATACCTAATAATGCTTCGAGGGGATAGAGAAAGCCTCATCCAACACATAATAATTCCAATTAATTCATATTTCAAAAGGGGTGAAATATATTAATTTTAAATATTCTTATTTGATCTTTCGTATAAATTTTGTAAAATTTTAGTAATCAATAAATATAATAATAAACAATAAAATATAATATAGAAAACATTATGAAAATAGTACATCCTAGTCAAAATGTTCATTAACTATCTGAATAAATAACATGGATGAGATAATTACATCATTTTTTCAAATATAATATTTATAATAATAGTTTTTATTTTTAGGAATATTATTTTCATTAGGAGATCCTTAAAAAAACTCATGAGGGGGAAACTTTTACTTTCAAAAATCAACTTTTAATATTTCAAATATTCTCACATAATAAAGAAATAATTTTCATTGAAAATAATATTATAAAAATATAAATAAAGATTAAAATAATTAAGGATTAATGACGGTGGAAAATTAAATACATTTTATATAATCTAAAATACCATCATTTTACACTTTAATTAAAATTGATAAAGTACCTTGTTCAAAAAATGATAAGAATATATCGTTAATGTTTTTTTAATGTCTAACTTGGGTAAAAATTTCTTTAATAAATTATTGGCGGATAATAAAAATATTCTTCAAAAAAATTTCTGATGAATAAGGATATGGAAGAGAATATTACTCTAATTGAAATATTAATAACCTTAAATAATGATGAGATTGTAAATTAAACCCGTACAACATGGGAACCTTTTGAATCGTAACACCCTTAGGATAAAAAAAATTAAATGAAATATTAAATAAAATTAATAAAAATATATTCATGTTTGAATATATGAAATTTATATTATATACACAATGAAATACATAAGGGGAGAATATAGCATATATCTCACAAAAACAAAAGGGAGATGAGAAACCCTTTCCTCTGATCTATATTCTTTCATACATATTCAGACTCCCTATATAATAAATATTTATATATTATAAACTATTATAGAACCATAATAATATATTTCATACAATTTATGATTTAATAATAACTTTTACCACCTTTTATAAGTAGCTATTTTCTAAATTCACACTTTGAGGTGTTAACTACTACATTTTTCATGTTAGTTTTAATTTAGTAGTTCTGATCCTTATAATTTTATTATTGTTCTATAATATACATAATATTTGTCATTGTATAATTTTAATATATATCTAAAATATATTTATATATATATATAGTCATCCTTAAATTTAGATACAGAAAAATGACTTGCAACATTCATGAAGATGGAAGGGGGTACATACACATGAATTCTATTTTCACATTTCTAGTAATGGAAATTAAGAAATATGAATAATAATTAATATTTTAATACTAATTTTATTCTATTGATAACATATATATTTTTTAGTTCCATATTTATAACCATCCATGTAAGGTGGTGATGGGAAATAAATTTCACTACTATATGGAGATGGTAAGTCGTATGTATGCAAGATAAATGTTTTCTCTTTTTAAGGAGGAAAAAAGAATAAATATGGTTTTTGTGTAATAATAATAACATAAAATTACATTCATAATAAAATATTTATAATTTTAGTATGTATAAATCCCATGAAGATAAAGTAATAGAAGAAATAAACTTAAAAGAGCCAGTAAAGATGATTCCCTATTCTTTAGTGGATTCCCTTTAGTATCTCTTTAATGAAACTTGGATTTTAATTTGAATGGTAAATAACCTCTATATTATAGATAAGTATTTAGTTATGATTAATGTTTAGGTTCGAGTTGATATATATCGAATAATGTGGTGTGAAGTAGCAATGGAGGAGGAGATCTTTTGTAATTGAGATGAGTGAAAATTTTGTAATTTATTGAAATATTAAATTAATATAAATTTTTTACCATATAAAAATGACTCATAAAGATAGAATCAAAATATAATATAGATATATGTCTATATAATTTCACATAATAAAATTATGTCTATTTTTTGGATTTTTTTCACCCTTAACGTTTAGTTTTAACCCCATTATCTTCTTTGACAGTTATTGTAATATTAAAATTTTCTACCCTCTAAGGGTCAATAATGTTACAATAAAATTAAAAAATAACCATAAATAGACCATTTTATATTTAATTAAAAATATACTATTAATTTATATAAATATAATATTTTTATAAAATTTGAATCATTTAATAAATATAAATTTTATAAAATATTATAAATGTCAATTTTGGAAATATTCATTTTGTTTGACATTAATTACATCATGATTATAAAGGAATTTGAATCCAATGATTGAAAACTCTTAATAATATAAAATATTTATCTATTTTATTCATGTATCATGTTATGAATTTCATATTATATTACATTTAATTATTTTATTATCATTTATTTTATTTTTTAAATTAATTAAATAATTACTCTATCCCTGTTGTGTAACTATTTGAATTAATTAAGTCATCCCCAAAAATTAAAAATAAATTACCATTATGATGTTAAATAATTAATATTTGAAAATTTAATTTACAAATGAACATATCATTTAGTTATCCTAATGATAAAAATATTATTGTTATTAAAAACAAGAGTGATATTTTTATCTTTTCTTTACATAAAATATTATAAAGTTCATAATCTAATCCAAATGGAAAAACGTTATATAACCAAATATTGGATGATTATGGAACAAATAAACCCATATAATAAAATTAAGGCAGGTTTTTTTCTCATGTTTGAGTTCTTAATATTTTATTTTTAACCTTAATTACCTTATTTACCCTTTACCGTTGTAAGAAAATTACACAATTTACTATCCATAATGTCCAAAAATAAAATTGAAATGTTAAATAAATATCTAATTCATGAAATTAATTATTTAATTGATTTTTAGATGTTAAATTTGAATAATTGGAGGAATTTAATTTTTGTTTAAAATTTAAAATGGGAAGAATGGTAGTTTTTTAGAAACAAATTACTTTTACCTATATGATTTTCTCACACCAAATTCAAAGATAACATTTCTTCCAATGAAAATATTTTGATTATAAATAATATATTATAACTTATTTTAATTTTAAACTCTTTAATGTTTATTTTTAAATTTTCAAATGGTTGAAACAAAAATATTTTTTCAAACAATGAGTAGTATTTTTTCATTATTTACTGGAAAATAAATAATAAAATTTTCTCTAAGATTATTTTGATATGATGATTTGAAAAATGAAATTATTTTTATAAAATAAAATTTTTATTTTTTTCAATAAATTAAATATAATATTTTCTCACAAAATTAATTTGAAAACAATTTTTAAGAAGACTTATATTTGAAGTATAAAATAAGTTTATTGAAAATTGAGTATTTGTTTCATAAGAATTCATCAATGATTTTATACTGATCATGTAATTTATATATATACCAATAGTTATTTACTTTTTATCACTCATTTTTTAACAATTATTTGTGAAAATGATTATTTCGGTTGTAAACAGCATCATTTTTTCAGTGTGTTTTGATTCGTTAGTTCTGGTAATTTTACTTTTATTATGGATCCATAATATCAAAAATATTATTCATGGTATAAAAATGAAATATATAGTTATACTCATCCATAAATATAGATATAGAGTAGTTTAACTCACCATTCTTGGAGATGGTAGGTCGTATGAACATATTAACGTTGTTTTCACTATTTGACGAATGAAAAGATAGAAAGATGAACAATATATTTTTTTGAATCATTGTTATGTCATAATTATCATATATAAAAAATATTTCCATATTTATAACCATCCATGTAAAAAGGTTTTGAAAAATGAATTCAATCGCTATATTGAGATGATAAGTTTTATATACGTATGAATGATGTTTTCACATTTTTTATGATGAATAAAGATAGAGTATGTTTGTAACTATAGAAATAATGAATTTTATACATATATATAACATAATTTTTAATTAATATTCATTATATTTAGTAAATATATGCTTGGGGCCATAATTGATTAGTTTCTCTAGAGACCTGACAAGAAATCTTCGTATGTCATAAAAGATCTTTAATATATCCCAAAAATATCTTCTAATTCCGGACACCTCTTTGGAATACCCTACCTAAACCATTATTCATGACCTAGGGAAGAAAACATATAAAAGCGTGATCTTAGATTCTTAGAAAAGATAAATATTGGAGATATAATTCTATGATCATATGCACTAATAAGATAACCATAAGGGTATGTGATCATGAATATAAAATAGGAATTTCTTACCCAACATATCATATATCATAAACACGAGTCATGTAATAAAACATATAAATTTCATAAAACATGTCCCATAAGAGTTTTAAATCATAATAAATAAATCATTTACCATAATATCATTTAATAAATGTGTTCTAGTTTAATAAATATAGAAAAACTATTTCATATGTCATTGTTAACTTCTAAGACTATAAAAACAGTTGATCTGGACTAATCACATTTTCCCATTGTGGATTAAGAAGCATAAGTTTCCTATAGTGTATCATGAAGTACCTATTTCCCATAGTGGATCAATCTCATAAATATGTTTTCCATTGTTATCTCATGATATATAAATAATTACCAAATAAATTGGATGGAGAAATAAGTCCCAACCATCTTTTAATGAATACCATTCTTATGTGTACCATAATATCATAAAAAATTCATCATATCATCATATCATGAACTGTAGAAAGAATAAGGGTTTAATAAAAATTTCATCAATTCACCATAGTATAATGAATGAAAAATAAATGGGTTTCTAAAAAAATTCATCAAAATAACCCTTAACTATCTAGAGAAATAACAAGGATAATATCATTCAATGTTATCACTAATAAATCTTAAGTAACATCAAATGATGTCGTTTTAAATAAAAAATGATTTTAAAAGATCCCTAAAAACATTTAATTTATAATATATCCTTTACAATTTGAAAACCAAATTATAAAACATAAAATTTTATTAAAATAATTTTCATTAAAAATAATCTTGGAAACTTATAATATAATATTTAAAAATATTTTAAAACATTTCTTCAAGAAAATATACCTTCCATTTTAAATATGACATATTAAAATAATTAATCTAAAAAAATTTGTAAATAAAATTATTTAAAAATAAATTTTGAAACATCTAATTTAAGTTTAAAAAAATCTCCATGATGTTGGAAAATACAGTTCACGCAGTTCACATTAAAACAAAGGCTCTATTGATATTTTCTATAAAATAAAAAATTATAACAGTTTGTAAAATGAAATAAAAATTAAATTAAATACAATTTCTTAAAATATAATAATTGTTAAAAATGTATGAATATAAAATTTGAAGAATTAAAAAAAACAAAAAACAATTTTAGAAAACATGGTTTTTGATGAATTTTTTTCCACCGAAGTGAGAAATGAAGAATATTTTTTTAAAAACAAAATATTTTGATCAGTTTATTATATAAAGTGTGGAAAATTATGGGAAAACATTTATTATCAACAAATAACCATATTATAATAAAATAAATTAGTTTCTTCGGAGGTAAATTATTTGATTTCATCATGGGAAGCACAATCATGAGCAATATTGATAAATGATGAGATTGTAACATAAAAACTATTACCACTTTGTTAATATTGAATCATTGGTACCAAAAAATAATAACATTAAATTAAAGAAATAATTTCATGATAATAAATAAATTCAATATATTACATGTAAAATGGATTAATATATATCTCATGAAAGAAGATAGCTGCTTAACCTGATATATGAATCAAAGAAGGAAACTGAGACACAAACCCTTTACCTCTTCAAAAACTTCGGAACCATAGACCCCGTAAATAGTAATCCTAAAATGTAGACATAATTAAAAATAATTTTAAGTATAAGAATATAAAAATCAATTCTTGGGCAGTGTATACCCTGCATAAAATAAATATGTGGTGAATCTTCCATGTGGCTCACATAAGTAAAAGTGAGACAGAAATCTTTTCCCACAGTTCTTGAAATCCATTGTACATATTCAAGTATCCTATATAATAAATATAATTTTAATATACGTATAATAAATTACTATAATTATATATATATAATACCATATATTATAGACTTATGAATTTTTATTACATGTTATCAACGATTCTATGTTAAAGTCAAAATTTAGGCAATAATTATTTTGTTTTTCATGTATTTTATGATATGCTTTTTTCAGTCCTATTATTTTGATCAAGGTTAAATCATATATATATTATTAACCATGACAAAAATATTATATATATTTTTTATATTTATATATTTATAGTGATCCATAATAGTTATAGATATAAAATAAAACACACCATTCATAGAGACGGTATTCCCTAAGTACACATGAACATTGTTTCCATTTTCTTGATAGAAATAAATAAATAAAGGTAAAAAATATATAACTATTAAAGAATAAGATTTATTTCATTTATATCACATAATTTTATTAATACCATCATTATTCCATTACATGTAAAGTGACTTGAACCGTTTTTGAAGTCAGTCAATGTATAATATTTATATTCCTACTAACTAAAGTATATATGGCACACAATGCTAAACCCATAAGAAAGGAAATTCTAACCACTATTCTTGTAAAAACCTTCAAAAACTCCATTATTGTCTATAGTGGAGTGGATACAATATTCTGTTTTTGTTTTTATAAAGAATAAAATTGACAGAATACTTCAAACCATGTATCTAAACTGAATTGAAGCTAAAGACATATGAAAACAAAGAGATAGAGAGATATAGTATGCTTTTAAAAGAACAATCTATTAAAATGCTTAGAAAAAAATCTTTATTCTACTGGTTTTAAACGTATTCCTATTCACTTAAAGGTTGTTACAGAGTACCAACTTATAAATAATGACTCACCTCCCTCTCTAGGTGTTAAGTATCACAAGATAATAAATTTAATTGTTTTCCACTTAAAAATTAATCGACTATGAATCGTTTGAAAAAAATTACAACAAGGCGAACTCACTGTAATTCTTGAAGTCTTTTGAATTTATTATCCTTTGAAAAAAATTTCAACAACCAATCTTTCCAACAGACTATGAAATCCTGAGATTATAATCTAGTGGTACAAACAATTGGATGAACTCATTCTCGATCTCGCTGATCAATATTGAAATTATCAAAATGATTAAGTGAAAATAAAATTAAAAGGTAGCTAGTGGATCTTCAGTTCATCCCCGAACTAAAATATTTAGCCTACTATCCTACTCATTATTATTACAGAATCTAAAAACATACTAGAACATATTACACAAACTAGATTAAAGATGAAAGATAAACTCTCACTGTAATTCCCTACTCATTAATTCATCTGGCTCTAAGAAGTGGTTCTAGAGTCACCCTAGAGTCTCCTCTACTCGAGCCTGGATCAATTGATGTGTCGAATGAATTTCCCCCCTCAGATCTGCTACTTTCTCTATTTTAAAACCCCACTGTTATTTGCTACACATCACTTCACATTTCCACCGACATAAAATGTCCTTCGCATGTACAACACACACATGAATTTTACTCGTGACTGGCACGATGTGCTAGTTTTGCCTTCGTAACTAATTCTCGTTGAGTTAGTTGAATGCACTTAGATGTTTTTTAGGCATTGGGTTGAACCTGCATAAATTTAAAACGAAATAAAACAATGTTACAACAATTAAAACTTGAAAATATAACAAACTATAATAATAGATAAATCACTTAACAATTATTCATTGGATATTTAATTTAATAAATCTAAATCTTAAATTATAATTATTAAATATTATTATTAAGTAATTAAGTTGTTAACTAATATAATCTAATAAATTTATTAAAGTTAATTTTGGTTGCGAATAATAATATCAATTAGTTCATTAATGAATTAAATTAAATTACATAATTTAAATTTATAAGTTGTTAAAATTTATGTTCTAAATAATAATTTAAATAGTTAAATTGAAGTATTTATAATTAACTATTATTATTAATGTTAATTATAATTATTAGGTTTATTATTATTGAAAAAATTAAATAATTTACTATTAATTAGATAGTTTTATTTTAATTTTATTCCTAAATTATTATTATGTATTATATTTTATTAACGAGTTTTATAATTAAATAATTATTTAATATGTATAATTAATAAATTTTAATTTAATATAGTGGTTAATATAAATTAGTTAAGTTTAATTAATGTTGATTAAAAATTCTGGTTGATAATCCTATATTTAATATACATTTAAAATTGTAAGATTTTAATTTATTTAGTATAGTATTTATTTAATTTAATTAATTAACTTAGATTTTTTTTAATTAATTTTTATTCTAATATTTCTTATATAAATTTTTATAGTCTCTTTCCTCTTCCCCTCCCCTAAATTCAGTGCACAACAAGGGGGTAGGGTTTTAGAAGCTTCGGTGAGAAGATTTCTAGTGGCTCCACACAGGAGCCCGAATCCTCGGATCCAAGAGCTTTAGGTAGTGGAAGCTCATGGTTGTAGTGGATCTGTGTTTAGAACTAGTTCCATTGGCTCATGTGCTCATAGTGAGTCTTCTTCGACATCATGCCTTGTCTTAAACACCCAGATTTTATTTGTGTTCATCGTCGGGATCGAGGCATTAGCTAAGGTGGTGACTATAACAGTCTTAGCACCACGACCTGACCTGACCCCCATCAAATAGTGCTCAGCCAGTAGAAGCGACAGTGGTAGTCCTCCAGGCATCTTCACAATGACTATTCTGATAAGAAAATTTCATATTTAGGAAGATGTTGGTGTTTAGGGATTAATGTTCATCGATTTTTACCTTCAAACTACATATCATTAATGGTTTGGGTTTTGATTTAAACTAGTATTGGGTGTATGTGATTAAAGAAGGACGGTTGGGAAGAGATAGAGGACTAGTGTTGGTCTGTTTCAAACAGAATCAACATTTTGGCTATGTCTGTAACACATAAGAGATGATGGAATCGGTGTCAAATGAATATCGGTAAGTTGAGGAGAAGATTGGTGAGTGAGAGAGCTGCTTCGGTGAGTGCATGGAAATAAGGTGGAAGAACAAGGTGGCACCGATAGTATTATAAATGGAGAACTAATAGTTAGTGGATGAAAACAATAGTGGAAAAGGATCGGTGAGTCAAAGAATCACCGATAGATAAAATAAAAAATAATTATTAGATGACTGGAAAAGATGAAAACAGGGGAGAATCGGTGAGTAGGACGACTCACCGATAGTTAAAATAAACGAGAGACCGGTTGTGAGAAAATAATAATCTATCGGTGATTGCGTCAAACCTTTAGTTAAAATAGAAAATGAGTCACCGAATTTTAAGAAAAGGAGATAGAAAAGCCGATGTGCAAGAGAGACCAAAGAGAAAATAAATATTTGTGATGTGGCACTAATGATGTTTTGAGGGATTGGTCAGTCGGTGACTCACTTATAATTGAAATAAAACAAGTCACCGATGAAATGAGAGACTAAAACTAATGCACATAAGAGACTGAAGCTGTTTCAAAAATGATCAATGATTCAGGACTCACCGATAGTTATAAAAACACTTTGGTGTGACAAAATATCAGCGAGTCATAATCAGCGAGACAAAGAATCGATGTGACCCCACATCGGTGTGAAGAAACTTCGGTGTGACAAAACATCAATGTGACGCGGCATCGGTGTAACGGCTCACCGATATAACAAAATGAGATGTCAACAATAAAAATAAATTTAATACAAATTATAAAATGAATAAAACAATAATTAACTAAAACAATATTCAAAATAACTTAATTATTGAAGACTAATTAATTAACTGTAACTAAAATCCCACTAAATTTTTTAACAAACTAAAAATAAAAGTAACATAATTATTAAATAAGAATAAAAATATTATGATTAATTAATTATAAGACTAAATAAATTAAAGAACTTGAAAAGAAGTATTTGCAAACATGAAAGTTGAATTAACTAAATATATTAAACTACTATGTTAATTAATTAAATGAAAAAATGAAACAAAAATTAAAAACAGATTATTTTTTTAATAATTAACACAAATTGTTTTCATATCTAATTAAAAATAATATTTACACTAAGTAATAAATAATGTTATTTTTTTAATCAAATCCAACTTAAAAGGGAATGATTTAAATTAAAAACTAAATTATACAAAGAAAGTAAAAATGAACAATTGATTAATTAATAAACATTTAATTTTATTTAAATATAAACCAGATTATGATTATTAAACATAAAAGTAATTAAATTAAATTATAATAATTGGAATGACTAAATTAATAATTTAAAAAGACAAAAAACCCAATATTAATTAAAAAATGATTAATTAATAATTTTAGTAATAAAAATACAAAAGTGCCATTATTTTATGAAAAGTGCCCAAAACCAGTAATTAAATTATTAAAAATTAAATAAATAATGTGGAAAAACTATGTAAAAATAGAGCCACATCAAATTACCCCACACGTGAACATTGTTTGTACTCAAACAATCCCATGTTTCATTTTCTTTGAGAAATAGTAAAGTGTTTATTATTTAACTCAAACTGTAACATGTACAACAATTTGAAAAGAGAGGACTGAAAATTGAAGATGTCTTGTTTGAAAATATATCTTCAAAACAAGTCTTGTGTAAAACAAATACTCAAGGGTAATTAATAAATCAAAGAACATCCATCAAAGATGATGTCATGCCTCATATGTGAACCTACTTAATGATTTATTTCAAACCCAGATAAGATTATAAATCAAAAAATGAAAGAGGTAGAATATCAATGGAAGTAAGATCATAAACAAGGAACTTTGTACATTGATTTTTCACCTAGGTACTAAGAATATTTTTTTTTGAATCATCTTATTGATAAAACCTAAATTATTTCCATATAAACCAATTTTCCCCTTCTTCATTTGGTGTTCATCATTACCCTCACCTTAATGAATTATTTTTTTGACCCTAGACACTTTCTTTAATTTTTCCCAATCCATGTATCATTGTGCTACGCATTGTACATAAGCACTTATTCAAGGTGTACAAAGGGAATGTAATAAATAGAAACGCACCCATCATCTAGGGTCTCTGAGACTAACTGTGGGATCCCAGATGACCAAATTACTCTAGTTTTAAAAGTTTTATATAAAAATTATTTATATTGGATCATTAAGGAAATTAATTTAAATAATGAAATGATGAATGAGGCCCCTAAAAATCAACTCAAACTTCTTATCCCACAGGTTATGATCATAATTCCACATACATAAAACCCAAATCACTTTTCAAGATAGTCCCCAAGCCAAATATACATAAAACCGATATCATGATCAATCAACAATCATTCATTATCATTAATTTCAGACTCAAATCACAACTTAACTATGAAAGAAATATTGTCCATAGGCAAGACCCATTTGAAAAATAATGTAAACACTAAAATTGTTGACGAATTTTTAAATATTTTACCCATTTTTTACAAAAAGATTTAAGTGAAATGGGAATTGATGGGCTTTAAATTAAGTACAGTTAAGAATAGTAAAAAATTGCCCCTCCCTAACACTTAAAACCCAACTTTGTCTCCAAATTTGACATATAAAGTGGAGAAGAACAATTTGATAGTTTAAGTTCAAAACAGACTTTCATTAAATTAAATTTATGACATGTATAAAGGGTCTCTTTGAAGTTCAAAAATTTGATTTCCAGAATGAATAACTTATCAGCAGGTTCATTAGAAAGTACAAACATTAATATTTATAAACAGAGACATAGATTTTCAATTCAGTTCAAGAAATATCACGTAATTTTTGGGTGCACAATGAATTGGGTGTAAGAATTTTAAAATATTAAGTTTAATAATATGTTCAATAGAGAAAAAAATTGAATGCTAGAACACCCCCAACCTAAAGTTTATTCAAAAGACCATTGGAATGTACCCATTCCCCCACACCTAGTTTCAAGTAGTGGGTGATTTTAATAATAGTAAAATTCAGTCGTTAGCAGTGATGTTCATGCAGAATTTAAATTTTACATAGTGACATAAAGCATACTTTCATTCCAATATAAGAAGAATTTCAAACATATGAAATTTTTATTAATTTCAATATCAAGACATATAGAATAATTTTAAACAGTTCAATCAGAATTTCCCAAATAACAATAGAATATTAATGCAAGACAAATAATAGATTTTGTAGTAAGATAAAATTTTTAAATGAACAAAATTTATTTGAAAAACCAGGAGCAGAAATAAATGAAAAAAATTCAAGTAATTCCCTAACTAAGTTCTTCTCCAAAAATGATCATGAGAATTCCACTCCATAGATGACACCAGTAACAACTATTTCTAAACCTGAAATAGAACCAAGAGACCAAGAACAACCAGTAGTAGGAATTTCTCAAAAACAGAGCACAAAAGTAGCATTCTATTCAAGGTTAAAAAGATACAATGTAAAGAAAAAAGAGGACCATGGGTTGCCTCCCATGAAGCCATAAGTTTTAATGTCATTATCCAGACTTCATTCAAGGTCAGTTTTCATACACAGTGAATGCAACCTAGCCCTTTAACTGTCTCTCAAAATAAAGTTTCACCCTCTGCCCATTAACCAACCTGGGTTTGTTTTCTTCACCTATAATTTCAACTTCTCCATTCATCTGCACCCTCACAATTTTAAAAGGTCTAGACCAGTTAGACATCAGCTTTCCAAGAAAGAGTTTAAGTCTAGAGTTAAAAAGGATGACCTTTTATCCAGGTTTGAAGTCTTTGGATTGAATGATAGAATCATGAATGATTTTAGTCCTCTCTTTATAAATCTTGAATTATCTTAACTTTCTCTCCAAATCTTATCTAACTCACTCAGTTCAAGTAATATTCAATCACTACCACTCTTAAAATCAAAATTTAGAGCCTTAACTGCACAATTAGACTTATGTTGCTACTCCACAGGTAAATGAAAGAATTTCCCAAACAACAACTTGTAAGGAGACATACCAATTGGGGTCTTGAAAGCAGTTCTATATGACCATAAAGCTTCAAAAAATTTATTAGACAAATCATTCCAATAATTTCACACAGTTTTCTAAAGTATTTGTTTCAGTTCTCTATTTGAAATTTACACTTTTCAACTAGACTGTGGATGATAAGGAGTACCAGTTTTATGGACACAACCATATTTCTCCAACAAAGATTTAAATTTATAGTTCTTAAAATGTTTTCTGTTATCAGTGATAAAAGCACTTGGGACACCAAATCTTGTAAATATATTCTTCTTGACAAACATAATTGCATATTTATCTTGATTTTTGGGAAGTGCCACTACCTCAACCCATTTTGAAACAAATTATAAAACAAAAACAATATTCTCATTCCCATGAGATGCTGGAAATGGACCCATGAAATCCAAACCCTAGGCATAAAAAATTTCAACTTCCAAAATTCCTTTTTTGGGGTATCTCCTGCTTCCTAACAACATTTCCAAACCTCTGAAATTTTTCACAACCAACTACAAATATTATAGAATCCTTAAAAAGAGAAGGCAAATAAAAACCAGATTGGAAGAATTTTTGACTAGTTCTTTCACCACCATGGTGACCTCCCCAAGGTGAGGAGTGACAACTCTCTAAGACAGATAACATCTCTTCCTCATGTAAACATCTACTAAGAATACTATCAGAACACCTCTTAAAGATTAGGTGATCATCCCCATGATAGTAGTTAAGGGAAAAATTAATTTCTTTCTTTGGTTACTGGATATAGTTTTGGTAATGACACAAGATGCCATGAAGTTGGATAAATATACAAACAAAGCAAATTTCCAGATTGAAATAGTAAGCAGCTTTTCATTAGGAAAGGAAGAGTTTATCTCCCTAGGATCTTTAGATTCGTATTGAGTAAGAGGAAGCCTAGAAAGGTGGCGATCTCCCTGCTTATCCCGAATCTCTAAATCAAACTCTTGTAGCAACAAAATCCATCTAATCAGCCTGAGTTTAATATCCTTTTTAGACTATAAAAACATTAATGTAGAATGATCAGTGAAAAAAATGAATTTTGAACCTAACATCTACTGTCTAATCTTCAAAAGAGAAAACACAATAGCCAAAAAAACTTTTTCAGTGGTGGTGTAATTCTTTTGAGCATCATCTAACACTCTTCTAGCATAATACACCACATGTTGTTTCTTATCTTTCCTCGGTACAAGGATAACACCTATTTCTATGTCATTAGCATCACACGACAGTGGGTGATGTGGTGAGTTTCTCCTTAAGTAGATTAAAAGATCTGAAATAATTTTCATCAAAATTGAAAGGTGCATCATTGACCCGTAAAGAACACAAGGGATTATTTATTTATAAAAGTTTTTTCTGATTCTCCGGTAGAAATCGGCATGCCATAAGAAACTTCTAACACCTTTAAAATTTACAGTAGGATGAATCTTTTGAATAACATCAATTCTAGTAGTATCAAATTCCAGACCACTTTTGGACAACTTTTTTCCTAGAACAATACCCTCTGTAACCACAAATTGAGTCTTCTTCATATTAATAACATGGTTGGTTTTAATGCATCTCTATAAGAATAACTAATGATTGCCAAGACAAGTATCAAAAGTAATACCCACAATGGTGAAATCATCCATGAAAACCACAATGATTCTTTCAATCATATCTGAAAAGATATCCATCATAAACCTTTGAATAGTGGATGAAGCTCCACACAACACAAAGGGCATCCGCCTGTAAGAAAATGTCCCAAAATAGCATCTAAAAGTGGTCTTTTCTGGAACCTCATGAGCAACAGGAATCTGGTAGTAACTAGAATACACATCCAGGAAACAGAAAAATTCATTTCCATCAAGACTCTAAATCATTTGGTCCAAAAAGGGCATTGGAAAATGATCTTTCCGAGTGGCTTCATTAATCATCCTATAGTCTGTACAGAATCTCTGTTTTGTAGATTTCCTAACTTAAACTTTTTCATTCTTTTAATTTTTAACAACAGTGAAACCCCCTTCTTGGGAACAACTTGAACATGGATGACCCAATAACTATTTGAAATAGGAAATATAATTCTAGTGTCAATCAACATAATCATATCTTCTCTCACAACTTCTTTCATGTTTGGATTCAACCATCTTTAACACTCTACCTTAGGCTTATGATCAGGCTCCATAGGTATTTTATGCATAAAAATGAGGGATTAATATCCTTGATATTAGCTATTGTCTAGCTTATAGATGAACTAAACTTTTTCAAAATATTCAATAATCATTATTATTTATTTTCATTTAGTTCAGTATAAATTATGAAAGGAAATGTGGAGTTCTCACCAAGGAATGAATATTTTTGATTGGTATGGATTTGTTTTTGTTTAAGAGTGGGTGGTTCTAAACTAGAAGGAAGACTCTTAGGACTATGAGGTCCAAGATCTTCAACATATCTCTTATAAATAGTATTTAATGGTGAAAGATTTTCAATTTCAGGCTCAGATTCAGAAATAATAGTGTTTTTGTCTAAAGTGTGTAGTACGCTATCCAGCCTTTCTAGATCATATTTTAACTAGTTAATTAGAGCAGAATCATCTAATTGTTTTATAAGTTATCCCTCTAAATCATCAATGTTTTCAGCATGATTAGTGTTAATAGAAACACCCCTCAAATTCACTCAAAAATATCATATGTTCAGAAACAGAGGACTCTTCTACACAAAAAAACTGGACAGTTGTTCAGTTCTGGAAAATTTTCCAGATTTGGTGTTTGAGTAGAATTTTCAATTTCTAAGATAGATTCAATAGGATTTTCATCTTCAAAATGAGTTTCTTCAATAGATGATCGATTTTCAGATACTTTAGAATTTCTAATTGAGTTCTCTTTTTTTAAGGACTCTACCATTGAACAATTTTCAGAAAAAGTTGGTCTCTTAACATTTTTAAACACATTGAACTCTTCTTGTTGTTCTCCAATTTTGAAAATTAATTGACCCATAGAATCATCGATAACCGCACCACCTGTGGACAATAAGGGCCAACCCAAGATGATGGAAACCTCTTGATCACACTCCATATCCCTGACTACAAAATCAGTAGGTAGTAAAAGTTTCCCAACCCCAACTATTAAGTCTACTACCCTACCCACAAGATGAGTGAAAGATATATCATCCAACTACAATATAATTATGGTGGGATTAAGGGCAACCCTATCTCAACTGTTGAAATAGTGGGTATGGGAGTAGGTTTAATACTAGCACATAAATCACAAAAATATTTGAGCTGATCAGAATTTCCTAGAGTAAAAGGTATTAAAAAAACTACCAGGGTCTTTCATTTTTAGGTGGGATTTTTCATATGAAGTACAACACTTCACTCTTCAGCGAGGCTGTAAGAAGAAAATTATTCTAAGGAATTTTTGTGTGAATCAATTTTTCTTCAATGATTTCAAGTAAGATGGAATTTGATTTAAGGTTTGAATGAAAGGAATTTTCATTTGAAATTTAAAAAATGAGACCAAGGAACTGAAGAAATTCAACCGTGGTATTACTCTGAGGTTTCAACATCTTAGGGAAAGGGATGGGTGGGGATAAAAATATCAGAACAATAGGTATATGCCCGCACCACTTCCTAAAATTTTTCTTTTCCATTATTATTTTGATTTTTAGATGAAATTTTTGGTTGAGTTTCAGGTGATAAATTTAATTTTTGATCATCATCATGACTTTTTGTGAATTTCCAGCATGTGAACAAAGTAGCTTTTTTATTTCCATATTGAAGCAGATTTTCATTTTGGGCATTTTCATGGTCTTTTTCAGAATTTTTTTTTAGTATTTATCCCACTTCTAGTTACTATATCTATGGCATTCTCTATAGGGTTAAATTCAGTGGTACTAGGTAGTCTACCTTTTTTCCTAAATGAAAAAATCTCTAGAAAGTTGTCCAAGTTGTGTTTTCTATATTCTAAATTCTAACATCAGTTTTTCATTTTATATGTCTCATATTGGTTTTGATGTTTGGTAAGATGATTCATGTATCTTTCCTATTGAGAGTTAATTTTATTCAATATTAGATCAAGTTTAGAAGATATGTGACTATCATTTTTTCCTTGTACATTTGAGGACTCACCCCATCATTGATTCTGAAAATTTGGTCATGGTTGATTAGATTATTTAGGGTTAGTGGATTGTTTAATTAAGACTTGATCTTTCCAAGATAGATTAGGGTGGTTCCTATTGCCATGGTTGTAATTATTTGAAAATGGATCTTCTTTAGGAGGCATCTTAGGACCATAGTTAACAAAGTTTTTTGTTTTCTGGTTATTGGGCCGACATATCAAAAAAAGGAAATAAGTTTTCAGTATGCCCAAACATACCACACTTGGACACACTATTCCATTAAAGATTGGTTAGTGTTTTTGACAGCCCAGTTGGTTTAACAGATTTTTTAGAATTCTGGTTCATTAAAGATTGCAGTTGGTTGGTGATTTCAACATGTTGTGATTGAGTTTCATTCATTGAACCAGTGTTTGGGTTAAGATTTCTATTTACTATTTTTCCTTCTTGAATTTTTTATGTTGTGAATTAAGTGCAATATTATTAAAAATTCGTCTATGTTCTTCATCTATATTATCATTGTAAGTTTCCCCCAACAGCTTGGTCTACTAGATTCTGTCCAAAAGATGACAACCCTTCATATAATGTATCCATAAGAAGGTTTGATGGGAGTTTATGATGGGGGACACTGCCTAAGAAGATACCTGAAATCTATTCCCATGATTCATGAAAAGCTTCTCCATCCTCTTGATAAAAACTAGTTATCTTAGTTCTATGTTCTCCCTTATTTCATTGAGGATAAAATTTCAAAATGAAAGAGTTGTACACTTGATCACAGTTTTTGAAAATGTTTTCATATAGACCTCAAAAACCAGTTTCTAACATTACCTTTAAAGAAATGGGGAATGATACTCATTCTAAGTTCATTTTCTGTGTGTCCCTATAAGAGTTAATTGGTTTTACTGTATTATAGAAATCTCTAATGAAGGCCATAGAGGTCCCTCATTAGAGAGTCTATTAAAATCAGGGAACAGAGATATGTGTGGGACTATGTTAATTTCATAGTTTTATTGCTCTAGGAGATAACCTAATGGATGATTTATTTTCTTGAAAACTAATGAAGTTGGAACTCCCTCATCCTAGGCCTTTCATTTTCTTGTATGAATCCTAGTTGATTTTGATTGTTGTTAGGTGTAGGAACTCTATAATCTATGTTTTCCATTTCAGGTTTGTTCTTCTTTCTTAGAGTAGTGAGAGGTTTTATCTATTTCTATGTTTAGAGGCTATATTATAACAAAATAGTGCCATGTGCTCATACAAACAACAATATACAATACTTAGTAGTAACAATTCAATAAGAAGTGAAACAGGTTTTTTTTACAGTTTTTAAATTTTTTCAAATTTTTTAAGATTTATCTATATGTGTTTTATTAGTTTTAGTTTTTAAAATCAATGTCTTGTTCCCTTGCTGATCAATATTGAAATCATCAAAATGATTATGTCAAAAGTAAACTAAAAGGTAACCAGTGGATCTTCAATTCATCCCCGAACTAAAAGATTTATCCTATTATTCTTCTCATTAACATTACAAAAACTAAAAACATACTAGAACAGACTAAAAAATCTTGAATAAAGATGTAAGATAAAATCCCAATGTAATTCCCAGCTCTTGAATTCCTCCGACTCCAAGAAGTGTGTCTAGAGTCACACTACACGAACCTAGATCAATTGATGTGTCAAATTAATTTCCCCCCTCGGATCTGCTGCTTGCTCTATTTTAAAACCGCATTATCATTTTATGCACGTCACTACACATTTACAAAGACAAAAAACATCCTTTGCCTATACACCGAAAACATGCATTTTTCTCGTGATTGGCATGACGCACTAGTTTTGCCTTCGTAAATAATTCCCGCTAAGTTAGTTGAATTCACCTGGATGTTTTTAAGGCCTTGGTGTGAACCTGCATAAATTAAAAAAAATAAAACAATGGAAATGTTGTTGTCTTGTTGGAATTCCTTTGAGTTAGCTGGATTTCTCGAGTTCGCGCTATTGCTTGACTTTCCATACCTCTGTTTGGTGGTGACCTTAACTTGAGGACGAGCTGATTTGTTCTGGTTTTTGAGGTAGCAGTCTGCTGAAGTCTCTCTTTGGCAGTTCGTGCAGATCTTCTTCTGAAGCTTTTTGAAGTCTGGCCCTTGGATTTCTTGGGAAACTTGCACATGGAGATTACTACTTGCTAGAGTCCTGCTGTTTTATCATGTTGGATTCCTCTATCTATTTTTTCTTGATTTTAAGCCTGATTATTCTTCATGTAAGCATTTTTTATTCCCAGCTGAAAACCTGTGCAATTTGTTCTGTCTTAAGCTTGCATTGGCCGGAATGCTCAAGTTCTGTACCGGTTTTTTGCTGCTGGTCCATACTTGCACCTGTATTGTTGCGGACTTGCTGAGATGATGTGATGATTGATTCATATATGCTTTGACAAGTGCGGATCCTGCTTTGGATTTTTAAGATTCAGAATGATGAAGAAATGGTGGGGCTGATCATGCAGATCTTCTCCTGGAATCTTTGGATGATTCTTACGAGGTTCTTAAAGTTGTATCTTTGTTGGTCTCTTCTATTTTTAATATGGTGTATTCATTTTACACCTCGGGATTCTCTTGTAACCTTTTTATTTAATAATTTTTTTTTGGCATGGATTGGGTAACCAATCCATGCCGCCTCTTTTAAAAACATTAAAACAAGAAAATAGAACAAAAGATAATAAAAGATAAATCACTTAACAATTATTAGTTGGATATTTAATTTAATCAATCTAAAACTAAAATTATTAATTATTAAATATTATTATAGCGTAATTAAGTAGTTAACTAATTTAATCTAATAAATTTATTAAAGTTAATTTTAGTTGTGAATAAAAATATCAATTAGTTCATTAATGAATTAAATAAAATTACTTAATTTAAATTTATAAGTTTTTAAATTTGTAGTTCAAAATAATAATTTAAATAGTTAAATTGAAATATTTATTCTAAATTATTATTATTAATGTTAATTATAATTGTTATATTTATTATTATTTCTAAAATTAAATCATTTACTATTAATTTGATAGTATTATTTTAATTTTAATCATAAATTATTATTATTTATTTTATTTTATTAAAAAATTTAATTATTAAAAAATTATTTAATATGTATACTTAATTTATTTTAAATTAATTTAAAGGTTAATATTAATTAGTGAATTTTAATTAAAGTTAATTAAAATTATATTTGATTATCTTGTATTTAATATAAATTTATAATTATAAGAGTTTTATATTTTTACCCTACTATTTATTTAATTTAAGTAATTAACTTAGATTTATTTTAAATAATTATTATTTTATTATTTTTTATATGAAGTTTTATAGTCTGCTTTCTCTCCCCCCTCTACTAAATTCGGCGCACAACAAGGGGTTAAGGTTTCAGTGACTTCGGTGAGAAGCTTTCTAGCATCTCCCCACAGTGGCCCGACTCCTCGGCTCCAGCGGCTTCAGGTAGTGGTGGCTCATGGTTGCAGCAGATCTGTGTTCAGAAACAGATCCATCATCTCATGAGCTCCGAGTGATTCTTCTTCAACATTTTTCCTTGTCTTCAACGCCCCTCTCATATTTTTGTTCATCGTCTGGATCGAGGCTTCAGCTATGGTGGTGAATATAACAGTCTCATCCCCTCAACCCAACATGAACTCTATCAAACATTGACCATCTAGTAGAAGCAGTCGTGGTAGTCCTTTAGGATTCTACACAACGACCATTCTGATAAGAAAATTCCATATTTGAGGAAGACGTCGGTGTTTGGGGATTAAAGTTCATCAATTTTTTCTTAAAAACAATATATCATTAATAGTTTGGGTTTTGATTTAAACTAGAATTGGGTGTTTGTTATTATAGAAGGACAGTTGGGAAGGGTTTGAGGACTAGCATTGGTCTATTACAAAGGGAATCAACAGTTTGGCTACGTCTGTAGCATGCAGGGGATGTTGGAATCGTTGTCAAATAAAGATCGGTAAGTTGAAGAGCAGATTGGTGAGTGAGAGAGCTACTTCGGGGAGTCCATGGATAAAGTGGCGGAAGAACAGGATGGCAATGATAGAAATAGAAATGGTGAACTAATGGTGAGTGGATGAAAATGATAGAGGAAAATGATCGACGATTCAATGAATCACCGATAAATAAAATAAAAAATAATTAATCAATTAGTAGAAAAGTTGAAAATAGGGGAGAATCGGTGAGTTGGAAAAATCAACGATAGTTTAAATAAATGAGGGACTGATTATGATTAAAAAATCAACTATCGGTGGGTGCATCAACCCATTAGTTAAAATAAAAAACGAGTCACGAAATGTTTAAAAAAAATGAGATACTGAAGCCAATGCGTAAGAGAGACCGAAAGGGAAATAAATCTGTGTGACGTGGAACTAATGATATTTTGGGAGATCGGTGAGTCGATGACTCTTCGATAGTTGAAATAAAATAAGACACTGATGAAATGAGAGGCTAAAACTGATGCACATAAGAGACCGAAGATGTTTCAAAATGATCGGTGAGTCATGACTCACTGATGGTTATAAAAAAACATCAGTGTGACAAAAGATCAGAGAATCGTGATTAACGAGACAAATAATCGGTGTGACATGAAATCAGTGGGACATGACATCGATGTGACGAATCTTCAGTGTGACAAAATAATGGTGTGATGCAGCATCAGTGCGATGACTCACCAATAGAACAAAATGAGATGTTAACAATAAAAATACATTTAAAACAAATAATAAAATGAATAAAACATTAATTAATTAAAACAATAGTCAAAATAACTTAATTATTAAAGATTAATTAATTAACTGTAACTAAAATATCACAAAATTTTTTAACAAAAAAAATAAAGGTAACTTAGTTATTAACTAAGAATAAAAATATTAAGATTAATTAAATATATGTCTAAATAAATGAAAAACAATTACAAATAACTATCTTCAAAAATGAAATTTTAATTAAATAAAGATAATAAATCAAAAAATTTAATTAAATAAATGAAAAAATGGAGCATAAAATTAAAAACACATTATTTAGTAACCATTAACTTAAATTTTTAGCTTATATAATTAAAAAGAAAATTTATACTAGATAATAAATAAGGAAATTTTTTTATAATTAAATCCAATTAAAAGGGTAATGTTTTAAATTAAAAACCAAATTATAAAAAATAAACTAAAAATGAACAATTCATTAACTAATAAACATTTAAAATTACTAAAAATGAAACTAGATTAAGATCATTAAAGGAAAAAGTTATTTTATATAATTAGAATAATTAGAATGACTAAATAATCAATTTAATAGACTATAAAGACAAAATATATAAAAAAATATTAATTAAAAAATTTAGTAATAAAAATAAAAAAGATCCATTATTTATTAAAAAGTGACCAAAATAAGTAATTAAATTATTAAAAATTATATAAATGATGTGAAAAAACTATGTAAAAATAGAGTCACATCATAAAGTTTGAACAAATCACATCGCTTCCCAAGTCGGTAGTCCACCACACAGAGGAACGACATTATCATATTCCTATACAATGAAATGTAAGAAAGAAAATGTGATATCATTATTTAAGAAGAATAATAATATCATAAATATTATATATCAATATTAAATCCATCATTATATCAAACCAATATATGTGGTGATGGAAGAATAATAATATCGGTTTGTGAGTCAGTATTCTGTCATGCACAAGAATGATGATTTCGTAACCCATTTGATAAAAGGGGAAAATTATTTAGGTTATGAAATTAACATAATAAAATATTAGTATATATAATATACTGGTGTTTTTATATAATAATTTTTTTAATAATATTTTAAGGAGGTTAAAGATTTAATAAAAATAAATTTCTTGATTGGGGATGTTAACTCTTCTTGAGACAAATTTGTATGGTTTGAACCAAAATTCTTCCTTGGATGGATATATGACCAAGAAAATTCTTCCAGGATGAGATTATGGATTTTTGAAACATATTTGGGTAGGTTTTGTTTTTATATAATGGGTTTTATAAGCATTAAGTAGAGAGGATATGCAGATTCCTTTTACAAGTGAGGTTAGTTGAACACTAGAAATTTTTTAAAATAAAAAGGTGAGTCCACAATATTTACAATCCAAAATAGACCATTGATGAGACTAGAAGAGATACGGACTAAATATTGATATTAAATTGGTGTAGGAAAGGTTTAGGTACATTTTTTACCAATATTATTTATTTTAACCCCAAGTAAACACATTTTTATCTTAATCGTGATAAATAATTTTTACTATTTTTAATATTCATTGTGGTAAAACATAGAGTTAAACATATTAAATAATATAAACTATTATTATTCCAAATATGGAAACCTTTTTTCCAAATTCACTTCACATAATTGAAACATTTTAATTTAAAATTAATCCCCGATGCATTATAAAAAAGTGGTTTTTCAAAGAGAAAACAATCAAAAGATTTAAAAAATTATACCAACATTCAATATAAAAAATATGCCAATGACCTCAATTGGATTAATGGATATATAGTTTTAATAATTTAAAATTTAAACCCATTATAAATAGAAAAATAGAAAATATAAAATCTTTAAAGTAAAAGGTAATTTTCATGAAAAATCAGTATTTTTCACTATTCATAAAAATTTTATCTTTTCATAAAAAATAACAATAATAAAACAGTGTAATATTTTTAATTGATAATTAAAAAAAATATATTTAATAAAATTAATTTTGTAATATTTTTATAAATTAATTTTGTTATTTAAAAAAAATAAAATACATTTTATTAGAAAATATTATTTTCAAAAAAAAATGAATTTATGAAAAATTAAGGATTTATTTACCAGTATTATTTATTTATGTAAAAACATCATAATTTTTATTTAAAAATTATTTATTTTTATTCATATTTCTATGTTTAATGGATAGGTTGTAATGGTAACATTTGAATAATAATATTCATAATATATCAGGGTTTGTTAAAACTCAGTATCATGTATAACGCAAGATAAACTTAGTATTGTGTGTAATGCAAGTTAAAATCCATGTTTTGTGTAATGAAAGATATAATATAAGCTAAATTTATTAAAAAAGTATATATTTTATAAAATATCACATTGTAACATTATACGCCCTTAAAATGATTTTATCTCTAAAAATTCATCACATTTTTCTCAACAACTGAGAATACAACTACCTCATTACATCCTCAGGTCCCCAGATAGCTTCTTCAAACAAGTGATGATACTCTAAAACATTGAAAATGTGAGTTGTATTATTTTGTAGAATTTTCTCTATACAATCTTGAATCTCAACTAGTTATTATTCATAAAAAGATATTTTTCTAGAGGTATGACCTCTTAGTTAGGTGCATGCAATAGATTTGGTATTTTCTTCCTTATGAGAGATACATTGAACACATCATGAACCGGATGGGTGTTCAATGTAATAACCAAATGATAAGCTATTTTCCAAATTCAATCATTTAATTCAAAGGGATCTATATACCAAGGGATTAGTTTTACCATTTTTTGTCTCTAGAGAAATTCATAAAAATACCTTCTTACTGACTTTAAATTTTTAATTGCATTGACAATGATCAGAATAAAAATTATTTCGACATTCTTGATACCCTTATGTGTTACTAAATGTATATATCCTTCTATTCCATCTCATAAAATTTTTGATGTCCTAATATCTTACCTTTTGATTCTTCATTACAGTATATCGGATTTTTACACTTCTTTCTATAAGGGGCTTCATAAAAAGAAATATGAGTACTGAGTGAGAAAAATTGGTGTAAGAAAACACAATTATAAGAAGGTGTTGATCAAAACAACCAATTGAATCAATAAAATATGATCTTATAATACCTTAAAAGGTTTTATTTGTTCTCTTAGACTCACCATGTATCAAAGGATGAAGTACGATGCTGAAACTCAACTCTATATCAGTATATTATTGTAGAATTCACCCAAATAACATGGTAAACATTTGGTCCTGATCAGATATAATTTAATTTTCTACTCCCTAAAACCTTACCACTTACTTAATGTATATTCTCTCTAGAGTTTCTAGATATAAATATTCTCTAAAATAAACTATGTGGATGACTTCATAAAGTGTTCAACTATATGCCATAATTACCTGAACAATAATGATATGATTAACCCTAAGGGTAACCAATACCTTTAATCACATGTCTACAAAGTGTAAAGGCATTCTTTATTATATAAATTTTCACTAAAACATATACGAAACCAAATTTTTTTATTTTATTAATTAATCCTAAAATATCCTTAATCATGGATGATTCCCATAACGGAAAAACTTAAAAAGGGTGTCAATGACATAATAATTATGATCAAACTTATAATCAATATCCCATAATGGTATCTATAACACTTAATATAATATTATATAGATTCATATACACATCCAAAAGTTAATTCACTCTTTATTCCTTATATAAGATCTGGTCTTATAAAAAAATTCATCGGTGGCTTCGGTTCATCCTTTCATCAATAGAATAAAAACAGATTTGATTATTCAATAATACATGTAGAGGAATACAATTTCATGAAATTTCACTAAATTATGAACAATAATATTTTCATAGTTATCATTCATACAAAATAAAACATGAAACTTACAACATTTGGGTGAAGGATAAGTGTTCCTTAATTTTAATGATTCCCCTCATCCATTTTGATTTCATAATCCTTAACTTTTTCCTTTTTTATCAGAGGTTGTTGTGGATTATCATCAACATTATACCTTGGATTGGGGAATTTATGAAAATTAACTTTTTTGTGTATCAAAAACTTTCGAGTAAAAAGTGGGAAACCATAGAATCCCACATTACCAATGAGAAAAAATCATAACAGATAATAACCCCAAACAAACTACAAGAGCTTCCCCAACCCAAGAACTGCACCATGTTAAAAATATTGCACCAATACTTGACCTTTCGGTAATATTTTCCATAAAACATTACACCGGACCAGAACTAATGGCATAACCATACCCTATAAATCATATAATTCCAAATGGAAAACACCAGTGAATAATTCATGCTCTAACCCCATCTGTAAAAGATCCCAGTAGCATGATGGTTGAGAAGAATCTAAACACACATCAAAACCACACATAAGACATATAAAAAATATGACCAGTAATGCTAATGTTCCTCCCAAACCAACCAACTAATCAAGCCCACCAAATTAAACAACATCATTAATTATTAACTTGAGCCTACCAGAGTTTTAGCCCAAACCAATTTATAGGATAAAGATAAAACTTGGGTGCATGGAGCTTCCATCATCAGTCTTTCCAAATCAGAGGTCAGATGATCCTAGGATTGTATATAATACTCAATTTTGATCTTACATTTATCGAATCCCCCTACCAGAAATAAATCCCTTTTTGTCAATGTAGATATATTTCTCCTTAGCAAGAACCACCCTTAGAGACCATCCCATCATTTTAGCTACATCCTATCCATTTTCATTAATAAACAATGCATGGTCAACCACATTGTCTTCAGAACATAAGAACAACTCGATGGTTTTTTCATTCTTATCCCTGGTGTTCGAATGGATCAATGTCTCAAGGAATATATTCATGTCGTTTAAATGTTTTGAGGATGAGTTTTTTAATGGAGGTATTAAAAAATAGTCCTTACTCCCCTTCATCCTCTTAAGACTTCTATTGATCTTCGAGATAGAAGAATCATCATCTGAAAATAACCGTTCAATTTTATTGAGATCATTCACATATACCCCATCTTCAAAAAATGGTTTCACAGTAATAGAATTTAGACCCTCCTTATAGAGGCCATAAATCCTATTACTCAATTTCATCATGGGCCTAACTGGAGTGTTTGGACCTCCAGCTTCCCCAACTCTAGTTGATTCAGCCACCTTTATTTTAGAAATAACTCCCTCTCCCACACCATATTTTCTAATACTACCTTAGCCACATTCAGGTGGTTTTCCAATAGTCCATCCTTATAATAGACCAAATTAGAACCCTTCCGCACACTAAGACTGTTTGGACCCTCTAAATATTCCTCAACCTACTAAGAACTTCTGCCACCTTCAGGTTATCCTGTGGCACTGTAGACTTATTCATGGACTCGGAACCATGAATAACCTCAACACAAAAATTATGAACATCATCAGGTTGTTATTTTTCAATAGTACACGACAACTGATGTTCTTGAACTCTATCTACAACACCGGATGACATCTTTTCTAGACCATCCTTCACAAAAACCTTTAAAGCATCACCATTATCTGAATCCTCTCTCCTTGATGAAATCTTATTTACTTGATGATGAAACTCCTCCGAATGGGTTCAGGGTCCCCTTCAGCAAACCCTTGATGAGTGTACCAAATGATTGAATGAAGAACAGAAGTCTATCTAGTTCTCTAAAATAACCTATTTTTTTCACGTATATTCCATGATAGTCGTAATCCATACATAATCGGAAGGTGGTCAAGATAAATCCAATTCCACAAAAACCAATAGATTAACTAGGTGGAATACTACTTCAGAGCGATTATCTGAACATAATACCATACCAAAGATATTACCTAAAAATCTAATAATAGTGGGATTTTGGAATGAAGAAGGAAGATTTGGGAAACTTACCCAAACTGCAGCAGAAGGAGAATCACGATTCATATGAAATTTTAAAGACCAGCCGATGAGGAAGAATCGAAACCCATTGAATCTACATGGGACACCCAACCAGGCTTTGATGAGGTCCACCTCTGATTAAAATCAAATCGTGATATTGTGACTAATGAGCAAGACAAAAGTCACCCTCTCTTGGAGATCCAATGAGCCAAAGACAAACCTATCGAATGCATCGACTGAAGGTGTCATATTATTGAACTGAGGAACCCACATAAGATTCAAGAGAGGAGAGGTTTCTGAGAATTGAAAAGTTGAGGTCTATATATTACAGAGGCCATTAATGAGGTTTGGTAATTTAGGGATTAACAAGGCCTCTAGGAATGTGGAAGAAAAATTTAATTAGAGATGGGGTGGAATGAAGACCCTTCTCTCTCTATGGGAAACAATGATCCCTGCACCACTAAGGGGGAGGGACCATCGGTAAATCCACCGTCATCACTAGGAGGAGGAGAGAATCAGAGGGTTCCGGCTCCTCCACCTTTTCCCTTTGTTCCTCAATTGGGGAATTGACGAATATAACTCCCAAACTCCTTGTAATTGAAACACTGGATTATAAGAGGTTAATTATTTGGAATCCTATTCTCCTCCATTATATTAAATAACAAATTAATCATATTTTGACATTGATAGGATTTATGACCATGATTTCTAAATTTAAAGATCCTCATAGTTCCATTCAATAAATTCCCTCGACATTTCTTCTCAAATATCTAGCATGTAGATGGATAAAATTTATTTCCACTATTTGAGTTTTCATGATACTCGATCTTCCCATTCTTATCAAAGCCATAATAATGGTGAGAATTAAAATTTCTATTTCTACCATTATTGTACAACCAATTAAAAATTTATTGATACTAAATTACATTAAATCCACATACATTTGATTAATTGGTTTTAGTCCACCAAATAATTGATCAAATTTTCTTTTTGGGATTATTATTAAACTAAAATAATACCTTGAAAGACTTGTCAAATTACTATCATAGGTACTAATATATTCATCATCATTTTTATTAATCTCATGTAAATAATTATCCATATTTGTTAGTATAATATAAGGGAATTAATTATTGATAAATATCCCATTAAACTCTTCCCATTACATAGATTCAATTACTTATTGTTCCCCAATGTTATTAACAATAGTCCAATAATAATTTAAATAACCATAAAAAAAATTAATCGAATAGGAATTTTTATTTATCCAAATGTTGATGAATGGAAAATGAATTTTAATTTGTATAAATCCCTCTCTCAAAAGGTAGTGGATTAATAGAACCATAGAAATATCATCGATGTTTCCTCCTAAATTAATCAATAAAATATTGTTCACTACTTTTCTCATTTGGAAATTCCAAATGATTCATGTCATAATAAAGTTGTGTGATCGTAGAAAAAATATTTTCATTCCATCTCCCATAACTATTGGTTTCCCCTGAGCATATTCATTGCATTGTCTATGACACTCACCATTAACTTTGTTCCTTCAGGTTTCAATAATTGACTAAAAAATAATGCATAGCTTTTTAAACACTAATACTTGATTAAAACCACATAATCATGAAAGATAATTTATAGGATTTATAAATCATGGAAATTTTTTTACATCTATGACACATTAGGATAAACCTATGCCATTCCTAGTAAGTATATAATTCATTCATGATGTTTCATAAAGAGTCTATAAATTCCCAAAGCATATCCCCTAAGAGTGACCAACTATATGTGCAATAAGTCCCATTTTCATGCACCATGTAATGATTGATTGTATCTAAATACAACCATATTAGAGTAGTTACCACTATATTTCTTCTTTTCTAAATCTAAATACACATGTAGTATGTAGATAAGGATTTCATTTCATTGAAACCAATCACTCTATCCTTTACCAAAATTCAACGAAATTTTCCTATACTTAGAAATAACATTAGACTTATCCTTAGAGATATACCTAGACATATCCATTGACAAATACTTAGTTATATCCCAAAGGATCTCACTAATTTTTTTTTAATCCTAAAATCCAATGATAGAATAAACCTTTCCACTGATACCATCTATAGAATCCCAGAAATGTATACATAAATTAAATAAATTTTTATATGAACATTAAACACATTTCATAAATGAACACATGAGGAATATAGAGTTTTAGTGTATTTGGAGAAAATAAATACAATATTACTATTTAATAAAATATAATAAACATCTATTATAATGGTATTCTGGAATAATAATTCTCTTAGGTAGATCCTAACTAAACCTTTTTCCATAACCTGTGGAAGGAAACAAAATAACAGGTAATATCAAATGATTAATATGGGTAAAAATAGATGATATCAAACTATGATCATATAAAATAATAACATACGAATAAGGGAATATGATCATGAGAATTAATTATGGAGTTTGTAACCAACATTCCATAGATAATAAATATGTTTCATGGTATAATACATTACTATTTCAGAAAACACCGCCCAAAAGCCTGAGAAATCATTATAAATAAATCATTGACCATAAATTAATTTCATAAAAGTATGGAAAAATCATAAATTTAGAAATTACATTTAATATGTCTAGGATAATTATCAATACCATCAATATAATGGATTAAAAATTATAACATATTTCCCATTGTAGATCATGACACACCTATTTCTCATAGACAATATAGATGCACCTATTTTAGATAGTAGATCAATCCCATCAATATATTTACCATTATTATTTCATGATATATACTTCTTTAAATAATTAATTTGAGGTAGATATAGGTCCCACCGATCATATAAATAAAACCATACTTATGTGTTTCATAGTATCATTAAACATTCATAATATCATCACATCATAACCTGTCTAATGAAAAATGGATTCATAAAAAAATTTGAATTTTAAAATTCTATGAACCATGAATAATAAATGGTTTTCATAATAATTTATTTAACAGAAACCTTAAAAATCCATAAAAATAATAAGAATGATATCATTCAATATTATCCCATATAATTTATAATTAACATAAAATTATGTAATCTTAGATGGAAAATAATTTTAAAGGATCACTTGAATTATTTCATAATAAATATAGTCTTTATAATTTGAAAAAAACTTTTTTAATCATAAAAAAATTTAAAAATACTTTTCTTAAAAAATATCCTTGGAAATTAGTAAATAAATTTCTAAAAATCACTAAAAAATATCATGAGGGAAATATCCCTTCGATTTTGAAAATCATATTTTAAAGATAAAAATTGATTATCAATTTTTTAAATAATGATTTTAAAAAATAATATTTGATACATATAAATTATTCTTTTAAATAATGAATTGTCTATGACTATGGAAAATACCTTTCATATCATTCACATAAAAAAAAAATCGATTCACGTTTTCATTAAAATTCAAATGGCCATTATATGAAAATTAAAATAAATACTCCATTCCAATAAAATTAAAAATTTAAAAATGGATAAATTTTAATTTTATAAACAATTTTAATAATTATATAATTATTTAAAATATTTATAGATAACAAGGTTTTGGAATAAAAATGCTTTTCGATCAATGAAAGAAATAAATACATTTTTTCTTAAAAAGGATATTTTAAACTATTGAGTATATAAATAGAAGAAAGTGAAAGGAAGATTGAATTACATAAAAAATAGATAATAGGATAATACATGAATTTATTTATATATGTATCTTATTATTTCATCATTTAATGTATAATCATGAGAAAAATTGAAAATTGATTAGATTGTAACAAAAAAAACTTACCACTTTGGTAAATTTTAATCATAGTCCCCATGAAAGAATCATAGAAAAAATAAATTATTATAACAATAAAATAAATATATTTGAGGTATTTCATGTCAAATTATCTCTACATAATCATCATAAAAGAATATAGGTGCATTACACAACATATGTCACAATAAAAGTAAAATTGAGACAAATGTCTTTTACCGCTTTGGTAACTTTTGAAAACTAAACCAATGAAAGAGTGATAATATATTGGAATTTTATATCCATAAAAACATAAGTATAATAATCATAAAATACATTCATGTCCATTATATAAACTATATAAAACAACCAGGTGGTTAATATGTCATGTGTGTCACTGAAAATAAAAATTTAGATGAGAATATGTTATAATAAGTCTCGACATCATTAGTACACATTTGAATCTCCTATGTAATAAATATATGAATATTATAAATCTATTACATAACAATACTTATATATATAAAATATTATATGGTTTACATATGAACATTTATTTCCTTTTTATTAATAATTCCATGTTAATGTCACATTTCAGGAAAAACTGCTCTGTTTTTCGTTTATGTTACCATTTTTTATTTTTAGTATAATTCCTTTGATATTGGTCCCATAATTTCAAGATTATTAAATATTATATAAGTATTATATATATTAATGATATATCCATTAATAGGGATATATAAATGATATATATAGGGAATAAAATACATTACTCATGGATATGGTATGTCATACATACGCATGAACATTGTTTCCATTTTTAAAAAGAAATGAAAAAATAATGATAAATAATATATTACCATTATAAAAACATATTAATGGAATATATAACACATATTTTATTAAAACCATTTTTATTACCTTCCATGAAAAGCATGACAAAATCATATTACTTCGTGAGGCAATAGTCCACCGTACACATGAATGAAGTTATCCAATTCCAACAGAAAAATAGGTAAGAAGGAACATGTGAGAAAATATTTTTAGAATTACACTAATATTATAAATATAATATTTAAATAGTAAATCCATCATTATATCCATATGTGATGGGTGGTGATCGAAATCAAATTACATCAGTTCATGAGGTGGTAGTCCGACGAATGCATGAATGATGATCTCATATTCCATTTTATAGAAGTGAAGAAAAATTCTTGTTATTACATTTAAAAAACATATTAATATATGTAATATACTAATGTTATTATATAATCATGTATTAATAATAATTTAAGGAGGTATTTCATGAAATTAAATAAAACCCCTGATTATGGATGTTACCTCTTCTCCTGACAACTTCTTTTGTTTAATACCAAAATCATTCATAGGTTGGATTTCAGACCGAACTAATACTTCTAAGATGAGAGGAAGAAATTATAGATGTTATTTGGTCAACTATTGGAAATACCAAATGTTTATTTTGATGTTTTATGTGTAGAGGAGAGGGGTGGACTTTTATAATTGAGTTAAGTGGCACAATTCTAATTTTTGAAATGAAAAAGTTGTACCCATGTTATTCACATACCAAAAGGATCCCAAAATGAAACATTATCAAAATAGAATATTTAAGGCTAAATAATTCCCATATAATTGGTTTGGAATATTTTTTGGTTGTTTTTTAACCCTTATAATTTTAGTTTAACCCCGGTAAACCCATTTTTTCTTTAACCATGATAAATAATTTTTTAAATTTTTACTATTCACTATGGTGAGAAATAAATTCAATAGTATTACATAATATAAATTATAATGGTTACAAATATGAAATCTATTTTTACAAATTCTAATTATATAATTAAAAATTTTAATATAAAATTAATCCCACAAACGTGATAAGAAAGCAGGTTTCAAAGGGAAACAATCAAAAGTTTAAAAATTATTTCTAAAAAAATTAAATTTGAAAATGATTCCAATGAAATAAATTAAACTAATAGAGATACATTTTAAGGAATTTTAATTTTAAAAAATATTAAAGTAAAAAATATCCATATAAATTTGTTAAACGAAATGGTAGCTTTCAATAAAAAACCAATATTTTTTACTATTAATTGAGAAATTATTTTGTTAAGAAAAAATACTAAAAATTCATAAAAAAAATTCTGACATGATTATTCCAAAAAATAATATTATTATATAAAATTAATTTTATAAAATTTTTAAAAAATAAAAAAAATTATTGCACACATTAATAAATAAAAAATATTGTTTTTGAGAAGTTATTATTTTTGAAAAATATAAAAACATCATAAAAAATTAGGTAATTTATTTTCATTATTATTCAATTATATAAAACCATTATAATTAATATTTAAAATATAGTTATTATTTTAAAAAACATTAAATTTAGTGATTAGGATATATAATCCATGCTTAAATAATAATATAAATATTATATTATGGTGTGCTACAACTCCATGTCACATGTCATGAATGATAAACTCAACATTTCATGTAAAATAAGTTAAACTATGTATTTCATGTAAATAAAGATATCAAATAAAATACATTTATTCAAAAAATAAATTTCAAAAAATCTATAGGTGTTACAATTCCATAATCATAATAACATATCAGTATATGTATTATACTGGAATTATTATTTTAAAGTGGGTAGAACACATGAAGTATACGTTAAATAAGAAATAATCATGGATGATTTGGTAAATAGGATTACCTCTTCTACTCTGGATTCCCTTTATATCTCTTCTTAAGGGGCATATGGTTGATATTTTTGATATTCTATATCCTCAAGAACTTGGATAATGATACTTACGAGAGAATTGGGAAGGTTTTGGTTGATCTATATGACACAAAGTATCGAATATAATTATGGGAGGAGATTCCCTTTTAAAATTTAGGTGAGGGAATTTTGGGAATTTAAATCAAAATTCAGTTAATATAAATTATTTCTCATTTAAAAATTAATTTAAATTTACAAAATTCATAAATAATGTAAATAGAAGTCTAAATAATTTTATCCAGTAAAATTTTGAGATGTTTTTATAGGTTTTCATGCTTACCTTTTAGTTTAAACCCCCCTTATACCTTTTGACAATTACTGTACCCTTAAACCTTTCTACCCTCTACGACATAATAATTTTACAATAAAATCCCAAATGACCCACAAATGAATCCTGGTAGATTAAGTTAACCCTAAAATTTTCATTTTTCCAAATATATTATTTTTTTTATTTTAAATCATGTTATAAAATGATATTTTACTAAAATATCAATAATTTCAATTTTAGAAATATTCAATTAGTCTGACATTAATAACATAAAGAAAATAAAATATTACTAATAAAATGCATAAACACCTATCTAATATGTATGTTTTTTCTATAAAATTCATGTTTCACATTATGTATTCCCAATTATAATTCTTTTAATTATTTTTATATAATTTATTTTATTTTTACATTAATTAAATAATTAATGCATCAATGATGTTTAAGAATTTAATGTAATTAATTATTTAGAATAGAATAAATATAAATTACCATGACAAAGATAAATAGTATATATTTACAAATATAATTTAAAAATTAAAATTTCTTCAGGTTATCTCTATATTAGAAATATTACCGTTATTAAAAAAAGAGTGTTACATTTTCTACTTTACACTACAAAAAACATCATAATGGTCATAATCTCAGCCAAATAGGAAAAAGTTTATATAACTATATATGGGATGAGTATGTAAAATATAAACTCATATAATAAAATTAAGTCATGTTTTAGGGTCATTATTTTGTCTTTATCATTTAATTTTTAACATTAATTACCTGATTTACTTAAATATGGTAACATAAATTACTAAAGTTACTATTCATAATGTCAAAAAATAAAAACACTCTCTTTAATAAATTTGGAACTAAATATTGCAATTATGGTATCCATTTTTCAGGATTCAATTTCAATAATTGAAAAAAATCATTTAATATTAAAACAAATAATGATACAACAAGATGTTTTTTTCGAAAAACTTTCGTTTATATAGAAAACATTTTTATACCAAATTTAATAAAAAAAATAATTATAATAAACCTAATTATAATATTCATATTATAATAGAACTAATTTTTTTTAAAACTTTTTTAAAATAAAATGTTTCATTTCAAATGGTTGAAATAAAAATACAGTTTTCAATAAAAACATGTATTTTTCCAAATTCACTGGAATTTTTTTAAAAATAAATATAAATATTTTACCTAAATATAATTTTTATATGATGATGTAAAAAATGATGTTATTTTTATAAAATAAAATTCATATAATTTATAGTAATTATTTCTACCATTTTCTCACAAAAAAATCATTTTTGAAGAAATCTTATTTCTGAAGCATAATATAACATTACTGAAAATTGAATACTTATTTAATTAGAAAAAATCAATGCATACATATTGAGTAGGTCATTTATATATATACATCACAATTTATTAATACTATTAATACCCTCCATTTAACAATAATATTATAAAATTAATATTTAAATAAAAATATTTTTCGGTTCTTTTAATCTCGGTGTGGCAGGACATATAGACTATAGAAAATAGTGTTCCTTTAAATTCATGATGTTTTATGAAAAATATTATTACAATGAAATTAAATTTATTAAAAATATACATACCAAAAAAATAGGTATTGTTACATGACTAGGGTAATAGGGATTTCATAAGAATAAAGGAGTTGATTTCTCAAAAAAATTCTCACTGGTATTTAAATAGACAGCACTGCAAATAATGTTATGCCTAGTTTAATTAAAAGATTCATACCTCCAATAGATAAATTTAAAGATATAATTTCATTATGGTTATTTGGGGATATATATTTATATAAATCATCCAATAACCATCATTGAAGATGAAATTAGGAATTTGGTCTGTAAATTAAATAAAACTATTTATGGGATGAAGAAATCACCATGAAAATGGTGTCAGAAATCTGATTCATTTATTATAGAATTTGTTTTCAATACATTAAATGTAGATAATTTTGTTACCATAAAAAATGGAATTTTAGGCCATTAAATATATTGATTTAATATGTGGATGATATATTGCTATCTGGATTAGATTTTGGAACAATCTAGAATTTGAAATGGAATGTTTCTAAATGATTTCAGATAAAATATCATGGAAATACAATCAGAATTTTGTATATAAAGAACAAGGAACCCAATAGATCAAAAAATATGGTTCAATATTAGAAATAAAATATTTATAAGGTGATCAAAAGAATTGGGGATGACCAAAATTAATTGAATCTCAACTACTTTGGTTAAAACCAATATATTGTCCAAGGAACAACCAAAAAATATAAGTTGATGGAATGTACCTGGATAATGTTCCTTATGCATCATTGGTCATAATTTTGATATATGCAATGGTTTTCAATTGGCCTAATTTTTATTTTCAATTGTGAGTCATATATTGATTGAATATTGAATCTAGGGAAGTTACATTGGGAGGATATTAAATAGATCTGTCAATATTTTTATGGAATAGATTATTCTACATTGTTCTATGGGGTGGATGACCCATTTTGAATATTGATTGATAATGAATTTTTTTACAGATTTATAATTCTGTAAGAGGAAATCATAAATTGTGTTTACCCAAAAGAGAATAGTGATAAGCTAGATATATTGTCTTAAAAAAATTATGTTAAAAAAATTAAAGGTACGTATATAGCTTTAATAAAAGCTTAGAAAGAAATGATTTGGTTAATAATACTGTTAAATGGGATCCGAAGAAGTCCATAAGTATTATTTCTTTTATGTAATATCCATAGTGAAATTCACTTTCTTAAAAATCATGTGTTCCATGAAAGTCAAAACCACTTTGACCTGAAGTATCATGTCATATAAAATCTATAGGAGGATAAAGAGATAGAGATGTGAAGAAGGTATGAAGGAATGATTTGGAATAAATGTTTCCAAATAAAATATTCCAAGAAATTCAAAGGTATTAAGGTGGCTTAGTGGTGATTTGGTGAATAGAAGAATAAAAATAAGGGAACACGACATATTTTGGTGAAGGGGGATGTTTAACTATGTATGGAGAGTTGTAGATGTTAACTAAAATTGGTTTTAAATTGAATATTATTTTCAGAAGAATTCATCTTTAGGTCACATGAAGTTATTTCAATTTATTCATTTCATTATAATTACGGTCACAAGAGTTTTGAGTGACATGCTGTGTAAATAGATACAATGGATATCTTCTATGGGTACAAGGATGTTTAGTTCATAGATCAGTGGACAGTTTCTTTTACAGGATCTATTAGTAATTGCATGGGTTCTAGGGGAACTTATGAAGAGAAACGATGATCGATCTAGGATTTTTATTATGGCCAATCAGATCATTGACCATGATAGAGTTCATTTTTAATTGGATGATTGTGGATTGGGAATAGTTGCATATATGTGATGATGGAATCTATTAGTAATTATCCTCAAGGGGTGGTGCAAGGTAATCTATATGGTGTGGATTTAACCATTTTCTATAGAGGCTTAACCCCCATTGTAGGTTTTTTTCAAAAGCTGGGTAAAAATGGTGATACTTCAATGGTGAAGAGCATATAATCAGTCATGGATGTATGATCCCAGTGTGGATAGGTTCATGGGTGTGTTATACTATATTAATGTATTTTTGACATGGAAACAAGCTGTTTGGGAGCAGCATGATTCTATTTTATTTTTTTTCTTATTAGTTACTAGATTTGGGTTTCATATTCTATGTTAGACACTGTATATGTATCTATATCAGACTAAAGATGGAACTGGTGTGACCTTAAAGTGATTTCGATTACAGGTGTATTGTTTCTCTTGGAATAGTGTGTGATGCATGTTTTTTGGGTTGATGATCCAACATTGGAGTTACACTATGTTTTGGTTTGTAACTTTGTTGTGGGGATCTGGATTATTTCATGATCCCTCCAAAAGTTAATCCATTGTGATTAATAGATCAGATGAAGTATTAAATGGGGAGGTTTATCATTAATTTGTAATGTTATCTAGAGGATGGTCAATTGGGATTATTACAAATAATTAGTTCTGGGGAGGTGAAACTACACTCGTTGTGTCATATCTGGTACATCATAATTATTTTAAGGATCATATTTATAATCCTTGAAGAAAATTCAATGTATCAAAGCTTAGTTAATGGATGGTGTAAAAAAATATAGTTCTATTTAGAATCTATAATGATGAGAGGTATATAACTTTTATTGATAGATTGGGAGTCAATATACATTATCAGCTGATTCTAGGGGATGATAAGACTAATTGTGTAGTGCATGTAATGACTCACACCATCAAGGTGAAAACATTCATTGGAAATTTGAATTTTCGGTCTTGGGCAGGAGGTGTTATGAGAATTCGGGATGGGACTAGAATTGTAAGGGTTATAACATCTCAATGAGATATATTGGGGGTTTTAAAGGAATTGGAGATGTTTTTAGAGCTTGGGTGATTGTCAGAGCAGGGTTGGGGTGGCCCTATAGGTGATTTTTTTCTATTATTGGCTCATCGCACCATGGAATGTAAGGGTAAATCCACGAAGTGGGGATAGAAAGGGATTCAGTCATGGTGTAGTGGTAGTGATTCACTCAATTATAATTGAATATCATGGTGTGGTTGTTTTTTTATTTGTATTTCATAGGAATGACTCATACATATAGATGTCACACCGTAATGGAGGGAATCATGCTATTCTGAAAACCCTTACATATCATTTGAGATACATTAGGTTTGAATTTTTTAGAATATCTAGGAGAATGGTTGGTTACACCATAACCAATATAATGTGTACTGAAGTTATACTCATAGGGAGGCATTATGGTGTGGATCATGAGAGTCCCACGATGGTATATGTGTTATGGGGGAGGCCATGTTTTTATGGAGGATGACATGTATTGATGTTTGGGGCCTTGTTATTTTCACTCTTCTTGAGTTAAGAGTGTCATTCAATTAATGGAGGGGTCAAACCATGTGGCACATAAATGGGTTTTTTTATTCTTATAGATTATGTGATGTCACATCATGTCCCAAAGGGCCATGTTGTGAGGGGTGATGAGGGTTAGTAAATCCCATAATAATCCATTTTTTTAAACAATGATTAGTCACTTTTCTATTTTTTCAAAATCTAGATCATTTCATTTTAGGTCACCCATCACATGATTTTGGGGGAAGATGGGTATAGGGATGGGCCAATTGACCAGATCCTTCCCCCTTTCCTTCTCTTATATATTCCCCCTTTTGATGGGTTTTTTATTTGTTTTTTTGGAATATATTAATTATGAGGTATTCCCTCTAATCCATTCCATTATTATTCCCATTAATTTCCTCAAATTTCAAATGATTTTATACTCGAGATAGAGGATGATTCTATCAAAACATAATGGAAATACAATGAGATGATGGCAGTTTTTCATTTTTTCCCTAAATTATATTCCATGAGAATTAATAAACTTGGTTTGGAATGGGTTTGGTGAAACAATGTTTCTCAGAGATTTTTTAGTGATTAATCTTCATTTCTTTAAATTACGTAATAATTAAAAATATTTATAATAAATTATTTGGATGTTATGGCCAGAAAATGGAGCTCGAGAGCATGGTGGATCTTGGTATGATCTTGGAAAAGGAAAAAAAATATCTTGACTAAGGGGGTAACTCCATGTTTGAGGTAGGATGTTCATATGATAAAAAAAATATAATCTTGTTTATGTCTGATTTTTCATTCCATCATTAATATATATTTTTCAGGTGTGAAGGGAGAGGGACTAAGTGTTCCCTAGGTAAATAAAGAGGATGGAATTGAATCTCCAATATTTATAATGAGTTCTATATTGGATGTTATTTATTTTGAGATTTTCTGGTGACTAGGTCACCAAGGAAGCGAGGATAGTAGTTGGGATTACAGGAGGTATAGAATAAGCTTCATGGTTAGGAAGGGTTGAAATTATCCAAGATTGGATCTCCTATGGCTAGTTAGGTATGAATGAGAGTCTTGGGCCTAGGTATTATGGGAGAGATGGATATACATCCCACACATAATTAAGGACAGCCTCTTGAGGGGAGATGCAGATCATAGTGAAACTAATGTGTAGAATGAGTCCTCTAGGGTTGGACATAATATGATGGAGAGGGTTTAATATGGATGAAATTATTAAGAGATCCTCTATAAGAGATGTTATATGAAACCCTTGTGAGGGTTTTGTGGAATTTTAAGAGGATATATACTTATCCTATTAAGGCTAATGTCAACCCGTCCCCTAGGGCACATACCGTAACTACCCCAAACCCGCCTTCAATCAGCCAGGGGTTTGGCGACTAGCACCAAAGGCGTAATTCCCTAAAACTGGGAAGGCATTGCCTTAATAAATAGATACAAACACAATAGAGTATGAGTTGAAAACAAAACACTAAGTAAAGCTATATACAAAAGAGTACTGAAAAGGTAAAGTGGCTAGAAATACAAGCCCAAAAGGAAGGTACAAGTACAACTAAAAATTAAATACAACTGAAGAAAATTAAAGCAGCTACTAGGTCATCATCCAGGGTTTCTACCCGAAGGGCAGGTACAGATGGCCTCCTCCGCACTCCACATCCATCAGTCTCCTCTGTGTACAGAATCGTCACAAGGTCCACCTTTGTGTACCTTCCAGTCGTGCTACTCTAATCCTCAGTCAGCGTTGTCCATCATCTACAACCAATACAATGAGGTGCGGGCATAGCCCGTGCATGGGTGAGTATAATGATACTCAATAAGGACCCTGGGACCCTTGAGGTCTCACAAAAATCAAAAAGGATAAACCTGAAAGTAAGAAATCAACAAATAACCCCACTTAGGTATATGTTCATACAAAATCCTATGTTATCAAGTAATCCATCTTGTTCATGAGGAAAACACATGTTACTAACTCAGCTCACACAATTATACAACATATGTAGTGTGATAGAGATGATCAGATAGATCCACTGAATCATTTAAGCTATCGGACCCACAATGGATCCAGGACTAGCAGTTAGAACTGTTGGACTCACACAGGATCGAGGAATAGTAGTTGGAGCTGTCGGACTAACAAATGATCCAGGACCAACTATTCTGTCAAACTAACAAATGATCCAGTAACAGAAGTCAAAATTGTTTGACCAACACCTGATCCAGGAATAGTCATCAGAGCTGTCAGACCAACACATGATCCAAGACTAGCTATTTTTTCGAACCAACACATGATCTTGGAACAGAAGTCAGAACTGTCGTACCAACACATGATCTAGGAATAGTCGTCAGAGTACAGCCAGCCACAGGGTTTCCACAAATCACGCATGAATCCTGGAGGGTCCTCTCCTCAATTCAAGTGTCGATACATCCACTACCACAATGTCCCAAGTTTATGTATCCATAAGATCCGTCTTTCCATATGAAACACAACAAGATAGACGGTGCATCAATCAGATGCCCAGTCTGAGAGTTATTTGCATTTCCATTTCGAGAGACCGGATGGATTTACGTTCAATCCAACCCGATCATATCCAAACTGCGTCAAAACCCCAATTGGTGTATTCCAAATGAACCATCTCGTTCCAAGCTTTACGTCAACATATATGGTTCTTCAATCGGACACTTATAGCCCGAGTTATGGGCGAAAAGGTGAAAACGGGTAAAATAGGTCCGGGTCTGGTCCGGCCCAGTCGGACTGACCCGGCCTGACCCAGGCCCGGACTGGGGTATGACTCGGTCTGTGGGTCTGACCAGGTCCGCGGATCCGACCTGGCCCGTGGGGGCATCCCAGCCCGTGCTGAGTCCGACCCGTGCTGGGTCTGGCCCGCGCTGGGTCCGGCCCGACGGCTCGCAGGGGTCCACAATAGCCGCGTCCATGGGGGTGGCCATGACCCCTAGTTCATGAACGGAATAGCTATTCAAGCGGGTGGAACCGGTTCCAGGCTGGCACTGGTGTGTCACGTAGGACCCTGCAGGGTCCCACTGTTTCTGGCTGGTTGAGCGGCCAGCCGACTCCTCGCGCGGCGCAAGTTGTGTCGCGCCTCTTCTGGCGTCCCTGTGTCTCGGGCCACCGGTCTTCCATGCGGCCGACCTTGCATCATCCACCACAGCTCCTCCATGGATAGTGGCCACTTCCCCCCTTTCATTCAACAGTGTGGCACAGTTTTACCGCGCCCTCCTCAGCAACCCAGTGGCTCGAGCTGCCGGTATTTTTCGCGGCCAGGCTTGCGCCTTCGGCTGCTGCACCGCTACAGCAAGGGGCCACTGCTACTCTTCCGGCGGAGCGGTTGCACCACCACCCCCACGCGATGATGCTCATTGGTTCCATCCACCGACAATATTTCCACCGTCACCAGACGAGTTCCGGTGACCCGTTTCTCATTCTGATAGAAGCCACGCACTCCTCAGGACACTACCTTTGATCAAAAAATATCATTGACAAGAGTCGCTCATTCTGGTATCAAGCCATGTTTAGCATCAATTTCAACAAATAAGGCAGAGGGGTCGGTCTGTGTTTGTTTGGCCCACGCCATCTGTGTTAGGGTGATATCAAGCAGCTTCTAATTCTAAACCACGACGGAAAATGAAGAACAAGGAACAAAAACAAAGTTCAAAACCCTACCATGACTTTGTTGACATCGGGAAAGAAGATGAAGAAGTCAAGGATGACTTCATCGGCATTCTACAAGTACGGCACTCCCTCCCTTATTCTGGTTGGATATCAAAGAAGAATTTGTTCATCGTTGGTGGATGACGTCCTTCATTTGGAGGAGCGTTCTTTGTTGGAGAGAACAAGTTTCTCCCAAATTCCCCCCTTTCCCATGCTCCGCCAAATAGAAAATGAGTCCCTCGAAAAAATAATAGATTTAACAAATTATTTAGTTGTTGGAACACATTTCAAAAAGATTCATATTAAAGAATTAATTAGGCTATCCCAACTTAATCAATGTGGTGGATGGTGGCACCATTAAGTGGGGAGCTGAAGAGGTTTCTCCCACTTAATGGGAAATTCAAGAGTTTAAATGGTCTAGGGAGGTCCCCGCCACATTAACCCCACATGAAGGGGGTTTTAAGCCTTTGGTGGGCCCCACCACCATAACCTCTCATGGGAGGTTAATTTGTGGTGGCCCCCACCTCTAACCTCATCTTGGAGGTTTTAACCAACTAATAATAAAAATAATGCTACACATTATTTTTATTTAATTTATTCATAAAAACCCAAAAACTATATTTCATTTTCGATCAACTTCCATTGAAGTGAAAGTCTTCTTAAACAAATACTGGAACTGCAAGTTCAACGGTGCCATCAAATTTTAATTTTGAGAACCAGTTCAAATGTTATAAAATCGTTCTCGTATGTTTACTGAACGTACCCGAACAAATCTTCGGAAATTGATTCTAGGCACACCAGGCCTCAGAATCATTCACCGTAATTTTTTGCAGACTCGTAAAATTTCCATTTATTTTTAAAAAAATTCCACAAGAACTCCAGGACTTTATATTCTCCCCACCTTAGGTATTTACATCCCCATAAGATTCAATTTGAACTAAAAGAACAAATGGGGGTACTGAGCATGCATCTGGGCCTCTCGCTCCCATTTTCTTTTATAGAGGTTCCCGTGCTTCCAGTGAATGCACACCAGAGATATCAACCATCTACGTAGGACCTACTCTTATCGATCCTCTATATCCACTTGAACTTTCTCAAAATTATCCCCATCGTCGATGTCCAGCTCCCTATGGTCAATGATGTGAGAAGGGGTTTTCAAGTATATCCTTAGTTGTGGTACGTGGAAGACACCGTGCACCCGGTGAAAATGAGGTGGAAGAGCCAGGCGGTAAGCCACCTCGCCTACTCTACTGAGGACCTGTAAAGGTCTGATGAATTTCGATGATAACTTGCTGCCTCAGCCAAATCACCATATTCTATGTTGAGGTGAGACCCATATAAAGACGTGGTTGCCCTCCTCAAATTCTAGAGGTCTCTGTCTCCTATCAGCATATGACTTCTGTCTGATATGTGCAGTCTTCATCCACTCCTGGATGATCTTCACCTTCTCTGTGGTATCCCGTACCATCTCTGATCCCACGAGTGCTGACTCCACTTTGTCAACCCATCACAATGGTGATCTACATCGTCGCCCATACAATTCCTCAAATGGTGCCATCCCAATGGAAGAGTGACAGTTGTTGTTGTTTGAAAACTCCAACAATGGTAAGTGGTCCTCCCAGATACGACCAAAGTCGAGGATGCATGCATGGAGAAGGTCCTCGAGAGTCTTAATGGTCTTCTCAGTCTATCCATCCTTCTGAAGATGGAAGGCGGTGCTCAGATGAAGTTGTGTTCTTAAATCCTCCTGCAACCCCTTCCATAACAGGGAAGTAAACCTTGCGTCGCTATTAGAGACAATAGAAGAAGGTACTCGAGGTTGTCGCACAATCTTTTGCACATAGAGGTGTCCCAAGATCTCTACTGAACCTAGCTCTCTGATCAGTAGGAAGTGGGGAGACTTGGGGTGTCGGTTGACGATCACCAATATCGAGTCATGACCCCTGGATGTATGTGAATGTCCTGTCACGAAGTCCATGGATATCCCATACCACTTCCACTCTGGGACCTCTAAGGGTTGAACCAAGACTTCTAGTACTCGATGCTCTTCCTTCACTTCCTAACAAGTGATGCATCATGAGACAAACTCCTCTAATTCCTTCTTTATACCTATCCTCCAATGCTATCGTTGAAGGTCCTTGTACATCTTCACAACTCGTGGATGTACCGCAAGAGGGGATGTGTGGAACTCCCTCAAAACATCCTCCTTAAGTGACATTGGTACCATGGTACATCCTCTGATGAGGATGACATGCTCCCCACCTTCAAAAAAATCCATCAGGTGCCTACCCTGTGGATATCTAATCATGTAGTGTCTCGCAGTCAGTGTCTCCACGTTGTGCCTCCCTAAATAACTGAAGATACGGGGGAGTGATTGTAAGGGAATGAAGGAATACTTCTCCATCTCTTTCTACAAATGATATTTGTAAAGTATCCAGCATCTCTATCACCTCACCTATCAGTTGTATGATAGATCTCCTGCTGATTTCATTTGTAACAACGTTCCCATTTCCAGGAGTATAGACCATTTCGAAATTATAGTCCTAGAAGAACTCAAGCTGTCGACGTTGTCTCAGGTTTAGGTCCATCTCAGAGAAGATATACATGAGACTCTTGTGATTAGAGTACAAAGTAAAACATTCACCCGTTAGATAGTGTCGCCAAATCATCTAGTCAAAGACCACTACTACTAACTCCAGGTCATGGGTAGCGTAGTTTTGCTCGTGCTGTCTCAGCTGCCGAGTAACTTATGTGATCACTGCTCGCTCCTGCATCAGGACACACCAGAGTTCCATCCCAAATGGATCCCTATAAACCATGTACCTTATTCCTTCCTCTCTTAGAGTCATGATTGGGGAACTAGCCAGCCTCTGCCTCAGATCTTGAATACTTTACTGACATCTCTCCGACCACACGATGGGTTTCCCCTTCTTTGTCAAGGCTGATAGTGGTGCTGTGACTCTAGAAAATTATGTAATGATCCTCCAGTTGTATCTAGCCGAAGCATACATCCCCCCTCCCATTGGGGGGAGGGAATCTAGGAAAAATATTTTGAAAAGATGTCTACACGTTTTATAACTCTTGTTTGGAACTGAAAACTTTAAACTCCTGCTACCACGAGGGTATGTCTTTCCGACTCAAGAGTGATCAGTTTCACCCTCCTATGCACGAGTCTAACCTATGCTGCATGAGTTTCCTTTTTCACCGACTAAGGAAAACCTCATCCCAACGTTGTAGATAATCCACAACCTTGTCATAAAACAGTCAATCTGTGTATGACTTGTGGTTTCCCTATCCATACCCAAACTAATGTCGTAAGGCCTCAACGTTTCCACCAAGAGGTTCCAACCGAAACTCTCACATCAAGGGTCAGATCACACTATCGACGTAAGTGTTCTTATCAAGTCTCCTTCCAAAGGTATCTCCAAACGTGAAGGTCAAGTCAACGGTTCAACCGGAAACTCTAGGTCTGAGACAAGATTCGGGGAAGGAAGGAATGATTGGTACCTATGTCTATTGATACAGAATCTATATGTAGACACAAACCATACATGAAAAACATTCCTAGAGGACTTGGGTCACACTCCTGGTTTCAAGAAGATACTCCCTTCCCCTTCTCTCCAGCTCCCTGAGCCTGGCGGGGACTACAAAGGCTAGTGGTTGTAATATGTCAAAATGTACATCACCGCATGCTGCTCTCCTAGCTCTGCTTCCACATCTTTTGCCCTATAGATTCATATGTCCTTAACACTTCCTCTTCTAGAATCATTTGACACTCTCAAGTATCTGAGACTTGCAATAGTTTCATGCTTTCCCACTGCTAACATTCAATGGATCTATACGCTCATCCAAATAACATTCAACCACAATGGTTCCCTCTAGCATATAGAGAAAAGGTGTTGGCTCGGATGTCCTAAAACACACCTCGCTCGGTAGTCCGAGCCCCAAACCACTAATCATATCATATTCATCGAGTACCGATAACAATAGGTATGCCTCAATGAATACTCAAAAACCGACATGTCGTCTTGACGAAGCTGTAAAAGCTCTAGAGAACTCTCACCCACCTACTCAGGCCAGTCCACAGTCGCCTGTGGGTCGGGCTCACCTCGGAACCTGAGGGGTATCTGATGCTGAAACACGTGTAAGGTACTACCCCTACATGTGTCATCTACTGGTACCACCGGTTTTAACTGCTGACCAACCGACAGTGATATAGAAGACACACTACCTGAAGGTACAATTCCGAGAAACGGTCCACGTACCGAATCCTTATCAGTATGCGAACCAACCTCATGGTCACTCACTGGAAAACACTAGTAGCTAAGATCCTTATATGCTCTACGGGTGTCTCAACTAGGCAGACAGCTCTAGAAATAGCCTCCAGCCAGTCCTCTGCTGCTTGGGAATCTATCTCACCTCGTAACCTCGGAGGCCTCTACCACCATAACTCATGCAACACGCTCAGCCGGCATGCACCGTCCGCCAGTGAGGCTGGTGGCATCTTCTGCCCAACGGGTGGTGGTGCTGCTAGTACACCACCTGAAGCTGCCAACATAGTAAGAGGGCCCTACACCAGAGCCTCACCGCTCAGTGTGCCATCATCATGTACTCTCTCAGAACTCTAACTAGTTGTTTGTTTGGAGGCATCCCGAATAGATGTGACACTGTCAAAAACTTTATACCTGGTGATCTAAATCAAAGATATCACAATGAAAACTCCTGAAAACACACACACAATCAGTTTTGTCGTGCAATGAGTCATAAATCTATAATCTGGGTCCTGCTGTATGGATATGTCGGCTGCCGCACCAACACTGGGCTCCCCGAACTGAGAACCACACTCAGTACCCTTAACACTATTGCTTCACAGAAAAGAAAGATCAGAGTCCTAAGTTCTGCGGTAGAACCGACTCCTCTGATACCAATTTTTCATACCCATCCCCTAGGGCCCATGCAGTAACTACCCCAAACATGTCTTCCATAAGACAGAGGCTGGTGACTAGCACCAAAGGCATAATTCTCTAAAACTAGGGAGGAATTTCCTTAATAAACTGAAACACACACAAAAGAGTATGAGTTGAAAGCAAAACACTAAGAAACTCTATATACAAAAGAGTGGTGAAAAAGTATAGGGGATGGAAATTCAAGCCCAACATGAAAGTACATGTACAACTAAAAAGTAAATACAACTGAAGAAAATAAAAGAATCTATTGGTTCATCCTTGGGGGTTCATATATGAAGGGTAGGTACAGATGGCCTCCCTAGAACACCACGTCCACCAGTCCCCTCTGTGTACCGACTCATTGTAAGGTCCACCTCCGAGTACTATCCAGTCCTATTACTCTGATGCCAGTCAGCGTTGTTCGTCGTCTGCAACCAACACAATGAGGTTCGGGCATAGCCCATGTATGGGTGAGTATAACAATACTCAGTAGGGACCTTGAGACCCTCTAGGTCCCACAAAATCCAACAAGGATAAACCACAAAGTAATAAATCAGTAATTAACCCCACATAGGTATATGCCCATACTTATACCTTGGTTATCAAGTAATCCATCTGGTTCATGAGGGAAACCCAAGTTACTGACTCAGCTCACACAGGTATACAACTTATGTAGAGTGATTGAGATGATCAGATATGGCCACTAAATCATCTAAGATGTGGGACCCACACAGGATCAAAGACCAATAGTTAGAACTGTCAGTCCCACACAAGATCTACGAACAGTAGTTGGAGCTGTCAGACCAATACATGATCTAGGACCAGTTATTATGTCGGACCAACACATGATCCACGAACATAAGTCAAAACTGTCGCACCAACACAAGATCTAGGAACAATCGTCAAAGATGTCGGACCGATAAATGATCTAGGAACAGCTATTCTGTCAGACCAACCCATGATCCAGAAACAGAAGTCAGAAATTTCGGACCAGAACATGATCCAGGAACAGTCGTTAGAGTACAGCTAGCCCCAGGGTTTCCACAAAGCACGATTGATTATGGGAGGGTCCGCTCCTCAAACCAAGTGCCTATAAATCAACTGAGATGTAGTCCCGAGTTGATGTATCCAAATGATTCTTCTTGCCATAAGAAACTAAATGCAACAGATGGTGCATCAATCAAACACCCGATCTAAGAGTTATTGGCATTTCCGTTCCGAGGGCCTGGTTGGATTTATGTTCTATCCAACCAGAACATACCCCAACAACATCCAAACCTCAAGTGGGGTATTCCAAAAGAACCGTATCGCTCCATGCTTTCCATCTCAATAGACAGTTCGTCAACCAAACACATGTAGCCTGAGTTATTGGAGAAAAGGTGAAAATGGGTCAAGCAGGTCTGGGTCCGGTCCAGCCTAGTCGGACCGACCCGGTCTGCGGGTCCTACACGATCCATGGATTTGACCCGGCCAATGGTGGTGGCCTAGCCCACGGCAGTGGCCCGGCCCACGGCGATGGCCTGACCCGCGCTGGGTCTAACCCGGGGGCCCGGTGGCCCGCGGGGGTCTGCCCTAGCTGCGTCCAGGGGGGAGGTCGTGCCCCTGGTTCTCGAACGACTTTGTCATTCAGGTAGGTGGAACTAGCGCTATGCTGTCGGTTTGTCACGCTGGATAAAGTGGGGTCCTGCTTTTTTCCATGTGTCCGAGCGGCCAGTCGACTCCTCGTGCGGTTCCTGTTGCGCAACACCACTTCCGGCAGCCCGACGACTCGTGCCGCTAGTTTTCCTTAAGATGGCCGCTGATGCTCTGTCATGGCCCCCCATTCGTTCCACTGCACGACGTGTTTATGTCATGCCCTCCTGGGCAACCGGGTGGCTCGAGCCGCTGGTCTTTTTCCCGGCCGGGCTTGCGCCGATCACCACTACACCGTCATGGGTAGGGGCTACTGGTACTCTTCTTGTGGCGCAGTCTTACCGCCGCCCCCACGCAGTGACGCTCGTCAGTTCTATCTGGCGATGATCTTTCCGCGGGTCATCAGACGAGTTCCGGTGAACCGTTTCTCATTCTGATTAAAGTAGCGCACTCCTCGGGACTTTTCCTTTGATCCGAAAACATCATTGACAAGAGTCTCTCATTCGGATCTCATTCCACATTTAGCGTCAATTTCCTCAAAGACGGTGGAGGGTTCGAGCCACGTTTGTTTGGCATGCGCCTTCCGCGTTAGGGTGATATCAAATGGATTAAAATTCTATACCACAATGGAAAACAAATAATTAGGAACAAAAACAAATTTCAGACCCCTACCTCAGATTTTTTGACGTTGGGAAAGAAGATAAAGAAGTCAAGGACAACATCATCGTTGTTCTATAAGGACGGCGCTCCCTCCCTTGTTCCGGTTGGAGATCAAAGGAGAAGTTCTTCATCATTGGCAGAAGAAGTCCTTCGTTGGGAGGAGGGTTCTTAGTTGGAGAGAACAAGTTTCTCCAAAATTCTCCCCTCTTCCCATGCTCCACAAAACAAAATGAGTCCCTCATCAAAAAATATATATTTATCTTATTATTATTTGTTGGCACACATTTTAAAAAGATTCAAATTACAGATTTAATTAGGTGATCACCACTTAATCAATTTGGAGGATGGTGGCACCATTATGTGGGGAACTCAAGAGGTTTCTCCCGACATAATGGGGAGTTCAAGAGTTTAAGTGGTATTGGGTGGTCCCCACCACATTAACCCCAAATGAAGAGGGGTTTTAGACCTCAGGTGGGCCCCAACACCATAACCTCTCATGGTAGGTTAATGTGTGGTGGCCCCCACCTCCAACCTCCTCTTGGAGGTTTTAAACAACTAATAATAAAAACAAATCTACAACTCTATTTTTATTTAATTTATTCATAAGAACCCAAAAACTATATTTCATTCTCGATCAACTGTTGTTGAGGTGAATGTATTATTAAGAGAATATCGGTGCTATGAGTTCAATGGTGCCCTCATATTTGAATTCTGAGCACCAGATCAAATGTTATAAAATCTCGCTTGTACCTTTACTGAACATATCCGAACAAAACTTCAGAAATTGATTACGGGCACTCTGGGCCTCGGAATCATGCACTGTAAATTTTCGGGGACTCGTAAAATTCCCGTGTATTTAAAAAAAAGGCACGTGAATTCCGGGTCCTTACATCTAGGGTTAGGTAGATCCTATGATTCATGATATCTCTATAGGGTGTCTGTAATGAGTTAGTGATTTTCAGGAGAGAAATGGAATATATTAATAACTGAGTAGATTCCCCTAGAGATGAGATAAAAATATCAATTGATTTGGTATGGCATGATTTTATGATCAACAATGTAATGATATAGTTGTTCGGTGAAGCTTATGGGGTATGAGGCAGATTAAAATTGTTGGTGTTGGTGGACTAGAACCAACTACTTTGTACTTTATTGATTAAAAAATGCCTTATCACATCATGATAGTTCTTTTTTGTGACAATGCATGTGATAATGTCTTAAAGACAGCTGTTGCATTAATGGGTCATAGCGGATCCCTACTATGATGAGAACCCGGAAGTGCCATAACACTATTCTTGAATATATGTTCTATGGCCGGATGATTTTATATGAGGGAAAAAATAATATAGGTCATTAGGGACGAGGACTCGAAAAACATTGAGGCACCTTCTCATGGTGCGCACCCTTGGTTAAATCCAGGAGGATATTATGAGAACGAGACCCGCTAGTAGGAAATCCACATTTCATAGTGTCATTGGATGTTCCTATCTGCGGACATGTGTATTGGTCCTTAGACTTTAAGATTATTATTAATGGGTATTAAAACTCGTGCACTTAGATGTATTGACGAAAACTATGAGGACATGCTATTCGCAGTGAGGTAGGATACGTTTGGTGTGTCACGAGTAATACCGCATTAATAGATAATGTGAGAAAGGATTTGTCCCTTCTGTTCCACAACGGAAGTAGATATCTCAGGCCCTTTGATGTAGTTGATATATCCTAAATAAATCCATGTCCATGGTAAGGTATGAGTGAGTTCAATTCTGGAATGTCAAAGAAAGAATAATCAAGCACGTTGGTTGAGGACACTAGCATGCAACCCGCTTGATTCGAGATATCATGACAAAGGGATTATATTACATGGTAAGTATTTGTATGAGGTGACACATCATTGTGGCATTAACTTCTTTCTCTATGGGTTCCTTGGCGTGTTGAAAGATTTTAACCTTGGACGTTAGGCAGGCTTCACCTAATGCCACTCAGAAAGAGGCCTAGAGGGTCAAACACAAAGTGATTCCATGTATCTCAGTTAAATATTAATTTAACATGTCAAATAAATATTATTCCCAACTGTGGTTTAATAATTATTTAAGGATTCATGATCGCATTTATTTTGACATGAGTTATTCGAGAGAATATATTGTGGGAGACATAATATATTTATTAGTGTGTAATGCAGTTACATTTATTTAACAAATAAATATCCATTACTCAAGGTCTAATTAATGTGGTGGAGGAAATAAATATAAGTGGAAAATAAAAGTACATGCCATGTATATTAAATATACACGCCATGTAGTTTTATGGAAAACTAGTACATGCTATGTATTAATGATTACAAGGCGTGTAGTTTTTCTAGTCTAGATTTTGAGGAAATAATATCATTATTGTGATATTAATTATAATCAGCATGGGCGCATGTCAAGGAATTAATCATTCACCATGGGGGTTTTCAATAAGAGTTAATGAAATAAATAAAATGAGCAACATGTCTATTTATTGTCATAACTCTATAACCTCAAGCACAATTATAAGTATCCTCAAAGCCCCAACACTTTTCAAGGAATCATTGTGCACAAAAATTATGATGAATAATTTCAAGACCGAAAGAACTCCTTCCTCCAAGAACACTCTCAAGACCGAGAGACCAAGGCGATCGAAGGCGGACATCACAATTGAAGTTTCTTCTGTGCTAGCACCCAGAGATCCCTTCGGCGACGTCTGAAGATACGTGGCACATGTGTGGATCACCACTAGAGGAATCCTACACATAGATTCTACGACGCAATGAAGGATCACATGATCATGACCAAAGACATCAAAGATGAAGGAATTCTACCAATGTAATTCTTGTGAATTAATTAAATTAATTATAACCAACATATGATGATCCTATATCTATGGTCTTAGGATTCCCCCTTTTTTTTTTCGTTCTTCATTCTATTCCGAAGATCCGGTGTTTTATATCATGATGGATCTCGGTTTGAACATTGTTTAAATGCTGAAATTAAAGTTAGGAAAAACCACCAATGCACTTCCGCTGCACCCAGAACCTTAGAGTGGTACCAGAGGGGGTCATATCATTGATTATAATTATTTAGTATCTGGTTGGTGATTTACGCATTAAATAATTTAGTTGTTTTCAATTCATGTTTACTCGTTCTAGAAATATGAATCTTGAGATCTGCTCCTCCTCTCTCGTTTCTCGTTCACCTCAGAGAAACACATTTTTATTTTAATTTCGATTAAAATAAAATAGAGGAACTCATCTGGAGGATCCAAAAATTTCTGACGGTATAACACCAGAAGACACGACGTGTATTCAGATGTACACGCCGTGTAATCTAGGTTCATGCATCTGAATGGTCTGCCAAATCAGGTGGTGTATTGATCCTATCTAAGACATTTATGACATCGTGTGTTGACCAATAATAGGTGGAAGATGGTTTTCGGATTACAGGCCATGTGGTCCAACAGAACATGGAGTGTAGTCCCTTCGGGTTAGGTTGGACCGTGTACCTCGTACACGGCCTGCCCGACTGGAAACCGTGTAACACAGAAACTACACGGCGTGTGTCCCACTCTACACGCAGTGTAGTCCAAAAATTTCTGAAGTACATTAACACTCCATGTCCCCGGGCATGTAATTGGAATGGACAGTGAAGAAAAATACACACCGTGTAGTCGGAACTACACGCCGTGTACTCACCCAAATTACGCAGATTTATTAAGATTTATTATTATATTATACGATCCCTTGAGACGTGTACCATAGTGCAGGCGTAAAGCTAGGACACAACACGTGATAGGTGTTTTATATATGTGTGTTTAATTTAACTTCTACATATTAAATGGGAATTCACCGGGATGCCTCCAAGTTACAAGTTACGTATAAGTATAATTTTAAATGAATTTATTTGTTTAAAATTATGATGGATGAAAATCTCAAGGAAGTTCAGAAAAGGGTTTAAGATAAAAGGATTGATTAATTAAAGATAATTAATTGATTTTAGCATGAATTATCTTAAACAATAATGATTAAAGAATTGAATACTAGTTTTATTTATGCGTAAATATCATTGCATATATGGATGATCATGAGCTAGACCGAGACCATTGTATGTGAATGGTTTCTTTTAATTTATTTATTTAAATTAAATTTGTTGGCCTACGAGCCATATCCTCATTAATATATTGGGCTTGCACGCCCAAGGATTCATTTATGTCAAAACTCCATTTTACCCCTCACCTACGTGTGAGATAAATGCATATGTAATGGATGGAGCTCCCAAGCTAGTGGAGGCAGCTCAAGTCAAGATCCAAGGTGAAACCAATCCAAGGAGATACAAAGGTGCACAGGTAGAAAGCTGTAAACACGAACCCGAAAGGTTCAATGTGTTTCTACCCTAGGTCTTTGGTTAGTTTATAAACTGCTAGATAAACAAACCAATAGAAAAATATCATGATCATACCATTTTTTTTATTTCTATCAGTTGCATGGATTTTTTATTGTCGGTGTGTTATCATGATCACACAATTAATGAATTACACATGCATGAAAGATGGAACTAAAATAAAACCGGCTTATACGTAATTAGTATCTTAGACATGGTTAATCACGTAAGTATATCCAACTTAATATTAACAGACATGTAATAAAAGATAAAAAATTAAGAAATTTCCATATAATGATAAAATCCCTCAGAGAAATATTAAGTTGGTATAGCCTTCCATAATCATGGTTAGAATCAAACCGTAGTTTAATGTGCTTGAACAACCCTAGTTAGGGTGCTTTCAATTATTTGGGAATTATAATTCAAGATTTTGGGTTGACATAACATGGTTCACATTAAGGGTTGACTTCCACAATAAGTCTTGGTTTGACCAAGATGAAAAGGTTGAGGAAATCCAAAATAAAAGGATTTCAGGATTGGGGAGTCCACTCAGCAGATCAAGGAGCTATGAGTTAATGCAGTTGGAATTTGGAATGCCTACCTAAAACCCTTGAAGTTGCTTGACCAATCCTAGTTGGGTGCGAAGGGCAATATGGATCCTTGCCACTAAAATATTCAGGAAACAGAATATTCTAAAGTCAATGGTGAGGGCTATTGGATTTTGAAAAAATAGTGGGTGACTAATAAGTATTAATTTATTTATTTGTCTCAGTTTTGTAATAAAGTGCTAAACCTTTGCTCATCTTAATTTGTAGAAATGACAAGAAAATGAATTCAAGCATATCATTGTGAACCATACTCGAGAAGGAAAATCTTCTCACCGACACCAATTTTTAAGAGTGGCAGAGGCATTTACGCGTCATCCTTCGCCACGAAAGGAAATTGTATATGTTGGAAAAACATATTCCTGCTGTGCATGGGAAAGAGGCTAGTGATGATGAATTATCTCTCTATATGAAAGACATGGATGATGCCACATATGTCTAGTGTTTCATGCTATCGGCCATGTCCAATGAGCTCCTGAAGCAACATGAAAACATGGAATCGTATAACATGATGTCTCACCTTAAGGATCTCTACCAAGAGAAGGTGATACATGAGAGGTATGAGATCTATAATGCTTTTTTTACAACTAAGCTTGGAGAGTCTGTGCCTGTTGGGCCTCATGTAGTCAATCTTATTGGCTACATTGAATGCCTGGACATCTTAGGGATTAAATTCCCGGATGAGTTGCATACAAATCTCATCCTATCATCACTGCCCAAGACCTTCTCTAGCTTCATTGTCAATTATAACATGAGCGGCAGTTAGGAGAGTCTATCAGAGATTCTACCCTTTATTCTACAGGTATAAAAGGACATGCGGTGTGACAAACCCGCATTCCTTATGGTGAACAAGAAAAGGAAGGACAAGGAAATGGGGTGAAAGACTTATAAATGGTCTGAAGCCCCTGAGCACCGTCCCTCCAAGAAGGGAAAGATCCAGAGGAAGGGCATGGAATGGTAGGTGGTTTGTTTTTCATGTGGAAAGCAGGGCCACTAGAAGAGGAACTGCACCCAGAAGCATGGGTGAGTTAAATATGCGTTCATTATCGAGTGTAATCTTTCCATTTCTACACATTGGGTATTAGATACAGCTTGTGGGGCCCACATCTGTTTTCAAATGCAGGAACCATGTAGATTTAGAAAGATTGTCAGATGAGAGGTGGATCTTCGAGATGCCAATGTCGCAAGGCTGGATGCGTTGGATATTGGTGATTAGCACCTCACATTGCTGACTGGAATGATTTTGGTTTTACATAACAATTATTATGTGTCTAGTGTTACCAAGAACATAATTTTTGTATCTTGTTTGGATATGAATGGATTTATTTTCATGTTTGGAAATAAGGGTTTTCTATTTTATAAGAACAACGTATGTTATGGTATGGAACATTTAAATAATGGGTTTTATGTATTATATTATGAAAACCAAGTGTTGGCAATCAATAAGGAAAAAAAGTCACATGACTCATAAATCACCTAGTTGTGGCATCACCGTCTTGGTCATGTAAATGAGAAGCGCTTGACAATGCTCTACCAAGATGGCTATTTAGAGTCTACTGAGCTAAAATCACTTGATAGATGTCATGCTTGTTTACCAGGAAAAATGACCAAACAGCCTTTTGGTGGACAAGGTCAAAGGGCTACAAATCTTCTAGGATTAGTACACACGGATGTGTGTGGACCATTTCTAGTAGAAGATAGAGGTGGATTTTCTTACTTTATTACTTTTACTGATGATTTGAGTAGATAAGGCTATGTCTACATAATGAGATATAAGTCAAAGGCCTTAGAGAAATTTAAGGAATTCAAGAATGAATTAGAGAATCATCTTGGTAAGAAGATAAAGAAACTTCGATTGGATCGAGGTGTAAAATATCTGAAACAAGAGTTCATCGATATTCTACGGGAGTATGGGATTCTATCTTAGCTCACTCCTCCTTAGACACCACCGTGGAATGGTGTTAGTGAAAGGAGCAACTGCACCTTGTTAGACATGGTGAGGTCGATGATGAGCCATGTGAATCTTACATTATCCTTTTGGGGATATGCATTACAAACTATAGCATACACATTAAACTGAGTACCAACTAAGGAGGAAAATGGAATTCCATCTGAGTTATGGAATGGAAGGAAACCCACTTTTTTGAACACACGTTTATGGGGATGCGAGGCATTTTTTAATGCCTTCTCAGGCAACAAACTATCACCCCGGGGCACAAGGTGTGTCTTTATAGGAAATCCCAAGGAAATGAAAGCATATTACCTATATAACCCTTCAAACAAGAAAGTGGATGTCGTCAGAAAAGCCGTCTTTCCTGAGAGGGTGCAAATCCTGAAGAAGGATAGTGGGAGCAAGATTGACTTCAATGAAGTTGTTGCTCAAGATATACAGGAGTTGGTACAGGAAAAACCTTCACAGGTTCCCATGGAAGAGGTTCCAGAAACACAAGTACTACGTCGGATCTCAAGAGAGGTAAGGGAACCAGAGAGATTTGGTTTCCTAGTCACTGAGGTTTGTGAATCATTTTTGTTAGACAATGATGAACCTATCTCCTACAAGGAAGCTGTAGAATGCTCAAAAGCTGCATGATGGATAGAAGCTATGAATTCAGAGATGGATTCCATGTATCAGAACCAAGTCTGGGTTCTGGTCAATGAGCTAGTTGATATAATACCCGTAGAATGCAAATTGGTATTCTAGAGAAAGATGGAAAAGGAATGAGAAGTTAGCACCTATAAAGCATGGCTAGTGGCTAAAGGGTTCAGACAGCGTCAAGGAATTGACTATGATGAAACCTTCTCTCCAGTTTCCATGTTTATATCCATAAGAATCTTACTTTCCATAGCAGCTTACCATGACTACGAGATTTGGAAGATGGATGTCAAAACAGTATTCCTTAACAGAAACCTTCACGAAGATGTCTATATGACACAACCAGAAGGGTTTGTGACACCTGGTGAATCCTAACGGGTTTAGAAGTTGTAAAAAATCATTTATGGATTAAAGAAAGCATCCAGTTCATGGAACATTCAATTTGATGAAGCCATAAAAGAATTTTGGTTCATTAAAAATGAATGTGAGCCATGAGTTTATAAATGGTTTAATGGGAATGTGATCGTTATCCTAGTAGTATATGTTGATGACATATTTCATATTGGAAACAATGTACCAGCCTTATAGTCAATTAAGGACTGGTTGAACAAGTGTTTCTCCATGAAGGACTTGGGTGAAGCATCCTACATTCTAGGGATAAAGATCATTTGTGATAGAACCAAGAGGCTTCATGGACTAAGTTAGAGTACAAATATTGACTAGATACTAAAGAGATTTAGTATGGAACAATCCAAGATGGGATTGGTCCCAATGTCACATGGACTACATCATTCTAATAAAATGTGTCCTCTGACACAACAAGTGAAAGATATAATGAGTAATATCCCATACGCTTCGGCTATAGGATCCATCATGTATGACATGTTATGTATCAGACTTGATGTTGCCTATGCACTGAGCATGGTAGGTAGATATCAATCAGATCCAGGAGAACAACATTGGACTGCTGTTAAGACTATCCTTAAGTATCTGATAAGAACTAAGGATATGTTCTTGGTGTATGGAGGAGACAAGGATCTTGTCATCAGAGGGTATGCTAATGCTGGCTTTCATATAGATCAGAATGATCTAAAGTCGTAATCTGGATATTTTTTCTGTCTCAATGGAGGAGCAGTGAGCTGGAAGAGTTCAAAGCATCAAGTTTTCTCCAATTCTTCTATAGTGTCCGAATATATAGTGTCTTCTGATGCAGCCAAGGAAGCCATCTGGATTCAGAACATTGTCTAAGAGCTTGATGTGGTGCCTAGCAGTAAAGATCCCATTACATTGTATTGTGATAATACTCCAGTGGTGGCTCTTGCAAAAGAACCAAGGTCACATCAACGGACAAAGAACATACTCCAGAAGTATCACCTCTTGAGGGATTTCTATCAAAGGGGTGAAGTTGTAGTGAGTAGAGTGTCCAAATAAGAGAACGTGGTGGACCCCATGACTAATATCTTATCTCAGCATAAGCATGAATATCACGTGAGAGCTGGTAGGTTAAAGGTTGTTAGTAGTTGTCTCTAGTTCAATTGGAAGTCTATTGGAGTTGGTGGCCTAGAACCAACTACTTTTTACTTTATTCATTAATAAATTCCTTATCACATCTTGATTGTTCTTCTCCGTGACAATGCATGTGATAATGTCCTAAGGACAGCTGTTGCATTAATGGGTCAGAGCGGATCCCTACTATGATGAGAACCCGGAAGTTCCATAACATTGTTCTTGAATATATGTTCTATGGCCGGATGATGTTATCTGAGGGACACAAATAATACAGGACATTAGGGGTAAGGAATCAGAAAACAATGAGGCACCTTCTCATAGTGTGCTCCCTTGGTAATATCCAGGAGGATATTATGAGAATGAGACCCGCCAGTTTGAAATCCACATTTCATAGTTTCATTGGATGTTCCTATCTGCGGACGTGTGTATTAGTCCTTAGACTTTAAGAATATTATTAATGGTTATTACAACTCCCTCACTTAAAGGTATTGACAAAAACTATGACGACACACTGTTCGCAGTGAGGTAGGATACGTTGGGTGCGTCACGAGTAATACTGCATTAATAGATAATGCGAGAAAGGATTTGTCCCTTCTGTTCCATAACGGAAGTTGATATCTCAGTCCCTTTGATGGAATTGATATAGCCTAAATAAATCCATGTCCATGATATGGTATTGGCGAGTTCAATTCTAGAAAGTCAAAGAAAGAATAATTGAGCATGTGGGTTGATGGCACTAGCATGTAACCAGCATGATTCGAGATATCATGAGAAAGGGATTATATTAAACGGTAAGCTTTCGTATGAGGTGACACGTCATTGCGGCATTACATTCATTCTCTATGGGTCCCTTGGCGTGTTGCTAGATGGTAACCTTGGACTTTAGGCAGGCTCCACCTAATTCCACTGAGAAAGAGTCCTAGATAATCACACACTAAGTGTATCCATGTATCTCAGTTAAATATTAATTTAATAAGTTAAATAAATTTAATTTCCGACTGTGGTTTAATAGTTTTTTAAGGATGCCTGATCGCATTTATTTCGACACTAGTTATTTGAGAGAATATATTGTGGGAGAAAAAATATATTTATGAGAGAGTAATTCATTTACATTTATTTAATAAATAAATAGCCATTACTCAAGGTCTAATCAATGTGGTGGAGGAAAAAAAGATAATGGGAAAATAAAAGTACACGTCGTGTATATTAAATATACACACCCTGTAGTTTTATGGAAAACAAGTACATGTCGTGTATTAATGATTACACGGCGTGTGATTTTTCTAGTCTGGAGTTTGAGGAAATAATATCATTAATGTGATATAAATTATAATCAACATGGATTCATGTCATGGAATTAATCATTAGACATGGGGGTTTTCAATAAGAGTTAATGTAACACCCGAGACTTTTATGAGAAATATTTAGTTTTTATGATATATAAATCATCAAAGGAATATTTCACTACACACAACACTAGCTTAGCTTGCTTTACACGCAACTGTGGCCTTCCTCGATAGCTTGCATCGTACGCAATAACCGAGTTTCACTAAACAATGATATATTATAATATTAGCCGTTATGAATAGTTTTAACTGAATTTTGAATTTTATAACATTTTATTTCATCTTATATATTTTCTAGAATGAGGTATGAAAACAAAATCAATTTTTTGGATAAAAAAATATTTTTCAAAAAATGCAGTTTTACCGCCTTTTGATGGAGCACCCACATTAAATCTAGTTTTTGACAAGTTTAAAAGATCAATTTGGCAAAATAAAATTCTTCTTTAGAATGAAGATATAAAAATTTACTTTGGATAAATTTTTCATATTATTCTGATAACTTTCATATTTTAATGAATAGTAAAAACATGATATATTTTAATTAAAAACAATTTTTTCCATCACAATACTTTATATGGTTAAATTATAATATTGAATATTTTTAAAGTATAAATAGAATATATTTTTACCATTTAATATAATTTATGTCATTAGCATTAATTTTACATTGAACTCATAGGTAAAAACATTTCAATCTTTGGTAATGTTTTAACTTTTAAAACCCATTTACATAACAACGACATTAATTTTAAATTAATTACTGCAACTTCTGTGTTTTTAATTTTGAAAAATGGATTCCATATTTGGGATCCGTGGGTCCAAATTATGTTAATAGGTTACTTTTATTTTTTTAATATTATGAATAGTAACTACGGTAATTTTAATTTACTACGGTTAAAGGTAAATAGGGTAATTCAAGGTTAAAAGAATATTATAATAATTGAAAATTTCTTTTAAACTTTTCCTAACCTTATTTTATGAGTAGTGGCCGACCATGGACATCCATGGGTCGATTTTGGTACCCCATTGAGCCACATGGTAGTGACAATGATATTTTGGATTAATTAATTTAATGTAAAGACAAAATTGACATTAACAAAAATCTTTTAGTAATTAATTTTTATAAGGGGTTATATAAATTATATTTTAGACTATAAATAATAATTGGAAATATAAAAAGATTTCATACATAATGATGGTTTTTTTATAATTTTTGGACACCAAATAAATTAAATTATTTATGACACAATAATGATGAAGTATTTACCTCATTAATAAATGATTTAAATAAATAAGATTATAATGATTAAAATATTTTCCAAAACACGTACAATTTTGATTGGATGATTTTATTTCGACTATGAGTCATATTAGGTTTATCTTTATTTATTTATGGACCTTTTTAAACCGAAGATAAGTTTATAATAAAATAATATTTCCACACTTTCCAAAGGTGCCCCTCTCCTCCCTTATAAAAGGGCACCTCCTCCCTCGCTTTCTCACACCAATTTGAGCCTTCATTATCGGCCAATCCATGCCAATTTCACTTCCCCACATCCTTAGAAACCTAGTAGAGGTACCGGTCTTATCAAAAGACCAACTCTAGTGCCTTAAGAGAAAGTTTAGAGGAGGCACTTCGAGAAAGAGGTAATACCTTCTACCATTTTCTTCAAGTTCCATTCTTCTTCTACTCCTTCTTATTTAGTTGTTTAATTATGAGTTAATAACATCAGTATCCCTAATGTACTGATATGTTATTATAAATATGAAACATCCCTATTTCTCTTCTTATCCATCCTATGGAAAATTAAATCACCGCGCGGGCGTACGTACGGAATACCATCTCCACGCCATGGTATAATCTGTTTTCCACCACCACCTTACTTGGATGGGTATAATGGTGTAAAGAATAAATATATATTATTATTGTAAAGTGATATCTATTCTGAAATAGTATACATACAGTTCAATACAATTCCATGATCATGGGAACAATATCATCGCCCGTGCGTACGTACGGTCTACCGTCTCCACGATGTGATGCGACTCATTCTATATGATCTTCATTGAATAATTATTATATAAATGAATTTAATTAATTAATATGATATATATTACACTAATAACAATCTGTAAATGATGTATCTATATCCCATAAAGAGTAATAAGAATTTATTCGAAAAAACACGCATAAGAACAAAAAGTAACAAACACTCGAATAACAAGTAGTAATGAAATATTACTAATAAGAAGCTAAAATTATGACCATATATGGTATCATAACAATGAATAGGATTCCTTAATAAGTCAATGAAATTATTTAAATCATTATACAGGAGGTTCGGACACGTACAAAGCATATCAGACCTAAGGTAAGGGAAAATATCACAATCTCATTTTTATCTGGGATTGTTTATAATTTGGTATTTACTGGGGTGTATTTTGTCATCCACATCCATGTTTACCCAATATGTAATATTATTTCTATCCACCTAATGTTTTTCAAATCCAATTGTACCCTTCGATGAGTTTTTAGTAAAATATATGAAAAGAATCTTTTGTCGTTTTTCGTACGAGGTACTTTTTGACTTTTCTGACAAAAGTACGAGAAGAATGTTTTTTTAACTTATACGGAATGAATGGAATTTTGAAACATTATTTCCAAGAATATTCCATTACAAGTTTTCAAGTTTATTTTTAATCAACTTCTTTTTGGTTAAAATTGTATGACCTGTTAAGAAAGGAAAAATGTTTTTGAAGTAGAAAGGATATTTTCCTCAAGAATGGTGTTCAAGTGTTTTATCAAAATTATTTTCCATCTAAGATAATATAGGGTTCAGTTTATGTCCCTATTTTTACATTGATTTGATTTTGTTGTGATGGAAATATTTTTATGATTTCCTTTATCTTATATGAATTGTTTTATATTGTCATTATGTTTAAGATTCCCATTTTTATTACATGGGTTATGCAATGTGGTATGGTTTATGATTTTGTGGAACACATAAGAATGGTATCATTATAAGATGGGGGGACCAATATCTCCCTCAAATTCATTGGTTAAATATTTTATATCTCATGAGATAGACATGGCTAGAATGGCAGGTTAAACCAGTTCAGTGAAACAGGACTGAAAAAAGGAGTAAACTCGGTTCAGAAATGGACTTTGTCCACTAAGATAGTCTTGGCTATGAGTCTTGACTAATAAGAAATGATTCTCTATGATTATGTCTATATGCCACAAAGTTTCATGTTTTAAGTTATGGTTATTGGGATTACATTTCACTACCATGATTTATCCCATGTTATGAAATTATGATTTCTTTTGCAGGGTAAGATTTCCAAAATGTTATGTTCTTATATATTTGATGTGATTGATATTTCTTTTGTTTACCCTTACTGATCATTTGAGCTCACCCTTTTGTATGTTTTCTTTCCCCAGGTCGGGAAGAAGGTTATTAAGTAAGATATGCCAAAAAGGATCTATAAATATGATGAAATAAATGGGAGAAAGTGTAGATGCTTTATGAACCAGTTGTTTATGTTTCCCAGTTTCTAAAGACATTATACCTATACGGTCCTTTCATTGTTTTGTTTTATGTTGTAATAAGTATGCTTTAATTTTGATGTATTAACCATGTGCGTAATGTATGGTTCATTATAGCTGGTTTCATAGGAAAGGTATAGTCAAACTTTGGAAACTAGGATGTGAAAGCCTTAGTAAGAAACCTAAGGATATGTATAAGCATAGAACACAATATTAGTGTTTTAGAAATGGCCATGAACAACCTATGATAAGACCTTAAATGTGAAATTATATTCGTGATTATTTTGTACTCCTATTTTAATTAGTGTTGCTCACACTATTTTTCTTGGTTTTAGTCAATGGCTGGAACCCGAAAGTACCGTGTTAATGCAGAATACGACGGGCAATGAAATGATTGTCCCCCTGAGCAACCAAACGTTATGGGAGCTGGAATGAAAAATCTTGTAGCCATGGTCACACAACTTTCTCAAGCTATAAACCATGATGGACTTCCAAATGAGAAAAGGAAGGAGCAACATTCTGTCGAATCGTTCATGAGGCAGCATCCACCTTCATTCAGCGGGTCTTCTGATCCATTAGTGGATGAACAATGGATCAGTACCACTGAAAAGATATTTTCTCTTCTTAAATGTTCTGAACATGATAAAGTCATCTTAGTATTGTATCGTTTGGAAGGTGATGCTGATCAATGGTGGAATCTTATTAAGAATATGAGGCAAAGGGATGAAATTGAGTCCATGGAATGGGACAAGATCAAGAACATATTTTTCAATATGTATTTCCCTCGTATTCTTCGAACAAAGATGGAGAAGGAGTTTCTTGAACTAAATCAAAAGGATGATGAATCTGTTGGTACCTACGAAGAAACTTTTACAAGACTTGCAAGGTACGCTTCCAGAATTATTATCCAACCTGAGAGTAAGATCGATCGATTCTTTAGTGGCTTAAAACCAAGTCTTCGAAGGGAATTAGCCATAAGGGACTTCAATAGCTACGAGGAAATTTTTCGGTGTGCTCTCAAGGTTGAGATGGAGATTGGTGTAACCCATTAGTCACATGGCTTTGATAAGAAGAGGAAAATGGAATTCAAAGGAAAATTTAAAGACCACACTGAAAAGAAGATGAGTTTTCCCTTATGCTCAATGTGTGTAAGGAAACATGGAGGAAATTGCCTTAAGGGGACAATAAAATGTTATAAGTATGTAAAAGAAGGTCATCGGGCAATTGAATATCGAAATAATGGGAATAAGATGTATAATGATGCAAACAAAGGAAGGGATACACATAATGAACATACTGCACTTCAATTATTCAAGTGGAAGGAGATGGGGCATTATTCCCATCAATGCCCAAATCCAATGGTTGATGATGATGATCGACGTCAACAAACTCTTATGGCCAAAGACAAAGGAAAGTCATGTTCAATTACTATCGGCGATGTGGAGTACGACAACGAAGTGTTGAGAGGTACACTTACCATCCACTCTAAGGTAGAAAATGTTTTATTTGATTTTGGATCCACCCACTCTTTTATTTCTGAAGAATTTTCCAAGGGTATCACCGTATTACCTCAACAGTTAGATGTTGAGTTGGCTGTGACAACTCCTAATGGCACAATGGTCCCATCAAAAGTTTATAATTCTTCTCTGATTGAAGTTTGTGGGAAAGTGATTCCTGGAAATCATGTGATCCTTCCTATAGTGGAATTTGATGTGATTTTTGGCATGGATTGGATTTCTTTATATGGAGCTCATATCAATTTCCAAAGAAGGGAAGTCACATTTCATATTCCAGATCAATCTATGATCGTCTATCGATGCAGGGATGTACATAACCTTCTAGTGGAAATTTCTTCCATCTTATGGGTCTTGATCCCACTACATGAAGGTTAATTATCTCAAATGGTTGGTGAGAAACTCACGATTAAGAATATTCCCATTGTATGGGAGTTTGACGATGTATTTCCAGAGGAATTGCCATGTATTCCACCAAATCGTGAAGTTGAGTTTTTAATAGAAATCGTACGGGGTGCTTTGCCTATTTCAAAGACACCTTATAGAATGGCCCCAATTGAGTTGTAGGAATTGAAGAAGAAAATCCAAGAGAATTTTGATAAAGGATCCATATGCCCTAGTGCGTCACCTTGGGGAGCACCTATTCTATTTGTTAAGAAGAAAGATGGATCAATGAGACTCTACATTGATTATCGAGAACTTAACATGATCAATATCAGGAACAAATATCCTCTCCCACGCATTAACGACCTATTTGACCAACTACGCAGAGCTCAATACTTTTCCAAGATTGATCTTCATTCAGGGTATCATCAATTAAGGGTCAAAAGGGAGGATATACCAAAGATGACTTTCCGTACAAGGTATGGACACTATGAATTTATAGTGATTCCATTTGGTCTTACTAATGCCACTGCTATCTTCATGGATATGATGAATAGAGTCTTTAGAGACTATCTTGATCAGTTTTTGGTAGTCTTTATAAATGATTTTCTTATCTATTCAAAGAGCAAGGAAGAACATAAAGATCACTATATAATTGTATTAATGACCCTAAGATAGGAGACGCTTTAAGACAAATTTACAAAGTGTGAATTTTGGCTTCAAAAAGTTTCATTTTTGGTCACATAATATCAAAAGAGGGGATATCTGTGGATCCAGCAAAAACAGAGGTTCTTGAAAGATAGTCGAGACCAACAACAGTAACTGAGATCCAAAGTTTTCTTGGTTTGGCTGGATATTACCGACGTTTTGTGAAAGATTTTTCAAGGTTATCTAACCCGATCACCAAGTTAACTCGAAAAGGAGTTAAGTATGTTTGGAAGGAGGAATGTGAAGAAAATTTCAAAGATCTAAAAAGAAGGTTAGCCAGTGCACCTATGCTCACACTTCCTTACAGTGGAGAAAGGTTTGTGATCTACAGTGATGCATCCAAGAAGGGAATAGGATATGTTCTCATGAAAAATGATATGGTGATAGTTTATGCCTCATGACAGTTGAAAATCCATGAGAAAAATTACCCAACTCATGATTTGGAGTTAGCTGCTGTAATCTTTCCATTAATGATTTGGAGGCATTATCTTTATGGAGAAAAGTGTGACATTTATACTGATCATAAAAGTTTAAAGTATATTTTCACACAAAAGGAGCTGAATATGCGCCAAAGAAGATGGTTGGAGCTGATTAAGGATTACGACTGCTAAATTCATTACCACCCTGGTAAAGCAAACAAGGTGGAAGATGCATTAAGTCGACAAGACAATGCTAGCTTATCCATGATGAGGATCACAAAAGATCCAATATGTATGGATTTACAAAGGATGGATCTTGGAATTATAATGAAATGGGAAAATCGTATCTTTCTCAAATGAATGTTCAACCATCTATACATGTGAAGATTAATGAGGCACAATAAGAAGATGTCGAGTTACAAAAGAAGGTGATAAATGTTCCTGAATTCAACCTTGATTGTGATCGGATAATAAATTTCAGGAATCGGGTTTGTGTCCCTCCCATCCCCGAATTAAAGAAGGATCTGCTGGATGAGGATCATAGTTCTTCATTCTCTATTCATCCTCGAAGCACGAAGATGTATAGGGGCCTGAAAGAGTACTTCTGGTGGGATGTCATGAAAAGATATGTCGCTTACTATGTCTCTCGATGCTTGGTTTGTCAGCATGTTAAAGCTGAGAGACAGAAGTCTAAGGGGATGTTACAACCATTACCCATACCTGAATGTAAATGAGAAAACATCACTATGGACTTTGTCAATGGACTTTCTAAAACATCCAAAGACAATAATGCTATCTGGGTCATATTTGATCATCTTACAAAGTCTGCACACTTCATTTCTGTTAGAGAGTATTTCTCTCTACATCAGCTTGCTATGATATATGTAAAGGAAGTGGTAAGATTGCATTGAGTACCACGTTCTATTATATCTGATCAGGATCCGAGGTTTAACTCAATGTTCTAGCAAAGTTTTCAGCATACTCTAAATACAGAGTTGAGTTTCAGCACTAATTATCATCCTCAGACAGACGGTCAGTCTAAGAGGACAATTCAAACTCTAGAAGATATGTTGAGATCTTACTCTATGGATTTCAAAGGTGGTTGGGATCAACACCTACCTTTTGTGGAATTTTCATACAATAATAGATTTCACTCCAGTATTCAGATGTCTCTTTATGAAGCTCTATATGGAAAGCAATGGAGGACTCCAACTTGATGGGATGAAGTTGGGGAAAGAAAGCTATTAGGACCTGATCTTGTTGATGAGATGGAAGAAAAGGTCAGATCTATTCAACAACACATAACAGCAGCTTAGAGTCGACAAAAAAGTTATGCTGACAACTGAAGAAAAGACCTAGAGTTTGAAGTGGGTGATAACGTGTTCTTACGAATATCTCCTTGGAAAAGAGTAATGAGATTTGGAAAGAAGGGAACGTTGAGCCCTAGATATATCGGTCATTTTGAAATTCTGGATCGTGTTGGGAATGTATCTTACCGATCGGCGGTTCCACCGAATCTCTCTCATGTTCACAATGTGTTCCATGTATCTCTCCTGAGAAAGTAAATACCTGATCCTCCACATGTACTGAGCTCAGAAGTTGTACCAATGGAACAAGATCTTTCTTATGAAGAACAGCCGATAGAGATTATGGATCGTAGCGAAAAAGTCCTACGGAACAGGACCACTCTCTTGGTGGAAGTTTTATGGAGGAACCACTAATTAGAAGAAGCTACATGGGAACTTGAGGGTATGATGAAGGACATGTATCCTCATCTGTTTATTACGAAGTGACGAATTTTGAGGGCGAAATTCATTTTAAGGGGGGTATAATGTAACAACTGATACTTTTATGAGAAATATTTTGTTTGTATGATATATAAATCATCAAAGGAATCTTTCACTACACACAACACTAGCTTGGCTTGCTTTACACGCAACCGCGACCTTCCTCGATAGCTTGCATCGTACGAAATAACCGAGTTTCACTAAACAACGATATATTATAATATTAGCCGTTATGAATAGTATGAACTGAATTTTTAATTTTATAACATTCTAATTTATCTTATACATTTTCTAGAATGAGGTATGAAAACAAAATTAGTTTTTTGGATAAAAGAAGTATTTTTCAAAAAATGCAGTTTTACAGCCTTTTGATGGCGCACCCACATTAAATCTAGTTTTTGACAAGTATATAAGTTCAATTTGACATAATAAAATTCTTCTTTAGAATCAAGATATAAAACATAACTTTGGATGAATTTTTCATATTATTCTGATAACTTTCATATTTTAATGAATAGTAAAAACACGCTATATTTTAAATAAAAACATCGTTTTTCATCACAATACATTATATGGTTAAATTATAATATTGAATGTTTTTAAAGTATAAATAGAATATATTTTTACCATTTAATATAATGTATGTCATTATCATTAATTTGACATTGAATTCATAGGTAAAAACATTTCAATCTTTGGCAATGTTTTAGCTTTTAAAACCCGTTTGCATAACAACGGGATTAATTTTAAATTAATTACTAAAACTTCTGTGTTTTGAATTTTGAAAAATGTATTCCATATTTGGAATAATTGGGTCTGAATTATGTTAATAGGTTACTTTAATTTTTTTGATATTATGAATAGTAACTACGGAAATTTTTATTTACTACGGTTAAAGGTAAATAGGGTAATTCAAGGTTAAAAGAATATTATAATAATTCAAAATTTCCATGACACTTGTCTTAACCTTATTTGATGAGTATTGGCCTACCATGGTCATCCTTGTGTCGATTTTGGGACCCCATTGAGCCACTTGTAAGTGACAATGATAATTTGGATTAATTAATTTAATGTAAAGACAAAATTGACATTAACAAAAATCATAATGTAATTAATTTTTATAAGGGGTAATATAAATTATATTTTTGACTCCCAATATTCATTGGAAGGATAAAAAGATTTTCTACATAATGATTTTTTTTTATAATTTTTAGACACCAAATAAATTAAATTATTTATGACACAATAATGATGAAGTATTTACCTCATTAATAAATGATTTAAATAAATAAGATTATAATGATTAAAATATTTTCCAAAACATGTCCAATTATGATTGGATGATATTATTTCGACTATGATTCATCTTATCTTCATCTTTAATGATTTTTGGACCTTTTTAAACCGAAGATAAGTTTATAATAAAATAATATTTCCACACTTTCCAAAGGTGCCCCTCTCCTCCATTATAAAAGGGCACATCCTCCCTTTCTTCCTCACACCAATTGGAGCCTTCAAGCTCGGCCAACCCCTGCCCATTTCACTTCACCACTTCCTTAGAAACCTACTGGAGGTACTGGTCTTATCAAAATACCAACTCTAGTGCCTTAAGAGAAAGTTTAAAGGAGTCACTTCGAGAAAGAGGTAATACCTTCTACCATTTTCTTCAAGTTCCATTCTTCTTCTACTCCCTCTTCATTAGTTGTTTAATTATGAGGTAATAACATAAGTATCCCTAATATACTGATATGTTATTATAAATATGAAACAACCCTATTTCACCTCTTATCCATCATACGAAAAACGAAATCACCGCGCGTGCGTACGTACGAAATATCGTCTCCACGTCGTGGTGTAATCTGTTTTCCACCACCACCTTACTTGGATGGGTATAATGGTGTAAATAATAAATATATATGATTATTTTAAATTGATATTGATTCTGAAATATTATACATAAACTTCAATATAATTCCACGATCATGGGAAGGATATCATCGCTCGTGCGTACGTACGGCCTACCGTCTCCACGATGTGATGCGACTCGTTCTATATGATCTTCATTGAATAATGATTATATAAATGAATTTAATGAATGAATATGATATATATTACACTAATAACATTCTTTAAATTATTTATCTATATCCTATAAAGAGTAATAATAATTTATTCGACAAAACACGCATAAGAACAAAAACTAATAAACACCCGAATAACAAGTAGTGATGAATTATTACTAATAAGAAGGTAAGAATATGACCATATATGGTGTCATAACAATGAATATGATTCTGTAATAAGTCAATGACATTATTTAAATCATTATACAGGAGGTTCGGACACGTACAAAGCATATCGGACCTGGGGTAAGGGAAAATATCACAATCTCATTTTTATCCGAGATTGTTTAGACTTTGGTATTTACTGGGGTGTATTTTTTCATCCAAATTCATGTTTCCTCAATATGTAATATTATTTCCATCCACTTACAATTTTTTAAATCCAATTTTACCCTTCGGTGAGTTTTTAGTAAAAGATATGAAAGGAATCTTTTGTCGTTTTTCGTACGAGGTACTTTTTGACTTTTCCGCAAAAAGTACGAGAAGAATGTTTTTTTAACATATACGGCATGAATGGATTTTTAAAACATTATTTCCAAGAATATTCCTTTATATGTTTTCAATTTTATTTTTAATAAAATACTTTTAGTTTAAAATTTTATGACATGTTAAGAAAGGAAAAATGTTTTTGAAGTAGAAAGGATATTTTCCTCAAGAATGGAGTACAAGTGTTTTATCAAAATTATTTTCCATCTAAGATAATATAGGGTTCTGTTTCTATCCCTATTATTACACTGATATGATTATGTTGTGATGGAAATATTTTTATGAATTCCTTTATCATATATGAACTATTTCATGATGTCATGATGTTTAAGATTCCCATTTTTATTACATGGGTTATGCTATGATGTATGGTTTATGATTCTGTGGCACACATAATAATTGTATCATTATAAGATGAGTGGGACCTATATCTCCCTCTAATTCATTGGGTAAAGATTTTATATCTCATGAGATAGACATGGATGGAATGGCAGGTTAAACCGGTTCAGTGAAACAGGACTGAAATGAGGAGTGAACTCGGTTCAGAAATGGACTTTGTCCACTAAGATAGTCTTGGCTATGAGTCTTGACTAATAAGAAATGATTCTCTATGATTATGTGTTTATGACAAAATGTTTCATGTTATATGTTATGTTTATTGGTATTACATTTGACTACCATGATTTATCCCATGTTATGAAATTATGATCTCTTTTTCAGGGTAAGATTTCCAAAATGTTATGTTCTTATAAATTTGATGTGATTGATATTTCTTTTGTTTACCATTACTGGGCATTTGAGCTCACCCTTTTGTATGTTTTCTTTCCCCAGGTCAGGAAGAAGGTTATTATGTAAGATATTCCAAAAAGGGATTATAGATATGATGAAATAAATTGGAGACAGTGTAGATGATTTATGAACCAGTTGACTAAATTTCCCAGTTTCTAAAGGCACTATACCTATACGGTCTTTTCATGGTTTTGTTATCTGTTGTAATAAGAATGCTTAAATTTTGAAGTATTAACAATGTGTGTAATGTATGGGTCGTTATAGTTAATGAAATAAAAAAACGTGTAATGCATTTATTTATTGTCTTAACTCTCTAACCTCAATCAAAATTATAAATATCATCACAACCCCAACACTATTCAAGGAATCATTGTCCACAAAAATTCTAGAGAATTATTTCAAGACAGAAAGAACTCCTTCCTCCAATAACTCTCTCAATACTGAGAGACCAAGGCGATAGAAGGTAGACATCGCATGTGAAGGTTCTTCCGCACTAGCACCCAGAGAACCCTTCGACAACGTCTGAAGATATGTGGCACACATGCGGATCACCACTAGAGGAATCCTACACATAGATTCTAAGATGCAACAAAGGATCACAAGATCGTGACCAGAGACATCAATGAAGAAATTATTCCACCAAGGTAATTCTTGTAAATTAATTAAATTAATTATAACCAACATATGATGATCCTATCTCTATGGTTTCGGGATTACCACTTTAGTTTTTCATTCTTCATTATATTCCAATGATCCAGCACTTTATATCGTGACAGATCTCAGTTTGAACATTGTTTAAATGATAAAATTAATGTTGGGTGAACCCACCAACGCGCTTCCACTGCACCCAGAACCTTCAACAATATGAGTGTCTATTCAAGAGTAAGGTCCTAGATATGTGGGTTGTGGTGATCATGAGAGATGGTCTATGATGCCATATTTTTATTGCATGCATGTGAAGATTGTTTGTATTCAAGATGATATCATTTAATAGATGATGAGATGTGATTTATAGCATCACCATGAGTAAGAAAGTGTTATAAGGGACTTCCTTGACAGAAGAGGTGTTTCTATCAAATTTTTATGTGATACATGATAGGATATGGATGGATGGAATCAGATTGAGTGAGAAGGTTCTATAAACACCCTACCTAGAGTGGAAAGGTAGTGGTAAAGATATTCTTGTGAGAACCCCCATGATAGGAGAGTGTTCAGTTTTCATTTGATGATGACTGGGTGCATTTCCTCACCTTGACTAAGAATGTTTTGGAATCAATAACCAAGAGTTAGATCTAATGATCCTTGTTGTGAGGTGGTAAGAGATTAGATAGATGTACTCACATTATGTGGGAAGGTGTTGGAAGTACCCTACCTCTATTGAGAAATCATTGGTCATGTTTTGATTGTGAGACTCACCCTTAGAGAGGGAATTGGCTACTGTGATTTTGTTGATAATGAACCTGATGTGGGATCTCCCCCGAGAGGGGATTGCCTAAGTACTTGATTTGTGTCTTTCTCTAAGAGAGGATGGTATGGGTACTTGGTATAGGCCCTTATGAAGCTAAGATGATAATGGATGTATATGGTATGACACCCAAACATGAGTCTTTAGGTGGGGGTTGTAACTTATGGAATGAGTAGAAATCTTCTCTAATATAGGCCAAAGCATGTATGGTCAGTTATCATGGTATCCTAGTTAACACCCAATGACTCGATGTGTATTCATGTGTTTTATTTTTCTATAATTTATTTTCATCATGAATAAAGACGAATATAACATAGTATATATTCAATTCACTTCAAAGGACCCAATTGAGATTTATTTCCCACACCCTTCGTGGCACCCTGAATCTTGTTTAGACCTTATATTTGACTTTCTTGTCTATGAACAAGTTGTGTAGTGGATCATTTTAGAATAACATTATAGGGGCTGAAGATGATATATAGTTGAATTTGGGGATGGGATTAGATCCTCCTTTTGAATTTTTTGTTTTTTATATGTGATCGGCCTAGTGGGTGATCAGTTGAGATGTATAACTATATGATTTTCATACTTTTTTGTCATAGGAATTTGTATTATTGTTATGTATACAGTAATTATAAGGTGTGTATGTTTCTTGATTATTTATTCAAAATTGATAGTTATTATAATGAGGGATTAGTATCCCCAATTTGTAATTTAGAACCTCACCCCTAGTCAATAGCCACAGATGTTTAGGGAGACACGTTTAAGGTCAAGTGACCTACTGACTAGGATAATATATAGTGATTTTAGAAAGGATGTTACATGAATTGTTACTTAGTTTTTTTGAGGTAAAAACATATATTATTCCTCTAAATAACATATAAAAAAATAATTATATATTTATATTCCTTTTTCATTAGCCACATAAAAATATAAAACAAAACATATATGATTATATGTATTTTATTAATCATATGTGATGTGTTTATATAAACATATAATTAATTGTTCACTAGACATATATAAATATTAAAAAGCATAATGTATGTTTTTTCATTTCCATATGTTTTACATTCTTAAGATCAAAAAATATATATTTTCTTTTTTTTACAGAGAAAATACACATATATTTTGAGATACTAAACATATACACACAATATATATATATATGCACACATCAAAGTTATATTTATTGTTACATAAAAATTATTACATTCATTTTTATATATGTAGCATTTATTATATATAAAACATATATATAAAATTATTATTGTATAGTTTATACACATATTATAGAGAACACTTATGTTTGCACAAACATAACATACATATACATATCATTTAAACAACATTAACTAAATACATTATATTTATTACAATTTTTTTTGATATTTGTAAAAAATAATTTTATACTAATTAATATACTAAATTATTAATATATATAAACATATATCTGTGTGTGTGTGTACATATACATATCATTTATATAGAATAAATTCACAATGACATCACATTTTCATTTATATATTATAATTATATAAAATTGAAATTATATTTTTAGAAAATTTACTTTTATAATTATAAAACATTTACGCTTGATGTTCATTATAAATAACATTTATATTAAATTTTATATTTATTATGAAAATCATACATTTATATAACACAATGACATAACATAACTACAAAAAATAATTGTATTTACATTAAAATTTATAATTTTAATGACAAAAAACTAAACATACTAGACCTAACTATTAAACATTTTTATATTTATGTATCATTTTACTTTATAATTATTGAATATTTTTGTTCTGTGTTTACTATAAAAAACATTTACAAAATTATGTTTTTTATTATTACAGAATATTCAAAATAATTATGTTCTTTATATATACCACCTGTTTAAAGAATTGTGTTAATAATTATAATTATAGATGATTTTAATTTATATTTTTTATTTTAATTACATAATATTTACAATTTCATTTATAATTATAATTATTATTTTTTGATTTGTATCCGGAAAATTTATTAAACATAATTACATAATATTTACAAATATATATATATATATATATATATTGACACATAACTTCTTTATTATGTGTTAATTATAACAATAATTTGAAAAACATAATTATAAAAAAAAATACATTTAAATTTGTAATAATAATTAAAAAATATTTATAGAATTTTGATATTTATATAAATTTCACATTTATAAAGATATAAAATAATATAACATAAAAAATGAAATCGAATATCAACCATTCTAAATGTTCAAACAATTCATTAAGAAAGGTGTATGTTTCTTGGTGCTAATTTTTAGTACTTAAAAAATTAATTTATGAAAAATCCCATTTTAATATATATATATTATTTAAATCCAATAATTTTAAATAATAAATCTGTATATGTGTTTGTGTGTGTGTTTATTTTATTTTATTGTTTTTTATTTGTTACACTTCATAAATTTTATTATATAGATAATTTATAATATATATTAAAATATATTAAGTTGATTTTTTAAATTAAATTAAATTTAAATAATTATTTTATTATTATATGTGTGTATATATGAAATCATTCAATTAAATTGAAAATATTATTATATATATTATATAAACCTTAAAAATAAAATTATTGACATTTGAAATTTGGATATTTATTTTCAAAAATTATAAATAATTTTCTAAAAAATTATTTATAATTAAACATTATTAATAACATATTTATAAATATGTGATTGTATTTTAATCTATTTATATTAAATATTAATTATAGTAACATATAAGTCTTTTAAAATATATATTCCTAATATATATTGGGTATCTTAATATATAAAAAACATGTGTGTGGGTGATGTATATATTAATAATTTATATTGTATATTTTGAAATATACATATATATATATATATATATATCATTTGTGTGTGATGTATTAAAATATGATTTTAATTTCAAATATTTATTTGAAAAACCAAATTTTAAAGGATAACTAAAACGAATAAGATAATTTAATATATATATATAACATTGAAGATATATTTTTTCATCTTAATTTATATTAATAATATATTATTATTATGTGTGTGTGTTTTGATGTAATAGAACATAAATAATTAAATACAAAATTATATAATTATATAAATATTTTTTTATATTATTACATATATATAGATATACATATATACATACATACATACATATTCTCATACATACATGAATCCATGCATGCATGCATATATCCTTGTACACATGTATTGATGCATCTATGCATGAAAAAATACATCCATCCGCACATGCATGGATGCATGAATTCATATATACATATATACAAGAATAAAAACATAAATCTATACCTACATGCATTCATGTAAGAATATATACATCCATTCATACATACATGAATCAATCTACCCATTTATACGTCCATTCACACACAAACACACACATGCTGGAAGGTATCATCTTTAACCCAAAAGAAATCCTCTCAAAAATCCTAAAACTATATCATAATAGTTAACTATCTCTTAATAGATTCCTTATACAATCTTCTACAATTTTACAAATATACTCACAAACCAGAATGAGTGAGATCAATTTGAAACCAGAATGCTTTTTAAATAAATTGTTGCTCTTACTCTGAACCTTTACCATTTTCAGAATAAACTCATTATCATTTATTCAAGATCTAAAATTTTAGACCTTATGCATGATATAAATGTTTCACATGCTCAATTATCCACATGATTCCACATTATGACCTTATACAAGATTGGTCCATTAACCATGATCACTGTGTTATGAAATATCTATTTTTTAACTACATTTTCTTTAGGAATACCAACATCAGTAAGTTACTCATATATGTATAATTTTATACCTATTTGATTAATTTGAAATCTAATGATTTTTGAACTTAAAAATTAAACTTCCTCAATTAATTCAACATTATGAAGTTCTAATTTTTTTTGAACATTGGTCTTGCTCAAATACTTATCGATTTTCCCCTTCTGGAACAACCACAACCCTGAACTCAGTAATCTCTAATTCCAAAACCTCAAACACTTTAACCTAAATTATTTTCATAACTAATAGTCCAGATTCTACCACTCTTATCTTATAAGTATTTTAACCCATAAAGTCATATTTTAATGAAATCTCCATTATTTATATGATGTGTTTCACATTGAAATGTATGAAAGTAAAAGAGATTGTGATATAAACCTTTATCAATCTTTTTTCTCGTCCCTTCATAGTTATAGAAGCATCATAATAACATAATTGTTAACTTCTACATATTTCAAACTCAACCTTCTTCAATCATTTAGTAAACATTAACATAAATCATCTGAATTTCCGCTGTAAAATTTTCCATCAACTACAAAATAATTTCCAGCTATTTTCTCTATGAATTAAGTTTCAATATCACCACAATGATGTTATGAAATATTAACTTATTTTGTAATTTTCACTCTACTACTACCTCATTTTCCCATCCTCAACACTTGGCACATACTTCCACTCTAACTTCAACTTCCACTTCATCATCTATTTACATTCATTCATACATTCTCAATATTATGATCATATATATTCTTCCATATTCAATGATTTAGGTACTCAGTAATTTACAATTTTCATAACTCCGTTATCTCCCTACAACACCATCCAAAATATTCACAGTTACTTTAATCTTTTTATCTCCTATAAAATTTCAAATTATCTAAAATATAGATCATTTATTCTTCCATTGAACACATTTTTATTTTATAAATTTAGATTTCAAATCGACAATCCAAACATATATTATCATATCATCCACCTATAAACTCACATTTTAGTATATGAAATATTTCATAGACTCATATTTTTCAAATGATTTCATTTAATCGAGACAATTTTTTCTCAAATATTATTCTAACACCTACACCTTTATTTATTTTATTTTTGAATTTAATAATGTTCAATTGATCTTCTATCAACCCCAATAGACTCAGTATTTTGGGATAATTTTTATGTAACATAACAAGACTTTAGAAATTTTATATTTAATCATAGTTTATTCTCAAACTACCATGATAGTTCTTAATTTCAAATATCAAAATAAAATTTCCTGATTAACTCTTCTAGAATCAACTTTCTTAAATCACTCCATGTTTCTAAAGAGACCAACAATACATTAGTGTTACTTATGAATCATTTGAATATTTATATTTAAAATTATTTAGGAGCCTTATCATTTTCATATATTCAATTAAATTTTAATTTAATCAGTCATGAATTGGGACTTCCAATGCCAATATTCAATAGTGATGATTTACTTTCAGACTCAATCTCACATAATAAATGTACTTCTTCTTTAACAGATCCAAATCAAATTTTGACTACTCATGCATGTTTAGAGTTAATTTTTGTATCATAAATGTGTCGTAAAATCACGGGATAGTAGTTTATCATACTTCTTCTAGATATCAGCACTACAAATTATCTACCTTCAACTCATCTTCAATCAAAAATAAATGTTCATTAACATTCCAATGCATGATATGTTGACACGTTGAATCTCATTTTAGTCTCAATATTCATTTAAAGATCCTTATTTCTATGTAATTTTCTTCCTTATATATGTATACAGATTATGATATATGGGTATTGTAGGATACCCACCTCTTTAATGGGAATATCTATATCAATTAAACATTTTTTCGTCATCATCATGTCGTTTCCTCTATGATATTTATTGTTTCTTAAAATCTTCACCAATATTAACTAGATTTATCTCTAGTGACTCAACATCCTTATATATTATCATATTTATTTCAGAACCTACTTCCCAAAATATTGTGAAATAAAATATCTAGAACCACTTTAGATAGTTTAATAGAACATAATTACACATTTATCACATTCCATTATTCGTTCAAATTTCAGTTCAAAAGCCAACACATAAATGTTTACATCACCATATTAAAAATATTCCCTTATAATAATGGGTAATTCAGTGTTTTTCCAATATAATATTGTAAAGTTATAGAGGTATCATTTATTTTTAACAAAAAAATATAACACAACACCACAATCCATTGCACTCTTCAATCTCCTTGAGTATTTCACAGAATTTAAATCATTATTAGAATATCTGATGTATAGTTGATATAGAGTTTCTTATTATTTATCTTAAATGAATAAAATATCAATGTCAAAATATTTTTTATAGTATAAGATCTTTTTGTTTGTTTTTCTCCTTGTATAAACATTTATATAACATTAATGATTTTAATTTTCATCACAAACTTTTAATCATCCAAATAAATTTGAATGTTGGATTGATGTTTTGTTTATTAAAAAAGACAATTAATAAATTAATGATCGGTGTCATAAATGTTATTAGAAATCTTAGTTCATTTGATTAGTTTTGATTATTTCAGAATTTTTATATAATATAATATTGTTAATTCTAAAAATTCACACCATGTCATTTAGGAAATATAACACATCATTTTGATGTATGGTTTATTTTTACTGGTAAAAATTAAAACTTAATTAATTATTCTAAAATTTTATGACAATTAAATCCCATTTTCTAGGATTTTATCACTAAATATATGTTTTTAAAAGAAGGACATGTAATTATGAAAATATAATTTAAATCATTTTGGGAATATCACATGTTTTATTAGAATTAGGTTTATTCTTTAAAATCACAAATGAATTGATGAAAATAGTTCTAAAGATTTATAAAATTAAAAGCTCATTTTTTTGTCTTTTATTATTATATTAACATTTCTAGATGTAAATATATATTTGATTATAAAAAAATAATTTTAACCATACAATGAAAAGAACATGCCTGATTAATTTTTGTTCTTATATGAAAATATTTAATCAATGATCATTACCATGATTTTTTATGATAATATGTTTTCATCACATCAATTTCAATACTTTAACTAGAATTCATAAAATTTTAATTTTTTTAATTATAAAAATACACTTTACATCACTCATGTCACATCACATGTCACATTGATAATTGGATAATTATTAAAAGTGAAAAATGAATCAATTATAATTTCCGTTATTCTATTCTAAAATATGTGCGTATTTTCTAAATTTGGATTGTTTGATTCATTTTTTTAGAACTAAAAAACTTTTTATTTATAAGGGAAAACTTTTTATCAGTTTATCCACTTTTCATGTTAGATTGATGGTTGGATTTTCTTATTTGTGGGAAATGATTCAATGATAATTTAACTAAAATGTAGCAACAATTCAATCTCATATATTTGTTTTTGATCTTTTTAAACATGTTTATAAAACATAAAAATCATCTTTTAATACTTTTGGTTACATCGCACTCTATATTGATATGTGGTTAGAACAAGATGTGAAAAATAATAAATGATAATTATTCTAAATTTTTATAATACTTAGATCTCGTTTACATGGATATGATCTTTTGAAGAATAGTTTTAAAATTTATACAACACACATATTTATAAAATAAAACATTAAATGAAAATGTATATAAAATATAAAATTAATAATAGAAAATTACATGAAGTTAAATTTTAAAGAAAAAAAGATTACATAAGTGGTAGAAAAAATCTTTTTAGGATGTTTGGAAACATTTTAACACCATGTTTGAAAAAAATCATTTGTAGAGGCCATTCCTCAATCACCAAGTTTGAGTTGGCATGGAATATGATGTCATGTGTTCAACCCCAGACATAAGTGTTTTCGACTAGCAATAATGTCCTAAATGGATACGTAGGTAAAATATTTCTTCAATATTAAATAAATATCAAACTGAACACATAAAACATAAGAAATAATAAATATAGAATAAAAAATAAACATAATGGAATAAAAAATAACATCATCTCATTCAATATCAGAATTCCATATAATAACCCATATATCTATCCAAAAAGGGATATCCACATAAAAATATAAAATATATGTAAAAATTATAATAGAATAAAATAATAAATGTGTCATAACTGTAAAAAAATTATTAATATCCTCACATCAACTCAATCTCATCCACCTGCATTCACTCAATAGTATATTGTAGGGACCATTCCCTTGGATAGATCCTTGAACATAATTTTCTCATAGACATTGAGATTACTATTCAAGGTATGAGTATGCGTATAATATTCCACCAAAAACCATCCATTATCATAAGTTAATCAAATTTATAAAGGATTATGAATCGAGATAGACTGCTAAATAAAGAAATAAATAAACATATAAAAATCATCGGATCTTCATGCACTAACTATGCTACAACAAATCCCCAGCAATACCTTATTTTTCCCCATGCCAGAAGGAAGTTGTTCCTAGAACAACAAATGAAACACCAAACATCACCAATGCTTTATCACTCATGATACAACCACATTACAAACACCCTACCAATATATTATCACTATAGGAAGGCCACCACCACAACTTACAAATCCTTCTCAATCAAGTTAATTTTGACACCATGTCTTAATCCACTTTTAATAACATAAGGTGGACCCATAATTCACAATCCTATATAGGAAATATCACTAAAGTAATGATTCATATCATGTCACATGATAGAACATATTAATCAAGTTCTCCCTAGAGATAAAAAATTTCATTAGAAGAAGATATTAATAGAATTCATTAAAATCCACAGAAGGTATGGGGACTCGTCATCTTAAACCCAACACCCTTATACCATTAAACCCTAGCTTTAACAGAGCCCACAGTGGCTTACTCATGTTAAAATTTCCTATTCATAATGGTCATAAATTACTCATTGATTGAGGTGGTGTTTCTACCATAAAAAAGACATAACCCATGCATAAAAATACATGGACTTAACCACACTTATAATGAACTAACTATTCACATTGATACTAAAAGCGGATTCCTTATTGGGTTAAACCCACCCACTAGAAATCAGAGTCCAAAAATCATGGTAGGTATTTCCTATATTAAGCTTCAAGAAGAATACTCACTAAGCCACACTCCAAGATTTAAGACAAAGAATTCAAAAACATAAAATTATCCCAAAAAACTCACATTTAGGTTTTAGATAATGAAACTCTTGGAATAAAGTTAGAAGAATACTTCTAGTGCTTGTGTGGGATTAAAATCACTAAAATATAACCTTTTTAATGAACAATGCTTCAAAATGTTAAGGAATGAGGGCTAAGGAGCTCAAATTTACAAGGAGAATCCCTCATAATCAACCAAAACACATGGTGGATAAAGAAGATAATAGTGGAATATAAAAGGGGGACTAGTGTCAATTTTAATATTTTCACCACTAAATAATCAAACCAAATTCAAGGAAACAATGCAACTAGAGTGGTCACGTAATGATGAATCCTTGCCTAGCCTCATCATTGAGTGTCCATGATAGGTCATGGAATGAAAATTACCAGGTAAAGAGATTTTTCCTTTGATATAAACCATAATATATTGGCCATGACTCCAAACATCATTCCATTATTCCCAAGCATTATTCCATTACCACTTTCCTACAATTATATTTCAGTTGTTTGCAGATTTTGGTTCCCAAAAACTCACTCTCAATCCAACCCTAACACCAAAAATAACCCAATCCCATAAAAAAAATTGTATCAAATATATATTTAAAGAGAAGAACAAGTTGATATTTTTGGGGTTTTAAACCGCCCCCCCCCCCAAATAATTATAAATTTTGAGAAGTGTCACTAGTTGTACTGATTGGATACTTCCTTAAATTTCACTGGTACATATTATTTCCACTCCCAAGTCCCCTTCTGGAGCCACCCATGTTCCTTAAATGAGGTATCCACCTCCAACCTAACATCATGACCATTGATCATGTGAATATATCCTGGCTCACACTTTTAGAGGTTTGAAACATGAAAAACATCATTCATACCCAAATTGCATGGAGGAAGATCCAAATTGTAATAAATCATCCTAATATTCACCATATCCTCAAATGGACTAACAAACCATGTTTCAATTTTATACTACTATTTTATCAATTGATTACTCAACTAACACTCTACCGAAATGAATATATAGTTTGTTATAAGTAACACCATGGAGATCCAAATAAAGTTGTTAAAAAAATTAGGTACACAATAAGAGGTAATAAATGAATTCCAAATCAAATCCACCTTCTTAGGGGTTCCTTTTACCAATCTTGGTTTGATCATAGGTGAGTACACTATATATAAAAAATAAAACGGTGAAAAAAATGACCTTCTATAATGATCCCCAATGGTATTAATCTTCATTAAATCCTAAAATATATTTATGTACAAAAAATATTATAAATAAATATCTTCATCCCAAGATCCAATAAAATATGCTTTAAAACCCTGAGAATATTATCCTATATCTTGGTAATAATTTCTAGTTTTCCTTCTATCTATGGATAATAAAATACGATCATATATAGTTGAGACCCAACGGTCTTATGTAGGAACATACAAAATTTTAATGGGAAGAATTCATCTTGATATTATAGTGTTATCAATAGAACACCACGAAACAAAAAAAATGTATACATATAACTTTCTCCAATCATCCATTGTCTAGGTCTCCTGAATTGTAAATAACAAATCAACCTTTATCAACCAGTCAAATACCACCCACAATGTATCATGAACTCTCAAGGTTCTAGGTAGTCCCACAATAAATTCCATGGTATCCTTTCCCACTTACTCACTTGAACTGAAAGGGTTTGAATTAGACTACTCAGGAAAGGATGCTCCACCTTTCCCTATAAAAGATAAGGTGGAAGTAAATAAACCCCATGATCCCTTTACTCATACCCAACCATCATAAATATCCCTTTATATCATGATACATCCTTGTCAAGTTGAGATATGCCATCCATCATAAGGTATAAGTACCCATAACTATCTCTTAACACATGAGAGTAGGGAAATACACCCATCCATAGATGTAAAACACAACATCTCTAAATAAGAACATTCATGGACCATGATTATTCATACTTGTCATTACCACATCATAAGAAAATCATAATCAACATCCTTACTAAACATCACTCAATTTATCAGTGAGGACTAAATAATAAAGGTAGAATAAAAAATCAACTCTCGATCCATGAATATATCCTTATTCTAATCAATAACCAGGATCATCAATTTCCACTCCACTTCATAAGTCCAAACTCCATACTACAGGGACTTTCTACTTAGAGAATTTATCATGAAATTCCCGTAATCAAAAAATATTCTATCAGAAAGTTGAATGTATAAAGGTACTAAAACGAAATAATTTGTCATAGATTCAATTTTCATTGTAATAATATATATCACAGGCTATTTTAGTCTTTATATTTTAAAAATATCTCATCAGAGAGACAATAGTGCCATCTTTTTAGGACAAGGACTAGAGTTTCTGGCTTAAAATCATGGTTATAATAGTTATACTCATGGTGTCATAGTTGAATATACATATAAGTGAAAAATATATCCATATCTATTAAAAAAAATCCCAGTTCAACAATTGATGGATTCAAATAGGCTATATAATTAATCCATTTACCTATCGGAATTGTAATTAGAGTAGATATCAACCTCTTATTCATCTCTTAGAAGGTCTCTTCCCAACTGTTTTTCCCATCAATCTTTCCCCCTTCTAGGGTAGACTAGTCATAAGAACTACTATGTGAGAGAAGTCTTAAAAAAACACCCATAATACTTGTCCAATACAAGGAGACATTTTCTCTATATCACAATCTATGGTTAGAACCAATACATAACCACCTCCACATTCTTTAAATTGGATGATATCCCAACCCCTGAGATCATGTGCCTAAGAAAGTTCACCTCCCAAATCAAAAAGTGAGATTTAAAATAGTTTTCATAATGATGATTTTATAGAACCATAATCAATATAATTTAAAGGTTCTCAACATCTAACTAATAGGTCCCTGAATATACCATGACGTCATCAAGAAAACACCATGGAATTTCCATCTAAGATTGGATAAAAAATTATGTTAATGAGATCTATAAACCCCGCTTATCTATTCATTAAACGAAATGAAATTATGAGGTAATAATATAAAACATAGCAATTTTTTAATGTCATATTTGGTAAAATATCCACCCTAACCCACAAAAGATGGTAACATGATTTGATATCAATCTTGGAGAACCACCGAGATCCCATAAACTGGTTGGCCATATCATCAATACTTAGCAACAACTGTCAATTCTTCATCATGACTTTCTTTAGTTTTTGGTAATCCATATTATACTTGAATCCACCATCCATATTATCTATGAATAAAATTATAGCACCCTAATAAGATGAAGTTTTATGGATAAATAATTTTACATTTGGGTCTTTGAGTTATAACTTTAGCTTCCTCATTGCGGACGATTCCATACATTAAGGGTGAATTGAAATGGGCTCAATATATAACATAATATATTCAATGAACTCTCTCCCCATATAAGGATAAATTCTTGAAAAAAACTCTAGAATAAAATCATTAAATAGATATAACATTTAAAGAAATTTGTCTAAAAATTTCTTATAATATATTTAAATAATTATTCCAACTACCTACACTAAAATCAATTCTTTTCAATTAAACATAGGTCTATATATATCTACCTCTACATTCAAATCTCAAACTAAAACATAATCCTCCCTTATAATAGAGGTACAAGACACGAACTTCATGTATAAATCAATGTGATCCCATAAGCACATTAGCTAATCTATCCAAAAAATTACTTCAAATCTCTTTATATCAATGACTAGGAAATCATATAACTTACTATAGTCCCAAAATACTACGAAACATTCCATGAACCCATAACATAATGTAAAATATTTCCAAGAGGTGTATCAAAAAATAAAAACCCGGGGAAGGCCTTATATTCATCTTCAATCCAAATACATCTTTGAATAAATAGGGGATATAGAATCACTGGTATTAAATAATGTAACTAATAACATTATGGTAAAAAAATTAAACCACTAAAACTCAAAGGAGCCTCAACTATGTCTGATGGAACCTAGCAAAAAGAGTATACAATTCTGGTATAAGATATGTGGAATTTAAAACATGATCCATGATTCAACCATAGGAATGCACAATGAGGCTTCACCTACTATAGCTACGGAGACACTGTACTAGGTCAATGACCCAAACACATAGATATATCCCTACTATCCATTAAGTTTTCTCAACCCAATCCTTAAAAAAAATTGATTTACTTGATACCCTTTCCATAATTGACAAGGATATCCTTGAAAAAAATACTACATATTTCATAGACTTACACATGAATGTAAATCCCCCAGTGGACAGGTAAATTTCCTTCAGAATGTTTTTCTGCACTAAAATAACCCAATGAATTCCCCATTGAAATAGAACAAAAGAACCATCACCTTATCTTGAATTTCTTTCACCATCCTAGAGATTCTCTATAGACCTCCTATTACGACCACTAAAAGAGGCACCAATATCTCCATTTAGATGGACTCCAATTGGCTAAAAGAATATAGAAAGAGAATCTACCAAGATATCTGCTGCTGGAACATTTTCAATACTATGATGCTTATGAACTAAGTTAGTGAAATAATTTAGGTAAACTTTTTGGACATAGTGGCTCACCTTATGATGAAATATGATATCAATCATCATTGAATTTGAAGCCTTATTTCCCAAAAATTATAGTGTAAAATGAATCAATTCTAAAAAATAGGTCTAGTAGTAAACCATGGGAATCATCCACTTCTATAACTCCATAAACTATCAAGATCAATCCAGAAACAATGTATCTAGAATAAAATAAACAAAAAAATTTTCTTGAAGGCTACTGATGTGATTCCATTACGTATTTTATCATAGATAATTAACCCTCACCACCTCTTGAAAGGCCCCTATATCATGTATGCTATCAGCTTCACCCACCAATATATATGAGTCTCTACAAGATCAAATATTCCATTAAGGATCTCACTCAACTTCATAACATCCTAAGGAACTCCCAACCCTAATAAAATTTAAGGGTGTTTTAGATGTGAATCCTAGAAGAAATATACCATCATTATCCATTATAATTATTGAATCCGACTCCTACTAATATTGTGAGGAGGTCTTCCAGATGTAGAGTATCTAATTCATAGAACCTATGTGTAGCATTGAATGCCTTATTATCCTATCTATCTAGACATATGGAGCCCTAGTATGAATTTTACCTACATTGGGAATATCCTCACCCTAGATACTAGGTGGCACGATGAGAGATAAACAAGGATACATTTTTTAAAATTCCAAAATAGATACAAAAAAAGTAAATTAATGACTTAATAAAAACAATAATGATGTAATTAATATGTACAAACACAAATAATATCATCAGAGATATACCGTTAAGTAATACACAGATACACTATGCATGACCCCCACCCTTAGACTTCTCAAAGGTATAATCCTCCAAGTATTTGTTTCCCACATGATAATCAAGGTCATAATAATAAAAATAATAGACATACTCATTTTCCATTAATTAAATTTCCCCAATGATATATTTTTAGAAATTCCAAATATGATATATTTTGGAATTTAATTCATTTAGGATATATCAATTATAAGAAATAATTTATATGATATATGAACCTATGTGCCTATTCATGATGCAGAAACTCACCCAATCTCACCAATTTGGACAATATAAATAACCATAAACCATAAAAACAAAAAAAAGGAAAATATATGAAATTTTTACCCCAAAATAAATAAAAGAAATATCCACTACCTTGTTATGTAAATGGTCCACAATAAAAAAATATTTGGGCCTAGGAATAGCTTCCTACTCATGTTATGACCATCCTATATCCTTCTATTAAGACCTAAATAGTAAAATAAATATATAGGGTCTTTGATATCATTTTTTTATTCCTTGACATAGATCCCTAGGACTAAGCCAGTGTAGAAAATGACTTAATACATGCCTTCCTATATAGAAGATTCTTCTAATGAGCAGAAAGGTCCTCGATGGAAATATAGGGAGATTATGTCCTCAACATAAAATAATCATCACTTTAAATTGACAAAATGAATTAAATATTAATTATTGGATTAATAAATATACAAAGTGGAATAAATTATAACAATATCACATGAAATAGAAGAATAGAATATTATAAAAAGTATATTAAGTAATAAAATGAACCAAAAAAGCTATTGATTAATGTATATACACTGTTAAAAAGAAAAAAATAATATATGATGAATAATTGTAAAATATCTGAAACCATTTCATGAAATCTATTCAATCCCCTCCACCAATACCAACTCAATAGTTCATCATAGGGACCTTTCCCTTGGATGGATTGTTGACTATAGATTCTTCACAGACATGAGTATATCTATGAGATGTGAAATTATTTACTGGGTTTGGCACCGCCAACGATCCCTTCACATAATTTATATATATTTAAAACAGTTTATACATCAATAGAAATTATAATATATATATATATACAACACTTTTTTGGTCAATGTGTACTAACCAGTCTACCATGAATCCATATCCATGCTTTTTTTGGACCTATTTTAAAATGATGTTCCTATCATATCCTTTGGAAAAAACCAAACCTTCACCATTTCCTTCTCACCCAAGAAATGACCTCATATCAAACACCTAATAATTCCCTTCTCAATAATGGGTGGTCACCACCACAACTCAGACGAACTTCTCACTCAAGGTTAGTCATAGACCATGTCAAATGTCTCACCTTAACAACATCATGAAGTGGTTCACAATCCATCACTTCATGAGCCTCACCAAACTGCATGTATCTAGTGGTGATGCCCATGCATCAGGATGAAACTGCCTGCCTGAAGTATAATTTTAACTATAGGCTTGGTCGGGTTCCCTAAAATGAACTCCTAAAACACCTCTAACACCTAAAACAACCTATACCCATTAATTTTTATTATAATAAAAATAAATTTAAATTCTAAAACACCTATAAATTTAAGGGTAATTAAACACTCATACAATATTGAGTATGCATGCACTAAAAATCCATGAAATCTTCTCTCACGAAACCTACAGGTTCATTGAGGGGATATTTAATTTCTAACCCCAACCATAGATTACTAATTCCAATGCATTGATCCTATGAAATGAATAAATTAATAAAAAATTTCAATTTTTAATGTGATATAGATATTCCAAAAATTTCAATACATGACATATGTGTTTAGTTATATCATATGGTATGACATATATATATTTTAAGTCATGGGTTATCAAGTATTATCCTTAGCTAAATATTTTAAATGATATAATTATATTTTTATATGGAAAAATAATTTTCAACTATTAAATTAGGATTGTAAGGTGGATTTATATTAAATGTTAACATTCAACAAATCATCCACAGAAGTTAACATCATGTTAATCATTTCATAAAATGAATCATTTGGGAGTAATGTGCTTAATGATTACCAATGGTTTTTATACAGGTCTCATTTTTTAAAAGTTACATGATGTATGATTAAATTTAAAGACGCACTGTATAAATACCCACACTTTTTACACATATAATTACATGTTTCTAACATCAAAATCCATTAAATATAACCAAAGGATCGAAAAGTCCAAATTCTTTGGTAGACTAGGCTCAAAATACAATAAGGTGAAATGAATATAAATTAATTTATTTTAATCTACATAATGAGCCCCAAAATTTATTTGATCTCAAAAAATTACATAGGATAAATTGGGTAATACATTAATGAAAGGGGTTGCCTATGAATCCCAGTAAGGGAATAAACATGATAATGAATCATAAAATGTGACTCAAATAGAATAATATTATTTCAAAAAATAGAAGGTTCCACAATAATCATATGGGTGTATAATATAATTATCATTATATCAAATGATCATGGTAATATAGAAAATTGTATTTATTATAAAACATGAAATATGCATGATCAAAGGATATAATCCAATATAACATCACATGTTGGATAGAGTCCCACCATAGATTAGGTTCACTCACAATTCCAATTAATAACTTATAATCAGATAAACATTTACCAAAGGAATCAGATCACTATCTAGGATCAACCATAATAATATGTTCATCATTATGTGGTCCAAAAAATAAAATTATTCATATGGAATTAATATAAAAATTACCCATGGAAAGAAAAGTGTATCATTTGATAAATGTACTTATGGAATTTATTAACCCCTAAAAATGGAGAATAAGCTAGGTATAAATTTTAGGGGAATATTTATATAATTTAATACATTACATAACATAGGTGAGTGAAATAAATTGGGTTAAGGAGATAAATTCAAACCTAAAACTAAAAAACTAGGGGTTTGGGGAGGTATCTTAACTTATGTTCCAAAATCATTATGCACAAACAATTAATGTCATATATAATAAAATTAGATTAATTAATTAAGTAAGTAAAAAAACTTTTCTATTTATATTTTATTTATTATAATTTTATTATGTTTATTTATAACCATTATAAATAGATATAATGTTCATTGTTTTGTTTCGGGAGCATTCAATTCATATTTCCAATGTTAGATATGTTGTCGATAATTATTAAAGATATTAAAAAAATTGGAATAAAAATATATAAGTGATATGAAATGGTTTTCATGAAATTCCAAAAAATATAAATTGTTTTATTATCCATATTTGTTCCAATATATGTAAAAATCTTTGAGCAAAAATTTTAACATTAAGTAGTTTTCTCTTTTAGGTAGTTCTACTGACCATCACAGACAAGATTAATTTTAATTAATTTTTTGGAAATGAATTCATTATATTACAATAAATATGATTTAATATACTTATTAAAAAATTATTTTACCACAATAATACTTTTATTACCATCCTTCTAGGTGTCTGAGGAACACAATGTGCGTTGTTCATGTAGGCGGTTAACGAACCATATTGTAAAAAATGTTTTCATATTTGAAACAAAAGAAGGGAGTGATTAAGATGTATATTACCCCATAATAATAAAATATATTATATTTATTATTTCTATGTTACTTTTTTAGATGGAAATATATTATATGGGGTGGTAGAAGCAAAAACAATGAAGGAGATTAGTAAATAATCTTTCCTCATCCATTATTTTCCTCCTATTAATCTACCACCTAAGGCTCCGTGAAATGGAATTTGGATGAGACCATAAGCACTAGGAAATGGGGGAGATGTTTGATAGTATATTTGAATATAAATATAGAAATCTCAAAGTGTTATATTATGCGAGGTGAGGGGTTGTATTTATAAGGGGGATAGGGGAGTTTATGAATATTAGATTCATTAGTTTGTTATTTTGACCCAAGACTAAAAAGTGTATTGATTTCTGTGACTATAAAAATTAAATGGTATATTTTAGTCAAAATAATGGGTTATTGCATCATCTGTGACTCTAAAATCAATGTAGTTATTTTATAATAATAAATACTATATGATACAGTATTTTACTATTAAAAAAACAACTATTTTTAAAAATTGAAAAAAAAATCACCCTAATATTTTTTCAACATGTATATTAAAAAATTGAAATAAATTATATTACGATAATATTATAAATATTAAAAATTATAATTTTAAATCAAATACTCATTTATTAAAAAATATCAATTTTAATATTATGATCGATTTTCTGACCCCATGAAAAACTACATATGGTATTATTAAAGTATATTATCTTTATTATAAAACATAATATTAATTTATAAACCCATTTCATGAAAATAAAATTTCATTTAAATCATTATATTCATTATAAAAATACAATGAAAACATTTAACTTTTATAGAAATAAAAACACTATAATTATCAATTTTAAAACATTTCTTTACTTGAATCATAATTTAAATATGGTATATTTTCATCTAACAAGAAACATAAATATTTTATTAAAATTCCTTATGTGTGGTTACTATTTAACTGGTTAGGTTAATATTCCTAAAATTTAGGTTACTATTCAAATGGTTCAGTTATTATTCCAACAATTAAATTAATATTTCAATGGTCAGATTCACAATTCACATAAGGGATACCAACATTATACAATTACCTCTTATTTAATTCATTATTTATACACTTATAATTTATTTCAAGGTTATATATATTTTCAATTTCAAATGTAATATTTTATTACTATTATTCTATTTTATTTTTATAGTGTTTTTGTGAGTGCAATTATTCTGGTTGATTAAGAAGATTCAAATTTTCAAAATTTAGTTATTTTAATTTCGATTTTTTCCTGTTGTAATATTTTCAATTTTTATGGTGATTTATATTCGTTAAGTGTAATGTAAAAATTAATATAATAAATCTTTTTTTGGTTACATCATGTATTTTATGTGTGTTAGACTATATTATAGAATATCACACAATTATATGAAAGAAAATTCCATTGATATTCTTTTAGGTCATTACATTCTTCCCCCCATAATAAATTTTTTCCCTAAAATATTATTTTTCATACTATGGTGATAATAGGTGAGGGTACTTCTGCTTCATGGATTCCACTAATTATAAATGTTGCACCCTTGAACTTATGGTTTCTTCATAGTAGTTTGAATATGTGAGTTGTCTTATTGTGAAGAACATTACCTCTATAATCCAAGATATTAACCAACAGCTCCTCATAATAGATTTCATTTTACAGTAAGACAGCTCAAATTTTATTAAATTTGGAGGATCTAGTATGTACTAAATTTGGTGGAAAATTTAGAATATATCATGTACTTGAGAGAGGGTTGGTGGTAGGGCTAGTTGATAGGAAAAAACACTAATATGGTCGAGAATCTCAAACGGACTGATGTAATAAGGGCATTGGTTTCACTTATTCCCAAATATCATGACTCTCTTTCATAGAGATATATATAGGGACAAATAATCTCTAAACAAAAACATAAGGTTCCATTAATTATTTGTAGTGTAGAACTTATATCATCTTGAAGTATATCTAATGTGTTATTGAATGATGTTGACCATTTCTTAAATTTCCTTGACCAATTTAGGTCCTACCAGCTTTCCCTCACCAACTTCATCCCAGCATGTATGTGTTATACATTTTTCACCATAAAGTGATCTGTATAGATATATTGGAACACTTGGGTGGAAAATATTGTCATATGAAAACTCAAATAGAGGATGATGGAAATCACATCCTCTTTTGAAGTCCATAAAATTTAATGTCAATATGTATTTTAGTGTATGGACAGTCCTCTCATATTGGAAATCAGTTTGGGGGTGATATTCCATAATAAAAGTTCATCTATGTTTTTAGATCATGGTAGATACTTTTTTTTGAAATCTAAGGTATAAATCTGATCTTGATAGGATAAAATTGATACTAGTGTTGCATGAAACCTCACAAGTTCTCTAATGTATATCCTAGAAAGTTGATCATCTGAGGATTACTATCAAATTGAAATGACATGATGAGACATTATAATGAAATCCACCACAACCCATATAGAATTATTTCTTTTTTATATATTAGTTATACTAGTGAAAAAATTTATGGTTATGTTTTCCCGTTTCCATATTGGTATTGGTAGTAGTTGTACCACCCATATATTTTTTTTTTCTTTAAACCTTCACCTGATGACATACCAAGAACATTAATGTATACTATGTTATCTCCTTCATTATATTTTCCTACCAATAGTGATATCTCATTTCTCAATACATCTTCCTGCCCCGTGGGAGGATAGGAAAAGAAGAGCTATATGAATCATTCAATAAATCCTATATATAAAAATTTTATTCTAGACATGGTCATGACCCAAATATGAAACTCAAATTCATCAATTTTAACTCTAAGAATTTCTATTTTCTTATATCTTTAATATTATTCTGTATTTACAAATCATCTCTTAAATCATACATTATCTTTTTTAGAGAGGATGGTTGAGAAATAACTTTAAAAAAAGTGATGATGTTTCTTATTTTATGATTCCAATTTCTATACTTTATAAGTCTTAGAAGATTTTTTCCTTATACATTCAAATAATTTTTATAGTTTTTGGATCCTTTCTACATATATCATCTTTCTCTTTATTTTATCCCAATATGGTAGTCTATTTAATATTCATAGTCTTTGATCATATCTAACATTATTCATTAGTACATATTATGATATATCTGTGTGAATATATATTTAAGACTCTTATAATACACAAATATTTCACACTTCTCTAGATATTGATAATGATTCCAGATATTCAACATGAAGATCACTACATCCAAATACATATCATGGGTTTGATTGTTATTCTCATGAAATTTCTACTTCCAAGAGGCATACGATATCACATTTTTACCATTCATTAATACACAACCCTAGACCTTATTTGAGATGTTTATTCATACCATAAAATCTTCCAAACATGATGATAGTGTGAGGACCAATGTAGTGATAAGACACATTTTTTATTCCATGAATACTTTTTCATATTCATCAGTCCAAAAAATATTCCTTTATAAGTTAACATTCTTAAAATGTTTTATAATCTTGATAAGATTCACACAAATCATTGATAATAACCAATAATTCCTATGAAACTATGGATCATCAATACAGATATTGGTATATGGCACTACTCAATTTACTTTTTCATAGAAGGTTGCATAGATATCATTTTTTTGATGATAAAATTCCCAAATAATGATACATCCTCCATCAATAACTCATATTTATTTATATTGTATATGGATTATCCATTATCACTGTCTTTATAATTTTATTATTCTCATGTTCCTCCTTTCTATTAGAGTATACGAGAATGATATATATATAAATATTATAAAAAAATTGGTCAAGATAATATCTAAAGACAATACACACTATGTCCATAAATATTATTGGAGAATTTGTGATCCCTAATGACATAACTATGAACATATATTATACAAACCACATTCAAATGGATGTCTTGGAAATATATTCTTTTATCACCTTTAATTGGTGATATCTCTAATAATGGACTACCTTAGGAAAATTCTGGGCCCCTTGTAGTGGATCGAATAATTCATCTATCCATGGAAGGGGATACTCATTCTTTATCGTGATTTTTCTATATTCATGACAATAAATATAATGGAATAATGGCCCATAAATCTAATTGATAAGAGGATTCGTTAACCCCATAGTGAAGTAGTTAGGAATATATAACCCTTTTCCAAATTCTCATATTGCTACTTCGTCAGTTACTCCAACTCAATAGTCTCTATTTTTTAAAGAGTATTGGATATGGGATTAGATCCAGGTATAAGTTCAATTGATAACTCAAAATATCATCTAAGAAGATGTCCAAGAGACTCTTCATGTAATAAATCAATGTATTTTAACATAATGGTAATGTATTCCAATATAATTTTATCATTTGTTTTGATCATTTAAACAAGATATTCTTGTTCATAAAGCAATATTATCCACACATGAGAATAATATTTCAAATAAGATTCATTATCATCCTTAAAATAATATATAAACAAAGGATGACTCAAGATATTAAGATTAATATATCTCTCATGATTGTTCATGATGTGTTTATATAAGGATACCCAATCCATGGACTCAATTAAATGAAGTAGGTCAATATTTTCTAGTAGGTTCAATCAACAAACAATGAATAAGGAGTAGTTATATTCTTGGGATGTCAAAATTTATCTACTTTATATTCTAATATATAACTCAATCTCTATGTTTTGAGTTGGGGTTTTTATTGTTCTACTAAAAATTCAAGATATTATAGAAAGTGTAGAACCAAAATCAAAATATACATGTTTTGTTTATGAATTAAAAACTAGTTTACATGTCACCACATCCTTAGCAGGATCCACCTTATAAGTAGTTATATCATAGTCCCTTCCCTTATCACTAATATTTTGTGGTTATTATAATTTATTATACTTAAATACAATTTATTATATAATTTTCATACATAATTCCAATTTTCCTTGAAGTTGAAACACTATACCATAGGCGAAGTGTTTATCTAAATCTTTTTTCATTAATTACATTCATTGGTTTCATCATTTCTCCTCAAAATTGCTTAGTTCAATGAAAATTGTTTACATGTTTATAGAATCTATTTCCTCTAGTTAGATAGTGTCTTGTATTATTTTTCCATCATTTTGACATTTATGATATTTGTATTTCTTTCCTTATAGAGATATATCTTTTGATCCTCTTAAAGAAAACACGATTTTACAGCTTTTGTATCGTACTCCATGAGACCACTAAGATTTACTAATATCCATCTTGACCATAAGGGAATGGTAGAAAATATTCTAATAGATTTAAAAATCTCAAATCAATAAATATTTTTTTAGAATCATATGTAACGCAATAAATAATCAGTACAACTAGATTTCAGGGTGCAGGAAAAAGCAGAAGGCATATCATGCATGCCTTGTGATGTTTTCCTTGAATTACCTGATTTAATATTCTTCCATTTTATTTGGTCCATAGAACATAATATCTATTTTACGGTGAATGGATCAGGGAAAATATTTATTAGAAAATATTTTTTTAAATCCATATCATTCAATGGAATCTATTTCCTCTTTTGATATAGTGTTATTCAATTGTGTCCACCACTAATTTTCTTCCCCTTCAAAACAATATACATAAAAAATTTCTATTGTTATGGGTATTGGGGAATATATAATATCTTATCAATAAATTTAATCCGACATTCCATTATAAGTTGGTCAGAATATCCACTTATGGAGGAAGCATTGATAACATAATGAACTTTACTGTGACTTTCTCTTTATTATGAGGACGGTGTTCCACATTATATAAGTTATTATTCAAAAAATGAGTAAAAGCATTTATAGAACGATGATTTTATGATCTCTAAATCCAATAAGGTCTGGTATATAATTAGGCAAATCCTCAAATTTATTATTAAGTTTGTTTTTAGGGAGGTTCCTTTCATTTTCTATCATTAACTAGAATAATGGAAAATGGGATGAGAATACATTAAATAATAAATATATAGTGGGAAATATGAAAATAGATTAAATAACATATAAATGAAAATTATATCCTTAATTATGATTATATATGATTCAAATAGGGTTATCCATGGAAATTTACATATTATTTTTTCTAACATAATTTTTTAAATACCTTTATAATGGTTCATATATAGATTGTAAGTTTTTCAGGGCATTTTCATAGGGTGTGTCGTGCCAGGTGTATATAGGAAACTTTGTTGGGAACTAGGTTATGATTGATTCATTTACCAATGTTACCTATTCTATTTTATTACCCTAAGGTACAATTTTTCTAGAGCCACATCTACTAGTATTATAAATTTAGGGATGTAATTTCTTGGAATCAACTCACTCTATAGTTTACCAAAATTATAGGATATTTTTTATATTGAGACATACCCATAAGGTTCTCAATATAGATTTCTAGTCATAATACCAAAAATAATAATAACATGATCTGATAAAAACTATAAATTCCCAACCCATTTACACATATTATTACATGAGTTTTGATATAAATATTTATTAAATAAAACAAAACCATTGAAAATCTTAGTATCTTTTAAAGTTGAGGTTTATAATAAATCAATTTAAATAAAAATAAAACTAATTTATTTTAATCTACATAATTATCTTCTCAATACCAATAAAATTATAAAACTTCTTAGGATAACCAATGGAACCCATAATAGAATTTGGTGAGATAAAGATTCATGTAAGGCAATAAACGTGATAATGAATCATAACATGTGAGTCATATGGCATAAAATGACATCATTAAAGAGAAGGGTCATGAATAAAAACATGTGATAATGAAATATATAAAATGGAATCATATTATCATGGTAACATAGTAAATTGGCTGCAATATAAAATATGGTATAAGTATAAGTCAAGGATAACCACTAAGACAATATCAAAAGTGGATAGAGTCCCATCATTGATTAGGTTCCCTACCTATTCCCATTCAAAAAATCTCAAGAGAAAAAATAATTAACAAGTAAATTTAACCACCATCTCGGAACACCTATTGTAACATATACATGATTATGTGTACCACACAAGAAAATCAATCATAAATAAATATATATAAGAATTACCCATGGAATTAAATTGGTTGAATTTGAAAAACAAACATATAGAATGTAATAACCAATAAATGGAAGGGATTATAAGATAAGTATTTATGTAAGAGAAATATATACATAGTTTAGAATCATTTCCTAACATAAAGGAGATAGAAACTGAATTATAGAGAGAAATGTCATATGCCAATGAAAAAGAGGTATTTTGAGAGATTCTTAACCTTGTGTTCTAGAATCATTATGAATGTGTACTTAATAACCTAGATAATAAAATTAGTTTAATTAATTAATTATGTCACTTTTACATCAATTTTAATTATAATTATATTACAATCATTTATAACAAATATAATGTTATATAATGTTTATTTTGTTGGTCTTGGAGCATTCTTTTCAAGGTTCCTGGATTGGGTCACTTGTGGATAATTGTTGAAGTTATTTTCCAAAAGGGAATAAAAATATAGATTTGAAATGAATTGGTTTTGATGATATTACAAAAATATAAATGGTCCTATCTATCCATAGTTATTTTCATATATGTAACAATTAATGAGAGAAAACATTAATGCTACATGGTCAGTTTATTTAGGTGTTTTTACTAACTATCACAAACTATATACATTTCAATTAATATTATGAACATTTATACATTGAAAAACATGAAATAAGTGACAATATACTTAATATAATATTATTTAATGACAATAATAATTATATGACCATCAATGAAGGTGGTTATGGAACATTATGTTCGTTTTTCATAGAGGCGGTGAACCAACCACATTGTAAACAATGCATTCATATTAGAAAAAAATAAGGGAGGGATTAAGACGGAAATTAAACCATAATAATTACATGAAATTATATTTAGGATATTTATGTTACTATTTTTAGGTGGATAAATATTATATTGTGTGGTAGATGGATAAAAAATGAATGATATTGGTGGAGAATCCTACATATCTCTTTAGTTACAACCACATAAGATACCCTTTAGGTATCCTTGAAATGGATTTGGATAATAAATATATCTCTAGGATGTGGAGTTGAGGTTTTGAAATATTGTGGGGTAGAAATGTGGAAATATTCAAGGATTGGATTGTGTGAGGAGAAGGGATGGTGCTGGGTATTATTTATGAGGTGAGGTAATGGGTGTTTATCAATATTATATTCATTAGTTCAATATTTTGGCTCAAGAATATAAATAGTATGGATACCTATGACTATTTAACTTATATATAGTATTTTAATTTGGAATAATCTGTTCTTAAATCAATAATGACTCAAAATTCATGTATTGTTCTTATATTGTTAAATGCCTTTTTTTACTGTATTTCTCTATTCAACAAAAAATAAGCTATTATAAAAAATTAAAAAAATATCTATAATAATTTTTGACCTTTAAAATTCCAAATATTAGATCCAATTAATAAAAAAATTCAAAATTTTAGAATTTCAAATTTTAAATAAAATCATCATTTATTTAAAAAAAATTAATATTATGATCAACATTATGGCCCTTAAAAAATAATTACGGACTCATAATTTGTTTATAATTATAATAAAACTTGATATTAATTTATAAACCCATTTTATAAAAATAAACATTCATTAAAATTTATATATATATTATAAAAATTCAATTAAAACGTTTTTGTTTTGTAAAAATAGAAACATTTGATTCAACATTTTTAAAATATATTTTTTTCTTTTATTATGATATACATATGTTATATTCTCATATTAAAAGATCTTAAAAATAATTTTATATTTAAATAGGTGAGAATTTAATTCTAACCATTATGGTGATATTCAAAATAATCAAATTACTATTCCTATTCTCAGATTTTTAATGCTCACATGGGATCCCTGATTTATATAAATACCTCTCATCTCTTTGATTCTTCATTTATTCATTTTTATATGATGGTGAAATATATTTTAAAATTCAATTAGTATATTTCATTACTAATATTTTGTTTCATTTGTACAGTATTGGCCTTTGGTGAAGTTATTATGGTGGATCAAGAAGATCCAAATTTTCATATTTTAGTCATCTTATTATCTATTTCTTATCCAACTTTAATAACATTTAATTATTGTGGTCATTTTTTTTCTCTAAATGTAATTTTAAAATTAAAATTATAAATATTTCAGACTTATCAAATTTTTTATGTGATTTATTCTACATTATAAAATATTACATAATTATAAGAAGGAAAATTCAATTGATAGGATAATGGATTATTTCAAATAAGGAGGATCCCATAGGCCAATATAAAGAGACATAAGGCCATGTAATTGGTGTGTGATATTATATGGAATCTATCTGAAATATATGTTCCTCCTTCTCCCATTACCATAAGATATAGAATGATATTTTGGGAATTTTGGAGTATCCCACTCATGTGTCATGTGAGTAAGGTTATCCCATGGGAATATAATAGTGGAGGGATTATTATGCATATCTCTTGGTGGTATTCTTAATGAAAATTAAATATGACAGTTTTAGTGGAATTCATCAGTTAAGGGTATATAATACTCATCATTTGATTGTTTCATGGTTAAAGGCATCAGGTATGGTGGTCATGGGATTTGTGGTTCCTATTTTCTTTCACTGGGTTGAATGAGTATAATTAGATATATAGAAAACCCATTAGTGGAATAAATTATTCACTATGAAACATGTTTCCCAAAATAAGTTATAAAATAAATAGAATAAAATATCATATATTGTTCATATTAGATATTAGTAAATAAGGTAGGAATTTGGTTCTGCAGTGGCTATACGATATAAGATATCGTAGATTATGAATTGGTTGTTCCATAAGATATAATATCTCATAGGTGGTGACAGATAGTATTTCCATTGGTTTTCAAAATTATGTAAGGGTCAAATTTGGGACCAGAAAATATGATGGAACCTAAATGAACTGTTTATACAAATAAAAATAGATTATCATATTTCTGTATTACTGTAGGAAATATCATAAAACCAGATTCCATTGTGAAGAAGGTAAATTTTATATAGGATATATCATAAGTCACCTTTTGGTATTGTCATGAGTTTATATTAGGCATAAATAGACACACTTGGTTAATATTACATAGGTCACAATCATAATAAATGTTGTCGCTGCACAACATTTTTTATATTGTATAGGGACCTTGAACTATCCCAAGCTAGATTATCTATCATAGAATATGATATATCTTTCTTAAAGGGTTTTTATTGAATTGTCCTATCAACCATATATATATATATATATAATATCATAGTGTAAAATATACTATAAAAATATATTTTTAAAAGTTTCAAATTATGAATTTAATAAAAGAATTTATATATTATTTATAAATTATGGGAAAATGTATTATGTGATATTTATTTAATTTATAAGGTGTTTCTGAATTAATTAAAAAATTATAACTAATTATAAGTATTTATGAAATATTTAATAAATAAATCTTGCATAATAATAATTATTAAAATTTAATACCTTTTAAAATAATGAATCATGCCATATAAGTTTGATGTAAAATTTTTATGTGGAAATTTTAAGAACAATATATAAAGTTCTTATAAATTTAAAAAATAATGAAAAATATATAATGTAGATTTTAGTAAATTACTAATTTATCATAATTATTTATTTTTGAAATTTTCAAATTAAATGACTCTTTTGAGCAATTATTGAAACCATATTAAAATGGGTTTTGATAATTGATATGATGTTTGTTTAACTAATACTAGATATGTGATATTTAGATTATATAAATTATTGAAAGGAAGTATTAGAATATAAAATGTTTATATTCATTTAATATCATATATTTAAATAGAATTACATATAAAAATTCATAATATTAAAGAGTTCATATTGAATATAAATATAAAGTGTATATATTTATTTTAATTGTTGACTAACTATAATGTATACCTATATTATAAAATGATCATAATTTATCTATTTTTGAATTGTTCATAAAAAGTTTTTCTCATGTTTAAATATATTATTTTTTGATAAATATAGTTTATCTTATTTATTTATAGATATAATTTTTATTCTATGAATTCATGTATGTTTCAGTTTAAATTTTTAAAGTCTTTATATGAATTTTTATTCATTAATATAAAGAGTTACTTATATGTATTTAAATAGATTTAGTATTTTTCTTTCATGATTTTGATTTGTACGAGGTTATGATCATGGAAATATAGGTTAATTATAGTTTATACAAATTATGGGTTAGAATTATAATTGAATTTGTGTTTTTATCTAGTAAATTATTTGTGGGTATAAGGACATTCGCTCAAACTTCTCACTAGTGTGGAGGATTATGTCTTCTCTTGATATGCAGTGGTGGTCTACATATCACTCTAAGTTTACTCCTGTGGGTAATTTCTATTTCATAAGGTTATAATATTTTATGGGAAATGGTTTTTTATAACATATTCAAGAGATATATTTCGATATGTCCGAAGATAGTCAGTTTTTAATTAGTTTTTTTACATAGGATATGAGTTTTGGAATGAGTTACAGACCAATATTCCTTATATATACTGATTTTGATTTAGGAATAGGATTACAAACTATATAAATAAAACCATGAATATATATATATAGGGAATATATGAGATAATATAGTGAGATCAAAGCCACATTAAAATACTATGTGTTAGATTCCTTCCCAATAAAACATTTCTTATAACATTAGTCATCTTTCCAGGTAATTCATGCCAATGTTGGGTGCCCTTAGATTATATTTTATAAGGAAATAAAGTTTTTATGTGACCCCAAATATTATATACCACATTATTGGAATATTATTCCGGTTACACATTGTTAAGAGTCCCTAATAGAATTATGTTACATTAGAATGATTTTTGGTAAATCCATATAACTTATTTGGGAAAACAGTTATCCACTCTACTATCCAAGAATTGTATATGACATGATTTGCATGATAGCCATGATAAATAACAAATTAGTGAGAGAAAAACTAAATTAGACTCATTTTTTATTTTAATATGGATCTTGGCATACTAATATATATATATATATATATATATATATATATATATATATGATGAAACAAAAAATGGTTTATCATTTCAGTAGAATCACACTAAAAAAATCCCTTATTAAATATTTTTAAATCATGCCAAATATTTGATTAAAAAATATATTATTGATTTAAATTGAATCATCATCATATTAAGAAACTCTGATATCAATCCTGGAAAAATAGAATATTTATGTAATCTACTCCTTATACTGGTAACTTTAAAATTATTCTTAAGAATGTTTGAAAAATACTTATTCAGAAGAATACCTTCCTGAGTAACCCATTATTGAATTAGTTAGGAAAGAATATGTAGATTATTATGAGAATAAAATAAGGATTAACTTGAGTTTTAAAATTCATTAGATTCATGATTAAAAAGTAATTTTAATCACTGCTAATATATTCAATATAATTTAAAATATTAATGAGTTAGAGATAAAGATAAATTCTTATAAGGCTATTTTATATTATCAAATTCATTATTTAATGACTATTGGAACTTTTATGCTAATATAAGTGATTTTTAGGAAATTTTACCCCATTTTATAATTTTTTAGAATAAATGATATTGACATACGTTTTCTAGGCACTTGTTCTCTATTGACAGTACAAATGGGTACAAATTCAAACTGGAACAAGAAATATTAGTTAAAAAGTGAAAATATTTTCTTCATGTATAAATTAAAGATCACTGAGACCTAAAGGTTATTTTATAAAGGAATTTATTTTAATATGATGGATTTTTCTAGGATATCTAATGGGATTTAAGAAAACGCTTTAGAGAGATATTATCACATATCAGTGTTATAAAAATAAATTCATTGATTTTAAAGAGTACAGTAATCCAAATGTATAATTTACAATAGTTTTAAATATAGGGTAGATCAAAATACATTTAAAATTGATATATTTTTTTAGTTTATTTTTAAATGATGAATAAAAGGTTAGTTAAGTCATGGTGTTAAACGTAAGGGAATATATGAAGCTGAAATGGATAAAAATAAAGGATATACATTTTTTTCTTATTTGAATTATATAATAAAGAATGTTATTTGTTAACAGAATGTTTCCATGAAAAATATGAGATGATAAATTTTATGTACTTGTTATTTTATGCCTTTGATTATGTAATATTTTTGAAAAGAAGATAATGATAAAATGTGTTGTATCCAGGATAAAATGTTTTTCGAAGATATTTGTTAAAATAGTAGTGATGTGATCCCATGACCCAATAACTCCATACATTAATGTATAAAAAATTAATTTAATAAACTTAATCCAAAAATAGAATATATGATTTAATGGTTAATAGATTATTTTTTAAGAATTTCCACCTAAATAATTTTTTTAATTTCATATCTTAAATGAGTGTTTGTATTATCGTATGATAATATGAGAGTAATATAGTGTATAAAATGTTATTGGAAGTATTTTTTTACATAGAGAAGTTAAATTATGAATAATAATATATTATACCATTAAATACCCTTGTCATTAGTGTTTGGTAAAATACGAGGAAATTTGGACATTAAATTTTTGGTCTTTGAGAGGAATTTATTTTTTTAATTGGAACTCAAGTAGAGAATGATAGAATTGTAAGATCTATATGTTATGTTCTTGGATATTGTCAAAGAAGTAGGGTATTCCCAAATTTATTAGGTGAATTTGGGATAAGAGTTACTGTAATGGATTAAAATTGAGCAAATAAGAACACGGACCAGGTAGAGGTGTTTGAAGAGTTAGTATTTTATAATGAATGATTTTGGGAGTTGCCCTATGATTGGGGATTAAATTTCGTAAATTGTTTTTTTTGGTTTTCGAACATAAATATTCAGTTTTATAGGGTTTGAAGATGTTTGTAAGGATTGATATTAAATATTTGGTGTTTTGGGGGGGGGGGGGGGTTGGGGTCTTCTAGCTGATTTCTAAAAATTTGGATATGTATAGAATGAATCACTATGAAGTGAGTATGAGTCATTCCATAGTTTTGATGTTTTTATAAGTATGTAATGAAACAATATAAAGTGGGTATGATTCATTCGATGATTGAAAATGAAGTGGACATGATTTACTCGATTACTCACGAAGAAGTGAGTGCGATTAATTCTGGGGTTGGAATTTTGGTTATGTCTTGAATAAGTCACTATACAGTGATTATGTGTTATTTCATGACTCATTTTGAAGTTATTTTGGGTTATTTTAATAAATTATTAGATTTCTAAAATGACTCAATATGACGTGTGTATGATTTATTTGGTAACTCAAAATGAAGTGTAGAATGACTCACTATTAAGTGTACACAATTCATTCCTATGGTTTCTAGATTTTGGATATTATGAATAGTATTTACAAATATTTCCAAAATAGTAAAAATATAGTAATGAATATATTTCTGTAAAATTAGTGACAGTACACACCCTATAATGAATGTATATTTTCTAAATAGATCTTTGTTCTCCTACCTTCATCTTAAGGAGAGACCTCACTTTGTTTCTTAAAATATTCATGAATTTTTTTATTCATGTGATAGATAATTCTAGATATATCACTTCATATCAATCCTTTTCTCATTTAATCATTTTTTTTATTAATCTGAATCCATTTAACAACATTAATGATATCTTCAAAATGTTATCTCTCCATAGTGATATTGGTATATATTTTTTTGGAGGATAATGTGTCCGTAATATGTTTAAAATAATGTGGAGAAATGTTGTTCCATCTATGTGAATGGATTGGATTAAGAGTTGTAATTGAGATTTAGGATCCCATATAGGCTACTCAAGTGAAGAAGTGGCTTTGGGGACCTCAGTGAGTGGCACTACCCTTTATTGAACCTAAATAGGGGTACGATAATGGATATTTTATCATATATTCTGAGTGACACCTTACAACTCGAGAATTAAATGGTATTATCTATGTTTTTTTATTCAGAGTAAAATATATGAATTTTATGAAAGGATTGTAAAATAGTCATCCCTAACAGTGATTGTTATTTTTACTAAGATATGTTAAGTAGGTGGATGATGACCATAATAATAAATGATATTATATATAAGATGTTTATGATTCCAAGGATCTAGTGATTACAACTACTGACATAAGAGACAATTAAGATTCCTAGTATCAATTGACTACACATTGTAACATATGTGATTCCTAGGTTATTTAGGATTTGGAATTTATAAAATTTATTTTATGATACAGATAGTATTTTGAGGATGTATTAATTACACTAGGTGATATTATATGAAATTCCTAGGCTTCCTAAGAGGTGGTAGTAATAAATGTAGTTTTATGAGACAACTATAATTCCATGGATCTGGTGATTATACTATATGACATAAAATATGATAAATATTACTAAGATATAGTATTTTCACAAAACATATTTTGAGATGCATCAACGTTCTCCTTGGATGTAGTGTTTACACCTCCTAATAAATTATGGTAATAAATAAGATGGTTATATGGAACATGTTTCCCCCTATGAGGTATATATATGAAATTATTTGGATGGGACACTCTACCCTATGAGTTATTCTATATTATTATGATAAAATAATGAGGGGGTGCTCACCCACCCTAGGAATGGTATGTGATATGCTCAGAGATGTCTAAAACCAGTCAAAGTAGGTGATTACTATAACAATTGTCACTTTAGAACTTAAGGATAGGTATTGATTATTGTAACATGCTTCCAAAGTTATTTTATTTATTTTATGATCACATCTCAGGGTGCATACATTGATTTATTAGTTATATTAGGTTCCCCATTGGGGGTACACTTTTGTTTTATCCACACACCCTTATCGGGTGGATAAGGCATTTTGGTACGTAATAGGACTTCAGTGAATAAATGTTCATGTAGGAAAAATTCCCAGTATTACAAGATTATATGGGAAAACTCAAATAAAGTCAAGATATGGGTATGTGATGAGGCTTTAGGATGGTATTAAACCACAACTTGTATTTTATTTATTCATTTAATTTGTATATGTGATCAACCTAGTAGTATTTTAGCTGGTATTTGTGCTTGTATTCTCTCAAATTAATTCTATATAGAATTGTTCATTTATTTATTATATATAATCTGATTATTTTTTATGTAAATATTTTGGTGGTTTCATTATTTATTCACTTTGATCTGATGTTATAGTCTCCCCAATGTATCACCCATGACCTTCACTGATGGTCAGAACCCTATGGTATATAAGGAGGTGGGCCTAAGGTCCCTTTAAAACTATTATTTATAAATTATTAAGTGGCCATGAGCTCTGGAATTTTAAATTAGTATTAGTGGTCCACTTATTTCCTTTATTATTTAGGGTATGGTAGATCAGTAATAGAGATGTGTCAGATCTTGTGAAGGAACATTGATAGGTGTATTGTGAATAAATTTTATTGTGGAAGTACATGATACTAGGAATAGGGGATTTTTTTGGTTCACATTATTATAGTTGAGATATTTAATTATAAATGATGATTTTATTTGAGATTGATATTTATGATTTTTGGATCTTATCCGACTGTCAATAGGAATGTGTAAATGTATCATCTTTTGAGTTTAATTCTAATATGATTTTCTTGTGGTTATGTGTGGTAGGTATCGCTGATGATAGAGGATTCAACTATTTAACTTGTCAAAAAATAATAATATCATAGTTTCCTATATAACTAAGTGGTATCATTTTACTCAAATAAATCACATTGTATTTCCTTTGTCGACATGTTATGTTGATCTTATAAAGGGATATTACTTGATGATTATGACCATGTAGTCCATCTATTTTAGGTATTTTTAGTTCCCCCTAGTGGGTTGGTATGGGTATATGATACATTGATACTAGTTATTAAATGAAAATAGGTATAGCTTCTTAAATATATAAACCACTAACTCTGAGGAATTTTCCCATATGGGTTCTTGGTGTCATTTTATTAACCAGACCTGATAATTTTCCATAGATTGTGGTGATTGTACATTCTAATTTCCATGTGGTATCAGTTAAATAATATTAAAATAGTAACATATAAATTACATTACACTAAATATTTTAATTTCATTAAACTGGCTAATAATTTTGACCTACAAGACATGGATTGGCATAGGTCAATGTGATGGTATATATGTACATTTATGAGATCACAAACCTTGATGGGGTAGTCAAGTGTATATATACCCAATGTTGATTAGTACCCTATTGTGGGAAGTTGGTTTGATTATGACATTCCTAATATATATAAATATGAGAACCCTAGAATATGTGATATATCATGTGATATGACTTATGATATTCCACATAGGAGGGTATATGTTTCCACATGAGTGGTAGTTTATGTGGTATCTGATTTATATAATAGGTCGGATATTTTAGTTCCCTTGTGTTGAAACTATATCTATTCTGAGTTAAGTATTACTACTAAATAATGGGATGATTTAGTATTATTTATTTATTTCAGTAGTGATATATAATGATAAACTGAGATAGTATTTTTCTTATACTTCTAAATTTTTTAGAGAAAAATCTCTCATTACGATACTTGTGTTTGAGATTGAACTCGAGGAAGGTCTATAAAATTTAGTGTATAAGAATGAGAGATTCCATTTGATTTTTTCATTCAAATCACATGGGTGTTTTTTCATCAAGGATGGATTTCAAGGGGAGGATTGAGTTTTACTAATTAATCTTTTGTGAAAGAAATCATATAGTGAGATGGTTCTAACTAAATGAGATTAAAAAATTCTGTGAATGGTTAGTGATTTATGTGTGTGAGCCTATAATTTATACAAATCACTCATGATGGTATGAGTCTGATGGTATAGTAGGGTAGAATTGAGGACCACACTTTCTTAATCAGTCTATGTTTTAGAGATTGGGGCCATTCAGAACTATTATAAAGAAATATTTTTCAGTGGAACAAGGTATATGTTGAGTAGTTTTATAGCTTGGTTTCACCTGAAATATCTTGTAAATATGATATTTTGAGATGTTTTGGTGTAGTTATTATAGCCTCATGTTTTTATAGGAATGATACATTTATCCACTATGGTTAATGGAAACCGTAGAGATGGATTGGGGTATTAGGATACATCTAATATGACCTTTCTTCAGGGTAGGGGTTAATAGGATGTATTAGGGTGCCTCAAGAGAAGGAACACATGTATAATTTTGGAATTATCAATATTTTATTGAAGGAGTAGTGTAAGGAAATTTATATTGTGTGAAGAACCCCATATGCTATTTAAGATAATTATTCCATTTTAAAATATTTATAGTCAAAATTGGGAATGACGTGTTAGTGGACCCAAAGAAGAGATGGTCACAGTCATGAGATGATGTTTGGATGAAATATGTTTGGTTGTGTTTGTTAGAAATGAAGTACCAATATTGGTCATATTAGTTAATAAAAATTCACACAAGTTAGTACATGTAGTAATGAAAAGTCATTAGGAACATGATGAAGGTTGGGTGGTAAAAAAAGGATAGGTATTTTGGGAAATAGAATAGTTTGTTACATGTTATATAGAAATTTCAGTTCTCAGCATAGTATGTTTAGTTATAAAAATAGTTGGGGATGTGTGTTATGAATATAACATTAAGAGTGATATAATGAATTCTGATGATAATAAGTGGGTGAAACTCCTGTGTTACATTGAGAAGGTGACTTTATGGTATAAACTATTTACTTTAACCTATGGGTAATATAATGCATAATTAAGAAATCATGACTCTTAGAAGGAGTTGGTTGTTTTTCTTAAACATGTATAAATAATTATTGACATGAAGCATGAGTCAATGGGTTTTTATTATAATATGTATGGTTTAGGGTATGGTATTTGTACAACCATATCCATGGAGAATTAAAAAATTTGGTCCATACTTCAAGTCTTGCTAACGGAGTTCGATCACATGGGATGGATAGGGAGACTTATTCGGCACATTAAGTGTTATGGTGGGGAGGTTGCAAAGACCCACATATATATATGGGTTACTAAAATCATGGGAAATTTTAACTCTGAGCTTTTTAGTCCCGGTGAGGGGGGTGGTTTGAGAATTGAAAATTAAATCATGAATCTGAGAGATTGAACATCACTTTAAGATGTTTCTGGTTATAGTCGGAGGCTAGAGTGATGCCTCAGGTACTTTAGTGAATATAAGTTAAGGTTCAGTCTATTTTCCTTAGTAAGTGGAAATATGAAATTGTACTTAGGAGATGTGTTGTAAGTGATGGTATAGGTCAAGGAATGTTCCTTGGGGGTTGGAATGGTCCTGGTGGTTATTTTTTACAAAAAATGTGGAAATTGTATTATAAATATTTTGTTATTTAAGGGATTGGAAATTTTAGGTAGTAATAAAAATGAATTTTATGAATTTATGGAATTTCATGGTCCTATAAAATATTTTTATACATTTTTATAACTCTATAATGACTCACTACAAATTAGTATAAGTCAATCATTGACTATCTCTTAAGTGAGTATAAGTCATTCCAATGTAATTTTAAATTTTTCTATGTCTGTAATGACTTACTATGATGTGAGTATGAGCCATTCGATTTCTCACTATGATGTGATATTGAGTAAATATAGTGTTCAAAAATTTGGTTATGTCTAGAATGAATTTCATATATGCCATTCGATGAATCACTATAAAGTTAGTAGCCATGATTTTTTTTTGAAATTTGGCTATGTATAGAATGATTCATTATACAGTGAGTATGGGACATTTGTTGACTCCATGTGACGTCTTGAATGACTCACTATAATGTGGGTATGAATCATCATAGTATTTTGGAAATTTTGGCTATGATGAATTGTGTTTATATATATTTTTAATTATTAAATAGTTTTAAATATTTAAGAGACATTAGGTTCATTACATTCCCTGTAATTTATGTAGATCTTCTAAATAGATTCCATCACCCCACTCTTCACTTTAAGGGGATATTTATCTTGTTTATCAATGGTTTCAAGCATTGTTTGATTTATGTGATAGATAATGATATGTATATCACTTTGGATCCATCCATTCTAAATTTTTCATTTTATTGCATAGTCTGAAGACGGTTATGAACATTTACTATATATTTTATGGGGTTTTTAGAATCCTTGGTATCTATATTATTATTTTTCGAATCAAGTGTCTCTTCATCTACGGTGATGAATTAGGTAATTATAACACTTCACATTTATTTTACCTTTGTTTATTCTCCTCTTTCATAATACAATGATACATTACCTAGACTATGGATCTTGAGATGATTTAACTAAATAATGGTATAATAATCATGATATCAAGTTAATTTTTTTTATCTTCAGTAAATGGTATCCTATGATGATGATCGCACTAGGTTTCTTGAAAATTTATAAAGGTGTGTAGTTGACCTAAATAATTTTTAAATTTTCAACATTTTGGTGAAATTATTGGATTAAATAAAATGATAAATTTATGGTTTTATTTGATAATGTAATGGATAGATATAGGGGTGGTACACACTTCTTTTCTTCAAGTGTAAATACCTAAGAGATCAAAAGGGAGTAATTTATTGATTATAACATAGAAATTAAATAATTAAATAATTATGAAATTTTTTTCGTATATGTGTATAAAATAATTTAAAATGGATTATGATTAAATTTGGAATTATTTGGATATTTTGAATCCCCATGATGATGGATGATACCGAGTATATACTTGAGGGAGCTTAAACAGTATTCAATATTAATTTAAATGTAATAAGGTTGTCAAATGGGTTTGGTGGTCCTTGAATGTTCCCTATGGTTTATTTATTTGATATGAAAATGACATATGTTTTCTCTCTATAATTAAGTAACTAAACATATAATAAAAATGAAATTAATCATTTATTGAAGTAAATTCTAGGGTAATGAATGAGTTTTAATGACCACGACAAACCCTTGGACAATAGTGATGCCTTTGTCAGTGATTTTGGTGGTATATTTTAAAAATATGGTCTTTGAGATATATAAACCCATTATGTATTTAAATAAAATGTAATGAAAGAAAATATTTTACCTAGAGATATGCCTTATAGTGGTTTGGATGGTTGTCTAGAGAGTGGTGCGAGTGTCACCCCACTTTCATTTGAGTACCTGAGTTGGTATACTTTTGGGTATAATAATGATTGGTTGGGTAAGTGGAAAATCCTAGGATGGATCAAAATGTGAGTTGTATTTCATATTTACTCACCAAAGTGATTTTGGTGAGGATTTTAGAAGGATTATAATTAGTCTAGGATATGTTTATGATAATGTTATGTGGTGTTATTCACTCCAAGTGATGCGATCATACAATGAGTTGAAATTGAGATAGAGGAGCCCATATAGGGTATCCCGGAAGAGATGAGGCTTATAGAACATTGGTGGTCTCTCTAGACTTATTATGACCCTAGATATGGGTAGATTAATTGATCTTCCATCTTTTATTCTAGGCAGCACCTTAGAACAAGGAAATTGATGGTTATTCTCTTGTTTATGAGCATCAAAGGCACACATTGGAGTTATGTCACAAGCTTGATATATGGTCATCCCTTGTGGTGATTATTATTGTTACTAAGAGATGTGAACCAAGTAAATTCTATCCCATGATAATAGAAGATATATTGGGTGATATTCACATATTCTAAGGATCTTGTGGTTACTCTTCCTGACAAAGGAGATACTTAGTATTCCTATCATTTAGTGACTAAACCTAATGACATATTAGATACCTAGGATTACTAGGATCTTATAGATATACCAAATATTTTATGAGATTTCTAGGATTCCAAATATCTATTCATTGTACATAATGATATTATATGATATTTTTAGGACGTATAAGATCTTGTATATGTATATGATATTTTAGGAGACATCTAGAATACCTAGTATATGGTAATTTCAGTAGATAGAATATGAAATGGCTAGTATACCTTGGATAGAGTGTTTCCAACTAATATTTTATAAGTTTTCTATGATTTATCTTAGGTTCTATTCTTGACATAAAGTAATGAATTAAGGTAATAAACAAAATAGTCGCGTGGGATGCACTACCCCCAATGAGGTGCATAATAGAAATTATACATATAATATGATAATCCCTTTGAGACATAGTATATACCTATGATGATATTGTGGTCAGTAATTTACCTAAACTTTGGTATGCTATGTCATGTGATATAAGGAATCAAATAATGGCCAATGTTGATGTGTTCGATATCATGTTTCATCTTAGAACCCAAGGATTAATGCAGATTATTTTATTATGATTATATAGTAAATTTATTTATTTTATTATCATATCTCATAGTTAGTATATTTCATTACTGATTATGTTAGGGAACCCTTTGGTGGTTCACTATTAAATTGTATACACACCATACTTAGATGGTCATGGATCTTTGATAGCTGACTACATTTCAATGTTCATCAGTTCAGGTAAGTAAAATGCATGGTATTTAATGATAAAGTGGGATATCTGTCATGGAGTTTATATATAGATATTTCATTGGTATTTGGGATGGTAGTAGATCCCTATTTATATTTTAATTTTTAATTTTAATTTTTTATATGAGATTGACCATATGATAGATCAGCTTGGATTTGTACTTGTATGCCTTCGCAATTACTTGATATATAATTGAGTTTTATTTATTTATTATACTCTGATGATTTGTGATGGATTTTTTTGGTCATTTTTCACTTTTTCACTCTAATATATGGTTTTAGTAACCCTTCAATATTACCATAGACACTTGCTACTAGTCATCAACCATTAGCATACATGGAGGCATTCCTAAGGTCCCTCGAACACTCTGGTCCACAAACTTTAGAGTGTCCATGAGCTACAACATTTCAATAGAAATCAAAATAAAAATTTAATGTCACTTAATATATAAAATGTTTTAGGGTATTTCCGTAATAAATAATATTAGTTACCAAAAAAACAAGAAAAAAGATTACTGGAATTGGTTTTAAGGATGATTATAAACATAGAAAGAGTCCTAAGTAGACCACATGAGTTTCGGAAAATTTAACATTAGATTTCATTATGTTAAGGAGTTTAAATACATTTTCTAAAATTTCTAACATTATGGATTTGATTCCGACGTTTTACTTTTAATCAAATTTATTTCTTCAAATATTTTTATCACTAATAATTTTTGTGCAATTATTTTATCATATGGTCACATAATGACATGGCATTAATTATAAATGAATGACATGAGTTTTATAAAACCTAAAAATTCACCAACATAAGACTGATCTAGTAGTATATCATATTTGATTGAATGAGAAATGAACATTGATATTCCTATAACCCACACTCTTGGATCATGTACTAAAATTCATACTTTTTTATATACAATATATGATATAAATATAAGATACCCAATTAAAAATATTTAAAAAAAATTATTTTCAAATATCTATTCATTACATACCAAAGATAAATTTTGATATACAGATTTAGATAATTAAGAAATAATTTACATAACAAAAGATATATTTTCCTCTAAAATGGGAATTTTTTAGAATAATAAAAACTCTTCAAAGGAAATTCCTGAAACATGAAAATATAAAATGTATGTATAAGAATTTTTTTCCCACACATCTATGAACCCTATGAAGAATATTTCAAAAAACATTGTGACAACAAATCACCAGATAAGAGTTTTTAAAGTATAATAAGACTATTTGGGTTTATAAAAATAAATAGTCATTAATAAAAAGACTTTAAGATTAATAAAACATTCAATTAGGCATAAAATTAAATTTCCTATAAAAAAATTATTTTAATATGACAATGTCCAAAAAACAATCATAAAGTAAAAAATTTACATGAAACATTCTTTAAGGAATACATGAATACTAAAACCTATTTAATTGATAAACCACATTAAATTTTGAATGATAATAAACAATTACTTTTGAAAATTTAATAATATTTTCTTACACAAATAATATTCTAGTTATATATAATTGAAATATTTTCCAATAAAACATATTTAAACATATAAAATATATAAATAATATTAGATAATCAATGTCATTTAACTATAAAAATTAAACTATTTATTTACAATATTTTCATAATCTAATAACCAAAATTTGGAAAATCCCATCCTCATATAATTCAATCAGGGATTACTACCATTGACCACATAATACAGTGCCCTTGGATAACTACCTGGGCACCATATATATTATCTTATGAGATAAAAAATTACCCAATTCATTGGATGGATATATAATATGTGACCTCATATCAAATAGTGTAAAAAGATAGTCAAGAGTTTGGGTTCACTCTCCATCCCTTGACATTGTCAATTATGGTTATGTACCATATTTTGAACAAAAATATTAGTAGATTTAATTTATATTAATAAAAAAAATTAAAATTTCCTTTATAAATCTTCAAAACAAGTGGTAAAATTTAATCTAATAAAGAAATATAATTTAAATAAATTATTGGTTTGTTAATAGAAAATCAAAAATAATTGTTCTAAAGAAATAAATTCTCAAAACATAGAATATACATATCAATTATATGAAAATAAAAAAATTGAAACCCCCTTCTAATAAATCAGAAACATAAATCATGAAGATAAATTCTTTTCAGAATAAACATATTGCATCGATGAAGATATAGAGAAAGTGATTACATAATGATGAGTAATTTTATACATAAATGAAAACCTAGAAATATATAAACTGTGAAGATTGAATCCTTTAAAAGGGAAATGATATTTCAATAAAAATACTATGTAGGGGGATTCTTCATAATAAAATATTTTAAAAATTAAATGTTAATTCAAAGAAGATATAATCCCTCATTCCTCAACTCCAACTTTCGAATGATATCAAGATATCCAATATTTCCTTGGTGAAAACTGCTATTGTACTCATATTATGAATGGAAACTAAAAGTTCAGTATGAGGAAGAATGAGAAACAAGATAAAGAAGGAACCAAGATCAGATGTTTCTGAACCAACCGATGTAATGAAATAACTTTTATAAGTATAAATCATTGATGATAATGAAGAGTAATAATAAAAATTATTATTATTAACCCATTTCATGTGAGGTTTATGTAAATATAAATTTATATTTATCAATTTTAATTACGAAAATCTGTAATTGACTATTATATTTGTCCTATAATTTTTTATTCATTGATATGAGTGCATTGTTCTGTGTCATATAAAACTATATATCTTTTGTGGATGGGCATTGAAAATACCACAATCTCATTTTCTAGTAACATTCCACTCTTATTATAAAATAATACATACCAATCCAAAATCAATAATAAAATAAAGGGATAATTTCATATCTACTTATGAACATTGTTTGAAATTATGATAACACATGACATATAGATCATCAATTTGATTAATGTGGTTTTATATATTTCAAACCATACTAAGTGGTATTTCAACTATCCTCATTTTAGGTAATACCATTGAAGATCTTCCTAGAATAATATAATACAACATGATCCTTTATCATTTCCATCACCAAAATGAATGGGATCATATGTTTTAAGAAGTTGGTATGATTTCTATATTGAGAAATTAATATTAATAACACACTTCACTTTAGAATGAGTTTGATGATGATGCGAATCATTTAAAATAGACCATGGTTACTATTTTTATAATTCATGACCAGTGCCAATGTAAACCGATCACACATCATTTCTTAATTCAAAATATAAAATACTTATTAACTGGATTCAATATCCAATACTCAATCAAGTCCTTTAATCCACACCCAGGTAGCAAGAACCTGATTACCCAATCTGTAGTATCGCTTTGTGGTAGATTTTCTTAGGATCATATAGCAGCAACCCATGATGTCAACCATGCATTGTGGTTTATGATTTTATAGACACCTTGGTGGTTGGATTGATATCCCATGATGTTAGGATGGATGGACAGATTCTTTATACCAAGAAACAATAATTCATATATCGAAAAAATAATCTGATGGAATAATTTTTATATAAATATTAATTTTATTATTCAATATAATATTCAACTTTAATCAATTTAATCACATATTATAAAATCCAAATTTGATATAATAAATCATTTAAAAAATTTCATTTATTGAAATATATTTTAATTCATACAATATAATAATTTATTTTCATTATTAATGATTTATTATTTATCATTTATTCCCTGTCAATCATATCTTTTGTAGTTTATTTATTCTCCAACATTAAATGTATTCCATTTCTTTAATATAATATACTTATAATTATATTTATTATATTTTTTTAATTTCAAGTTAATATTTTAATGAATATTTTTTTATTAAAATTTATAATTACCATTATATATATTCATTGAAAATTAATATAATTCTCTTATGGTTATCACTATATTATATATATTCATTAATATACCATAATAAATACATTAATATTTATAATTATCATTAAATATATTCACTTCATGTTAATATAATTAACTTATAAATATATTTATTTCAAATGTATATTATATATATTAATTTTGTAATTACAATTAAATATATTATTTTTAAATTAATAATTTATATACCATAATATTTTTATTTACTAATAAATTTTATTTTACTATTAAAACTTTTATTTATCATTCAATATCCTTAATCATAATATAATTCCAAATCATTAATAATTAATCTCGTTAATATATTACCCATAAAACAATCAACTTCATAATATTATTTCAACTATAAAAACTAATATAGTTAATTATAACTTATCTAACATAAACATATCTTATCATTATATGAAAATAACATATTTTAATTTCCTCCAACATTTATCCTCTAGATAATTCAACACACACAATGCTCACATATTCTTTAAGTGACTACACATCTTACTCTCGTTCTTTAATTGAAAAAATTATTCCTATATTTCCACTTATTATTATTCCCTCTATTATCATCATCAATGGAGCTATACCAAAGGGTAATTGTGATGACCAACTCTATAATTACACTATTTTATAATTTACAACCCTTTGGTGTCCTCTTTAATTATTTATAACAATGGGGACTATTTTTTATATCCATATTTTATTTTACAATTTTAATATTCAATTTAATTAATTTTGATTGATTTTATAGAGAAATGAATTAGTTTTATAAAATATAATTAATTATAAAATATATTTTAATTTTTTATAGTTATTAAAAGAATCCATTTATCAGTCATTTATTGAAAATAAAATTCATATCAAAATATTAGGATGTTTCATTCTACCCCCTTAAATAAATTGAACCAGTTAAATTTTAATCTTTTATTATTGAACACGGAATGAGATTAATAATTTCATGCACACAAATGTTAAATCACACTTTAGAGTATTATTACTTAATTTTCACCCCTATAAAAAATAATAATCATATTCTCTAAAAATAAATCAAATAGAAGTTTTCAATATATAAAATGTTCTTTGAAAAAATCATAGCTATAATGGGGTATCCACCAATCACCTTTGTTTCGCCGTATATTAGCGGTGAGAGTTTGTACACTTTAACAATTTTTAAGGAATGATTCATAATCATTCACTACCCTTGTCAAGATATAACTTATATATTTTAGATTATATTGATAGAAACAATGGTATGGATTTTAAAACGTAATATTTTGGCATATAATTTCAAAACATATGAATGAGCCAGGTTTTTTTAAAATATCAATAAAAAGTCAGTTTTGAAATTTTCTAATTGTGGCCTCTGAAAAATATTTTATATATTTAAATAAATTAAAAATTTATAAAACTAAATATACATTGGCTACAAGATGGTCTCCATCCTCTACAACTATTCTTAAATGATTATGTTCATAAAATTTTTTTGATAATGGGATATATTTTAAAAAACATAGTGATACATCCTTTATTAGGAAATATAATAGAGAATGGATCTTAGGATATGAACCAAAATTTTCCATAAACCATACAGATTATGGGCTATAGAGGATTTATTAGATATATTATATAACTACTTGTGGGAGAGTTGTTTTTTGGATAATGTATCAAAAATATGTGATATTGACTTTGTAAAAATGATTTATATTATGCCATCTAGAAGTGAAAAAAAATATTTGTAGGATATTCATACTCCCATATGTAAACTAGTCCTTAATATATTTTTATCCTATAATTAAATATAAAAATTTAGGTTTTTAATTAATCATATAATAAATAACCATTTCTTTAATTATGATTACATAATATTAAGTATAAGAAAGTATACGATGAAAAATTTAATGACCCTATCTTTTTAATAATTTTAATTTCCTAAATTTTTGTGTTATTTGATACTCCACAAAACTATATCCTTTTATTAATGAAGTGATACTATTTGGTTTCTAATGTTATGTGATCATTGGTCAATATGATCATTGTAAGATAAAATCATTATGTTACAATTATTGTTTATAAAGAAAAGTGATATTGGTTAATTAATACAGAAATAAGAGTCAATGGCCTCAAACAGTAGACTCGGGCCACATGAAGCCCATCTGTTAGAACTTGGTAAGGAGGTAACGTCTCTAGGATCTGTTCTGTACCAAGCCCATGTTGAGGTTCAACATGTAGAGATTGAATAGAATCACCTAAGCGAGAAGTTAAATCTCATAGAAATCACCACTCAAGAAATATTATCTGAGCCACCCCAAGATTCTATCACCATAGAACACCTTACACTTAGGTCCTATTCAGGTGTCATTATAAGGGGTTATGTAACAAGGCCTTAGATACTTTTTATAACCCATTAGTATAAATAAAATTTTTATTTCTTATTATTGTAAAATTTGTGATTTTCAGATGTCTGAAAAAATAAAGGATGAATATTATTGATGAATTTTGAAAAAAGGGTATTTTAAAATATTCATGTAAACATTAAATAATTAATAATGTGAAATGGTTTAAAAAAAAGGTCTTCTACAGTTGTGATCTTTAAGAAATTTAGAGTCTAATAAGATCAACTTAATTTTTAGTAAATAGTAACAATGAATAGTAATATACCCTTATGAATAGTACTTAATTGTAAATCGAACAAAAAATAGAAACTTTACCCATGAATGTATAAATAAAATTTAGACATCTTAAAAGTGTAAAATTGATCATTGTATACGTTTTGGAATTTTAGTATATCATAAATACATTATTTACAATTTTATAATTAATTTAATAATTTAAAATGGAAATTCATTTTCCTAAAATGTAATTCTAAATTGTTAATTTGTTATCATATTGTTATATGTTAATTTTATGGGACCTTGATTACTTTTTCATGGTGTTACAAAACAAGTTACTGTTTTAGTGTTGTTTATTTGAATAAATAATGATTTTATTTAATAAATTCAATTTAAAATATTTAGAAAATTATTTTCATAAAATTGAGTTCATTTTTGAATTCAGATCATCCCTATTATGTTATATTATTTTTTTTGGATTTTTCTAAAATAGTTGAATTTTCATTGAATTATAAAAATACAGATATGAGTTTCGGGTTTTTAATGACATCATTGATGATGTAATCATGATGTAATAAATTTGGTCGACCTTTGGGTAGTGAGATATGTTTTGAGGTGTCCCATGTGGCCAATAACATTGTAAAATACCATGGTAAATCCCATGATATTTCAAATACCATCGATGAGGTGCCCCTTTGAAATTAATTAAATATTCCATCACTTTTCCTATAAATACCAAGACATTCCCACATTCATTTCATTCAAAAATCCTCCTCAACAAAGTTATAGTATTTTTACCTCCTGGGGAGTCCTCACATGGTGCCCTCAATCCCCCCATGGTCCCCACATTCAAGCTTTCGATGATACTCTTCAAGGTAAAGGAACCATTCACCCACATCTTTTAAGTCATGATTTCCTTTATGTTATGTCTTCTAGTTTCCATTGTTTATTTGTGGGTATGTTCTTATATATCAATCATACATTCCATTTCATGTTCAATTGATCAGATACCCTTTCCTCTCTCATCAACTGATTTTCTGAATTTTTAAGTGACACTGTTATGCTGCAGAATTTTCGTAAAAGAAATTAAATCTTCTCTTTTCCATCAAGTCCCATTTTCATATGGTATTTCTGTAAAATATCCATACCATTAACTTATTTCTATTTATTCTATTCCCGTTCTATATTATGAGTTATTTTTGAGTGGGTGAATCTTGTCCCCTCTTTTTTCAATGTTTTATAATAACATGTTAAATAGTTGTTATGCTACTGAATTTTCGTCTCAAAATCTATCACTTTTTCTAAAGGAATTATCTTGTATTATTTTTGTGAATACCCAAATATAATTTTATTTCTAGAGGTATTTATCAATACATAAAATTGATCAATTCTATTCTGTAATTGACATTCAAAAAACCCACATTCCTTTTCTAAGGGTTATAAAAGACACAACGATCATGTTGCTAAGCACTTATAAAATTTCATGTATTTTAAGTGAAACCCATTTCTTTTACTCTCTATGGGATAATTATTAAATTATTGATTATTTTGTCTAGGGCTTTCACCGGGACACACACGTCCCTCTGTTCGAGTACAGTGATGTTGTTTGTCGCCCTGTATTCCCACCTTCGAAAGGTGGGCATTATCCATCCCTTATTCAAGGACCTTTGCTCCATGATCAAAATGAGATGATGGTATGATAGTTCTTCTTTCCACAAATTCCCCCATATAACTTGTTACCTAGTCCGAGCCTCCGTTATAGATTTAACACATTGTTTGAAAAACTCTTCCCAGTGTCATATCGTCATGGAAACTGGTTGATTACACTAATTATGTCGGAACATTCTATGGGGTCTGGTTAGGTTAGAAACCTTCGGTTGGGGGAGTCATCACGTTGGACATCACTAGCATGTCTAGACACTGGAACAATAGCTTGTGTGAGTTTGTTTCCATTATTATATGGCTTCTCAAGGGTACGTAAGACTGAAGTATTTCACATCGTACATGGGGAATTATTTTTTATAGGCATGTATCTGAGGTTTTCTACAACTTCCCATGTTTAACAGAGGGTATGGGGCGAGTTTAAAATCTAGTGGAGATAGACCAGACTGATTGGAACACTGATTAGAGTGGATCAGATGGGTGTAACCCCGGGAGGAAACACTACTGCTAGGATGTGAGTTGGCATGATCTCACTGGGATGTGGTGGCCCAGATAAGAATCTGGAAGGATGGTGGATGGTTAAATGAAATGGATGGAAAATGAGATGGAGTCCACTTGAGGGTGACAATGATGTTGGGACTAAGTCTCAAGGAGACTTCCTACATATCCCCATGGTAGGGAATCAATGTCTTTGTAGGTATATGTGGTGATGGGACACCTGAGGAGTCGGCTGGTGAGAATGGATGCATAGATGGGACCCTATGAAAATGGAACATATGGGTCAGGGCTTGACAGTCCCGAAACTCATAAGCTCGAGGGAGATATCAGGATGAGTCAATAGTGATGGGATTGAACCTCTGAGAGGCTTCCTACATATCCATGTGTCCATGAATCAAAGTTCATGTAGTTCATTTGATGACAACTTACCATCTATTGGGGACTTCAACATCTTACTGTCGATTGGGGGATTTCAACAGCTTACCGTCGAATAGGGGATTTCAACAGCTTACCATCGATTGTGGTTGAATATGGATTACCACTGACTGAGGTTGATAAATGCTTACCAATGACTGAGGGTGAAAATGGCTTACCACTAATTAGGGTGAAAATGGCTTACCGCTGATTGGGGTGACAATGGCTTACTGCTGATTGCGGGGAAACCGACTTACCACTGATTGGAGGGTGTTCAACGTCTTACCGATGATTGGGATGACAGTGACTTACCATAGATTGGGGGGAAAATGACTTATGACTGGTTGGGGGGACAATGGCTTACCGCTAATTTGGGGGTACAATGGATTACCGCTGATTGGGGAGAAAAAGGATTACCACTGATTGTGGGGACAACGGCTTACCCCTGATTTGGGGGACAATGGATTACCAATGATTGGGGTTTGAGCATCATATAGGCTTCCTCCGTGCCCTTTCTAGGAGACAAGAATCAAATCCCACATAGTTCGGTGGGTGTTTGATGAACTTCCAAGAAGTGGGGGTTGAACCAATGGTTGTTGGGCTTGAACCTCAGGGAGGCTTCCTAGGTACCTTTCTTGGAAAGGATCAAAGTCCTTGTAGTTCAGTTGGTGTGTGAACAGAGGTGAAGGGGTGTCAGAACCAATGGTTGTTGGTCTTGAACCTTAGAGAGGCTTCATACACACCTTTCCTTTTCAAGGATCAAAGTCCACGTAGTTCAGGTGGTGTGGGAACCGTCGTGAATGGGATTCAGAACCAATGGTTGTTGGCCTTGAATCGTAGGAAGGCTTCTTACGTACCTTGCCTTGGCATGGATCAAAGTCCATGTAGATTAGGTGGTATGTGTGGGGCTTACACTCTAGGCTTCCCAGAGGGGATGTCATGGTCGATGCTTACTCTATGCCCACATGAGGTATGGTCGATGTGAGAAACAAGAGGTAGAAAGGGACTAAAGATTATGTCATGAAAGGTATGTCTGTGGGAATTGGAGTGGGGAATATATATATTTAGTGGACCAAAGAGGAAGCAAAGGATTACGAGTGGTCCGCGAACCTAAGAGATAGATATTGGTACTTACTCTAGGGTGAAGGCACGGGTAGTGACAAATCCTGAAGAGAGAGGGATTTGGAACCATGGTAGAGAGAAGGTGCAGGGGTGCTACCTCTGTCAAGAAAGGCTAGGGGCTTACACCAAGGTTGTTTCCCTTTCCCCGTTTAAAAATGCGACTCCAATAAGAGGGATCTCATTCCATGTGAGGAATGATTTCACTCTTGTTGAGACCAGTGGGCGTGCAGAATGTCCAAGGTGGGGGAACCCTACATACGGCGCATGGGGTGATGTCATAGTTTAACTTCATGTGCTGAGGACTATGACGCTTGGAAGTTTAACATTCTACAACTCGGACAAGAGGGATGCACTTCTCACCCCAATGAAATACATAACTGATACCTCTTACCCCTTGGGTA